>OX419687.1:11250000-12500000 GCA_948474745.1 Oligia latruncula
TGACCAACAGCAACATTTTGGTTACCAAACATCATTAGGAACCACCGATGCCATTGAGGCGCTAGTAGACGTGTGTAGTGTTGAGGCAGTGTGCGCCTGAACTGTCTCCTGTGTTGACACGCTTGTTCCGCCTCTCTCTTGAAAAAAGAACGGTGCCAAAATCCTGGAAGATTGCAAATGTACAACCAGTGCCCAAAAAGGGCGACCGTGCAGACCCTGCCCATTACCGTCCAATCGCCATTACCTCCATTCTGTGCAAGGTTATGGAAAGGGTACTGAACAGTAAGTTGCTGACCTACCTTGAAGACAATGATCTCCTCAGTGACCGTCAATATGGCTTTCGCCGGGGACGGTCAACTGGCGATCTTCTTGTGTATGTCACGCACTGCTGGGGCGAAGCCATCGAGAAACACGGCGAAGCACTTGCTGTATCGCTTGATATCTCGAAGGCCTTTGACAGGGTCTGGCACGCCGGTCTACTCAGCAAGCTTCCTGCTTATGGCATCCCCGCTGATTTTTGTAGCTGGATATCAGACTTCCTGAGTGAGCGGGCGATCAGAGTAATCGTTGACGGCTGCTCCTCTGACCTTATGGCTATTGATGCCGGAGTTCCTCAGGGGTCTGTTCTCTCTGCAACTCTTTTCCTGCTGCACATCAATGACCTACTTCGGCCTGGTATTGTTGGGTACGCAGATGACAGTACTGTTTCAGAGAGATACTTGTCCAGCGCAAAAGCCAGCGGGGCCGAAGTTCGTTTCTTGAGAGAGGCCATGGTAGAGCGGACTGATTTGACCTTAAGCCTTGTCTCCCAGTGGGGTGATGACAATTTGGTCTCTTTTAACGCCACCAAAACACAAGCGTGTCTTTTTACCGCCAAAAGGAGTCATTTTGACCAGACTCCTACTTTCCGGGGTGCATCTGTTCCTGTAACGGATCGGCTCGAGCTCCTAGGCATGGAGTTGACGTCTAGTCTCAACTTCGGCGCTACCATCGAGTACAAAGCCCAAACTGCGGCCAAGAAGCTGGGCATCCTAAATAGGGTGAAGCGATACTTTACGCCTGGACAGCTTTTAACCCTCTACAAAGCGCAAGTCCGATCCTGGATGGAGTATTGCAGCCACCTTTGGGATGGCTCAGCGAAATATCAACTTGCCGCGCTTGACTCGGTGGAACGCAGAGCTAAGAGGCTCATTGGCGACGAAGAACTGGTGGATGCCAAGCTTCACAGCTTGGCTCATCGCCGCAAGGTTGCCTGCTTGTCTGTCTTCTACAGATTGTACTTCGGTGAGTGTGCCCAAGAACTCCACGACCTCATTCCACCGGCCCCCTTCTACCTTCGGACATCCAGACGCACTGCAAGTTACCATCCCTACCTAGTTGCTATTCCACCAATTCGCACTAAGCGTTTTCAAATGTCTTTTATAATGCGCACAGCAAAAGAGTGGAACTCTTTACCTGCGTCTGTGTTTCCGAGCTCATACAACCCGAATCTCTTCAAAGTAAGAGTGAACAGGCTTCTTCTGGGTGAGCTCACTCCATCGTCGACTTTGTCTCTGTCAACTATGACCTAGACTAGAGTCAAGAGCAAACCCATTTCAAATAAAAAAAAAAAAAAAAAAAAGACGAAGTTATTTGTAACTTGAATAATAAACATAGAGTAGCTGGTATATTCCTAGACCTCAGTTCTGCGTTCGACGCAGTAGACCATGGTATTCTCCTAGCTAAGTTAGAACATTATGGCGTACGGGAAAATGTGTTGAAGTTATTTGGCTCTTATCTGACAGACGGCAGTATGTAGAGATAAAATTGGTGGTAGATGGAGAAGAAAAAAATGTATAGATCTAATCTAGTTACGGCATGCCGTGGTGTTCCTCAGGGATCCGTTCTTGGTCCAATCTTGTTTATTATATTTTTAAATGATTTAATAGAGTATATAAAAAAACGTGTAAAGGACACAAAACTAATAATCTTTGCTGGCGACACAAATGCGATAGTTACTTCAGACGATTTACTAGAATTAGAATCCAAGATCAATGCTCTCTTGAAAGCTTTTGAAAACTGGTTCAGTATACTAATAATCTGAAACGTAATGTAAAAAAAAGTGTCTTATTCCACGATACGAAATAACGTTAAGTTGGAGATTGTATCTTGTGGCAACAATGTTGAAATACATATAAAGTAGTAATACATACATAATATAAAGTAGTTGTTAGTGTCAAGTTCTTAGGTGTCCACATTGATGCATTGTTGAATTGGAAGATTGAGACATTGTCTATAACGAAGTCTATTAGCTCGGCATGCTATGCGATTAGAACACTGAGGGAAGAATTAAGTTTAACTCAACTTAGAAGTGTGTACTTTGCCTTGGTGGAGTCCAGGCTAAGTTACTGCAGCATCCAGTTTTGGGGCAATAGCTACAAGTACAACATACAAATGGCATTTGTGATTCAGAAAAGAGCTTTAGGGACTATGCTCCGCATGAAACAGACGGAATCATGTAAAGACCATTTTACCATAACCATACCATAATCAGCCTATAATGTTCCCACTGCTGGGACACAGGCCTCCTCTCGGTGAGAGGGAGTGGGCCGTAATCCACCACGCGGGCCCAGTGCGGGTTGATAGATGTCACATGTCTTCGAATTTTTTGGTTCTGCCGGAGGACATGCCGGTTTCCTCACGATGTTTTCCTTCACCGTTTTGAGAGCAGTGGTGATGAAATAATTTACACAAAGTAAAGCGCCCTGTCTGGGTTCGAACCTACGACCTACAACTCGTAAGTCGCGGCCGTTACCACTTGGCCACCACTGCTCTAGAGCCACTGCTAAAGACCATTTTATTAGACTAAAAATCTTGACAGTGCCATGCCTCTACATTTTATGTTGCTAACCAGCTTAGTTAAAAATTTGCACAATATTGAGACTGATGAGCAAAAACAAACTAGAGGCACACGTAGGAAAGATTTGCCCAACACTATTCAACCGAAATTAAAAGTTGCCAAACGACACGGTTGGCGCAGTGGTTCAGCGATTAACTGCTGCGCTGCGTGTCGCGGGTTCGATTCCCGCACGGAACAAATATTTGTATGACCTACAAGTAGTTTTTCCGGGTCTGGCTGTTTGTGTACGTGAATTTCAATGTTTGTAAACGCACCCATAATACAGGAGAAATTCCTAGTGTGGGGCAAACGTTTAAAAAAAAAAAAGCGTAGCCCAAGGTATCAGTCTGTATTTTTTATACAACTATAGAACTCAAAACCATATTATACAGTGTTAACTTATTTTTAAAAAAAATTGAGGACCTATTTATTGAGGAAAGGCTACTACCATGCTACTTCAGTATCAATGAAGTCCTAGATAACATTTATGACATTGCAACATATGATTGATTTCATTACTTTGACATTTATGATTTAGGTACTTGAATTCTTAATTAACCGTTATTGTTTTATTGAAGTTTCAAAATGTATTTAATGAATTTTATTTTAATTGCAATTGTATAATGTTATTTTTAAATTTTCAACACAATGTACCTATATTGATAAGAAATAAATTACTTATGACTTATAATGCAGCGCCACCTCGACTCACCGGAGACATCTTCGCAGACAGTTCCGACTCACTAGAACATCAGCTGGCCTGGAAAGCATCGCAAGATATAAGATTCAGCCCCTCAGAAAATAATCTGTTCTATTCCCAGTCCTTGTATTTTTCCTCTCCCTTATCTGTTTTATACATCAAACTAACTTTTGCCCGTTTTTTACTGTCAATATGTCGGTCTAGTGGTTGCATCCTATGTCCAGCTCCCTAATTCCGTAACACAGTATCAATCACAATCTGAATCATTTTGAAGGATATTGCTAATCCATTACTTCATGAAGATCGAAAAAATTGTCTGCTTAACAACGTAAATAACGCAATGAATGTTGTTGAACTGTCAAAATGGAAGCCATTCCTACTGTTAGGGTGTTACGCCATTACCCGTAGAGTTTTCCAGTAGCAGTCCGGAATCTCGATTTTTGCCCAGCGGGGTAATTGACCCGTACACACACTAATAGTAGGAATGGCTTTCATTTCCACAGTTCAACAACGGTCATTGCGTTATTTACGTTGTATATTAGACGAATTTTTTTAACATACGAAACACTGGATTAGCAATATCTTTCAAAATGATCCAGACTGTGATTGATTGTGTTACGCAATTGCTCGCCCCCTGTATCATGGGACTTGAAACGTAACTTGGGAAATATTGGTGTTCTATGCACTTCTGACTGCAGCTGTAATATTATGTTAGTTTTTGGACCCTTATACTTATCCTTTACCTAATTATTAAATTGAAAAACTCACATTATGGTAGTGAGTGATCTAACAAGGCAGCCCTACCCTACCTAACGATGACTATTAACTGTAATAATGTTAATGAAAATATGTATTAAGTTTATTAAACCCACTTCAGAGTAGTTCAGACTAGACTCTCAGAGGGTTCAATTAGCAGCGAATGCAGCGACATACCAAGGGCATAATATAGATATTACCTATTATTTTACACATGACCGTCTGGTTGCGCAGACGCAAAATTAGTTACCTACAACGAAATCGAAAATAAACGCGAAATAACAAAACAGGTATACAAAACCTACCTGCTACCTGCGCGTGCGTTAGCGACCGTAGCAAACATAAAACGATTCGTCACAGTGAATGTACGTGGTAGGTGATATCACTGTGCTACAATCAAACATCGATCGAAAACGACCTAACCTTGAGATAATGTTAAACACGCCTGCAAATCGATTATAGTTAAATAGAATCGAATAGGAAACATTGTCGAGATGGCCGGAGCCTGTCGAATCTACAATGCAGCAGCAAGATACACAATGAGAAAAGTGTTCGCGGGTTGTGTACCAGCCGGCATTTTTAATGTGTTTAGTTGATAACTGCGGGCCGCGCGCGACGCTCGTGCCTACGCGCATCCCGCACGACCACCTCCACGCGCAGCACCTCTTATCACATACCAGTTTTGTACGTGTTTTCACTGTGTCTCCTCAAAAAGTGGGTCCACTGGCCAACAGTTACTAAGTGCAGCAAGAACACGCTCGTAACTTAACGAGGCGACAATCAACTGGCAACGTACGACCCGAAGGGAGCCGGTCCATATATCACAAGAGACTGTGATTACAATTGACTCAAGGTATATCAAATAACCATCTATTCTCTATTATGTGCATAAATGCATTATGTATTGGTGACAAGAGACGAGTGCATCTCTGGAATATGAATGCGACTAACTTTTTGAGTATGTATATATGCGACTGTAGAATGCGTTGATGGTAACAATAACAACAGACCCAATTTATTTCAAAGTCTCTACAAATATCCATACAACGAGAAGCAGGCGCTCACTAGTCAAGCGTGTTTGAGTACGAAGTTTATATTTCTTTAGACATAATTTGTGTTGAGTTTAGAAATGTCGTCATTAATACAAAAAAAAATATGGCAACCAGGTAAGTCCGGTCGGACTAGGTACTGCACGTGCACGAAACACATTAAGACCTTTTATAAACAACGACTGCAGCTTCATTAAGTTTATGTATGTAGGTACGTTGTTGTACTTAATTTTATCTAGATTATGACAAATAAAGGTACGGTTGAGTTAATGTAGACGTATGAATCATGATCTCACTCTTATGGTTTTTGTTAAGGGGCTCACATGACCTAAAGCGCGGTCACTGTCGGACTGCATAGAAAAGAAAAAGATGCGCAATGACACGATCACACGACCCTGGTAATTTATTGCAAAATATGAAGCAATTATTTAATTACAAAAAATCTCTTGTTTGGACAAAAAAATTAAAACACTAGTGTTTTAATGTTGCTTGTAGAATAATCTGACAAAAAATAAGAATGATTGTACGTATAAAGTATTGTTTTTATTGTAAAAAGAAAGTTTTCAGAGGTATCTTCATGATTTTTTTCTATTGTATCAAATTAGTTGTATCATGTTTTCAACAAACTATCTACCTAGCATATATCCTGAAGAATATCATATATTTTTCTGGTTTTGTTTACTGTAGCCGATCATATACTTTTATTGTTTTTAAAACTTGCGTTTTTTACGTTTAGGTCCTGTAATCCCCCTAACGATGCAATTTCATCTACCAGCTGGCAATGTTATCAGATGAACAATGAACATAATAGGTTGATTTATTTAGAAGGCATATTTCTTATCAAGAGATAAACGTTAAACGAAACCAGTTAAGGCGAAAGCGCCAGGGTAGCCCGCGAAATTCAATTTTTTTTAGGTTTTTTGCAATTTGCTGGTCAGTATTAAGTTGTACGGTGATTAAAATATGATTCGCGGCCGTAACAAATATGTATTTGCAGAATTATAATCATTAAAGTCATCAACACAACTCTCTAGGACCATGTAATCCCCAAATGTCAAGATTTCATGAAATAGTCATTCTTGGGGATTACATGGTCTTAGAGAGTTGTGTTGATGACTTTAACGATTATAATTCTGCAAATACATATTTGTTACGGCCGCGAATCATATTTTACTTAACGTACAACTTAATACTGACCAACAAATTGCAAAAAAAGTAAGAAAATTTGAATTTCGCGGGCCACCTTAGAGCTTCCCCCTTAAAGTTAAACGTTCAAAACTTTAGCGAAAGAAAATATATACTATAGCCATAAGCGATAGCGATAATGCAAACGCATATTTAGGAGCCTCGATCTATAGAAGGTTATTTTAAATTGACTAGCTAAACTCCTGCATACGCGATGGGTATCGATATCTAGGCACGATAAAACATATGAAAACGGTTTTTTCTCAACTCATACTTCAGCGACAACAACACTGGCAGCGGTCGTTGACCTCCCAAAAAAAACATTATCATGTTTAAGTACCTATACGATACCCATCGCATCTGCGGAGTTTAGCTAGCCAATTTAAAATAACCCTGTATGGAAACGCCAACACAGAAGTTGCGTCCAAGTCTCGTGTGAAAACATACAAGCGTGCAAGTTAATTAAGTGCCATTAATATCCTTAGTTAATAACAGCTTATAGTACAAACAATACTTCGATTCTATAAGGAAGTTTCTCTAAAGTTTTTTCCTTAGAGCGCCCCATTATTATGTAAATCTGCACTATGAATAATGCTATCCAGAGTGGTAAATTCCAGAAAATTCCGTTACCGTGGTTCGGTTTTTTAAAATGTCCATACAAAAGGGTCTAGCGAAAACGATCCCAAAAAGCCGGCTTAAAGCTCATTAGTTCAAAGATTACTTTGCACACTGGTAAAAAATTCTACCATTTTCTTATTCCATGGTCCTTTTGAAAACAGTTTTTGTCACTCAGCACTTTTCCTCTTTTTTAGTCCTTGAGCATACCCACATCATAGTGTATCATTTGTTGCCTCGTGTTTACTTGTAAATAGCCTAACTTCGGTCAGTTTAAAAACCAAAGGGTAAAAACGGGACCCTATTACTAAGACCACTGTCCGTCTGTCTGTCTGTCACCAAGCTTTATGTCATGAACCGTGATAGCTAGACAGTTGAAATTTTCACAGATGATGTTTTTCTGTTGCCGCTATAATAACAAATAATGAAAATAAAATTAAATTAAAATTGAAGTAAGTATAAAAGAAACATTTTTTTCGGCGTTTTATGCCTTTGTGGTACAGAACCCTTCGTGTGCGAGTCCGACTCGCATTTGGCCGGTTTTTTAAATACGAGAATTTGGCCTTCTAATACTACGTAAAGCCTATACAATGCGAGCTCTAATCTGGAAATGTATAGCTTGATATGTCGTCGTGTTTACTATATACTAATTGTGGAACTAAAGGTTGTTACACCACGCGTTATCAAATAATTTGTTTATTGAAATAATTGATTTTAGTAGATAAATATTTACAAAATAGGGCCTACTAGATGTAGGTAAAAATAATTGGATTCTACCTGAACTAAGAATAGGTAGACCTGTATCTCAAGTATCTGACTCAAGTGCTTATACAGAAGTATTACCCATAAATAAATGGTAAATAGCTTACCTACTATAAATATGGTTATATTCTAATTCTAATTGACAGAAATAACGCTACTTTTTTTAATCATCGTAAGACATTTTTGCAACCATGTCATTTGTGCAATTAATTAAATCTTAATCACCGTCTGTTAAGTAGCATAGTGTAATAAGCCTGTTAATACACTAGGCTAGATCTACGCAGATAGTCTTATTAAGACAGACTTTATACCGCGTGGTGTAAAAGGCCCTTTAACCATTCCTATGAACGTGGATCCACGCGAGACGCAGTGACGTGGATCCACGTGAGTCACAATGGCTTTTTAATTGTTTCTGTAATTACGGCATTCTACCGGTTAACACGTACGTCAAGGATTTATTCAACAGCTGAATACCAGACTATTAAGTTTTTCACTAAAATTTAAAATAACTAAGTACAAAAAATATGACAAATCGTGACAAACACATTAAAATCTGACACCAAAATTAGTATAGACTTCCGACTGACTTATTCAATTTTTAAGTGTTTATTATTTGAGGGTTTGGACGCTGATAGCCGAAATACAGGCTTTCGCCTAGTTCGGCTACAGATGTCTAATTCATTTGTTACAAGAAATTATAGCCTCTAAGATAATAATTACCATTCATTCAGTGTATCATTGTAAACAATTATTGAATAAACTTATATTATATTATTATTCAAGACCACTTAGTATTTATATGGTAAATATGTATGTTAGGCAAAGAAAAAGGTAGGTAGGAGCCCACATACCCTAGGTGGGTATGTGGGCTCTACCTTTTTTTTTTTTCATTATTTACATTAATCCCGGTGTCTCGCTCGAACTTCTTTTCACAGTAATATTATTCCTGATTGGTTTCGACCTTGGCTTCTTAGACACGTATGGTCAGAGCCGTTTTTAGGGTTCCGTAGCGTAACATAAATAAACGGATTTTCTTTCTTTTTTTCTTTCCATACCTAAAGAGTACCAACGGGGCCCTATTCTCAGCCTCCGCTGTCGGTCCGTCCATCCGTCCGACCGTCTGTCCGTCTGTCTATCAGCGGGCTGTACCTCGTGAACCGTAATAGGTAGACAGTTGAAATTTTCACAGAGTGTTTATTTCTATTGCCGCTATAACAACAAATATGTAATAACAATAAAATAAACTTAAAATTAAAATGGTGTGGATACAAGCAACGTGTTTTTTTCGGCGTTTTTTGCCCTTGGTGTCACTTGGCCGCTTTTTTCTAAGTTGTGATCTATCTGAACATGGAACAGTTTTATCTTTTTAGATGGATTTTACGCAAAAGAAATCAAGGTTTTTGGTGTCGCAGTATAACTCACATGAGTTTTATTTCCAACCATCTAGACCCTTTATGCTAATACTTTTTTTTGTAGAGATTTTTTGGCTTTGTTTGTATCTAAGTATTAGCCATATATTTCCGAAATAGGGGCTCAACCGAACAGATTTATTGACTGGGAAGCTACAAAGGTAATAAAATGTTAAGGTTAATTAAACCACGTTGTACAATATTAATTACGGGCTCGCGAAAAATCATTATTTTCTCAGAGTGGCAGTAAGTAATTAATGCTTTTAGTCTGATAATCCATAAATGTACAGGGTGTTTGGAAGAAGGACCGACACCATTTTCTTAGGGATAGGAACTGTCATATTATCCTAGTTTTCACCCATAACACGTACCCGTCTCAAGTGTCACGGTAGGTAATTGAGATAATAATATGATGACGAAGGATAATATGTTTCTTTCTTATTCACCCGAAATATCGTCGCAACTTGTTGTAATAGAGCGCAATATTTTTTAGTGTTATTTGCAATGTACTCTTATGTACAACTAGCAGCGCCCCGCGGTATCACCCGCATAAGTATCGATCCCGTGGGAATATCGGAATAAAAACTATCCTATGTTCTTCCCCGTGATGCAATCTATCTTTCTGCCAAATTTTATCGAAATCCGTTCAGTGGTTTAGGCGTGAAAAGGTAACATACAGACAGACAGACAGAGTTACTTTCGAATTTATAATATTACTAGCTTCTGCCCGCGACTTCGTCCGCGTGAAATTTCACCCTCTTAGGGGTGGAATTTCGAAAAACCCTTTCTTAGTGGATACCTACTCTTCACAAAGAATACACCCTCCAAATTTCATGTCTCTAGGAGCAGCGGTTTAGACAGTGCGTTGATATATCAACAATCAGTCAGTCAGTCAGTTTACCATTTTATATATATAGATTAGTATGGATTGGTTTTAAAAAATGATTTGGATGTTTCCAAAGTCGTAAAATAAAATTCATAATAAAAATGATAAATAAAACAATTTTGTGCTAGTATAGAGGTAATAGGAGGAACAGTGTGTAAAGTTCACTCATACTGTATAGAAAAGGGAGGATCCTCCGACCAGACGGGTGTTATGTCTGGCGGGCAACTGCCCGATGATTCATATCGGGCCATTGTATCTATGTTAGTTGCGCGGTGAACTCTCCTTGCGAGATGCAGGATTTGTGTGACGTGAGTATGACGCGTTGTTCGCAAGTGGCGTTGTATATCTACAACGCCACTTGCGAACAACGCGTCATTTGCTAGTGTAGCGGTATCCCGCTACACTAGCAAATGACATCCCCGATATCTCCAAAAATTGTGTCGGTCCTTCTAACAAACAGCCTGTATATATAGGCTTTAAGACTTTAAAAGCTTAATGGGCAAATTTCATCGCATTTTGATAATCTCGAAGAAAATAAATATGGATGGTTGTTAGTTTTTTGGGTTAATTCGTTTTGTGGTGGTGGGTGGCCAATATACCTGCACCCTAATGGCGTAACACACTCTCAATCACAATCTGAAGCATTTTGAAGGATATTGCTAATCCATTGCTTCATATGTTCGAAAAGTTGTCTGCTCAACAACGTAAATAACGCAACGAATGTTATTGAGCTGTCAAAATGAAAGCCATGCTACTGTTAGTGTGATACTCAATTACCCCGCTGTTCTGGTCATAAAGAACCAGATGAGGGATCAACACAAAAAATAAAAGTGAAATATAAGTTATCTTTTTCCTCAACTACCCAGGACTTCCGCCGACGCGACGGCTTCGCCCGCGCGTTATGTCGACACGCGCGTTGTGGTTTTTATCGATAAAAAGCAGCCTATGTCGTTTCCCAAGTGTATCCGTATGTCTTTCATCCCATGAGCCAACACAAATGACCTTAATATTTGAAAATTTTCTCTTCATAAGAATTTCGTAGCCAGCGGGTTGAAGCTTAAACGAAGAAATAAAATGCATTTTAAACTGGATGAAATAATTTCCGACAGATGCCAAAGTTAAAATGGTTCATACATTTACCGGACAAAGATCTCCATTTCTATTTCGTTCATTTCTAAGACATATTACTATTAAAATCTACACCTAACATATTAATAAAATTAACAATATAAAAAATCCAAATAGAAGAACTTAATGATAAAGATATCTATGAGTATAAATAGGCTAGACATAACTTTTATTATTAATAAAATATTTTCAGTTATTAATGATTTAATGAAGGACGGTCCAGGTTTGCACGGGCGAACTTCCCGCGACGACTTTTTTTAGTTCACTGGGTTTTCAACGCATTGCTTAGCGCCGAGACTTGAAAATCGAACAATGTGTTTTTTTTGACGTGCTGGGATGCGCTCTGTTGGATTCTCAACGCTCGGCTTAACACCGAGTAGAAAATCCAGGGCGCGACAAAATCCCACCGCGATATTTTGTCGTCCGTGCAAACGAGGGCTTAGGTGGAAAATTAGAAGGCCACGTAATAAGACAGCTGCCACCGTAGTCATTACAGTTTCCTACAAAGTCGACCCGGACCATTACTTATAGAAAGTCGTGTCATTAATTAAATCGTATTTACATCTACTAACAACTTGGTTAGTGTTTTCACTGAAAATGGGTACTAGTCAGTTGTTGTATTACAAATCATACTAAAAAAGATAGTAACGACTATAAGTCCTTCATTAATTCGTCGCTCGCATGACTAAAAGTTCTATCTAATTTTTAGCTGTTTTGAGTTGGGACAACTGCATTGTTCTATTCGTGATTTTTTACATGACATAAAACTCGTTCAAAACAAAATAGAACTGCATCACAAAAGTTAATTATTATCCTTCCACTGTTAGATTTTGTTACACTGTTAGAAAATGGTTATATTTTTAGATCCTACTAACATAGAGGTACGACGGTTAGTGAAAAATGTAAAGAATCACGAATGGAATATAGAATAAATGTGCTTGTTCTGACTCGGGTCGGCTAATAAATGAGAAAAATGAGATGGGACTTTTAGTCAAGCGAGCGACGAATTGTCGCATAATACTCTATTTTTACCGACTTTACAAAAAGGAGGAGGTACTATGTTCGGGTGTTTGTATGTTTTTTTTTTTTTTTTTTTTTTTTTTTTTTGTATGTTTGTTCATCGAATACTCCGCCAATTGTCGACGGATTTTCAAAATTCTTTTTTAGTTCGAAAGTAGATAGTTCTGAGGTGGTCCCATTGTCACCAAGTTAGGATCTGATGATGGGATCTTAGAGAAATCGAGGGCAACCCTCAAATTTTATAGGCTCACTTATTGTTTTTCGCATATTTTATGAAGTATCTTGTGTATTTGTGTATGGTTGTCACCATCTCAGGTAGCTGGGCTGATGATGGAAGGTACAACTCCTTAACTTCGAAGTTACTCGAACAGGCAAGGACTGTTTTAGTAAATTGTTTTGATGTTTGATAGGGCATTTGCCACATTTGGTCTCATGATCATCAAGTCATGACCTGATGCTACCTAACTCCTCGACAACTAACAGCAGATATATCGTGTTTAGGCTCATTGAAAAGGGCTCGATGTGTGGATAAACGTACTGTTACTGAGGAACACCGAAGACCTGATGCTGAAGCCAGGAGCATCTGAAAAAGTTCAAACCTTGAAATTACAGCACCGTAGTCGTGTTTGGGCTCATTTTAAACAGGACTAATTTTAAGATCAATGCAATGTTGACATAAGTCTGGCCTGATGCTGCAGCCAGGATTATCAGCATCTAATCTAAAAACTAATAAAAGGAGAACTCCTCAACAATTAACGTCCCTGCATCGAGAAAAGGAATATTTTATAAAAAGGCGATGGGCAAGTTGACATTAGGCTATTGTAACTTAGATAAATTATAAACAGACCCACTAAAAAGCGAGAAATAAAAACTTTTCAACAAAAAAAAAACCGACTTCCAAAAAAAACACTACAAACTGAAAAATAACTTTAATTTCGGAAGTCGGTGGCATAAACTAAAATACTGATCCCTAAGACACCGACTTCCGAAATTAAAGTTATTTTTCAGTTTGTAGTGTTTTTTTTGGAAGTCGGTTTTTTGTAGTAAATTGTTTGCAACACTCTGACAAGGACGGAAACTCGAACCTAATGCTCATTTACTACCCTGATGAGGAAAAATGTTTTTCTACGGAAATGTGCTCCCCCCCTGCTGTATTCGTTATACCCAAGTCTTACTGTTATATCCTCAGCTTTCCACGATATCAAGAAGGATTCTTGGGGGAAAAAGCAAATATTTATTGCCATATAATAAATCTGTTCTTAAGTTTAGCATATAACGTTACGGTAATGCAAAGGTCTTGTTATTATACATATATATGGGGTCTTTACTTATATTGATATAAGATTAATTCATAAAATAATTCATTTTGTAGGTACAGAAAAATATTATCCAAACAGTATTTTTTTAAGACTCCCGGGGTAATTCTTGACCACCTTCTTGTTGCAATTTCGAATTCGACATAATACTAAGCTCGACAACTTGAGTTGCTAACTGGAAAGAACTAAAGTGAGAACGTTGCTTAACAACTATTTGGAAGTTGTACCTCGGGGATTGTTTTGTCAGTTAATACCCTACATTGTTAGTTGTGCACAGAATAACTAATGTAGGTACCTACTATTCGTTATTTTATGCCTTCTCAGGTAGATTTTCTTGTCAAAGAGTTATTTAACTGGAACCACAATTAGAACTACAAGAATATGTATATTTATACTTTTAAGAATATACATATATACTAGGTACCTACCTATGTTATAACTAGCGACCCGACCCGCCCCTGTTTCGCTAGGTTTTTACGACCTGACAAAACTACGACATTTCTGTATCTATTTCTGAGTTATTCCGGTCTGATCCCCTGAAGCCACCCCTAAGATCCCCCCTCCTCGTTCCTCTGCTAGTTCTTCTTCTGTTTTAATCTCTGTCTTATCTTCTATATATATAAAATGGTAAACTGACTGACTGATTGTTGATATATCAACGCACAGTCTAAACCGCTGCTCCTAGAGACATGAAATTTGGAGGGTGTGTTCTTTGTGAAGAGTATGTATCCACTAAGAAAGGGTTTTTCGAAATTCCACCCCTAAGAGGGTGAAATTTCACGCGGACGAAGTCGCGGGCAGAAGCTAGTCCACTATAAACTTTCTCATTCCGGTTTAATCCACTTTTCTTTTGTTTTTATTCATGAAGGATCGTCAGCGACAATCAGACCGGAATAAATGCTATTTGAGTTTTTGTACCTAAGTTTAATATTAATGGTTTCTACACATAAACCTTCCTGACAAATTCTCTAAACGATGGTAGAAACCGCATCATAATCCGTTGCATGGTTTAGAAGAACAACACGGTCACACAGACAGACACGAAAAGTGAACGAATAATAAACTTGAAAGAGTTTGTTTGTTTGAACGCACTAATCTATGGGATTGCCGATACCGGTCGGATTTGAAAAATCGGAGTTCGAAAAGAAAAAAGTCGGAAAGAACGATAAGCGAAAACGAAGTGATATTGCGGACAGGTTATGCGATGCGATGAGGTGGGTCGGGTCGGGGGAAGAAGAAATATCACGCGGATAAAGTCACGGGCAGAGTCTAGTGTATAGTTATAGAAGGTGGAAGTTTGGACTTGTTTCATATTTATCTTTGTTCCTCGAATATCACTCGCTCAAACTTTTTTTTTTGTTAGCCTATTTTGTGTCCCACTGCTGGGCAAAGGCCTCCCCTTTTTCCTTCCAAACCATGTCTTGTGCGATCTCTGGCCATGTTGGCCCTGCAAATGATATTAGATCGTCACACCACCTTCGCCTTGGTCTACCTCGACTGCGATGTCCTGCCTCAGGCGTCCAGTGAGTGACGATCTTTGCCCATCTCTCCGGGTGCATTCGTGAGAAGTGTCCGGCCCACTCCCACTTCAGCCTGGCTGTTTTTTCTCCAACATCCGCTACTTGAGTTATAGAGCGCTCAAACTTAATGTATGCAAATATTATTCAATCTTGTAAACGCAGAAAGTAATCAAACTACTACTACCTACTACTTATAAAAAAGTATTACAAAGTTTCGTTCTTTTGTTTTAATTAAATTCTTAACCTAATCAGGTTATCTTAATGGCCGAATCCGGATAAACAATGTAATCATTGTTGACGAAAGGATTTATAAAATGTTTGCGGATGTTTCGATGTGGCCATACATACATACCTACAGACCTGTAGATAGATAGATAGAATTTTCTTTATCACCATAAAAATTACAAATATAAATGTAGACATTTTAGGGGTGACACAATGGGCGGTCTTATCGCTAAAAGCGATCTTTTCAAGGAAGGAGAGACAAAAAGTAGTCTGTGGTGCTGGAATATACATACATAATTTATTACTATATATATATTAAATACTCAGATTGATGTGTTTACATGTTGTGTGAGTGAATTCGCAAGGGTATTACTATTTATATTATGCTACAAGCAAAATAATACTTAATTTTTTCTTCAAACTGTAAAGTATGTTTGTGTTTATATGTATGTGTATACTATGTTTTTGTGACTTTAATGGTGTAATAATTTAATAATGTTGTTAGTTTTAATTTTTTATAATTTAATTATTGTAAGTATGTAGCTTAGTTTATTAGTTTAAGTTCTTAACTGTCGCATTAGGGTAAAACCCTGTAATGGTAGTTTAAGATGTTATAAATAAATAAATAAATAAATAAATAAATAAATAAAAAATAATCTGAAATTGAAAACTTGCGACAAATCGAAATAGGAGGTGCCGTATCTGACATAATCATTGTAAATTATGTTTTCCAAATCTAAATTCTTGAATGAAATCGTGTATCGCCTTAGATAGTGCAAACTAAGTTATTGCCTTCAAGTAGACCAGAATTGTCGTCGTTCCATTTTTTTTTTCAAAATTATGATATCTGTCGACTCTTTCCACAAGGATTGGCGTTGAACAGCACTGGATAGGGATAAGTGGAAGGAGGGAAGGAAGGACTTTGCCCTGCAGGGCATAAAAATTACATCTAATAAAAAAATTATAGTAATAAGCAATCCATAAATAAGCAATCCATTCATCGCTGAGTTCACAACATGGAGCAAGTTGACAACGCGACTACGACAGTATTTACATAATTTTGACCGTTACGAAAAAAAGGGCGCGCGACGTTTGCCAAATCGCTCGTCTACGTACGTCGTTGCGCATCCCTTTTCTTAGTGACATGCTCTAAATTTATTTTATAACACGTTGAATTAATTTTATTTTGTCGCACAAATTCAATTTCATACTGTATATACAATAATACATGATAGATACCTAAAACATATCATATACTTATCTATAAAAAATACTTACAATATTAGTCATGAAACATGTGCAAAGAACAAGAAAAATGGTGTTTAAGGAGAAAGATAGTATAGTATAGTGCCCACTATTCGTTACTGCTAATTCAGGAATCATTCTTATGTACACCCACAAAGCTTTCTTTGTATATACCAAGCAATTCTCCTATTTATAATATCTACCTCAATAATTTCCACAATTCAAATCTATTCTCTTTGAAATATCTCTTCGTAAAATATTGAATGTCTCGGACAATATTCATCTTTGAAATCGAGTTTATGGTATGGGATTAGCTAAAGTACCCTTTTCCGCTCTGCCAGTGCCTTTGTGCAGCAAGAAGATTAACAGCGTTTATATGAAGCCAAACAATGTTTGCGTAGCGTTTAGTCCAAGATACCTATATGATGTAACATAATACCTACAAGTCCCTGTAAAAGCTAATCCGTTATTAGGCACTTGTCCCACCGTTGACGAGGAAGCGTTTCGTACCTACGATTGTAGGTTCCGTGAAAGTAAAGCGTTGTATAGCGTCTGTATACACAACGCTTAGTCTTCTTCTTTCGAAAGTCAAACTACTGACGACTGGAAGAGAGAAATCGGTGTGTAACTATTCATCTGATATAATAGATACGTTTATTAGTAAGAGGGTTATATTATAAATTCGAAACTATGTAACTCTGTCTCTATGTTACCTTTTCACGCCTAAACCACTGAACGGACTTCGATAAAATTTGGCAAGGAGAAGATAGATCCTGAGGAAAGGACAAAGGCTACTTTTTGTCCCGGTAGCCCGTTTCCGTGGGCAACATCCACGTGGGCGAAGTCGCGGCAGAAGCTATTATATTAGTTAACACCGAGTACTCGTTTGCCGCAGCGACAAGAGATATCAAGGAGAATATTCGCTCAGTTACGCTCGGACGGCTAAATACCCGCTGAGAGAGTCACGCTTGATATACGCACACCATCCGTGACGCACACTGATTTTCCGACTGAAAAACTGTATAAGGAAAACAGTTACAGTAAGCGGTCTTAGGCAGGAGATATTAACTAAAGATAAGCCACTTAAGGACCTTTATCTGCATCAAGGCATACTATATACTTATGATATTTAGTTTACCACCAAAGATGGAGATAAAAATCATCAAAAAGGTTATGAAAAGGGTCATTTTGCAAAAGAAAAAACAATTGAAGCAGTAAGTAATAATATTGCTGAATTGGGAAAGAAAGAAAGTGCTATGTTTGTTAGCGTCAAGGTAGGCAGGCATGCAAGAAGTATTTTTACCCGAAAAAAAAAAGGAGGAGGTTCCCAGTTCGATTGTTTTTTTATGTTTGAACTCCGTTATTTATAAGCTGAATTGCAAAATTATTTTTTTTATGGATTAGGTATGCTTCAGGGGTGGTCCCATATAATTTTTATTAACTGCTTGGATAGTTTTTGAGTTAGGTTTAATAATACGATTTTTTGCCACTTAGTTTATATTGATGATGTTTTAATAACTCCCTGTCACTGATATTTACATAGCAAGTAGTATTAAGTATACGAATTTGTGTGGCATAGGTACAAATAAAAAGTGAAAAATAAAAAGTATTTTAAGTATAAAAAAAAACCACCGATTTCGGTTGTTTTTTTTTTTTTATCAAAAAGTTTTTTTACAACAAGAGAAAAGTGAAACACCACATTTCATACACTCCATATTGACCACAATATTTGGGCGCTGACGATATCAGTTTTCCGCACAGGAAAACAGGTAGCATTGCAAGCACCACATTCAATTTAACGTCATTAGAACACGCGACAAAGGAAGATACTTTAAATTAAGTACTTCTACAAATACTCGTCCGCCAGCTCATCCAACTTCACGAACAACTTTTGTACGCTAACTTTTAAAAGCGTATTTTAAACGTTAACGGGATATCATGAAACTTTATGCTGTTGTTCTTGACAGCCTTTTTTTAAAGTGATGTAATTATGAGCTTTACGCTATACAGTAAGAAAAGATATCTTATAGGTACATCAATTCTTCAAACTTTAACAAATGTGCTGCCAGGCATAGGCCACTTTGGCAGAATCATAAAAGGATAACATAATGAACAGTTAACCGTTAAGTTAATCGTATCGAATCTTATTGGTGAAGCATTTTTCAGTTATTTTAAACCACCAATCAATCCGATCCAAATCCAATTCCAATCTTTTTGATTATACATAAGTAGTGCAGCGAAAAAAAGAAAAACGGATTGTCTTCGTCATATTACGATTCATAATGATTCTCCAAAGTGACCTTTTTAGGCCCCCTGATGACTTTCTTTACCGTCTGGAAAACAATACGGTGTATTGTGTTGTGTTAGTAGAATAGAAGTCATACACGAGAATATTTGTTTAGTAGGTACCAATACGATAACAAAAACACCGAATATAAATTCCGGGCATTTAGTAGGGTGCGTAAGATTTAAAAATAATAGGCACCGTACTAGGTTTATGCCATGAACCCCAATAGTCATAAGATATAATTATACCAACAGAAAGAGCTTTCAAGTAGAACTTTGCTTCTAACACGACTTTTGCCAATTGTTAGTCAGTTCGGAGTTATTAATGACCTAAATAGATGGCAACTTAGGCACCGAAGTTAAGGAATTCTTGGCGCCCAATGCCTAACTGTAATACTTATACCAATGGAAAGAACGTTTCAAGGAGAACCTTTGCTACATACACGATTTTTGCTAATTGTTAGTCAGGGGGCTTACTCTCCAAACTAATTTTAATTCCAATGTTCATTTTAGTCACGTGATTCGGTACTCTTGAAAACAATATTGTCAACATTGAAATGAAATTGACATACTCCGCGATTATTTTGTTACACGTGAAGTTATGTTACGGGCTGCAATACTATGGTTCAACTCATTACGACGATAAACCGATAAGGCTTTAAAATACTTTATCCTTTAAATAACAAGGCAAATAAATAAATATGATTTATATAGTTGTTTAATTGTAAAGTATTAGATTCATTTGGGCGTAAGAAAATTATTAAAATCATAAAATTAACCATGACTTTGGCTGCATGCAGTAGGATCGTTGCCTACACTACAAAAAAAAAGGTACCTAAGTCAAGTGGTTTTTAGAAGTAAATTCGAACTGCAAGTTTGTTTATGACAATATTGTTCGCGTTTGGTTACATACTCGAATATGAACATAAGATTTATAAGAATACCGTCCCGTCTACCTTCAAAGCAAGAGTGAAGAGGCATCGTCTGGGCACGCTCGTTCCATCATAGACCTCAACTATCGATTTTCATCAGGCGAGGTCGATGTCGAGAGCAAGCCCATTCAGTAATAAAAAAAACAGTGGCACTCCGGGAGTGCCGACAGAAGTGAAAGAAGTACAAACAGAATAAGTATTCTGTTTGTGTTTTGTGCGAAACTCACAATTATTTCCAGTTACGTGACAGTCCCAGCGGCTTTAACCCCGTTATCAACTTCTTTGACAACAGGGTTTTGAAGGTAGGACATAAAAGTAATATTTATTTCATCAAACAACGTTTGATATTGTCACAGAAACAAAGAAACAAAATGATATGATAACATTAGGAGTCTACTAATAGGCACAATATTTGGCAATGAAGAAAAATGCCTCTTGATATTAAAATTCATATAGAAGGTATACATTTTATGTGGCTTTTCGTGTCTGTCTGAGTGATCGAGTGTTTTTTCTAAACTGTTTTCAGTTTTCACCATCCTTTAGAGAATTTATTTCGGAAGGTTTATTTATTTAACAATTTATGTACACACATAATTATATAAACAGACAAACAGAAAAAAATAGGAACAACGGTGATGCTTATTTCTGTAGAAATCTCTTCCAGCATACTCGTACCTGCGATAGGAAAGTAGATAAAGAGATGTAGACAGCGTGTCTAAGAGTAAAGGAGAAAATAAAATATAAAACCAATCATGTGTATATTACATTAATATTAAACCTACATATTATAATAAAAATAAAAGGATAATTATAAAACGATCGAATAAAAAAAAACTTAGCGACTGATGATGAGATACTGTTTTAATAACTTGAGCGGTATGAATGTGAGTAAGCGAAAAATTAACTAAACTAACGACGAATATTGGATTAATAATAAAATCCAGAACGAGCTTTAAAAAAGTGGGTTGTGATTAATCCATTTCAGTAATTAAAATTCTAGCCGTGCTACTAAATTACTAAGTGAGCGACTAGAAATACAGAGAGCAACTTCAATATTAAGATAGAGACGATTTTTCCAATTGAGGTTTTACATAACGAACTACTTACTAAAAAGTTCACTTTATGCAAAGGACACCCCGAGGTTAGGTTTGGGTAGGCTACTTTAAACCCTTTCACAGAAATAGGGGCCCCGCGAAACGAGTCTCCGTCGACATAAGATGCAAGAACGAAAATACCGTCATGATCACTTTGTGACTGGTTTAGAAAATGTATTATAAAATGATATTTAAGATAAAATGCCGCTCAGTATAATAAATCATTTGCAAAATATTGAAAAAAATGGACGTAACGTCTCAAACAAATATTAGGTCGCTCAAATATTATGAAGCTTCTCATTTTGTATTTTAAGTAACTCAAATTAATGTTTGTAAGTTGCTGTTCGGTTGATTTCTCGTCACTCGCTGTCAGTTCGCTCACTTAGTAATACTCCGTAAATTAATTATTTTTGTCATTTAAACCTTTAATTTACAGTCACTCGTTTAAATACTACCCAAAATAAAACCAATCATGTGTACTTATATTACATTAATATGAAACCCACATTATAATACATAAATCTCAATGTTTTGTCAAGTCGTAATAACCGAGCCAAGCGGGGGCACTCGCTAGGCTAGTACCTAACTTTAGAAGTAAACTAACTCAGAGATTATTACAATCTTGATAATGCTACAATATCTATTTTTAAACCATTGGTTACTAAGGTAGGCTAAAATTACATTAGCAACTGGAAAACTGTTTTCTTACTTAACCGGTTTTTGTGACTAATGCATATTTTAGCCTTGAACGTACTGAGAAAACGTATCAATCAGTACATGAGAATATACTTAATACCTACTTTTATAAACGGAAATATATAACCGATACTCAAAAACAATTATTCACCAGCACCCTAATTTCGTAACACACTATCAATCACAATCCGAATCATTTTGAAAAATATTGCTAATCCATTGCTTCATATAGGTATTCGGAACATTTTTGTCTGCTCAACGCCGCCGTATAAAACGCAATGAATGAAATGAAATGAAATGATGAAATGATTTTTATTTTTGTAAGTAGGTTTGTACAAACACTTTTACACGTCAATCATGTTTTTTTTAAAACTAGATGAAGTCGGCGTTTCCTATCTGACTACTCTGAGAAGAAAGGCCGAAACAAACTCAGAGGTCACAGTCTCTTTTAAAGTCCAGACATAATCTTGGTCAGGTTATATGAAGACCATGTAGATCGATGTCTGAGGTGGTCTTTTGAGGAAAGAACCACACAGATTGAGAGGACCTGTCCAGTCAGTGCACGCATTTGTCAAAAATCGTGCAGCTCAATGAATGTTGTTGAACTGTCAAAATGAAAGTAATTGGTACCTACTGATAGTGTGTTACGCAATTACCCCGCTAGAAAGTCAATATGTATTGGTCAGTAAATATTTATGGACATCAAGATAGGAATTATTTGAGGTTCACAAAAAGAGAATCATAATAGTAGAGTGTTCAAGAATATTTTAAGCAGCGCAAAATTGGAATTATTAGTGGTTTCGATTAAATACATGCCACTTTTATAGAATCTCTCATAAAATAATACTTATTCTGAAATCTGGATTGAAATTGGGTTCGATTTTGTCGAATATTTATCAAGTTAATTCAATTATAGGTACCCATAACCTACCATCTGACGTTTAACAAAGTTACTGAAGCATTGAAAATCTGTGTGGGAAAAGCCACAGATATAGAAATATATATGGAAACTTGTAAATGGCCTTCAGATTTATATTTTTTAAGAGCATTGTTTAATTTAGCTGTAAGTATCCCGAACAGAATAAAATAAAATAAAATAAAATAAAATAAAATAGATAGACCTAGATAACGCAAGTATCACGAACTGTATGAAAACCAAGCGTGCCATTTTTTGACTACCTACTATGACGTCAAAAGCTCGCGCTCTCGCTCACGCTTACCTAGCCAGCAGTACACAGGACTGAGCGCGAAAGTGGCGGCTTATGATTTTTTATCGTAAGCTGGTGCGATTTTTGGCACGCGAAGTAGTTGCTCTTGCGTTATGTAGGTGTATCTATATCTATGGAAAAAACAGTTTGTATTAATTTGTATTATTAGTAGGTACCATAAGCTGACATAAAAAATGTTTGAAACATAGATATTGTATTTACATTTCTATGGTTTGAAATATCAGATTTTCGTTACATAAACAAACCAATTTGGTTAAATCCCAAATGTCGTCGCTGACAGAACTTTTCGGTTTGGGCTTCCACGAACCCAACAAATGAGGTGCCTTAGGCCTCGGTCTCGAAGGTAGCGATTGCGGGGCGGCGAACGGCGCGGCGGCAGCGAGGGGAGCGGCGCGACAACGCAGACCCGAAGCCAGCGGGCGTAGTGTGTTAGTGTGTGTGGCGTTAGTGTCTTTGTTCTCGAACGAAATGTCTAAACAGCGACGACAACATCTTTTTCATACATTTTGAAAAGTCGGTCGTTAAAATGCAAAAAATAAAATGCACGACACTACGTCAATGCAGACGCACGGGCACAGCTGACCTCTATAATGTACTTGTATTATAGAGGTCAGTGAAATCTATGCATTGAAACGCACCGATCCCTGCGCCGCCCGCCGCCACCGTGCCGCCCCGCGCCCGCTGACTTCGTGTCCGTAGCCTTACAGTAAATCGTTTTTCGCGAAATGTTCATAAATCAAAATGTCTGCTTAATATTTAGTAGGTAATTACTGCGTTTCTAAAAAAAACCTTTAGAATGAAAAGAGAAAATGCAAAATTTGCTAACGTTAATTTTTTGTATAAAACAATATTCACTTCGTAAATGCATAATCAGCCTATAATGTTCCCACTGCTGGGACACAGGCCTCCTCTCGATGAAAGGGAGTGGCCCGTAAACCACCACGCGGGCCCAGTGCGGGTTGGTAGATGTCACATGTCTTCGAATTTATGGTTCTAGGACCGGTTTCCTCACGATGTTTTTCTTCACCGTTTTGAGAGCAGTGGTGATGAAATAATTTACAAAAAATAAAGCGCCTGTCTGGGTTCGAATCTACCTAGTAGAATAGTGTGTTGAAAACATAATACAACTAATTTGATACGATAGAAAAAAATCATGAAGATACCTCTAAAAACTTTCTTTTTACAATAAAAACCATACTAATATACATACAATAATTCTGATTTGTTTCTCAGATTATTCTACAAGCAACATACTAAAATACTAGTGTTTTAATTTTTTCGTCCAAACAATAGAGTTTTTGTAATTAAATAATTGCTTCATATTTTACAATAAATTACCAGGGTTGTGTCATCGCGCTTCTCTTTGTTTTCTATGCAGACCGCGCTTTAGGTCATGTAAGCCCCTTAACTTGCTTTTAAATTATACACAATCGTTCGTAAATGCAAACTTTATAAATGATGTGCTATTTCTTTGTTTGTAGTTTTCAAGCTCTAATTATATTTAAATAGTAATAAAATTATGTATTTAGAAAATAATAGGTGCTTAATGCAAATCACTTGCCATTACATGCTTGTAATTTGTATCTAAGTGTACCAAGTAAGAACACTAAGGCTAAGTAATGGGCGATCCAACAGTGACGTCATATGAAAATACTAGCTCCTGCCCGCGACTTCGTCGCGTGAAATTTCACCCTCCCCCCATTCAACCTCTTAGGGGTGGAAATTCGATAAACCCTTTCTTGATGGATACCTACTCTTCACAAAGAACACACCCTCGAAATTTCATGTCTCTAGGACCAGCGGTTTAGGCTGTGCGTTATAATTATAACAGTAACATACAGTCAGTCAGGACTTTAAATTTTATTTATTTAGATTTGCGCAATGTTTTCTTTCAGGCCGGACACTGAGTCATTGATATTTATGATACTTAGTCCCGGGAAATGGGGAATAAATAGGTACTTCGTTTTCATCTTATTTCTTTGCCATTTAAGGGTTAAATTAAAACTGGCCTGAAATATCCGTGCTGCTAAGTAGGTACATATAAAGTTTAAATAAATAAACTCAAGAGCACATTAGGCCTGGAGAGCAAATTAATCGGTTCATTTAAGGTGGCGCTCATTTAATTTGTCTTTTAAATTAAGGCTGGGGTCCCCGTTTTTGCCTGTTGTAGAATCTTGTTTTTATAGGCAAATTATTACATTTAAAATCTGTCTTTTAAATTAAGTTAGGGTGAGGGAATATTTTCTCTGCCCGGGAAAATAAGAATCGGTCAATAAGAAAACACAAACTATGAAATGAAAGTTCCTCATTTCACTAAAGTTTGTCTTTGCAGACAAATTAATAACAAGTTCCAACCTCTTGAAGTTAGTCGACAGACAGACGATTCATCTTCCTTTTAATTATAACTACAGATGTAGGTATTTGGTTATTAGGATATCTATATCTATACTAATAATAAAGCTGAACAGTTTGATTTTAGTGTTCCGTACTCAAAGGGTAAAAACGGGACCCTATTACTAAGACTCCACTGTCCGTCTGTCTGTTACCAGGCTGTATCTCATGAACCGTGATAGCTAGACAGTTGAAATTTTCGCAGATGATGTATTTCTGTTGCCGCTATAACAACAAATACTAAAAACAGAATAAAATAAATATTTATTTAAGGGGGGCTCCCATACAACAAACGTGTTTTTTTTCGGCATTTTTGCCTTGTGGTACGGAACCCTTCGTGTGCGAGACCGACTACGACTCGCACTTGGCCAGTTTTTTTTTTTTTCTTTTTTGTTTTAACGCGCTCATCTCGGGAACTACCAGCCGGATTTGAAAATTATTTTTGCATTCGACAGCCCAATTCTTGAGGAAGGTATCTTGAGGAGGGTTCTGTTCATCATCACGCTACGACCCTCAGTAATAGCGCGGGCAGACGATGCGATGCAATGGGGTGGGTCGGGGAAAAAAGAAATTTCACTCGGACGAAGTCGCTTGCAGAAGCAAGTTAAGAAATAAAGGTAAAATTACATTTATTACACCGAATTTCTTTAGCCTTATTTCAATGTAGATATGTTATGACTTATGAGTCTTGCATATATGTTATTTCGTTCTTAATAGACTATTAAATCTGTTATATCAATGTTTCAGGAATATCAAGTTTTAACTTAATATAACATAATAATTTTCCTAAGGAATGTCTAATAGTCTTCATCTCGAATTTCCTTATGTACTCTCACAATTTAGGTAGATATAAAGAAGGTTCATTACAAATGGGACGTCATTAATACATTTTTATCTAATTAGATGCCTTTTCGTAAAAGAACAAGAAAAAATATGCACTTTTCGTGGAAATTTATGTAATTAGGTAGGTACAGTCACCAAATGAGATAAGTAACCAGGGTGGTCGAATAAAGTTGAAGTTTAGTAAGAAACCGATGGATGTTTTCGAATAAAATTTAATTTAATTAATGGAAAACAAACGGTTAATTTATCTAATTCAATTTCATTCGAAAACATCCATCGGTTTCTTATTAAACCTTAACTATATCCGACCCTAGTTTCTTATCTCTTTTGGTGACTGTACTTACGGAAATTTAGAAATTATTTGTGTGTCACAGCATCTAGCAAGAATATATTTTAGTGTCACATCGTTAAGCCGGGTCGCTAAAATCAATTAAGGACTGTTGAAGGAACGTACCTAATAAATTGTCCGGCAAATGATATGCCTATTAAAAATATTTAGGTATTATGTTGGATTCTATATAGGTACGTATTATGTTTAAAACTTAAGTACTTGTTCTTCCCGTAAATCTTCACATGATCTGACTAATTTGAAGATTATGTCTGGACTTTAAAAGAGACTGTGACCTCTGAGTTTGTTTCGGACTTTTTCTTCTCAGAGTAGTCTAAAAGAAAATGCCGACTTCATCGGATCTAGTTTTTAAAATATGATTGACATGTTAGAGTGTTTCTACAAACCTACAAGACTTACAGAAAAAAAAAATTGTCATCATCTTTTCCCAACTATGTTGGGGTCGGCTTCCAGTCTAATCGGATGCAGTGAATACCAGTGTTTTACATGGAGCGACTGCCTCCACAACCCAGTTACTGGGTATTACGATAACCCTTGGTAAGACTGGTTGTCAGACTTTCGGGCTTCTGACTACCCGTAACAACTGTCAAAGATCCAAGAATGACAGCCGGGACCAACGGCTTAACGTGCTTTCCGAGGCACGGAGGGGTCACGGTATGTAAAGATGGTCATCATCCACAGACCAACCGCGGCAAGCGTAGCTTAACCTGATCGATCGACCTGGTTAAAAAAATATATTTGTCATTATCATTTATCAATCTGTATGTTGATAAAAGACTAATTAATTTTAAATACATATTTTTTAACTTTATATGACCCAGTTCTATAGTTTAAAATCCACGTTTATAAGAATACTAGCTGACCCGACAGACGTCCTGTTTTTTTACACCTGACCTTTTAGGCGTGAAAAGGTAACAAACAAACTACTTTCGCATTTATAATATTAGTTAGGATTCTTCAATATTTGCCGTGCTTCCAAATTGTAGTACAATGTGTGGTGACAGACAACCCTTGTAAATAATCACCATCATCTTTGTCTTTTTTTTTTTGCGGATGGGAAATCATCAAATGACCCCTCCCGCTCTGGGTGGAGCGGAAGGGAGTGTCAGACTCTTACTGACTAAAACCCACCCGTGTTCCTTCCTTAGCCCTTTATCTTCCGGGCCAGCGGTAACAATTTCGGATAATCCCGCTGACCCGGCAGGCTTCGGCCCTATGGGGCCCCTCCTCGATGCTGACATCTCTTTGAGGCGCGCGTGGAACACGTACGCGCAGTCCGGCACGGGCCTGGTCCTGATCGGACGGTGAGCTACCCATTACTCTCCGTCCGCAGGCCCGCGCCTACGGAGGCCGGGAGTCGTCACGCGGCTCCCGACGCCCGGCGCGTCTCCCGCGGCGGCTGGGACGGGAGGCTCGCTCCCTGATCACAATCATCTTCAAAACACGTTTGAACTTGTTACGCACGCACGGGCTATTTCAAAGTTGTTGTTATGTCACGCGCCGTGCTTGGACTTTTGAAATCGTGCTCCAAAGTTGCGAACATTTTAAACAACATTTAACGGAGGAGTAGATAATGTATTCTAACTAGAAATCGATTTATTGGCTAACTACCTACACAATCTACATACTAATAATAAAGCGCGTTTGTTTGTTTGTTTGAACGCTCTAATCTCTGGAACTGCCAGTCGAATTTGAGAAAATATTGTTACATTCGAGGCTATTTAACATCACGCTAGAACTCCGGAGCCGGGCAAAAAGAAAAAAGCAAGAAAGAACGCGAAAAAGAACTAATATCGCGGGCAGGAAATGCGATGCGAGCGGATGGGTCTGAGGAAAAATAGATTGTATGCGGACAAGGTCGCGGGCAGAAACAAGTAAGCGATAAAATCGATTTACTCCTAAACATGTTGTTTGTGATAAGTGTGGAGAGCGCTGAAAAGTTTTTGAAAACTCAAGGAACTCTCAAGTTAAACGCAGTACATTTAAATCTGATTTCGACTAATCCACAAAGGAATGATAAAAGATTTATAACTCTCGGAATAATTGCAAAACCGTAGCCACGAGTCACGCGGATGGACTCTTGGACAAATTCGTCACGCCTTAAGAAATTCTATGTAAATAATTAAATTATTACTTGAGTTCCAAGTTCAATCGTCTACAAAACTTTTAATTAATATTGTACCCGGCGTTTATTAAAAACAATATTCTCTCATAAATAAAAATGGTTCGACATCGAAACCAGTACTGAAACAATTCCTGAAAAAAAATATTAGGTTTTCGGGATAAACACACAGAGTAAAGTAAAATGTTATATTGGTGTCAAGACAAGAGATAGCAGTTCCGTTTACACAGAGCTATCGCTGTGTGCGCACAGATACAACGCATCAGCTTCCGTTAACGATCACCAACTCCTGCGCACACGTAAACAATTATCACATTATGCGAAGAACAAAGAACACGGTGTATTTTGAATGTCGATAATTTTATAGATGCGTCTACTGCTATTAGGGAAACAAACTAAACATTATTTAGCACATCAAAGCTAGTAGCGAAGTTACATAAAATATACACAAACAGATATTGTTTCTTCATCAAAAAGTAGGTTTAGATAATAGACTAATTCGTAGTCAATTAGTACCGACTTCGTGGTGTTGGTACTAATTGTGCGGTGACGGAAGAGTCCTTACGATTTGAATAAGTAGTTAAAATGCGAAAGCATGACAGCTTTTAATTTTTAGGGTACCGTAGTGATCAAGGAACCCTTACAGTTCCGCCATGTCCCTTTGTCTGTCCGTCTGTCGGCTCGCGGCTTAGCTCAGAAACTTTTAGTACTAATAAGCTGTTATTTGGCATGTATATACATATTAATTACGCCGACAAAGTGGTAAAGTACCCTACTCGTAAAGTGGGGATATTTTTTATCTAGACTATCCCATAGTGGTGTTGGATAGGTCGTTCAAATTTAGGGATCTTTTTGCGAAATATTAAGCATTAAAGTGCTAATTTTAGTTAGAACTAGCTTTTGCCCGCGGCTTCGCCCGCGTGGAGGTCGGAAATTATTCACAGAAAATTCAACCCCCCATTTCATCCTCTTAGGTGTGGAACTTCGAAAAACCCTTAGTGGATACCTACTCTTCACAAAGAACACACCTTCCAAATTTCATGTCTCTAGGACCAGCGGCTTAGGCTGTGCGTTGATATATCAGTCAGTCAGGACTTTGAATTTTATATAGGTCTAAGTATAAATACCAAGTTTCGAGATAATCGGACCGCGTGTTAAAACACTTTCATACTAATTTTGACACCCCCCAATACCCCTTTCGGGGGTAGTTTAGAAAAACCAAAAATGTCAAACTTCATAATTTACCTAGATCAGTATTCTTGCCAAGTTTCAAGTTTATTAACCAAACAAATGAACCTAAAGGATCTGTTGACTTCAGGCGCCGGGGAAGCTGGTGAGTCGCTTTTGAAGGAGCTTGCGGCCATGATTAACCTCATGCTTACCGGCGGTGTGAACGAGGCCGTCGTCGATGTCTTGTACGGGGCCAATCTATGTGCCCTGCGCAAGAGAGACGGCGGCATTCGTCCCATCGCCGTTGGGTGCACCTACAGGCGTACGGCAGCTAAAATTTGCTGTAAGCTATACAGCGAATCGCTTACAGCTAAATTTCAGCCCCTGCAGCTTGGTTTTGGCTCGAAAGGGGGCTGTGAGGCTGCCGTTCATGCCCTTTCAACATTTTTAAAGTCCAACAAAGGTGAGATCATCCTCAAGGTTGACGTTAAGAATGCCTTTAACTCTGTGAACAGGGACACTTTGTTGGCTGAAGTCAAAAAGGAACTACCCGAAATTTATGGTTTTATGTGGCAATGTTACAGGTACCCTTCCAAATTATTATACAAGGACAATGTTTTGGAATCTGCAGTTGGTTGCCAACAAGGTGACCCTCTCGGGCCAGTCATTTTCAGTTTGGCTATTCATCCAATTATTCAGAAACTAAATTCAAAATTTAACGTGTGGTATTTAGACGATGGAACGCTAGGAGGTGACGTAGACACTGTTTTGATCTGATCTACAACTCCTCAAACAGGAATTTCAATCTATTGGCTTGGACCTTAACCCCTCAAAATGTGAACTTTACCTTTCTGACATTACCGACAGACAATTGACTCTAGATAAATTTAATGCAATAGCCCCACAAATCAAAATTTTAGACAAAAGTTCACTGCACCTCCTAGGTTCCCCGATTTTCGAAGATAGTTTTACTCCTTTCATCGACGAAAAAATTCAAAATTTCAACGAGATTTCGGACAGACTCTCCAAAATTAATTTACATTCGGCATTCACCCTGATTAGATACTGTTGTTTTGGCCCAAATTTTATGTATTTTCTACGCTCTTCCCCTTTATGGAAGCAACCACACCTCTTGGGCAAAATTGACCAAATTATTCGCAGCACGCTAACATCCATTCTAAATGTGGCCTTGGACGACCGAGCGTGGCTTCAAGCCACACTACCCATCCGTTTTGGTGGCCTCGGCGTCCGCAAAATTACCAGTATTAGCTTACCGGCGTTCCTGTCTTCTGTCCACAGCACTGAAAAGTTGACCGGGAAAATTTTAGCCCCTTGCCTAGTTGACTCTGAAGTGCCGTGCTTGACCGACGCGGTGAACGCCTGGAAAGCGGCTTGCCCGGATACAGATCGGCCCGTAAACCCATCTTCCCAGAGACAGTGGGATGAGCCGCTCTGCAGGTTGGTACGGAATAATCTTATTAATACGTCCACCAATTCTGCTGAACGTGCTCGCCTGCTGGCTGTGGGTGAGTGGGAGTCGGGTCTCTGGATTCAAGCACTCCCGTCACCCAACATAGGCACTATGCTGGGTGACACCACCTTCCGGCTCGCTGCCTGTCTGCGTTTGGGCGCTCCTTGCGGGGCTCCGCATCGCTGTCAGTGCGGTGAAGCTGTCGACTGCCTCGGGCACCATGGCCTATCTTGTAGTAGGAGCGCAGGCCGGATAGCACGGCACGCCAGCATTAATGACATCATCCGCCGTGCTCTTGTCACCGCCGGGGTGCCAGCTGTTTTAGAACCCAACGGCCTGACACGCGACGATGGGAAGAGACCAGACGGAATGACCATAATGCCCTGGAAGTTAGGCAGACCTTTGGTGTGGGATGCAACATGTGTCGACACCCTTGCGCCATCCCATCTTCCTAGCACGGTGGGCTGTGCTGGGGCGGCTGCTGCAGGTGCAGAAAACCTCAAACGGCGAAAATATTCCAACTTGATTGGGAGTTATATGTTCGAGCCGTTTGGGGTTGAAACACTAGGGCCATGGGGTCCGAGTGCCCACTTGGTTTTTCGAGATATCGCCAAGCGATTAGTCGACTCTTCACGTGACCAGAGGGCTGGCCTATTTCTTGGCCAAAGAATTAGCATTGCCATACAACGTGGCAATGCTGCCAGCCTTTTGGGCACTGTTCCTGTTGACAGCGATGCGGACGAATTTTTTGATGCCCTATGATCATTTTGCTTATTTTTTTCATATAAATGTACATATTATTATTATTTTAAATAGGTATTAGCATAACAAATGAATAAGAGTTTTCATATACCACTGTATTCCCGCTTTTCACTCCCACAGGGGTGGAATTTTGTAAAATCGTTTGGGGTATGTTCATTACTTGACTCAAAGATTATTTGTACGAATTTTTGAGGTAATCAAGCCACGCAGTAAAATCTTCTATTTCCTGGCAACGCAATAATAACTTCGGTGAACGGGATACAACTCCAACGACAGAGGAATAACTTTTCTTGAACAATTGTAAGACCGTCGTCGTTCAAAATTTAAAATACCTACGTTGGTATTGACTTTTATAAAGTTTAAAATAAGTGAAAACTCTTTAGCGACAATCTTTGCAGGATGGTTGGTAGCAGCTGGATTAGAGTACCAGGAATGAAGAAGGCTATAAGTAGTATTTAACTACTGGAGTTGACTAATATAGGCTAATTAATGACCATGAAGTGCATGCAGTGTAACAGTCTAGAAGTCAAATGACAGGCATAAAACACCTTATTTTAATGATCTTAGATACCCTAACAAAAACAGCTGTATTCTTTAGTCTAAATCAAGATTAATTACACAAAAACTGCTTCAAAGATGCTTATATTTCTCTGAAAGATTGAAAAATTTTACAGAATCAAAAACATAATTTATGGACCGCTATAACAAATTCCTATAGTATTACTACTACTAAATTCTATTTAATTTACTAATTAGCTTTGAATAAACTGTACCACTGTACTTATCTAGATATCTTTATCTTAACTATAATGTAATAAAATAAAATTGTAAATAAACGTTTTTGTCTGCTGTTTGAAAGGTCAAGGAATTTAGCAAAAAGTTACAAACTCCCATTATAATTGTTTACCCATCTCGCGTTGAGCAGCAAACTAAACAATAGATGTTTGTAAGCATTTTGTAAGTATCAACTTTGCATAAATAATCGTTTTAACGAGTTAGATTACGCTGTTAACTTTGAGAAAAGTAATATATCAAAGACTAACTTTTCCCAAACGCCTGGAGTAATTAGCATTTTTCTTAGAAACGTTAGAAACTTCTTAGAAGTCTAAAGGATGGTTTCCACCAAACGGCTCACATCGCATCAGATCTGAAAGGATACCAACGGATGCGGCGAGAGCCGATCGGGCCCGGCCATAGATATCCGGGCCCGGCAAAATGTCGACGTATACGATCGACTCTGTTACTCCGTACCTACCGTCGCGAACGTGAATGTACTCGAGTAGTGAGTACATTCACGTTCAAAATACAGAATTCTGATTCAGAAAGTCGGGTAAACAAAGGTAGATACACGTGTATCTATCTTTGTTTACCCGACTTTCTGAATCAGAATTCTGTAATAACCTATTATAATATTATAACATGGGACAAGCCAAGGGCGAACATACTCTAGACAAAATCATTGCGTGTAAGTTTACCACTTTCAAAGAAAAAATGTAAATAATTTTTATTAGTATGTTCATACTGATTAAAATTACGATTGCGTTTGTTAAGCTTTTATTAATTTCGCAGCTGGGTTTTGTTATAAGTGGGCACTCACTATTTTCAGAGCCTGGCTAATCGTTTTATTACGTAGGTACTTACTTTTGTAGGCTCTGTCCTGTGAATATTAATGAAAAAATGTTTTGCACTCAGCTACTTCATTAATTTTATGTTAACAACTAGCTTCTGCCCGCGACTTCGTACGCGGATCCTGTTGGTTATGCCAGCGACAACGGGGTAGTCAAAATCGAAGATCTGAAACGTCTGATGTCGAATTCTAAGAACCCGGGGACTGGATAACAACGGGATGCGCGAGAGACGATTCGAGACGTCATTTTCAGGCAATAATGAACCAATAGGGTGGTAAACTTGGCCTTGCACTTTGAATGTTGGCATAAATGGGCCTTCTGAAATCTGTTTCGCAACAAAAGATGTCATTTGAAAGGCATTATTGTACGAACGTATGTTGTCCAAGAAATGTTTTGACTGTGGATGGTCACCGATTAGCAGTGATCTTAATATTTCTGGAGGATTTTGTAATATTTCAATATGTACTTTCCCACCTGAGCAACACATACCGTTTGTTTCTTTTTGCTATTTAACAGCTTCACAAAAAGTAAAATTTTTAACCATACCTCCGATGGCGGAATATGTGGCGTAGTCAATCATAGGAGTATACGTAAATGCACTCCGTTCCTTATCAACCCAAGGAAGGTCGCCATGCCCTACGGCTATATCTTGAGACACATCCGATTCTTCAGATGATATCGACATTCTGTTCAGAGAATGTCGAAGTCGATCAGAATTCAAACGTTCGTTGCGCTCTTCTTAATCTGTCTCTTCATGCCGTACTCCAGCAATTCTTTCTTTCTCACTTTCTGATTATGAATATTTTGTTGTGTGCGTGTTCGGAACAATGTATGATAATCTCACCGTATCAGCGGTCAGTCGCGCATCATATTCTTCACTGGTCTCTAGAGATCTGGATGTAGATGCGTAAATACGCTGAGAACGCAGGCGTGCTTCGCGATCCGAAGAGGTTTCCACGGAGCGAGTTGCAGCCTGATGTTCTCAAACAGCATCAAGTCTCTCCTGACGCTCTTCGGTAGATTCTTGGGATCTTATGATCCTCAATCTTTTAGCTCCTTTGGAACATTGGGAAAGATTTGACCTCTTTCTAGGCATGGTTATAGTTTTATTATGAAGATACCTGATCAATTAAAATCTAAGTGACTGCTCCCCTACCAAGGGTGCCCAGACACGGGATCGTCTGGCCCATGTGCTGGTTTGGTCCCTGGGGTGGTCACGGCGTGCTATGTGTTCTGGTGCGCCGGTGATTGGGAGTACTCCCCAGCGGAGGGTCCGGTGACGGACAGCCGCGGCGGGTTCACGGATGAGTGCTAACGCGTGCCCATGTTCCCGCCGTAAGCGGCAGAGGAGGACACAGTGGAGTTTTAGTGGGTTAGAGTCCCACATAACTGCACTATCTCCCCGTGGTAGTGCAGAATGCATGAGCATTTCTTCACGTTAAAAATTAAAAAATAAATGGGAGTTTTGGCCAGTAGAGTCAAATTTTCAATGATATACCATCGTCATCGAAAATCAGTCCTAAACTGTTACCGCCTTCACCGCGTGGAGGTGAAATTAGTGATAGCTTAGATTTCCACATCAGATGTTTCTGATCTTCGATTTTTATAAGTCAACAGGAAATGCCCATCAGACCGAATAACTTTTACTAAGACGTCATTCCTATATGTGTTATGGTGTAGCTGGGCTCTTGGAGTTCCCCATCAGGTGTTCCAGATCTTCAAATTTATTCTCTCAGCAGAAAATCCTCATCACGTGGAACAATTTTTGCTATGGTACCATTTTTGTATCTCTTATAGTTAAGCTGGTCTGTTTCGGTTCTGCATCAGGTGTTCAAGTTTCCAAGAAACATTATAGCCTGAATGTTGTCCAGCCATAATAACTATACAACAAAAAAAAAATCATTCAAATCCGTCCAGTAGTTCCGAAGATCGGACGCGCAGGCCCGAGGCGTGTACGTACTCTGATAGAATACCTTAACAAATGTTCGCCGTGATTCTTTAAATTGACATAACTTTTTTATTTATGAACCGATTGACATGAAATAAAGACTAAATGTTAAGTGAAGCCTACTACAATATATTAGTGAAAACCGCATCTAAATCGAATAAGCCGTTTCTGATATTAGCGTGCACAAACAAACAGACAAACAGACAAAAAAAAATTTAATTACAATTTCGGGTTCGGCATCGATATAATAACAACCCCTGCTACTTTTTTTTATATATTTCCATTGTACAGACACCACTTTTCTACAAATTTATTATATGTATATAGATGATAGTTGTTTGGCTGTGTAAAAGTACCAAACAGCAACACTCAAACACAGAGTGCTCAAAACAAAAGAGGGGTGTCATGCTGAAATTCATGTGAAACCTTCATGTGTTATCAGAATAATACATTAATAAGAATTTTGCATTCACATTATACATATCATTCACTTTTGTTAGTGACTTTACACAATATATTTGGTCCCTAAGAAAATACCAACTGAAAATACTACCTATTCAAGTCGAAGGATGGAGCTTCTATTGTTTTAATGATTTTTGGAATTTAATTAATAAACTTAAGTTTTGAATGGATATTATTGTAACAGAGCGTTAAACTTTGTAACAGGCCGTGTTATAATAATACACCTAATATGAAAAGTTGTTAGGTAGGTACTTAATTACAAAGTTATAATTTATAAAATTATAACCCTCATCAAGGCTCTAAATCAGTCTAAAATTCTAAATAATCGTAATCGTATACGGTCCCTTTTTACATCTGCCTACTTAGTGTAATTTGTTTTATAGAATGTTTTAGAAAGTACTAAGCTGCTTAGCCTCATCTCCTCGTCTTCATCACCCTGCCCTGATACACCTTCATGTTAAGGTGCTGCCGCACTGCTGTTTAAAAATGTTTACTAACATTACCTAACATGAAAACCTTTCTGATTTCTGAAAAGCTTTTTGATGAAATGTATTAGATCACAATCTTAGAAAATGTTTGTAAACATTTTATAAGAGCTGTGTGGCAGCACCTTTATGTTTTCAACAGGAAACATATCAATAACATAACGTCCCATCAGGAGTTTCTCAGAAGCAATCCAGAGTTTGAATTCGTGCCCGGTTGATGACAATAAGCTTGCCCCTATTAAATAAGACTTAAGCATAACTGGCAAAATATGGGTGAGTATATTATATACAGTGTGAGTCTTCATAATGTGCACATAACGAAATGAGGGAAACATAGCTTAATTTTATCGACAGAAAAAATATTTGAAAAAATAAAAAAATATTTATAAGGATCTTTACCTGCTAAAGTATGGTGATTGCAAGGCCTTTCTTTAACAGTTGATAGGAAATGTTGTGATTGAGTTATAAACATGGTATTTTTACGTTTAGAAATCTGATACGATGGAGAATAATTTAAAGTAATCAAAAAGGGTAGGTAATCGGAGCTTTTATTGAGTAATTTTACAATTATTGTAAAAACTGATGAAAAAATATCAGATTTATGTTTAAAAAAAACCATAATTCTCAATTGAGGGGCGATTGTTTACACAGCCACAGGGGTCACAGCAACGAAAAAGAATTTTAAAAATGCTACAATTTTTTTTTTTTGTTTTTAAAAAAAAAATTCTGTCGATAAAATTAAAGCTTAGTTTCCCTCATTTCGATATGTGCACATTATGAAGACTCACACTGTATACTATAGGTAGGTACGCCTCTGCTGAACACTTTAGGGATTATAGGCGTGATGTTAGGTGAAATTGATGTTCAGATGACAAAGTTTATAGTGGATAACAGAAGAACTATCAGGGGATCGAGGAGGTGGTGGGTGGAGGAGGGGTTCTCTCTTTTCATAGTAGGTACTTACTTAAAAAACAAATTTCTGTACGCCCATAACTTCCGAATGACTGCCAAAATGGAATAATTATTTTTTTGTTGTGTTCAGTATTGCCAGGACAAGGTTTCTGTGAAAGAAAATTTCGGAAATTCGTTACAAAAAAAAATTGCACTTGTGCGAAGCTGGCCTCTAGTTTTAAAATAAAGCAAAATTTTTTTTTTAATCTGAATTGTCATTGGTCCTTATGAATTAAAATGTATTTACCTTAAATTGTCCGTGGTCCCTCCCGGAACCAAACGGAAAAGACCATGACTGGCGTTCGATTATTGCGGATTATCAATGAACTAATGTACCTACATATTTCTCTATGCCAATAGTACTTTCTACTTACATACTAACTAAACTACAATTTGACATACGACAACACTACGATCAGTCTAAACATTATTTTGTTTATTTATTTTTTATAGGCTGTTTAGCGCCTGCGCACCTGCGCGCGCATGAAAGACAATAAAAGTTTGTTTTGACGTCAATACGTTTTTAAAATTGCTTCCAAAGTGGGAGGCAAGTAAAAAGAACCAAAGATAACAAAATCGGGGGATAAAGTTTGGTGTTGCAGCTTCATATTTATCATCTCCATCTTAAATTCAATTACACCACTGGATAGCTAAAGGATCAAAGAATTCATTACGCCAAGTGAGGACTGTGACGCATCGAGGATGGTGAAGGGAAAAGCCATTTTGAGGTAATTTTGCTGCGTATCGAGATGTCCACTTAGTTTAAGTTTTGACTCGGAAAAGCTACGACGTTCGTTTAAGTTTCAATCGTCAGCTCTTGTCAAAATCTATCGATTGTATACAAAACATTAGTGTTAAATAGTGACAATGAGTATAATGTGTTAAAGTAAAAAGAAAATTAATATCAAAAATATATAATGTCGGCCTATACGCGTCAAAAAGCCAAATCAAAATATAGAGATCGTATACGGTTGGAAAAGGCTACTCAAGAGCAATCGAATGGTACCAATGAAACACCGTATGACCGAGTCAAGCAGTGCCGGAAACGTAAAAGAATGAATGCGGCCGAGCGGACCAACCGTGTTACGTAAACGTCTTCACGTACAACACACGGCCCGTGTCCAGTCCATGACACAGCGACACCCCATTTTTTTTTACCTAGCAAGTGTGTTGAAAAACGTCGTATGAAACGCGTGTGCATTGATCATTGCACCCGAGGTCGAGCGCGATAAAGAAGCCGAATCTGTAATCAATGCACACGCGTTTCATACATAGCACACGATATGTATCTTGTACTATTATAAAATATGAACGATGTCCATCAGACAACTCTAGAACAGCAATATTATTGTTAGCTTAGAAAAATACATGCAATCATACTTGACAATCCATTACATGGGCACAGGTCATCAATTACGAGGGTACACAGCAAACCCACAATATTAACACAATCATTTTCCAAGATGTTACGTAAGTAGGTACAGTCAGCAAAAGAGATAAGTATGCAGGATCGTCGGATATATTTGAAATTTAGTAAGAAACTGATGGATGTTATCGAATAAAATTTAACTTTACTAATAGAAAACAAACAGCTCATTTATCAAATTAAATTTCAGTCGACAACATCCATCGGTTTCTTACTAAACTTCAACTATATCCGACGATCCTGCATACTTATCTCTTTTTTTGACTGTACTTATAGTCAAGATGAGGTACGTACCTGAATATCAAGAAATAATAATATGCCATTATGCAAATACAGTAGATGTACTCGGGCAGAGATTATAATGTCAAAACTCACGTCATAGGTAAATACATAGTCAGTGAGATTCGTAATTATCATTCTACTACTACAGCAGAGTTGCTGTGTAATCGGGTAAAAAGAGCGCATCTACAATTCTTCAAGATAAATGCAGGCAAAGTGTTGTGTTACTAGCTTCTACCCGTGACTTGGTTCGCTTGGAATAGAATAGAGTACCCTTTTTTATGTACACCATATAAATTAGAATCAGATTTCATATAGAAATTTTACAAAGGGTGACACAATGGGCGGTCTTATCTCTCAGAGCTTTGTTCGCTTGGATGTCGTGAGTTACACGTATAAGTAGTATAGTAAAATACCAGCCACATTATTTTTAAATTATTCCACCTTCGATCCACATCGCATCGCATCGTGCATCGCATCGTGTCGCATCGCATCGCCGGCCCTTGTTATACCTTCGTTTCGCTTAACGTTCTTTCTAACTTTTTTTTGTTTTGCTCGGCTAAGGAAGGCTCGGTACGGTAGGAAGCGTGATGTTAAATAGCCTATTACCTTCCTCAAAAATTGGGCTATCAAATGCAAAAATAAATTTTTGAATCTGACTGGTAATTCCAGAGGTTAGCGCGTTAATAAACAAACAAACTATATATATTATATTATTTATATATGGATTGATTGTGAAATAATACGAGCGAAATTTCAACAAAGTACACAAATTCAAGATGAAATTGGCCACTGCTTGGCTATCTATCTTGAGTCTAGACAAAGTATATGGGAAAACCGGTCCCCGGAGTCGCGAAACACAATATTGTACCTACATTAACATAATTATGCAATCCTTCTTTCATTATCAGCTACGAGATGATGAGAAATGAATTGGAATTATTTTGAAAACTCGAACTTTCATAAAATGTAGGTAGGTAAAGGCACAGTAATTGACAAAAACTAGCTCATATGCCACGTGCCGTCAATATGATCACAAAATTGCCATCTACCTACGCTAGCATATCATTTTTATTCTTATTTATTATTTTATTTATTTAACCATTTATTTACACACATATATAAACTGACAGGAAAAAAAGAACAAAGAAATAGGTACAAAGATAATGCTTATTTCTAAAGACATCTCTTCCAGCATAGTATCTTCGTAGTCTCTTGGAATACCTAATATAGCACAATCTGGAGATCTCGTTATGCCACGCACAACTTTAGACTGGAGCGAATACAAAAGAGATTTATTTGGCATCTAGCTTACGCCTGCGGAATTGCCAAAAGGAAACGGTCCTACGCAGACAATCTCATTTTAAAATGGTGTCATTGGAGAAACGTAATAGAATCACTGATTCCATTTTCCTATATAAAATACTCCGCTGCAAAATGTATTGTCCCCATTTACTAAACCAGTTCCAGTTAAGCTACGCTAGCCACCCTACCCTGCTGGACTCCCTCATGCTCCTATTGCTTCTTTGCACCCCCCCACTTCGTAGTACTCTACGCAAGCTCGTTGTACAGACGCCAGCATATCAAGCTATTACAATCTGTCAAATTTCTTTAATACTTAGATTTTCAACTTTATCGCTAAAGCATAAGGGTCAATGTTGATTGGGATAATTTGACAGTTTCGGTTAGTTTGATGCGCTGGCGTCTGTACCTCTGCTCTGTAAGCTGTTGAACAGCTACAGCGATCTTGTTGACGTGCATTCATCAGCCAAGTTCAGAATACAAGTACAAGTACAGAATAGCTGTTAACATTGTCTAAATTTTATTTTCTTTTATTTTAAATCAAATCACATGTCATTTATTGAAACTAGGCTGAGAATCAGCACTTTTCGAACGTCAAAATTACAAAAGACAGTCCCCCAAAACGCAACAAGCTGCAAGTTACGCAAGACACTTGCGTTATTGGAATATTGACTTGCATCTTGCACGCAACCGTTATTGCAGCCTTTACTTACGTCACGAGCGTAAATGTATTACTTATGAAACGCTCGGAAATTATCTGATTTCATGATTCTAAACTATCAAACGAGACGTGACGCCAAAATACAGGCTTGTCTAGTCAAATAGTTTTGGTGTTTCTTCGATGTCACATATTTGTGCTGTTTGTATGCCTTCCACAAAAATGATCATAATATGCCATTTTGCCGTCATCTTGATGACAGATATTAATCTTGAAATCAGATATTATTGCCGACCTGTCTTACTCGTGATTGTACTACTTATAGAACAACGTCATAATTATGTGCGTGCAAACAGCATGTAAAATATGAATTTAGCGTTAAAATATTAATGAAGCATTAAAAATATATTACTAGCCATTTGATTAACGATCATTAATATCTAATTAGTTAACAATGTATTTAACAAAACCTGCAGTGGCGATATATCGGTTCATTTGGGACCGCAGTGTGTCAATAATTGTCGAGCGTTGACCATCAATAAAATTAGTGTCGGATATTCGGAATCAAAGTTGTCATCGTACTTATTTATCTGTCATCATCATGTACCAAAACAAGTACCACGAGTATGACGAATCTAGTGACAGTGATGACGAACTTCGGATCATTCGAGAGTACAGAAAAAAAAAACAGGTATTTATTTAATAATAGCTGTTTTCCGCGATTTCGCCCGCATGATTATGGGAAATTATCCAACGGGTATGTATTACCGGGATAAAAAGTCCAGCCTATGTTTTAATCCAGGTTATAAACTATCTGTGTGCCAAATTTCATCCAAATCTGTTTAACCGTTTTTGCGTGAGTGAGTAACAAACATTCACATTTATAATAGGTATTAGTAGGATGTTCAAGAACAAACAGGCGATTTATCCTGAGTACGGTAGTAGGGCTTCATAATTAATATTATCTTCATGAAAACTAAACGGAGAAGAGGGAATAAGTTTTCATAAACAAGCTTTTGTCCGCAACGTCCGTAATGAAGAAACAAAAGCTTTAATCAAAATTAGTGTAAAATTATGTCAAAGCTACGTTTACTGAACACCCCTAGTGTTCCTGTTACGCTGACGTCGCGTCGCCCGTCGGTCGCGTACGGTCAGTAATACAGTCAGTCAGTACCAACATACGCGCCGCTGACATCCATCAGTGACGCAGTATAGTACACAATGTATACCAGGGGTGGCCAACCGGTCGAACGCGACAATTGGTCCAGTCGATCGTGGCAAGGCAAAAAATATTTCCAACTAAGTACAAACCTGGTTTTTTCTAATCTAGCGAAAGATGCTCAAACACAATGCTCACATTAATATAAATAAGTAGGTTACTAAGAATAATTTACAGTTTTATACTTTCCCTCTTAATAACATAAAAAATAAGTACTACGTAATTGTGTACTGAACTATGCTATTTCATTTAAGATTTTAAGAAGTATGTAATTGGTAGATCGCACAGGGTATCGTCAGTGAACAGTAGATCTTGGGTCTAACCATGTTGGCCACCCCTGATGTATATTCACTATTCACACGCGCGACCGACGTACGCGACCGACGCGACGCGGCGACGTCAGCGTAACAGGAATTCAGGCCTTAGTGCCGTAAAGTATTCAAAATGAAATGTTAGGGTGTAGCGTAGATAAGAAAAATAAATGGTGCTTTTATCATCTTTGATTCGTAATCAATCAGTGGATTGATATCGATCCACTCACAAGTACTGAGGATGCCATACAAAGTGAATCCACTAGAGAGCGTATAGGCCGATTTCTTCAAAACTCACTACCGCGGGCCGGACGAGGAAGAACGCGCGGCTGCAATTGGTCAGTTCTTGTAGGTACCGTTAGGGTTGCTCTACTTCATTAAGGGAAAATAGTTGATATCGATAAAATGGATTTTAACTTTATGAAAAATACTCAAAATCATAGAAATAATATTTAATCAAATTCAATCAATTACAAAAAAAACATGTTTCCAGTTATTATTGATTTTTAAAATGAATTAATTTGGTATACCTAACTATGTTTTACGAATTAAAGTTTTAGGGTCTTGATTCATCATCATCATCATTTCAGCCGAAAGACGTCCACTGCTGGACAAAGGCCTCCCCCAAGCACCTCCGCGCCGACTTTTTGCTAAAGTCCGACTCTTTGTCAGGACTTTCCGAATTTCGAAATAACCTGTGACTAATGTCACTCGAACACAACATTTTTACAAGTTACGGAAATGTGAGGAAAATTATAAAAAATAAAAAACTTTTTTATTAACGTCAAATCTTTTCTATGGGATAAAGTAATAAGTGATTTATAACGTCCATTAGTCTGTTGGCAACACCGAAACAAGTTTGAAACTGAATAGATAAGACTAAACTTATCCATCGGGAACTGACAAGAACCGAACTTTACTCTCAGATCTTTTCTTTTATACAATACTAGCTGTGCCTGTGACTTCGTTCGTGTGGGTGATGGAAAACAATAATGTGTATCTATCTCTAGGTAAGTAGGTACTAATATGTTTTCTAAAATTAAAGTAGCGTAAGTTACTCCTTATAACATCAGCAACCTACCAATGAATGTCCCGTCAAAATCGGTCCAACCGTTACGGAGATTAACCGGAATAAACAGACAGACAGATTGACAGACAATTTTTTTTTTTTTTATAAATTCTGTACTTATATACTTTCATAATAGGCATTCAGTAACTTTACAAACAGACACTTCAATTTTATTTATTTGTATGTATAGAAAAGCTGTTCCATTGTTATTAATTAATGAATCAACAAAACAAAATAGACTCCTTCAATAATTAATTTTACTTTGCCGCTTTCAACTTTTGTTAGGAAACATGTGAACCGTGCTAACTTACGCAACAAACCACGACGGCCACCACGTGAATCACGCAAATAATACGAGACTTGTAATGAATAAAAATAAAGCCGATACAAAGTAGGTACTTGAACTAAAAACTTACTGAATTTTGAAATAACGAAAGCAGCATCTGATTCAACTGCATTACCTAGGCATTATTTACCAGATAAAGTACTCCAGACCGAATTTCAGCTATGGAAGCCAATCTCTACACGGGACATATTATAGTGCACAAGTGTGTGCGCAGACACAGGTGCACTCAACTCAAGCTGCCCTCACTCTCATAGCCCGATGGGACGGCAATCCGACACGACCGGAGAGAGATCAGGCGTAGGACCAACGGCTAAAAACGTGCTTTCTGAGGCGCGAGGATACCACACCGCCAACTGCCCAAACTTCGGGCTGTTACTAAGAAATTCTTATTGGGAAAACTCAATAAAACCTTGCCTGACCTGGGAATTGAACCCGGCCTGGGTTCAATTCCCCACGCTCGGCCACAAAACCAACAGGTACAGTCAACAAAAGACATAAGTATGCAGGATCGTCAGATATAGATGAAGTTTTCAACTATATCCGACGATCCTGCATACTTATGTCTTTTATTGACTGTACGTAGCAACAGGTACAGGTACTGTAGCACTTTGTGTGGAGTTAGTCTGGAAAAGTAATTAGGTCCAACCAAACTCATTTTCGCCCTAGAGCAAACGTAGCTGTGTTTCGGTTTGAAGGATTCGGAAGCCAGAAAAATTTATGAGTGCCTGTAATTGCACCGAATTACAGGCCTTCATTAGATGTTTCTGCCTTTGTCTCGGAGATGGTAAAATTGCTACACGCCTATGGTATTGTAAATGTCCATAGGTGGCTTGTTATATCATGATGGCCAAGTGCTTAAGAGGAAATATGCGGTCGGAGAGACTTTAAAAAAATCCTAAGTAAAAGTCATAATTCGAGGTTTGGCTCTCGCCTATTTCCTCCAATATTGGACAATTTAAAAGATATTTCACAAACTGAATAAAAAGGATATACAGGGTTATTGGAAAAACACCAGCAACCTCTTAAGAGGTCATTGTACTCATCATTATGAACAACTTTTACTATGGGACCAAACCTGAAATCGCGAAAAAAAAATCAGCTGTTCCCTACATTTTGACGAGTTATACGAACATAAATGTAGGGAACAGCTGATTTTTTTTTCGCGATTTCAGGTTTGGTCCCATAGTAAAAGTTGTTCATAATGATGAGTACAATGACCTCTTAAGAGGTTGCTGGTGTTTTACCAATAACCCTGTATACTGTGTCTTTTGTTTTTCTTTTTTCAGTAATAGTTGTCAAATTTGTACACTAGACCTCTCTTGACAGCGGTTTAAATCGGCATTTTTTGAGGGTTCCACTGCTTATGAAAATAATGTATCATCAAAAAGGAAGTAGTTAATATTTATTATTCTGAAAAAATCATTGCTTTATGGTCAGTAACTAGAAAGAAAACAGGCGAGAGCGTTTCTATGGAGAAAAGGCCACCCGCATTTCCTCTTTACGGCCTCTCGTCTCATGCACGAGGTTGTGAGTTCAGATCCGGGCTTTGAATGTGACTTTTTCAATTCATAAGTACATACTTTCTGAGTTTATCTTGCATGGACATTACTGACATCGTTGAAGGAAAAACATCGTGAGGAAACCTTGATAAAAGCCTGAAATCGACAAAAATCTTCAGCAATAAAGGAATGCGAGGTTTGGTTTGGTTTGGTTTTGTTTGGTGTGTTTTGGTTTGCGTGGTTTGGTTTGGTTTGGTTTGTTGGTTTTGGTTTGTATGGTTTTGTTTGTTTTGTGGAATTTTGCACAGGCTCTCTGCTTTTAAAGAAATGTGAAAAATTTAGGTATTAATTTGGAAAAGAAAATCGATGTTCTTGGTTATCGCCGTAAGGTCGTCCGAAGTAAGTTTTCCTAAGTAACATCACAGTAACGTGATATCGATTGAACAAGGCTTCGCAGTATGATATTTACGCAGTAAAATCGTTCGCAGTACAGTTTTTCGATGTAACAAAATATCGCAGTAACAAGGCGTCGATTTAACAAGGCGTCGCAGTATAGAGATGTCGTTGAAAGGTTTTCGAAGAATCAAAATTCGATGATACGGCTTTCGCACTCAAGTAAGTATTCCGTGCAGCAGTGGCGCGAGTTCAATAGTTTTTTCCCATCTCAAAAATGCCCAACGCGCATAGAAGTTTTCACTTCAAAAAGGTTTTTATAACACAAACTCCTGTATCAAATTCCAGAAAATACATTATATTATGACCTCTAAAGTACCCCGGAATGATTTGTGGCTCACGTGAGGTGACTTTGTAAGCAAGGTAAAATGGCCACAAAAAATATGATAGCACAACCCAAAGAAAATGGCGGTCCGTGCTCTTTTATTTACGACAAATGTGGTTTGTCGAGTGCCCATCAATATCTTTCAGACATGAAAATACGTCAAGATAGCTGGTACTTAAATGAAATATTATTTGGAATAACATTGATTCCTTAATGGAATTTCTTACTCAGAACCTTTCCATTCATTCCAAGTTAAAATAAACAGCTCAATGCAATGTATTGTACCTTCCTACTCTTGCGAAATCTCTTTAGAGTAGAGTTGACTGGGCTCAATTGAAACGTTTTCTGAGAAAATTGTTCGCGTGCCTTTCATTTTATACCCTATCTGTTTGGTAATGGGTTTTAATCGGAGCTAGATTATCTGGCTAAATAATATAACTAATATTTTTCAATTGACTCTGGGTCGGGATCATTTGAAACGAAATATAGGTATATATGCTTAAAAAGGCATAATTTTTTTTTTTTTGTTTAAATAGGTGTTATATGTGTTTTAAGTTAGTGTTTTACGTAAGTGTTTAAGTATCATCATCATCTTGATCATCTTCATCATTCATCTTTATAAATTATTTAGAACTAGCTTCTGCCCGCGACTTCGTCCGCGTGAAATTTCACCCTCTCCCTATTTACCCCCTTAGGGGTTGAATTTCGAAAAATCCTTGCTTATTCCTTGTCTACATTATATAGGGAACCTCTGTGCAAAATATCAGCTCTCTAGGTCCAAGGGTTTGGGCTGGGCGTTGATGAGTCAGTCAATCAGTCAGTTAGGACTTTTCTTTTTATTTATATATAAAATATATAGATAGATAGATAACGTATTCAGATCGCGAATATTGACGACTTATTTCGCATGTGAAAGGAAAAACTTGTAGATACCTACCTACCTAACTTTTTGGAAAGTTATTTTATGTTATTTGGGTATTTTTGTTTGGTCTATTTAAATCATAGGTTCTCAACGTTGGCGATAACGCCCCCTCGGTTGAAACTTTCAGGGGGCAGTAGAAGACCCAGAGAAAATTATATTTCCTATCTTACGACTATATAAAATTACACGTTCAAATGAAATGAAAATGGCAGTTCAGTTTCAGATTCGCGTCATACGGTAAGTAAAAAAATTGGGGTCTCTAGAAAAAAATATATTCAAAAAATAAAGTTAAAGTATGAGAACCTTTGATAGGTATAAATAATTGAAACGGACGTTTAGCAGTAAAAAGGTACATTAATTTGTTAAACAGAGTTTATGGGGCACAAACTGCTAAACTAAATATAAAAAGACAGTTAAAACTTTTATGAGCGGGTCGCGACCGTGGCGTACGCACGGACTCGCAATCCTTCGTCCACCCCCGCCTGCTTAGGTACTAAGTCATTCCCGATTCATATCGTGCGATTTGATACAATACATTATTCTTACCCTGTAATTTATATCTGTAACCCTTTGTAAATCAGTCCATCCAAAAAGGTAAACATCCCCAAAAGGTATCCTCTAACTGTTATAGGATACCTTTTGGGGATGTTTACCTTTGTAAATTGTGTTAGAGTCTAACACAATTTACCTAATATCAACATTAGCAAACAATTCAAAAGTTTAATACGAAATACCTGCCGCGGTCCAATCAGTTTGTTTGTTACAATTTGATATGGGAGGCGAATTGAAAAGAATGTTTTGGTATTTTGAAACAATTCAATCAACTCAGCCTATCGCGGTCCACCGCTGGACATAGGCCTCTCCCAGGCTGCGCCACAATACTTTATCGTCCGCCTTCTGCATCCAGTCTATCCCAGTCACCCTTTTGACTTTTGAGGTCATCGGTCCATCTAGTTGGGGGACGTCCCACACTACGCTTGCCGATGCGCGGTCTCCACTCCAGCGGTGCTATTCTGTAAAAAGATCACCGTGATAACTTAGGTGAAGTGAGCTACAAGTGAGCTGTCATTCCACCTGATGATAGCGATTGACACTATTGACAGTTCACTTAAAGCTCCCTTCACCTAAGTTTTCACGGTGCCGCCCGCTCCACAGCGCGCTGAGCGACATTAAATTTGTGGTCCAGCCTGACTGTCAGTGCCTACGTTTCGGTACCATATGTCATCGGGCTCATAACGGGCAGCACGCACTGATTGCAGACCTAGTCTTCAAATATTGCGGGATAGGCGACAAAAAACCTTTACCTAATTTTGAAACATTTGGCGATTACAATTGAAATAAAACATCAGCAGGGTTTTAGACCAACCACCTAATTGTGTTTAGAGTTGCTTTCTTAAAAACATTTAGGTACCCGACCGCCTGACATCGATTCAAACTCTTCCTTTAGAATTTAGAAACATAATAAGCAAATAGCATATAAAGTAGTTTTAAGACCTATTGTTATGAAAATTGTATGTTTAGATAACAAATCTATGGTATACATAGATTCGCGTTCGCAACATTTCCATTTGTGTAACATAGTTTACAACCCCTGTTTTGTCATGTAGATGGTGACATTATTAGCGTTCATTGTTCCGCACTAAGCTTGTGATTTATGCAAGAACCACAAAGAATACGTGACTGCTCTATTACATGTGTATGCACACTCTTTCTTGTTCCCATAGACAATGGCTCACTTTATTATTTTCTGTTTACTCTTTGAAGTTTTGCTTCTCACGTACAGGAAATGAATTCATGGTGCCTTTGAAAGTCTGCCGTCATCCTAAAGAATAATTAAACATGTTTTTGTAGTTTGCTTTTTGCTTTAAATCAATAAGAAACTCATTTGAATAATTTGAAGCTACTTTAAATAAAAACGCAAGCAGCAATAATGGAACTGTTCAAATAAACACCTATTGTACATACATACATTACCTTTAATGAAGCGGGTCGACAAACAATAAAAATATGCAGATTTCATCTCAAGTTTACAACAGCTGCAGCTGGTCCATACCGCAGTGCACCATTCTCGGTCAGTCATACTCTGTCATACAAAACTCACAACTATGTCATCATCATGATCCCAGTGCGAGAGAGAGACGGAGCAATACATGACTGATAGCGCCATCCCTTTTTCAGACTGGAATCATGATGACATTACCTACTTCATAATACGGCCCCTGAGCGCTATACAACGCGATTCAATGCCACTTTTCAATAGACTAAACCAAATAATAAATGAACTGGATGCGTCATGCGTCCATGCCTCATTTGTTCGATTTATTCCGGTCTGATCCCTTGAGCTTCCCCCCTCCACCCCCCTCCTCGATCCCCTGCTAGTTTGTCTTCTGTTCATATTATTTTCCTGATAGATGTTCCGATGTTATTTTAGTCATGAACAGATAAAACTCATGTCTCCTTCATTAGCTAGTCGAGTGGTTCTCTTATCAGAAACGCATAAATACCTGACTGGCATTATAACGGGGCAAAGCCCTTGGCCCATTAACTGTTCTTTACCGCCGCATTCCAAAACTTATTTGACACTAGCTTTTGGCCGCGGCTTCGTCCGCGTGGAGATCGGAAATTATCCCTCGGAAACGTGCAATGGGAGAAAATCTATCGAATGTCCTAACCCAGGTCATGATCTATCCTTGTTCCAAATGCGTGAAAAGCTTACAGATAGACAGTCAGATACACACTCGTAGGTATTTATAATATTAGTATGGAAGGAAGCCTAATAAAATATAATGCCATCGAGGAAATCCGAATTCCGTATCGGAAAATGATTTGTTGCTCAATAAATAAATAATAATAATAATAATAATGATTATCGATGTTACCATTCCACATGACGGGAACCTCGTGAAAGCTGAGAAAGAGAAACAAATTAAATATCTCGACTTAGCTCACGAGGTTGTTGACATGTGGAATGTGAGCTCGGCTATCATTGTGCCGATTGTCGTATCAGCCAATGGACTGATGGGCCGAAAGCCTCGATCAACATCTATCGAGGCTCTCGTTAGGCGGTTGGATCAAGGGCCTGATTCAGAAGGCAGTACTCCTCGATACGGCTCGCATTGTGAGGAGGTTCCTGTCTCTGGAGCCCTAACCACCGGTAGCTTGGACCCTGCTCCCGACACCGGCGGATCGCTATTTTTTTATATTTTTAAATGTTTTTTATACTTACTTTTATTTATTAAGAAATATTTAAAAATGTAATTAGATAAGAAAAAAAAAGACGAATAAACGAAATAATAATAATTGTTTTATTTTGGCACAACATAGGAACCACTTTTGTTAGTACACACCTTCAATAAGTACAACTTATACACTAGAAACACTACAATAAACTCAATCAAAACTATTTATAAACTAGATAATCGCGTGTTAGCTGATTACGACTTTCAGTTAACAGGTGTTTTTAATTCCGTTGGTGTTTATGTTGGTGTGTTACAAACGGCAAACAGAAAACAAAACCACGACCTTCTATTATTCGTCATTTGTGTAGTAATTTCTTGCTATAAATTCACATTTTATTAGCGGAAGTCAATCATTCCGTCTTCCGATTCAAGATACGACAAATAGGCTCAGGGCCCTATTTAGGTACTATAAGCCCAGAGCGGGGTAAATGCCTAAAACACTAACAGTAGCCATAGCTTTCATATTGACAGTTCAACAACATTCATTGCGTTATTTACGTTGCTGAGCAGACTAATTTTTCGATCATGTGAAGCAATGGATTAGCAATATCCTTTGAAATAAGTCAGATTGCAGGTAGTATTTAGGTACTTTAAGCCAAGGCTCCAGCGGTCGGCTTAGCGCTAGTTGAAAATCCAACAGTGTGTTTTCTTGACGCGCTGGGATGCGCTCCCGAGAGTTGAAAATCAAACGCGCGAAAAAAATTCGTCGCGTCAAAAAATCTCCCGGGCGAACATGCTAACCGGGCTAACTGACAATGCGACATACTTATTAATGTCAAAAAATCACACAATTTTCACGACAAGTTTTGTTTTCTAAAACAGAGAATGTATGAAAGAAACTCGTAAAACTGTCAAATTGTCGCCTGTCACCTGTCGCCTGACAGGCCCCAGCACTCTTAATTGCGTAACAGACTATCGATCCATTGCTTCATATATTTGAAAAAATTGTCTGCTCTACAACGTAAATAACGCAATGAATGTTATTGAACTGTCAAAATGAAAGCCATTCCTACTTAGTACCTATGTTACGCAACTATCCCGCTGGGTGTAATAAAGTGACAACTCAAAGCATCAAACATTGATACCTGATTTATTATAATGTTGGGTCCGAGCACTGCAGCTGGACACAAATAGGTCGCTAGAACGACCACAATAATAACCCATTTCCTCCAATTCAATACAAATTGCTTGACCCATTATCTAGCAAATACATTTCCTTTCTGCCAGATGCGGTAGAGATAAAACAAAGAAATTATACCGCGAAACGCAATCAAACTTGTTTCGATTTCAAAGTTTGGTCTGACAAATTAACTCAGATGGCCGGTGCCGTGTGGGTCTCTAAACTCTGCGGGCTATCACAGCATAAGAAAATACAGAAAGCTCACAGGAATTAGATTGATGGACAAGAATGAGATTGACGCGATACTGTTAGTTTCAGCGGGTTAGCAACAGTTTCAGCGGGGTAAGTGTAACACACATAAATTGTCATTTTATCGAATTTTCTTTCAATTTAACAGTTCAGCCACATTCATTGCGTTATTAATGTTGTTAAGCAGATGGAATTTACCAAACCTATGAAGTATGAAGCAATGGATTAGAAATATCCTTCAAAACCCTCGGAATGTGATTGAAACTGTGTAATTAAGGGTGCAGGATAGTCTACGCCCGCTGCGATTGAGATTAGACGGTTCGTTATAATTGGGTTACTTATAGAATAATTAGCAAGCACACTCGGTACCTAATTAGAAAACTAAATTACAAGATATTTTTGTTAAGCAAATAAAAATTTCATCCTTCCCTTATAAACCTATTTGCTCGTCGCCCCACGTCTTATTTCCCAACAAAATTTTACCAACGGTATATGTAGTGGATTTTCTGTACCAATTTCGTCTACGGCCGTAGGTAGGTACCTATATCGTGCTCTCTCGATTACCTGCTCGTGCTCGTAGGAAGCTCGGTACCTACTTACAGCGCCATGTCAGCTCCTCGCTGTATTGAATTTCTTTCCGGAGCAGTTGCCAACTTTTACTACATGTACCTACTCCTAAAAGTGTACTTTATATGAAATTAGGTCGTGTAGTTCCTAAGTGTGTAATGACTAGCTGAACTGTTCGCTACTGAGATTTAATTAACTATAACGTAGAAGATGCTTGTTGCAGGTAAAGTATTGGCATGTATTTAATCGAACATCTAATAATTTCCGTTTTGCGCTACTAAAAATATTGAACCTCAAATAATTTCTATTTTCGGGACCTAAAAATATGAAATAGTCAACTTACTGTGACCAGCTTAGATATACTTACAGCTCGCCAGCAGCTTCCGTGGCTCGGCTCGCTATTCTCGCTCAGCTCGCGCGCAGTTGGTCACAGTTCTAACCTAACCCAACCCATTTTTAGGGGTGCCTTAGTTACTGTCACCAACTGTGAGAAAAAGGTCAGACAGATAGAAAGGGCTCAATTTTTTACAAAAATACGTGAGTCATTAGAAGCGCAAAAAATTCTTAGACGTTCATAAATTTAAAAAGTTTCCAAGATCAGTTAAATATTTTCCTAAAGTATTTCTGGAAATAAATATGGCGCTATATAACATTGTGTGAAAGGGTTTCGTTGTAACGAATTCAAATAAAGTAGTGTCATGACTGACTGGCTAACGGTAAGACATCGCATTGTCAAAAAGATAAATGATTGGATATGTTCCTTCGAGGATGTAAAAGTTTTTGTTGTAGGTATTGGGTTAGATTCCCGGGTCGAGCAAAGTGATATTGGGTTTTTTTGCCTCCTTTCTGCAACTGTCTCTATTGTTATACTCCTGCTAGTACACAGTACTAGTACTTAATTTATATACCATTGTATAGATAATTTAATGGAGATTAATTCTGTTCGAAAATTGATTTAATGCAGTGGTAGAAATGAATAAAACACCAAAATATAAAAAAAAAATCTCGTCAATCAAGTGTGAAACCTGAAAACATTGTAGCTTGCAAAAAAATCTAAAAATTTAGTCTTTTTTTTTTTAATAGTTTCGTTTTATCCGTGGTTTCACCAATAGGAGGAACCCTATTAACAATAGCTCTTTTATTCAAAGTAGTAAACGGTAAGTAGTAGTAGTACGGTACAGTAGTAGTAGTAGTACGGTAGTAGTAGTAAGTAGTACTGTATTAGTAGTAGTAAGTTTTTCAGTATAATTAGTAAAAAACTAACTAGGTACTATAATATCTATGATTTTTATACGATCAAATTGAGCACTATGATTATGAGTCGTGGACTTTTGGATTTTCCATTTTTTTTTTCTACATTATCTATGTGTTTTGTGTGTACATAAATAAGTAAATAGGCAGGGTAAATATAACTGGCGAAATGTGGAAATAGGTACCTACTCTACTCTAAGTACCTACACCTCTGCCTAACCCTTTGGAGAAACTATTATATTTGTGTTATGTAATCTGTGTTCGCGATTTATTTGCCAAAAATGTAAACAAATATGAATTAATGGAAAAATAACTTTAATTCCTACACAATAAAGTTCAGTTTACGCTACAACTTCAAACATTTTTATAACTTTTTCAATAGTGCTACTTACTTTGAAATAAACTTAATTATCATCGAAATAAAGTTAATATATGTTTAACTTGAAATAAGGTGGAGGTGTGCAGCACGCTGCGCACTTTTACTATATGTACATAGGTATGGTAACGATTTCGAAAATTATTCACCAATTCTACCGGCGCGCATTAAAGCAGCCGATAAGATAGGCCGGCAATATCCGATAAAATATATGAGAGTAAATCAGCCGTGACATACGAGCAATATCGTGCCATCGTGAAGCAGCCTACTTAATAACTTTATGAATAAGTAAATATTATTAAAATACTTATTTAAGGGCATTTACCTTCCTCTTTTCACTGTAGAGGATTTTGTTCTCTTGAGTTGTCATTTAAGTAAGCCTAAAGCCTAAAGCCTAAAGCCATCATAAAAAAATAAGTTTAAAAAAACACAAACAAAAAAGTACTCGTTCCATCATAGACCTCATCCATCGATCTCTATCAGGCGTGACGTCAGGAGCAGGCCATTTAGTGTAGTCACGCAGCTTAAAATCAGCTTTTTATTGTGTGAACTTCACAGACGTGACACGACAAAACGAAAGAAAACCGATTTTCTCAGGTCATACTTCAAGAAACAACACAATCAGCGGTCGTTGAACCCCAAAAAAAACATCAAATCTTTTTTTCTATCTTCTTTGTTTTTATTTTATCGTGTTTAGATAATCGAAAGCTATCACGTCTGCAGAGTTTTGCTAGCTTTAATTCATCCCTGTATTTAAACTATCACATTTACCCTTATTTATCTATTCCGTGCATTTACCTAACATAATTTCACTCATAACTCGGTCTAGAAGGGAAGGGAAACGTAAATTGGAGCGCAATTTCATGGGCTGTTAGCTTTAACATCATATTTATAACATACCAAAGCCTGCTATCAGCGGCTATCGTTGATAAACGCTTACCAACGCAAATGATAAGTAGCCTTAAGTACAAACAGGACGCTGGAAAGTTTCGACACTCGCCCAAATCCTGCTGTATGGAGAGATTAAATTGTATCTACTGGATTACCTTTATACCGTTATTTGGTACCTACCACTGGTTTAAACGGCCTTATTACTAAACAAGGTTTATGTTTAGACCAAGGAATAAACCATCGAGCGATTTTTCCATTTAGAAGTTCATTCCGACAAAGTTCAAATTACAAAAATTGACGTAAAAACCGAGTCGAAGTTGTCAGTTTGCTCGGAACATAGTTCAAAATACAATAACAGGCTCAAATGATAAGTAGCCTTTAAGTTCATACTCGACACTCACCCAAATCCTGCTGTATGGAGAGATTAACGTGTATCTGCTGGATTAACTTTATAGCGTTATTAGTACCACCACCGGTTTAAAAATTACATAATAGTATAAAGTTTCGGTGAATCGAAATAATATGGGATAGTGTAAGAATAACTTACAGGCTTGAGGCTTCCTCCACCAATTAAAACAAGAGGTGTCGGACACCCGCGGGGTACTTGCGTAACACACTAACAGTTGCAATGGCTTTCATTTTGACAGTACAACAACATTCATTGCGTTATTTACGTGGTGTGCAGACACATGAAGCAATGGATTAGCAGTATCCTTCAAAATCATTCAGATTGTTATTGGAAGTTTGTTAAGCAATTAGGGTGCTGGTTGGAATGAAGTTCCCTTTTGGCTTCTAGACGTCTACCTACAATTTACCAAGTGTGTAGGTATAACTTCTAGACGTCTACCTACAATTTACCAAGTGTGTAGGTATAACTTCTAGACGTCTACCTACAATTTACCAAGTGTGTAGGTATAACTTCTAGACGTCTACCTACAATTTACCAAGTGTGTAGGTATAACTTCTAGACGTCTACCTACAATTTACCAAGTGTGTAGGTATAACTTCTAGACGTCTACCTACAATTTACCAAGTGTGTAGGTATAACTTCTAGACGTCTACCTACAATTTACCAAGTGTGTAGGTATAACTTCTAGACGTCTACCTACAATTTACCAAGTGTGTAGGTATAACGTGCGAAAACGAACTTCATTTCAAAAAATCAAGCAGTGCTCTTCTTGCAATTATCATGTTAGGTTATAATATTCACTCGTATGATCCAGCATCCTAAACTAAGATTTAAAGCAATAGCGATAAACCTATATGTATATTATAAAAAACTAGGTTGCCATTAAAAATAAAAAGAACTCTTTAAAGAAAATTCCTAAACAACGGCACGTGTTCAAGTGTTCAAAGAACCTAATGATGGATGCGTATCCCGCCCATTGAAGTGATAAAACCCCTTTACCCTAAAATTACTGACACAGGAACATAAAAGCTGCCTATAAATTATGCATTGGATGGCTTCACGAAACCAATTTTTTGCCTGTGGTTGCTTCAATAAATTAAGGCCTCCAGAAAGGGCTTAAAACACTTAAAAACTAAGCAACTACACGCTAAGGGCAGGGAAAGACGGCTGTCGGGCCTTGTGCTTTCTAAGAGTACTGGTGGCCTTACTACTCTCAAGTAGGAGGGTCATGGTAAGGGTAGGTATGCCTCGGACGGCGAATCCTACTTATGCGGGAGGGAGTGTATCGGGCGGTCGCCTAAATCAGGGGACGCAACCATTAGTGTCATGTCGGAAAAATATATATACAAACAAAAAACATTAAGGGGGAAGCTCTAAGGTGGCCCGCGAAATTCAAATTTTCTTACGTTTCCCCAAATGTCAAGATTTCATGAAATAGTCATTCTTGGGGATTACATGGTCTTAGAGAGTTATGTTGATGACTTTAATGATTATAATTCTGTAAATACATATTTGTTACGACCGCGAATCATATTTTAATCAACGTACAACTTAATACTGACCAGCAAATTGCAAAAAACGCGTATGTTCCCAGTCGCCCCCACGGGGATTGCCACCGGAGGCAAATGGGAATAAAAATTCCCAGTCGCCACCGGCGGCGACTGGGAAGTCATTGCCCCCACTTCAGTTTCGCTGTACATTGCTTTCTCCATCGTAGAGAATAAAAGGATGAGACAACTTATCGTAAACCTGCCTCTAATCTTTTTCTTTTATTTTTTTTTCTTTTTTTTTTTCTTTTTTTTTCTTTTAGTCCGCCTCTGTACATTTATGTGCTTGAAGTATTAAATCACAGATAAAATCAGACTTTTATTCCGTTACGTTACTATCATCGATCATTCGGATCGATGATAGTAACGTAACGGAATAATAATGTGATACAAAATACCAGTTTAAATGTTTAATTTTAACAAGTTTATTGATATCGAAATCAAAATAAAAAAATATTTCAATGCACTTAGTCTTTTTTTTAAAGATTATTATTATTTATTTATTTAATACTTCAAGCACATAAATGTACAGAGGCGGAATAAAAGAAAAAAAAAAAGAAAAAAAAAAGATAAAAGATTAGAGGCAGGTTTACGATAAGTTGTCTCATCCTTTTATTCTCTACGATGGAGAAAGCAATGTACAGCGAAACTGAAGTGGGGGCAATGACTTCCCAGTCGCCGCCGGTGGCGACTGGGAATTTTTATTCCCATTTGCCTCCGGTGGCAATCCCCGCGGGGGCGACTGGGAACATACGCAAAAAACGTAAGAAAATTTGAATTTCGCGGGCTACGCTGGCGCTTTCGCCTTAACCCCCTTATTAATAAACGTTGTATAGCGTCTGTATAGTTACACAACGCTTTGTCTTCTTCTTTCGAAAGTCAAATTACTGACGACTGAAAGAGAGAAATTGGTGTGTAACTATTTATATAGGTACGTTTATAAGTAAGAGGGTAAAACGATACTTGACATTTAAAGAAACCCTGAAGAAAATATCTCATTACCAGTGAAATTAACTACGTGAGTGACGTACTAAAACTAACCCTTAGAAATGCCCATTTGAATAATTAATTGGCCCTTCAACTTTATAAAGGGAATTCACCATAATACGAATGTCTACATTACCCACATTCCTAAAGCTTCGGATAACGATCTTCATCAAACAAGGAATTTGAAGAGAATGTGAACGTGAACATTTTCATTTCACTTAATCAAAGTCAAATCACTTATGTATGTACAAACCCCCTTACTAATAAACTTATTATTATATCAGATGAATAGTTACACACCGATTTCTCTCTTCCAGTCGTCAGTAATTTGACTTTCGAAAGAAGAAGACAAAGCGTTGTGTAACTATACAGACGCTATACAACGTTTACCTATTAGTAAGGGGTTTAGGTTGGGTTTAGGTAATAGGTAATACGAGCTGATGTCCGCCACTCCACGTCAATGCGCGTATTTTGCGTACGAAGGAAATTCGAGATGAAAACTTTGATATTAGATTGTTACCTGAAACAGATAAACTAGTTTAGCATGAACGAAATAACATATTTGCTAGACTCGTAAGTCATCTTAACATACATTTAAATAAGGCTAACGAAATTGGGTGTAATAAACGTAATTTTACGTGTACATTAAATGTAAAGCTTTAATAACTACATTACTAGCTTCTGGCCGCCACTTCGTCCGCGTGAAATTTCTTGTTCTGTCGACACACCCCGTCACATCGCATCACTAGCCCGCACTATCCCTTAGTTTTAGCTCTCTGACTTTTCTTCTTTTTGCTCGGCTCCTAATGGTCATAGCGTGATGTTAAAGCCCAAAAAGCCTTCCTCAAAAATAGGGCTAACGAACGCAAAAAGAATTATTCAAATTCGACCGGTAGTTTCAGCTATAAGCGCGTTAAAACAAACACACTCTTCAGCTTTATTATTAGTGTAGAGTGTAGCTAAACTCGTAGATAGGGCCATAAAAGGCACTTTTGAACGTCAAAATTTACAAAAAAAAATAGATTTGATTCTAATCGCCCCATCCAAAAGGTACTTTCGTTTCGTAGGGATCTGCATTCGTTATCATTTTGAGTTTCGGGCTGTTTTCAGCACTCTGTCATTAATGGACAGTTCTTTTTCCACGATGATGTTTGTGGAAAGCCTATTTGGCATCTTTATAGGCATGGTCATATCAATTTCGTAGACGTATTAATAAAGGCTGTTAGGAAACGGCGCAGCGGGGGTTCCATCGGACCACATAATCGACCATCAACCGTAACTAATCCAATAAAATAACAAGTGAAGGTCACAGTACTTTATCTTTATTATATTGTTTTAGGTTTGCTATCTTTCACCTATAAGTAGAGGAATAAAGTAAGGCCCGGTATCCACCAAAGCGGAGAGGAGAGGAGATGTCTCATTTTTCTATAGAATTTCGTGCGAGCAAGTGGGCAAGCGGCACGAAATTCTATAGAAAAATGAGACATCTCCTCTCCTTTCCGCTTTGGTGGATACCGGGCCTTATTCCTAAAGAATAATTGTCTCCTAAACTCTAACTGCTGTTTTTACACTCAACTTTCTTCCACAATTCAACTCAAAGTTCCACAATAAAAACTAGCGTTCGTAAGTTCTAGAAATTCGTTTAAGCCTACCATTTCTTTTTACAGTTGATTTGAATGAATATCTGTTAGTGTTTCCTCAAGTGATCTAATTTGGTATTCCGGTGCCATCAGATGTACCAGTGTAGCATTGAGCGGTTGTATTAGCATGGCCGATGGCGCTTCCGTCACGGTCGTCTGCCGCTGTACTTACACCATCAGGTCCTGGCTGGCATTGTAATCGATACTTTTTATCTAAGTTTTAAAAGGTTAGGCTGGGTTTTTATTAGCCCTAAGTTTTGGTTTTAGACTACCTAGGGGAACTAATTCACGTTATCAGATGAACTGCATTGTGTACCAACCTCAATTCAAAAAATGATCTATCTAAGTATGTGCAAAATTTCATCCAAAACCATGCGTGATTGAGTAAAATAACAACACTATTATTATACTTTCGAATTACTGAGAATAACGCCCTGTTATCAGCACACGTGAGGACCTAATGGCTGCGTCAGCTAAAGGTATGCGCGATGCTGAATTTTGGGCCAAACAAAAAAAAAATTATATAATATTTTTCGTGTTATTTTTGCCATCGACAATAGAAAAAATTAAAATAAGAAAAAGTTTTTAAAAACAAGCTTTTATTTGATCTATTCCCATCCAATACCAAGAGCTAATACCATTTGGTATTAGTTTATTTCCGAATTTATTTTCTGTTCCCAACGAGTACCACATTTTAAAACCAATACCAAAACAAGTTTGAAGAAATAAGGTACAGTCAGTATGCACTACCCGCCGCAGGCAGGGCAAGGAGTAATAATAGTGTTCTGTGAGGTAGGGAAATGTACTGAACTGAGTTTTCTGTCTGAGAACAAGACTTATTTTGCACTCAACTCTGATTGGTTGCTACGAATTACAAAACAATAGACAAAAATCGACCCTTTTTCGCAGGTAAAGAGAAATGATTCATTTGAACTAAGTACTTATTTGTTAGTTTGGAAAGTTTTTTAGCATTCAATCTTTTAGCCTCTTAGACAAGACTTTTAGCATTCAAGACTTTTAGCATTCAATTACGATAGTATAGTATGTAAATGTTAGAAAATAAAATAAAACTTTGTGTAGCTGAGTGTACAAAGTCACTTTTTGGTATTCGTTAGTAATAGATTTTTTATATAAAAAATGTGGTACTCGTTGGGAATAGAAAATAAATTCGGAAATAAACTAATAACAAATGGTATTAGCTCTTGGTATTGGATGGGAATAGATCTTTTATTTAAATAAAAACGTAACCTAAAAAAGAAAGAATAACGCAAACTAAAAATACAATGATATTGTGTAGTAGGTACCTACACCTGTTTAACGGGATACCGTACATCAGTGCTTCAAGCTTTTAAAATGTAAATAAGTATGTATATTTAGTAAAAAGCTCGTAATAATAATAATAAAAAGCTTGTAAAAAGAAGAACTGCGAATAATTTTGATTATTTTTATAATCTGCATTTTCGGTACAATGTTTTACATTAGAGGAAATATAGGTAGGTACCTACAGCGGTGTCTCTTAAGTAGTTAATGAAAGGCTCGGCTCTACATGCTAATGTTATATTATCAGCGTCAGATAAGCCAAACAAGTAACCGATCGCACACATAATTGACATTGAAATCGATATGAACCCCGCTTTATTGGCATTTCACACTTCGTTGCATTGCATGTAGGTAGGTATCTATGTACCCATCTAGATAATAGGACTTAATTCCGTCATGGTTTTATTTATACACTTTTTTGTTTTTGTATGCTTAGAACATAGGTTTAACCGGTTAAATGCCGCAGGAAATTACAGAAACAATTAAAAAGCCATTGTGTCTCGCATGTATCCACGTTATACGAAGGGTTATTTCGAGGTATTCAACGGAGGGAGAATGGAGGGAGTTTCAACTTCAACCTTTTTTTTTTTTTAACTCGCACGTAAGTACACTCGGCTACGCATCAAGCTGTAGCGGTATCTACAACGCCCACGAATATCGACCACGCCACATGTTAACAACGCGTCATACTGACATCACACAAAATCCTGCATCGCGCAAGCAGAGTTTACCGCGCAACTAGCATATACAGGGTTATTGGTAAAACATTAACTCACACATTGTTCCCTACATTTATATTCGTACTAGCTGTTACCCGCGACTTCGTCCGCGTGGAATTTAACAAAAAAGTTATTGTTCAGTTCGCAGAGTTTACGCGATAACTTATTAATTCTGTATTCTGCGTAAAGAAATACCATGCTAATTTTAATGAAATTCTTCTATTTTATGAATCGATATTTTGTTTTTGTACATATTTCTCCATTTAGTTCTTTTTTCGTTTTTGGTAGTTTAATTTTTTTTTGTTTTGTTTTTTTTTTTCTTTGTTTTTCGTACCTATTAGGTTTATTGAAAAATTTCTTTTTAAACAATATTTGGTGTACGATTTTCTGGGGCTAAAAAAACAACACTACTGGCATTCCTTGCACGTGAACATGCCACGTATAGTTGCTCATGGGTAAAGCAACCCTTAGTTAAATCTATGCCAGCTTTGCTTAACGTTTGCCCTTGTGATTTGTCGATTGTCATAGCAAAACTGACATTGATAGGGAATTGCAATCTTTTGAAGTCAAATGGAAATTCCGACGGTATTATAGGAATCCGTGGTATAAATACTATCTCACTTTTTCCGCATCCAGATATTATACGACTTTCTATAACGTTTCTTTGCTACGACACTACTCGCAACCTAGTACCATTGCAAAGTTTCGGTGGGTTTAAATTACGGAGCAGAATGATGGGCACGCCAATCTTAAGTTCTAGTTTGTGAGGGGGTAGACCAGGCACAAATATACTATTTACAAATTCTGTTGGGTAACTTCATCCGGATTGCAAACTGTATTGATGGAAAGGTATGTTGGTGATTCACCAGATAGTTTATCTAAAATGCGCTGATTAAGCGCAGTAACCTGGTCGTTCATAGGTGCTAAAATTGATCTTTCACACAACCACGAATCTTCTTTGATATTGAGATTGTGAATATCATCATAAATACTATGTATTAAAATTTCAATGTCCGCCACAACCTCACAAATACCGGTAGGTAGTTCTATATCATGAGTAGGTACTAAGTATTCACTTCTCCAACATCAAGAAGAATTTTGCTAAATTCTGAATCGGCTGTATGTGCTCTCATATTTTCTTTTAAATCAAGTTTTTTACAATGTCTCCAAAGTACTGAACGTTTTAAACAGGCGTTAATTTCATCAGCTCGCTTACCTTTAATCACAACTGGTAATATTTGTCTAAAATCTCCAGCGAATAAAAATAAGACTCCTCCAAATAATAGATTATTACTTCTTATGTCCTGCATCCTATTCACGGCTTCTATAGATTTTTTTTTGCCATAGTGCATTCGTCCCATACTACAAATACACAATCTTTTAGAACTTTGGCTTTGAGACTATTTTTGGATAAACTGCATACTGAATGGAATTTTCCATACGGTCTAAATCTAGTGGGATTTTAAACATCGAATGTGCCGTTTTTCCCCCAGGAAGTAAGGTTGCCGTTATGCCGCTATGAAAGAAAACGTTAAACATTAATTTATAATTATTACCTAATGGTAAAAAAGGAAAACAGTAAAAATGTAACAAAATATTGGGATTAAGTATAAAAAAAAATCCTAATCATACAAAAAAAAAAACAATTTTTTAAGAAAATCGTTGAGACAACCTTTCTCAATTAGAAAACGAAAAAACAAATTTAAAAACTACTACCTAGTAAGTAATTTATCAAATTCAAATTAAATAAAAAACTAACTAAAAAGGTCTTACTGCTAGAAAACATTGCACATGTAAGGAAACAATTTGAGTTAAGAAGAACAGAACAGTGGAAAAATAAATAAAAGACACCTAATCAAACAAAAAAGTATGATATAAGTGCTGGAAATCAATTTTTAAACGAATTCGTTGAGACACAACCGTTAGCTATAGCCCGCTCGCGCGTTCTGAGCCCGCGCGATAGGCAGCCTTTGTGATATTAAGTCGTTGGTGGGAGAAGCGGGTGGGAGGCGCCCGAGCCACGACGTGACGGGCTGACGCGTGGGCTGCGCGCGGTACTGGACAGTACTTGGACATTGCAATATTACTTTATTTTATAATAATTTTATTTTAACAATATTATGTGTATATGACATCATAATACATAATTATATTATTTATTCAACAATCAATTTCTATGGAGATTAAGAAATCTTCACGTATTCATTGGTTTTAATTTTTTTCGTGGAACCCTATATTTTTTTTTCTAAAAAAAAGTAGCCTAAGTTACTCCTTATTACATCAGCTATCTGCCAGTGAAAGTCCCGTCAAAATCGGTCCAGCCGTTTCAGAGATTAGCCGGAACAAACAGACAGACAGACAGACAGACAGACAAAAATTGTAAAAAATGTTATTTTGGTATATGTACCGTGTCTAAATCCATATGCATTTAGTAAAAAGCGGTTATTTTAATATTACAAACAGACACTCCAATTTTATTTATTTGTATAGATAACTCGTCAAAATGTAGGGAATAAGTAGCTGATTTCTTTTTTCGCGATTTCCAGCTGCTTCGGGAGGTTCCTGTTCAGAATAAGGTGGGAGGAAACGCCCGGGTGTCACCATTGTGTGGATCGCCCGGAGGACACGGTGGAGCATACTGTGGAGATCTGCCCAGCTTGGGCAGAGCACCGCCGTGTCCCCACGGCGGCGATCGGCGGCGGCGATCTCTCGCGTCCGGCCCAAGTCCAGACCATGGTGCGGAGCGAGAGTGCTGCATGGGAGGCTGTCGCCTCCTTCTGCGAAGCAGTAATGCTCGCGAAGGAGGAGGCGGAGCGCGTGAGGGAGAGGCAGCCTTGCGCCCTCACGCCCCTAGCCGCCGCAGGAGACGCCCCGGGCGTCGGGAATCAATAGCTGATTCCCGGCCACCGTAGGCGCGGGTTTGCGGACGGCGAGCAATGGGCAGCTCGCCGTCCGGTAAGGACCAGGCCCGGGTCGACGCACGCGCGCCTCAAGGAGTTGTCAGCACTAACTGACGGGGTCCGCTAGGGCTGATGCCCGCCAGGGTCGCGGGTTGTTCGAAAGAGATACCGTGGCCCCTGGCACAGGCAACTGAAGGAACACGGGTGGGTTTTAGTCAGTAAGAGTCTGAAACTCCCTTCCGCTCCGCCCAGAGCGGGAGGGGTAATTTGATGATATCCCACCCAAAACAAAAAAGGGGGTGGTCCCATAGCAAAAGTTGTACAATGACCTCTTAAGAGTAATGTTTTACCAATATCCCCGTATAATAAAATACCCCACTTTCAGTGAAACTGATACCATACAATAAAGCAATAAAAAAATGTGAAGAGGTACTTGAACAAAAGAACGTTCCTTTGACAGGCGTCCATACTACAGGTAAGTACCTAAGTTGAAGTCAAGCTCAAGTTAACCTCTCAAAAATCATTCGTTCCTCTCCTACCAACCGAAGTTCAATTAATTAAAGTCCACTGTACGATGTAAATGTTAATACCTTGAATAAATTTAATATTCGTTGTAACTTCTAAATAATATTCAAAGATACTAAAACGCAAGTTATGGCTCAAAAGAAAAAAAATAAAGAAATATAATTGTTCGTGGTAACTTTCGGCCCTTCGGACATTCTTGTAACTGGTCACTTTCGTCCGCGCGAACATACTGCGCATGCTCTGTGATACTGCCATTGTCATATAATTATAATTACTCTTTTGAAATCATTGGATACTGCGGTTTTCGTTCGATAAGGGCGCGTACACACGAGCGCAATTTTTTACGCGCGCGGGTCGCGTACGCATCGCTCCCTCTTTAGAAAAACATTCTCTTTTGAGGTAGCGAGGAGTAGGTACGCGACGCGCGCGCGAATAAAATCGCGCTCGATGTGAACGCGCCCTAACACTCTCGTCCGCCGCGCCGGTCATTTGGGTGGTTAAGTAAAATGTTTAGGCTTTACTTTAGATTTCAACAAAAGTTTCAGCTCTCAAAAAAATATGAAATTAACTTTCTAGCTGCGAGAATTTAGGCAAGTACTAAAAATAACATTTTCAATATTCCCAAAGTCTGCTTGAGTCATCCTTCGTTAATTTATAAAGATATTACGGCTACTATTAAATTATACAAGAAACTCGGGTACACTAAGAATGTTCCCTGACAGTGCTTAATTCACTTGTATTCTTACCAATTACATGGTGCTACTCGGATATCTATGGTGCTACTAATCTTGCTCAAAGAATGATCAAGTATAACAGACCGAAAATGTGTAATCTTTGACAATTCGACGCGTCAGTCTCGGAGCAATGGCTTTAGTTTCGTTGTAATTAGTCAGACGTTTCGCAGATAACTAGTCTTAATTGTACACAACAACAGTTATTAAGTCACGACAAACGATTTTAGAGTTCAATGGCACCTATAATACATTTTCGAGTGACTCTAAATGAACTTGATAAGGTCGATGCCATTTTTGATAAATTTGTATCAATGTTGGAGACTTTTGAAGGCTTTGTGAATGTTGAAAGCAAGGGACAAAAAATGTAAAATGGTTTATTATTTTAACAAGTGGCTATACTAATGATTGGAGCCTCCTTTTAAGCAGATGAGCCTGTGTTAGGAGACTCCGCTCATAGGTATCATTTAAGTACGTGTTTTATGCAAAACTTAAGAAAATAATAATACAAAGAAAACAACCACCTTAAAAAAAACACTACAAAAAATAACTTTAATTTCGGCAGTCGGTGTCGTTGGTTCCGCAATTTCGTTTTTTGACACCGACTTCCGAAATTAAAGTTATTTTTCACTTTGTAGTGTTTTTTTTTTGAAGTCGGTTTTTCTTTTTTGTAAAAACGTTTTTATTTTTCACTTAGTATCTGCCCCACACAAATTCAATTAACACTACTTGCTATGTAAATATCAGTTAAAACATCATCAATATCAACTAAGTGGAAAAAAATCGTATTATTGAAGCTAACTCAAAAACTACCCAAGCAAAGTTTTAAGTTAATCTTTATATAGGTAAGGCTTTATCTATAAACGTTGCTTAAAGCTATGAGACGTTTAAACGTAAAAAATGTATGGTTAAACAGTCGCTAATCATTCCTTGTAGTGTAATTATTCGGTATTCTTACCGATCGATGCTATGTATGTGCCTACATATCCTGATATCTTCTACTACTACCTACTAGCTTCAAATTTTCTGACTGAACAACTTAAACTGACAATTTAAAAGTGCCTGTTAATGGTTTAATTGAAATAAATGCTTTGATCACACACAACACATACACATACACACACAGACACACACACTACATAATTTCTAAAATCTTGTAAGACGAAAGAGACTGTCTCCATGACACAAGGAATCATAGTGTGGAGGCTAGTGCTATTTGAATTTGTAACTGCTGAACAATAAAGTTTTTAGTTATCATTATTTTTAGACAAAGTAAAAATATACAGAACCCAAACATCTTGGATTGCCTCAGCCGGGTTTTATGGTACAATAATTTGCATTTCATCGCTGCTATTAACAGAATGTTCGCACTGAACAACTTTGGACGAAACGAAATTATTCTTTTGACGTCATTCTAAAGTTGCACTCATTACCTACTTACAAGATAAATCTTCTTTTGTCGAAATTAACCGAGTTTGATGCAGGCAGGTCGACTGTGAATAAGAGATGGGTATTTCAGATGCGAATACGGCACATAGCCATAAATTTCGAGACCCTTGTTACCTATTAACAATTCAAGCCTACCGTTTTGTCGCGTGTTATTAGCATACATTGTTAGGAGTTCTACAATAGACAAGGAAAAACCGGTCAAGAGGGAGTCGGACCCGCGCACCGAGGGTTCCGTATTGTGAAACGTGAAATGTTTTTAAATTTTCATCGGCGAGGCCTATATAATCGTCTAGAATATTTTAGTTTTAGATCAGCGCCATCTCTTAACCGATAGTGGAGCTAATGTAATTTTTGTTGATTTCTGAAAAAGTGCGCTATTTAGTTTAATTTTCCTGTAATCTTTACATAAACTTCTATCACATAGAATAATTTCAGATTTTTCTCTATGCAAACTTCGGAGATAAGGGACGGTATTTTTTTTTAATTTTTCACCAAAAGTCAAAAACTATGCAGCCTAAAAAAAAGAAAAAAATCTTGAGAATGTGCTAACAGCGCTCTTTCATATGATACCCCACATGCCCTAATAGCCCAACTTCGAGTTTTTAAGACCATGTTTCAGTCCCTGTTGAAAAAAACAAAAACAAAAAATATTTTCAAAATAGTTGGGCAAACGTCATCGAAGACCATTCTAAATTTCAAATTGATAGCATTAGTAGTTCCTGCGATATCCAGCTGTGACAGACGGACAGACAGACAGACTGAGTCTCACCATAAGCGTTCCTTTTTACCATTTTGGTACGGAACCCTAAGAAATGAACACCGTATATTGATTGCGAACTTGTGGAAACCCAGCTTTGGTATAATCTAAAAATAACAATATAAAAACACGCGTTAAACTCTTTGAACTTAGATCTGTTTTTTATTACATGTTTGGACTAGTCCCAACATCAAACGATTATAGGGTATCCTTTTCAAAAAGGTTCACATACATGGAAATATAAATAGATACTGGTACTACGCTGCATCCGGTTAGACTGGAAGCCGACCCCAACATAGATGGGAAAAGGCAGATGATGATGACGACATGGAAATATAAATAGGATTCTATGAAAAATAACAATGGAAATATCTGGTCCCGAAATATATAAAAGAGTGATTTGATGCCCTTCATTCATATTTTCGGTGAGATTCATATGAACATCCAAGTAGACAGGTAAATGGCAGGTAGGTACATGCTGGAAACATATGAAAAACAAACAAATTAATCTTGGGCGTCTGCCAGTAGCAACTACGTGCTTCTATAGTCCAGTTGTTTATCAGAAACAACAGTCACAAATAAAAATATTACTATATTTAACTACCAACGAGACGAAATGTTTTCTTTTCAACTTGATTTTATAGGGCTATTCTACTTAAATATAGAATAGTAGGTATTTGTTTCAGCGCGAGGGGCTTGTGGCTAAGTAATAACACTACCAGTGACCAGGTTGAGCTACGGTTGCCGCGGTTGGCCCGTGGATGGGTGACCGCCTTTACATACCAAGACCTAGTTCTGGCTGTCATTCGTTCATCTTGACAGTCGTTACGGGTCGTCAGAAGGTCGAAAGTCTGGCAACCAGTCGTACCAAGGGGTATCGTATTATACCCGGTAACTGGGTTTTGGAGGTCATCAGGCAGTCGCTCCAATTAAAAAACTGGTATTCAGCTGTATCCGCGTAACACACTAACGGTAGCAGTGGCTTTTATTTTGACAGTTCATCTGGGTTCATTGCGTTATTTACCTTGTTGAGCAGACAAATTTTTTGAACATAAATGAGGCATATCTTTCAAAATAACTTGTATTGTGATTGTAAGAGCGGTTCTGCATTACATCCGATCCGAATCCAAGAAATGCGGGTCCGAAGTGACCGTAGGCCTATTTGTATGAAGGGTTGCGCACTAGATCCGAAACATTCCCAATTCGGATTGAAGTCGGATCTTTCATTCCGATTCGGGTCGGATGTAGTACAATACCGCTCGAATTGTGTTACGAAACTAGAGTGCCGATTAGACCGGAAGTCGACCCCAACATAGTTGGGAAAAGCTAAATGATTTGTGTCAGCGTCCATGCGAAATTAATATTTTATTTCCATCTGCGCCATTCCATCTGCGCCATTCCATATTGGCATGAATGATTTCAATCAGTTCTTTGATTGTTTCTAATCAATGGAGACATATTGATGCGTTATCGATTAAAATATAGTTCAATAGAAATGATGATGAGTGTCAACAGTTAAGTGCTAAAATGATGTCTAGATCTATCAATGTAAATATTCGCATGGGGAAAAAGAAGAAGTAATTTATTAAAAAGCAATATTAATTTCTTTTCTCTTTATTAGTTGTTGTAATGGGAATCTATCACTTGGTTTTATTAGGTTTTTATTTTTTTTATTTATCTGTTTGATAGATTCTTATTTTGTAAATGTGAGGACTTTGTAGGCCTTATAGACTTCAGATCTGTAGACCATTTTTTATTTTATCAAGTACCTGGTACTTGTTGACAGGCCAACGCTGTCCTCCCATACCTACTGTAATTTGAAAATATTGTAAAAGCCAATTATTTTTAAAAAGAGTAACCGTGGAGTTTCTTGCCGGTTCTTTTTTTTAGGGTACCAACCTCCTCTGCACGTATTGTAAAGTGGGGGGATGTTGCTTTTTCTCGTCTACCCTATGGTGTGGTGTGGGGTATCGTTGGATAGGTCTTTCAATATTGCGGGTTTGTGAAAACAATTTTTCGACTCAGGGATACGTTTGTGAAACATTAAGCTTTAAAGTGCTAATTTTCGTTAGAAACAAGTGTGTCCCTCCCCTCCCCCTCCCCCCTGTCAGCTAAATGGTTGTTTAGGATATGTGAAAAAAATCACGGTAGTCTATTGTCAATTCAATGACCTGACTGAGATATCACCGCACAGCCTAAACCGCTGGTCCTAGGGACATGAATTTTGGAGGATGTTGTCTTTGTAAAGAGTAGGTATCCACTAAGATGGGGTTTTTATAAATTCAACCTTTAAGGGGGTGAAAAGAGAGAGATAGGGAGTGGGAGGCAGTCACCTCCTTCTGCGATGCAGTCATGCTAGCAAAGGAGGTGGCGGGACGGCTCAGGGAGAGAGCCTCCCGTCCCAGCCGCCGCGGGAGACGCTCCGGGCGTCGGGAGCCACGGATGACTCCCGGCCACCGTAGGCGCGGGCCTGCGGGCGGAGAGTAATGGGTAGCGTCCGATCAGGACCAGGCCCGTGCCGGACGGCGCGTACGTGTTCCACGCGCGCCTCAAAGAGATGTCAGCATCGAGGAGGGGCCCCGTTAGGGTCGAAACCATTAATAATTATCATTATTAGTTTATCAAAACTACCCCTACAAGGGGGTTTTGTGGTGTTAAAAGTGTGTGGAAGAATTTTAACGTGCGGTCCGATTAACTCGAACTTTTGACAGAAAATAATCAATAACAAGTGTATGGGGTTTTCGAAAATTTACCCCTGACGGGATTTTAGTAAGTGGCTTGATTAGCTCAAAAAAAATGGTATAAATAAATTTTAACTTGAATCTTGGCACAAATACTTATCTAAGTAAATTATAAAGTTAAACAAACGGTTAAATTAAAGTAACACAGTAGCACAGTAAACGTCAGTTAACAATAAGCTCCGTTTATTAAACCAGGATTAACAACGTCGTCGCGCCAGTGCTCGGCACACACTCGGTTGGGTGAGCAAAAAGCTATTACCCGATCCAACAAGCTCAAAGGATGAAAGGATCTCAAAGAAAATTTAATACGTTGTCTTTGAATTCAATGGTAAATGGAAATAGGAAGCAAACCATCGTAAGTAAAATTCAGTACTGAGTACGGGTCTAATTGCGTTACAAACTATCAATCTCAATCTGAACGTTACTAAACCATTGCTTCATAAATCTTTGAAAAATTTGTCTGCTCAATAACGTAAATAACACAATGAATGTTGTTGGACTGTCAAAATGAAAGCCATTGCCATCGCTTGTTTGTCACCGAAAATACGCGTACTTACAACCGCCGCGCAAAATCGTCGGCAATACAACCGGTTTGATATCTTGCTTGTTGGCTCGTAGGTGTGGCAGCACTGCGAGCCGCGAGCCGCCATTTTTAACCGACTTCAAAAAAAGGAGGAGGTTCTCAATTTGGTCGTATTTTTTTTGTTAATATTATTTTTTTATGTTTGTTACGGGTTCGCTTGAAATCGAATGACCTGAGATCGAATAACACTCTTGCTCGAAAACGTTAACTCAATATTAAATGAAATCGATGAATTATGAGCGCGACAGTTCACTACCTCGATGCATCAAAATCTCGAAAACTTTAAGCTCGAATCATCGGCAGCGCGAAGGCCCAATGATCTTGAAACATCATTTCTCGAACAACCATCTAATCGATTTATATTTGAGTACAATATAATGAAACAATATATGCGTAGTAATATAAATCAACTATAATCATGTACAATATACTATACTGTCGCTCTCATAATAATTCATCGATTTTAAAAATATGTATTAAATAAAAAGTTTTTATGTTTCGCCAGTCCGTGGATGCCACAACTCTTGTGATGATAGAAAATTCTCAAAACGAGTCATTTCCAAACTTATCCGCATGAACTGCTAACAGAATATAAAGAAGGTTTCCGAAATAAACCTTGTCTTTGGAAAATAAGAAGCAATGATCATTACAAAGACAAAAATATGAAGTTTCAAGCATACAATAATTTATTAGAAATTATACGTCAGGTGAAAAGCGATGCTACTAATTAATAACGTCAAGAAAAAAAAAATTACCAAAGGGCTGGGTACAATTCCTAAATAACACAAAGCTTTTTCTGTCGACGACATCGCGATACAGTGTGAGCAAGCTTTCACGTTTGTCACCAGTGTAAGTACGAGTACTTTAAAACCGCCTACTTAAAGTTCGTACGTCTATCACCCACTTTAGTGTGTTACGCAATTACCCTAAATAAAACAGTACAGAAAGCCTAAAAAGGCCACTTTGGCAGAATCATAAAAAGATAATAGGTATATGAATCATAATGGACAGTTAACTGTTAAGTTAATCGTATCAAATCCCATTGGTGAAGGCTTTTTAGTTATTTTTTTTGTCCTGTGTTAAAATACCAATAAATCCAATCCTAATCCAATCTCAATCTCTTTGATTATACCTACGTAGTGAAGCGAGAAAAAGAAAAACACGGACTGTCTTTGCCATATTATGGTATTTCTATTTTGAGGTTCGAAAAGTGTTAATTCTCAGCCTAGTTTGAATCAATGACTTTTGATTTTTATCCTTATATGATTCTGCCAAAGTGGCCTTTTTAGGCCCCCAGGTGTAATATTAAAAGCATAATCCGCCTATAATGTTCCCACTGCTGGGAGTGGGCCGTTATCCACCAAGCGGACCCAGTGCGGGTTTGTGAATGTCACATGTCTTTGAATTTTTGGTTCTAGGAAATGCCGGTTTCCTCACGATTTTGAGAGCAGTGGAATGAAAAAGTAAAGTGCCTATCTGGGTTCGAACTCACGACCTACATACAACTCGTAAGTCGGGGCCGATACCACTGGGCCACTACTGCTCAGATGTAATATTTAAACCGGAATAAAACTTATTATGAATGAAGATTTATGAGTAATTTCGAAGGCACATAAAAGTCCATTTGGCACCGTACTCATTTGGGTTTTTATGAGATGGACACAGCCGAAGTCCGACTCGCACTTGGCCAGTTTTTTTTATTATGGCTGCATAATAAAAAAAACTGGCCAAGTGCGAGTCGGACTCGCACACGAAGGGTTCCGTACCACAAGGCAAAAACGCCGAAAAAAACACGTTTCTTGTATGGGAGCCCCCCTTTAAATATTTATTTTATTTTGTTTTTAGTATTTGTTGTTATAGCGGCAACAGAAATACATAATTTGTGAAAATTTCAACTGTCTAGCTACCGCGGTTCTTGAGACACAGCCTGGTGACAGATATCGAGCAAAAAAGGGCAAAAAAATCGGGTTTTTTGTATGGGAGCCCCCCTTAAATATTAATTTTATTTTGTTTTTAGTATTTTTTGTTATAGCGGCAACCGAAATACATAATTTGTGAAAATTTCAACTGTCTAGCTACCGCGGTTCTTGAGATACAGCCTGGTGACAGACAGACGGACGGACGGACGGACGGACGGATGGACGGACGAACGGACGGACAGCGAAGTCTTAGTAATAGGGTTCCGTTTTTACCCTTTGGGTACGGAACCCTAAAAAACCATGGATTTATTTTATTGTCTGTATGAGGCAAATCCTATTAGCAACCGCTAACAAATATAATAATGAACTAATTTAAAAAGTCACGTATCCAATATATAGGTATCTAATGTTTAGGTCCCACTCGTAACTCCGTTAATTGTTTTGGCGAGCCATTAATAACTTATTTATATTTCTTCAGACTAAAGCTATTATAACAAGAGAGGCTAGAGAGGCTTGTGGCTAAGTAATAACAGCCGCACGGGTGGATTGATCAGGTTAAGCTACGCCTGCCGCGGTTGGTCCCTGGATGGGTGACCATCTTTACATATCAAGATCTCTCCGTGCCTCGGAAAGCACGTTAAGCCGTTGGTCCCGGCTGTCATTCGTAGATCATTGACAGTCGTTACGGGTTGTCAGAAGCCCGAAAGTCTGACAACCAGTCCTACCAAGGGGTATCGTATTACCTAGTAGTTGGGTTGTGGAGATCAGATAGGGAGTCGCTCCATGTAAAATACTGGTATTCAGCTGCATCCGGTTAGACTGGAAGCCGGCCCCAACATAGTTGGGAAAAGGCTAGGCAGATAATGACTAAAGCTATTATAACATTTTTTTTTTGTTTGTAAAGGCCTGAACCAAAACTTGGTAGAATTTCCATTTATATTTAAGTAATTATACAAAAATAAATAAATTGATTGAAAATATCTTCGTAATCGTAGTACCTATAAAAACGTAGGCTCCCGTGGGAAAATGACTGATAGCTGCAGATGGCAGGATCTCGTTACAATCAATCAAATATTGTTGCAGATAATAAAATATAAGGTACCTATATCTGCGATGTCGAACACAGCACAGTGGAACACCACTATACCGTAGCCCCGTAGGGTCTTTCTTTGACTTTGCCAGCGCTTTCCTAGACCTTGCTTTCCTTTCCTAACGTCTTAGCTACAAAGTGTTCTACTGTGAAGATTATAAAGCTAGATTTAAACTTGTGCAATGATTTATTGTATACTATAATGTTCGTGTCTTATTTTGTATCTGTTTTTTATCAGTTTATATTTGTATCTCATGAATCTTTCCCACGGATATCGATCTTTCCAATAGTTTACTGGCCGAACACTACGTATGTAAACAAATCAGGAACAATAAACTGGTTAGGATTAGAAAAATAGATGTAACTTTATTTTCCGCTTGCCCTTAGGGTCTAGTCAAGTGACAATCGCTTCATATTTCTACAACGACTTGTCAACAGGATTGACACAAGCTATGTCCGTCCCTTAAATTTATGACTTTTCCATCATTGTTATTGGGCTGGCGCCTGATCTCTCTCTGGTCGTGTTGGATTGCGTACTGTCCCTTAGGACTATGAAAGCGAGGGAAGAGAGAGTGCACCTGTGTCTGCGCACACATTTCTGCACTTTAATATCTCCCGCGCCGAAGGTTACCTAGTCTCTATTGAGATCAGAGAAAAATACGGTCTGAAAGACTATTAGGTATCGCTTTGAATAGGCCTCAAGTTGGTTCGAAGAAAATTTTTCTCCTTTTCCGTTCTGCTCTGTCAGGTGGTATCCCTCTCTTCTTCTTTCAACTTTTACATTTATTACTCTAAAATAGACTAAACATTGACTTTTTTTTTTCAGATAGGGCCACTAACCGAGTCGAGATGGCAACTGGGTGGGGCAAGAGGTCAAGAGGCAAGCAACATCGCTATACAAGTCACTCCACCCGATGGCGAAGAAGATGACGAGTTCGTGCCGGCGCTGCGCATGCGGCGGAAGTTGAGCACGCCGCTCAGCGCGATGCCCGGAGTTACTGATGGACTGATTAGCTTACCAAGTATGATTTTTGAGAATTAATGAAGGCATTATGATTTATGGTGATAAATGAGGCAAACGTTCATAGAGTTGTCCAGATTACTACTTACTTAGGTACTGGCCGAGAAATTTTAAGTCATCGACACGAGAAAAAGAAGAATGGAAGTATAACAAACTAGCTTCCGCCCGCGGCTTCGCCCGCTACGTATATCGATAAAAACTATCCTATGTCCTTCCCCGGGATGCAGTCTATCTCTCTGCCAAATTTTATCGAAATGCGTTCAGTGGTTTAGGCGTGAAAAGGTAACATACAGACAGACAGGCAGAGTTACTTTCGAATTTATAATATTAAGTACGGATTATTCAAGCGTCTTGGGAGATACGGCAGAGCCATCGAACGCCGGGCGTTTGTCGTTTGTTTATTTTTTTGTTGGATGCTTTAGAATCATATTGGATAATTTATCAGTAGACCAAGAGATGTCAATATTCAAAACAAGTTGAGAACAATGAGAAATAGTCTATATTCTTATAGACGTCGGGTGACGGGGTCATAGGAGGCTCGAAAGGAACTTATGTAAAGGCTAAACTAACTGGTTCACACGATTATTATATCATATCTGAGTTTACCGAGAGTAATGTAATTATACTTACTTGTAAGCCTATTTAATTCATTAGCTATTATGCCATTTGTAGCCCATAACCGATTCTCTTTGTTTAGTTAGGTACCTTTGCCCACTGAGATTTATTAGGACTTATTAGCTTTTTAATCTACATCCATGCCCATAAGGAAAATGTTTGTCTGGTTGATTTCTACATACCTAAATGTATTGTCGGAAAATACTTATAGGTCTCTTTCCAACTTTATGAAAGTACAGACGCCAGCAGGTCAACCTACCCGAAACTGACAGATTTTCCCAATCAACCTTGAACCTTACGCTTTAGCAATAAAGTCGAAAATCTATTAAAGAAATCTGACAGATTGTAGTAACTTGATGTGCTGGCGTCTGTACAAAATCTACGAAATTAGTTTTATCTCGAAAAATAAAAACTAAGTAAGTAAAAGTTTAAATTTCAAAGATTTTAATCAGTACTTAGTAAGTAACCAGAATTTCATTAGTTCACCGAAAGGCAATTTCAACCTTTCTGTGTGTAATCTCTTTGAAATTATTTTTAAAAGAGATTGTTTTTTCTATTGCTAAATTGGCTTGCATCTTGACCTCGATCACGCCTGAGGTCCATGATGGAACGAGCGTGCCCGGAAGATGCCTGTTCACTCTAGCTTTGAAGGCAGACGGGTTAAATGTGGGAATACAGATGCCGGCAGAGAGTTCCATACTTTGGCTGTGCGCATAATAAACGTGAAGGAGAAGCGCTGAGTACGACTCGTCAGGATATCAACCAAGTGTGGGTAGTACGCTGCAGTACGTCTGGTTGTCCGGTGGTAAAAGGGCGATGGTGACATCAGGTCGTGGAGCTCCTGCGCACACTCTCCGAAGTACAGTCTGTAGAAGGCCGACAGGCAAGCAACATTACGTCGATGAGCTAGGCTGTGAAGGTTAGCTACCAACGTCTCGTCGCCTATAAGCCATTTAGCTCTGAGTTCCACCGAGTCAAGTACCTACAGCAAGCTGGTATTTTGCTGAGCCATCCCATAAGTGTCGTGGATTTAACTCACAATTATTTAATGAGTAGCAGCCTAATAAGTAGGGTTTTATCTATGTACCTACTCGTACTTTAGTTTCAACACTTTCAACTATCTTAGGTTTTGGTATCATTTTCGTTGGGTGTAAACGCGACTCCTCCTTCTGTAAAATTTAATTAAAATCTGTGGTACCTAAACCGAAGAGACTCGGAGCATGTGACGTGCGGAGGATATGGCTAATTGGGCTATACCAGCTCTGGAAACATAAAACTGTCTTATAGTGTTTCTCTAATATAGTGTGCTTGACTTTAACGAAGGAACAATTTAATCTTTAACTTTAATCTCTCTCATTTATGATTTCTGCAGATCTACGCGCTTCTCCAACGCGGTCACTGTCTACGTTGGACAGGACAAAGCGACGCTTCAGCACAATGGTGTCAAGCGCGGCCGCCGCGGCAGTGTCCCGGCGGCTCTCGGCAACTATCGGGTGGTGCCTCGCCAGCCCCACACAAGTCAAGCCACAAATAGTCCGACAAGGTCGGGCCCTGTGCCTACAATACATAAAGACTCAGATCAGAAGATCCACGTTATGTGCGAAAAAGGTAATACAACAATCAAATTACAGTCTTTCAAATTAATTGGAGATTGTTTTTTCATACCTGCTCATCTTTTAACAGTTGTTGTTGTTTGCAGCAAATAGTAATGAAACGTTTACAACGAATGGTGGAGACTGAATGTGGAGAGGAGGCTGTGAGCAACTCGGAGTCAGGAGTGCTGGCGGGGCTGCGTGCGCTGTGCGCGGCGCTGGAGAGGAAGCGGCCCGACGCCTTCCGCCAGGTTGCCCGGCAGGCGACGCGCGCGCCCTCCGCCATGCTGCGCTCAGACACAGCACTAGCGGAGCTGGCACTGGCACTAGCGAGGCGCATCACTAGAGAAAATATTACGTGGTCTAAGGTAATAGAAACATACTAAGCCTAAAATGACTTTGTGAAGATTTTCACCCCGTCGTAGCTTTCGGACTTTACTTTGAAAGTGTAATTAACGATAACGCCTCCGTATAACCACAGCGTCAAATTATATAGTTCCTTCGTAGTTTTCCTTGATGTTAGTTGCTATAGATGCCGGCTATTATGAGATATTGTTAGTAAAGTTTTAGGATAGATAACTAACAATTGAAACCTTCAATGATTCTTGAACTTCACGTAAGTAGATAACGTCGAAACTTTCAACAGTTTAACGTACGCAGAATCTCATAGAATCGGTTTAGTTAAATCAAGGCAAGGTTCAAACAGTATCTAAAAGCTTTGTTCATCTTCAAATAACTCTGTAGGACTCTATCCAGTCATCTTAATTCTAAAGTGATTTAAACACTAAACTAACTAAAGTCCCCTTCAACCCTTCAACTAAAATTGAGTGTGAGACTTTGAGTGTCATAACTATAATTTAATGGGTACAATGGGTGGGTTTAATGGGTAATATACTGAAGAATGCGTACGAAGTCTACGTAGGGTGTCCTTTGTCAGGTGTCTTCCTTCTTTCGAAGTAGACGTGCCGAAACTACTTGATTTTACCGACATTTCAAAGAAATCAAGTTCTATGTAGGTGACTTGAAGCCAACGACGATATAACCACTTGAAGCATTATAAACTATAAATAACTAACTAAACTATTTATAAACGATGATTCAAGTTAGGTAAGTAATGATTTAAATAGCGATTGTTTCACCATACATTTTTGACGTTTAAACGTCTCTTAACGTTTACAAATTAACACACAATTCAGTGTCTACTAGCTACGTCGAGCTACGCAGCGCGGCGCAGCTCACTGAATCATGTACCTTTTTGTGTAGTAGATAAGGTCTGTAATTGTATTTCTATCTTGAAAACTGCGCGTCGCGTCGCGTCTCAGTGTGAACTGACCCTTAGGGTTCCGCGCAAAAAAAATTAAAACTCATGAAATCGAATTTGTTTTCCGACATGCACGTGAACGAAGTCGCGGGCATAGCTAGTAGGTACCTATAAAAATAAAATGATTTATTGGTTTTAGATAGCAGCTATTTATTGTGTGTGTGGGGCGCTGGCGAGAGAAGCAGCAGAGGCGGCGGATGGCGAGCCAGCACTCGAACTGGTGTCCGCACCTGCCGCTGCCATCGCCGACTTGCTACACGAAGACCCTGGCTCCTGGATCGCGTCACACGGTGGTTGGGTACTGTTAAATCTTTACTTACAGTACTCCAAGGATCCTTTGGCGCTCAAATGACGTTGACAGGGAGGCACTGTTGTTTAACATTTGTGAAATTGTAAAATAAAAATGGTTTAGTAAAACGTACTGAAAAAGAATATGGCGGCGTTAGTTCCATGCGCCAAAAGATCCTTATACAGCTATATTTCTAATTTCCATATAGACAAAAATCTTTTGTTTTTAAAAAAATGGCTGATCGATAATTCCGGAGCGTTCTACTAAGATAATTGGAATTTAAGTGCCGACGCAGATAAAGCCACTGTAGGCCGCCAGCCGCCGACTCGACTGCCGTCTCAGATAGGCTTGAGCGATAGCGTATCGATACGACAGGCGTTAGTGCGTACAACTTAGTTACCTGTTTAAAAAATATTTAGGTACTTTTTTTGGAAGTACCTATGCTGCAAGAACGCAAAACTTAGGCCTGTAACGGGCACATGTAGCCGAACTGTGACTGACATCTGTCGCCTGGTGAGCAGCGGCCCTAACCTTTGATAGCATTGCGTACTTGACACTTTTATATTGATACCTTTATTTTCTCTGCCTCTTTATGTAGGCTTACGTTAGAATTTTAAGTATTTTTTTTCTTTTAAACTTAGCCATTTTCAACGTTACTTGAGGAGTCGCTTTCTATAAGCAGATGTGGCTAAATGAACGTTTGCGAGTTTTACGACTGAAATAAAATAGCCTCACGGATTATTTGCTTTAGGTATCGGGGCCTCGAGGGTCCTAAGCCATTTACGGCACTGATTGTACTTATCTGTTTTACGGGCTACTTGCGACGTTTTAATGAGCTAAAATTTGTAAGCGTATTTTGAGGCCATAAATTAGTACAAAAATATTCCCTAAAGGGGTGATATTCATAAGTATGCTGTTAATAAGAAATAAAGAATTACGTGTTTCAGTGTTTTGTGAAATCATCCCCCAAGGGGGTAAAATAGAGAATGGTTTTAAAATTAACATGTTGTAATATTGACTTTTGGTTTATTTGCGAGTGTCAAGATAAGCGGGCATAAATCAATGATGTAGCACATCAATCTACTACAATCTGTCAAATTTCTTTAATAGATTTTCAACTTTATCGCTAAAACATAAGGTTCAAAGTTGATTGAGAAAATTTGACATTTTCTGGTAGCTTGATGTGCTGGCGTCTGTACTTCAGTAGCTACCTACTTATGTAGTTGTTCCCCTGAGATTTGACAATATATTATACCTAATACTCCGTTTGAGGTTTTAGGCGTGAACACTTTCAATATGTGGAATGTTCTTCTTCGCCCTGCCTGTCCATGTCCCATAAAACGTGGAATGTGGAATACAAACGATCCCACCTTTACAAAGCCTTCACAAATATCACCCATAGACACTAATCTTAAATCTTTTTTTTTCTCAGAACGGTTTAGTGGAGCGTCTACGAGCCAGCGAAAGAGACCAGAGATCAGAAAAGAATCTTCGAGTAATGGTGTCCTTCTTTGTAATAGCGTGTTTGACTTTGTTGCTGTTCCGATGGGTCCTCCACGCACATCCCGCCTACAACGAGTAGACCTCCGAAACTAGCTACTTATATCAATAGTTTTAGTAGCAAGTTGTGACGTAATATTGTAATATTGGCAGGTGATTAGTTTTATTTTAGGTGAAAATATGTTTGCTTTTTAGATAGATGCTAAAGGTGCAAAAAAAAAACTGCCAGTAGTATTCAGAAACTGATGGTTACTGAAGTCCCATTTACACGAGTGCAAGTTTCTCGCCTGTGCAGATGGTACCTATAGAAAATTTAAACAACGAATGACAACTTTTATTGTTGCATTAACTTATGGTATGCCACAGACAATTAAAGTGCACCGTGTAAATTAGGCTTTATGGTTATTGAATTTTTCGTCTTTCTATTCATTGACCGATTTAAAATAAAAAAAATGGGTAAGCGTTCCTGAACCTCCGGCTGATTTTAATAGTGATATCAGCCGGTCGATTCTGTAAAAATCTCACCGTGAAAACTTAGGTGAAGTGAGTTTGTTTTTGTTAGGAATTGACACTATTGACAGCTTACTCCACGCTCACTTCACCTAAGTTTTCACGGTGAGATTTTTACAGAATAGCACCGCTGCTATTACGCCCGGACTATGTAGGTAGGTCATAGTGCACTATATTTTAATTAAAACAATGAAAATAATTTAAATAGGTAGGTAGTAGGTATGTACAATACTTTGATGTGTTTTAAGCAGGCGCGGTCCGAAGGGGGGGGTCACAGGGGACATGACCCCCCCCAAAATCTAAGGTCAAATTGAAAAATCTCAAAAATTTGCCGAATAATAAAAGGAAATTTCTAGCTATAAATTTATAATAACAGCGATAAATTTATAATAATAAAATTGTCTTGTGCAATAATGTTTATTTTATTCCAGATACCTATTTTTTATTAGTGTAGTGAGTGACCCCCTCCAAAATTTCAGGCTGCGACCGCGCCTGGTTTTAAGAATAGATTGTGTTTGTCATTATTATTAATAATGTATCTTCGATCAAATATTACGTTGTTGTAGTAGATGGATAAGTTACGTACTGTTGATGATTTTTCCAAATGTCTTTTATTTATTGTTACTTGGTACATGGTTAGCGAAGGTTTATGATGACCGATTAATGTAAAATGTAATTTTAACAGTCCAAAGATATAAACTTAGAAATGATTAGACATTTTGACAGCCGTATTGTCTAAATTATGTATTGCCTACCTTTAACCACAGCAAATGAATAAATAATTTATTTATTAATGTTAGTAGGCTGGAAGAAATAAAATTATTATTTTGACGTTTCAACTACCTGTGTATTATTATTTATCTGAAAAGCACAATTTTCCATTGTTTTCCACCACGACTGCTGAGCGCGAGGTTCAGCAGTGGTCGAGTCACGAATTTGAGTTCGATTCTCAGGTCAGGCAGTGTTATTTAATTTTTTCATCAGAAAATATCACTTTAGCAGCCAGAGTCGGCAAAAGACGCCACCTTCCTATTACCTGATGCAAGTACCTAAGTGTTACGTCATGACGACTGACGTACAGTCGAAAACTTCAACCGCTCCACTATAACTACAGATGGCCGGTGAAATAATAAGTTGTGTCACCAAAATAAGGGACCAGCCGGTCGATTCTGTAAAATTCTCACCGTGAAAACTTAGGTGAAGTGAGTTTGTTGACACTATTGACAGCTCACTCCACGCTCACTTCATCTAAGTTTTTACGGTGAGATTTTACAGAATAGCACCGCTGGGCGTTATGTTATTAGTCTGACATTTAGAGATCACGTCTCCTCTCTTGCCAATGAATCTTTTAGGCGCTTGGGGTTTGTTTTGCGAAATGCCCGTGATTTTCCCAACCCAAATGTAATTAAACTTCTGTAGGTGTACCACTATGGTTCGTAGTAAACATGAGGCTGGTGTCTGTAGGCACCCCTATACAGCGACTCAAACATTAACGCTAGAAAAGGTACAAAAAACTTTCCTGAGATTTCTATATAATAAAAAGACGTTTCACTTCTTTCCTTTCATGTACCCTACTAATTACTATGAGTTTTGGGCTTCAACTCGTTGGAGGTTAGACGTGACTTTCAACAGCTCACAGTAGGTACTGTAGCCTGCATAACTCGACTTAGAAAAATTTGAGGACACATTTATTTATTTATTAAACTTTATGCACAAGTAAAAACTGTACAAAGGCGGACTTAATCACATCGACAGTTCCGAACTCCACGATCTCTTCTGTCGGCTATTTGTTCCCAACAAATACATCGGACATCGCCAAAGCCTCGAAATAATCTGTTTGCGCCGCCGCCATCATCTAAAATTGTCGCCAGAACTATATGTTCTGTGGAGCTGTGTCCCCAGTGTGTACGCCCTCCTGACCACCAATCCCGAATGTAATCTGTTTACCGATTGAGTAGGTAGAATTACGCGTGTATGTCTGATGTTTTGTGAGAAGAAGTATGCTAGGGTGTCCTCTATTATAAATGGTAGTACTTATTCAAAATATTTTTGGATACCATAGGTACCTATATAGATCTCTATGTTAATTAATGTAATTGGTGTTACCGTTTTAATTAACAATAAACCTACATGAGACTTCAAATATCTGGCGAAAGAAGGTACTTACCAATTCCGTGGTACTTACCTACCTACTCAACAACTCTGCCTTATCCACGGATATAAGGCCTTATCTATCACACAACAGTGCAAAGTGTAAAACCATTCACCGTCAACAAGACTACGACAACATAAAATGATAGGCCTAAGAAACTTAAATACAGTAGGCGGCACGTCAGTGGTAACTGTGGTAAGACACATTAGATTTATACTGGCCTCGTATCTATTGAAACTCCGGCGCTAGGCCAGCTCAAGGTGAAAGAGTTACCACCGCCGCGCCATACTTGTTGACCAATAGGTATGCCTAGATCGCTACATTCAAAACTAGTTGATTAATAAAATTTGAGTTTCACATAATTGGTATTCCTATAAACCCCTCTAAAAAAGAAAAGGATCAAAATCCTTGTACAAAGTTTCATTATAATAATACTAGCTTCCGCCCGCGGCTTCGCCCGCGAGGTATGTCGATAAAAACTATCCTATGTCCAGTATGTCCTTCCCCGGGATGCAATCTATCTCTCTGCCAAATTTTATCGAAATCCGTTCAGTGGTTTAGACGTGAAAAGGTAACATACAGACAGACATAGTTACTTTCGAATTTATAATATTATAGTATGGATGGGATCATGGGACTAACTCAGACCAAATAAAAAACTAAGACAGAGGGCTGTCAACAGTAAAGTGAAGCCGGTTTCGTAAACATGTGTGCACATAGTGAGGTGTAGTTTGATTGTAAATGGTTGTAAATGTGTGTGTGTGAGCGTGTGTGTGTAGTATGCACAGAGCGGAGGTGTAGTTTTTGCATGCTTCACTGTATTGTTCGCAGCGCTATGTCTTGACTTTTTATTTGGTCTGAGGGGACTAAAGATGGTTTTATTTATTTTTTCATATAATTTTTTTTTTTCTTATATACGCTCAGCAATGAAAGTCGATTAAAACTTAAATTAAACATTAATTAATGTAGGGATCGTAAGTAACGGGTATAACGATGGGCAGAAGGCGTGAGTTTATGTAGGTATTTAGGTAGGTATATAAAAAAATACCTACACGAACTGATGTTCAATAGGCTATTTGACAATGTAAAAAATAAGGTCATAATTATTGACACTCGTATAGATTATCGCTTTTAAAATCGATTTGCATTAATTTTACTACAAAACAATGTATTATTTATTAAAAAAATCCCGAAAAAACTTCATCTTTTTAAATCTGGCGCCACGTAATCGAAAACGATCTGGATTGGCTGAACTTATGATGACGTCATGATATAGTCAATTTCTGTCTATCGTTGACAGAACAGATGACTTTTGTCTAGTATCTCGACCGTTTCAACGTTTGTTTACGTGTATTGTGACGTCACGACGCCATATTGTTAAAGATAGCGTTTTGGCGGCTTATTTAAACAGTACATTTTTATTTACTATTTTCTAAAAGAAATACATTATGCAATTTGAAGTAATAGGTTTTTGTGGGCTCGTTAGACACCATTAAATAATCTGAGATGTTTATCAGAAACCAGTCAAATAGCCTATTAGATGATACAAACCTGGTTATTACATGGAATTGGAATTCTAAAAAACAGTGTTTCGAATCATTTTAGGCCTAGGTATTTAAATTAAAAATTACTAGGTAATCGACTCGTTGCTTGCCTACTTCTAAAGGGCCATGCCAGAGGTACCTAATTCTCGTAATTTTAAGATTGTTCACAGTCTGTATCAAACATACCTCTAATTTCCGTAGGTACAGACGCCAGCACATCAAGCTACTACAATCTGTCAGATTTCTTTAATAGATTTTCGACTTTATTGCTAAAGCATAAGGTTCAAGGTTGATTGGGAAAATCTGACAGTTTCGGGTAGGTTGACCTGCTGGCGTCTGTACATTTTTGACATTGATTGTCGCTGAGATAAGATTGCGACTAGATTTTAAATGTTTTTATTTACGGGAATTGGCCTTCTGATCATGTTTGATGTCATGACAAACCTTGAACGATGCAGGAAAACTTGTACTGTTCATAAAATTCTAGCACCTAAATGTAGGTAGTACCTACTACGTACAGTTTTATTGTTTTCATTAAAGTACAAAACAGTGGCAGGCAATGCCATCTATCTTAATTGAAGCTAACTTTTATAGAAGCATGCAAAGGTAAACCATAGTAAAACATAAGTCTATGAGTCTTTTTAATTATAATAAAATTAATTGTAAGTTGTAATAAAACTTAGAATCGAATTTCAAATTGGTTAGTTATTATTGAATAATATTAAAGTGGTGATAGGGCTATAGGCTATAATTACATACCACGTGGGCTGTGCTTCTAAATGGGCCGGAGTTGCACCATTCAACCATTGTTTATCAGGAAGATATTAAAGTTGAGCAATTTATTCATACGAGCCAAAACCCAATGTTTAACCATCAACATATAAAAAAGGTTTTAAAATAAACTTTGCTCTAGGTACGACTTGGAAAAAGCGAACTATTTTCAGACGGTCATGCTTTTTACCTACATATTATTATTTCTTACCAATCTACGCTTTTCACTGTGTACACGCACTGTGTAAAAGCATAGACAAATCTTAACTCATCAAGAGCAAAAAGATAAGTGTTCAAACCATCAAATCAAAAAGTATTTAAAAATAAAAACAGATTTGTTTATGGTCTCGCCAGAAAGCTGAAACAATTGAAGAAATAATAGGCATGATAAAGCGGATAAATACATGTACTATAAATATTGCGATAGTGAAATACTTGTGACCAAACTAGCAGTGGATAATCTCATTACTTGTAAGTTATTACATCCTTGCGTATTGTGTTTGTACAATTCTGAATAATAGCCATTGCAGAGAAAAGGAAATCAAAAAAGAACGTCACACACAAAACGTGAGGTGGCGCTATTGTATATGAGGATTTATACGAGAGCGAAAGAGACGAAACTTATTTTACCTGTCAATGTCATTATACTATTCACAAATTATGACTGAGTCTCAGAATTTATTATTTTTAATTGACACATATTAGAACAAAATCCTAAATTGTATTGTTTAATATAAATATTAGTTACTGCATTGATACCAAATCTTTGTAATAATAATAACTCAACAAAAACATGGTGGCGAAACAGTGAACATCGGAATTGTTTGAGGCCAAATTACTTTTTTTATTCGTTGTGTTTACTAAAACTCTCTTTGCAGGTGTAAATGAGAGTAACGATGTGTTATCGCGATAACAAATGAACAGAGATCAAACCTTCTTTAATTGTGTAGTGTTTCGTTGGTACAAAATATCGTAGCCGCAATGATGAAGAGTACGTTACCTAAGGATAAACCAGGCAAGATGAGGATCCGTGCTTTCCCAGTAAGTATCACTCCGTCAATCATTTTGATTAACGGGCTTCAATATTAACCCTTTGCTCGAAGTGTAATATTTATTGCTTAGTGACTCAAAACCACTAACAAAGCATTTTTCCTGGTCTCCAAAATAACTGCAATTTGTTTTCGTAAAATGTATTTTTGTCAATGATCTTTAATTACATCAAGAACTTTTGTCTTTGAGCTATGCAGCAATCTTTATGCAGTATTGGTAATTAGAAATAATTGTCATTCAACCCAGTTGTTATTATCAGTGTGCCTATTATTAGTTTTGTTGTTTTAACATGATATTCATATGGTTTGAGTCCTATAAAAACTCACTAAAAGTAATGAACATAGCTATGACTCATAGTAAATGTTATATTATTAATGTAGGTACTGTAATTTAATATTTACCATCAAAATAGTATTTTAGTAAGGTTGATCACAATTTTGTTAATAAATTAAGTTCCATGGTACAATAACATGGATGACTAACATTGCAATTGTGAAATACTTGAGTAAACTAGATAACATTTAATTCATTATTTAAATATTAACATACATCTCCATTTCAATTTCAATTATGGAAGGAATTGCAACATTATGTGATTTGTGTCCACAATTTGTTGAGAAGTTTCTCTTATCAACAACTGAATAACATACTTTTTGTTGTAATAGAAAAGAGGTTCATTTATAAAAATGGTAGAATGGTAACACTAGAGGATATTAACATAACTGTCACTATGATTTAAAAATAGAAACCAATTTATATTCCTTTAGAACAAAATTTTTGTATTCAATATGTCATAATTTATATTTTTGATGACAGGAGTGAAAATCAATCAAAAGATAAACATTCGTATATTTTCCTATTTTACATAGTCAATGTTTTTGAACTTCTATTTTAATTTTGAACAATGTTGGTTTAACACCCGAAGTTAATAATTTTCAAGATGACGAGAAAATTTCAAGTGTGGAACTATTCTGAACCATATTACCAAATGTATCCAGACACTTGGGTCTGTATTGTTTGAAAAGAATACCAATATGATCTGAGAAACTTTTCAGTGTATTTGTCATGTTTTGAATGGATAATAGGCAATATACTGTGTAACATTACAGATGACTATGGATGAGAAGTATGTGGAGAGTATATGGAGTTTACTAAAGAATGCGATACAAGAGATTCAAAAGAAGAACAATTCAGGACTTTCCTTCGAAGAACTTTATCGCAATGCTTACACCATGGTGCTCCACAAACATGGTGAAAGACTTTACACTGGATTGAAGGAAGTGGTCACTCAGCATCTTGAAACAAAGGTAGAAACATTTACAAGTAATTATGAATGCAGATGTGGTAATCAGTGTATATATTATTAGTCCTTTGGCAATATTTCTAGGTGAGGGAAGATGTTCTCCACTCATTACACAATGGATTCCTCCAGACCCTCAACAATGCTTGGACAGACCATCAAACTAGTATGGTTATGATTCGAGACATACTTATGTACATGGACAGGGTATATGTACAACAAAATGAAGTGGACAATGTCTATAATCTGGGACTTATTATTTTTAGAGATCAGGTTAGTAAATAAACATGTTATCTTATCTTACAAAAGCAGTACGATTTAGCAAGAATAGAACACAAGTTGTCAATACTTTGCCAGTGAATACTAACAATGTTTTGGACGAAGATTAAAAAAAAAATTTAGTCATCTCTGAATTCTCGTGGTGCGTCCTGTGCTGACAGTGAATTAGTTATCTAGATATATTCTGAAGCTGATGAATCTTTTAGAAACAAATTACATTGGAAAAGCAAATTATAAAGTTATAATGCACAAACATTGTGTATGCCTGTATGTTTTTTTTGTGCCTGGTTCAGCTATTGATTCTCAATATAAGCGAAAGAAATAAGCATACAAAAATAAGTGGTTTAAAAAAAACAAGAAACATGTTTATTCAATCTATTGGACCTCTCAAAACAAATCATAAGAGCCTAAACTCGAGGGAATTACTAATAGCCACTAAAGAGTTCCACTATCCACATCCTGGCTCTATAATAATAATCAGATCAGCTACAAGATACCAAATTATAGTTTTGTCATCTGAACTACCTAAACATAACAAAGTTTCATTTAGATACAACAAATTGGAAGTAGGTTAAAATTGATTTCTCAGATGTTATTACATTGTTTGTTAGTTAGTAACAAGTGAAGCTAATAACCAACCCACACTGGGCCCACGTGGTGGATTATGGCCCACTCCCTATCATTGAGAGGAGGCCTGTGTTCCAGCAGTGGGAACATTATAGGCTGATTATAGAAGCTAATAAAAGCGTGTTCATAATAAAATGATGATAATACAATAGCAACATAATTGTATCCTAAGGTTGTTCGCTATGGCTGCATCCGTGACCACCTTCGTCAAACGCTCCTGGAACTAGTGGCTCGCGAGCGTCGCGGTGAGGTGGTGGACCGCCTGGCGATACGCAACGCTTGCCAGATGCTCATGGTGCTCGGCATCAACTCACGCGCCGTCTACGAGGAAGACTTCGAGAAGCCATTCCTGCACCAGTCTTCAGAGTTTTATAGGGTATGTTAGAAACAGTCACTGGCCAAACAAAATTGGCAATCAGTGTAATAATGTTTGTGGGCATACTGCCATAATCATTGACGATTATGTGTTTAGTTGACAGGTGGTTCCCCAGCTGTTTGACTTTATAGTGTTATCTATTTATCTATCACCTAAACAATGAAAATGCGTTTGATCAAATACAAACAGCACCTTTTTACAGCAACAAAGACCATGTATGGCTGTATTAAATTCATGGTATGTTTGTGTAGATGGAATCTCAGAAGTTCCTGGCGGAGAACAGCGCGGCGGTGTACATAAATCGTGTGGAGGCGCGCATCGCCGAGGAGGCGGAGCGAGCGCGGCACTACCTCGACGAGAGCACCGAGCCGCGCGTCGTCAGCGTGCTCGAGCACGAGCTCATCGAGCGACATATGAAGACCATTGTTGAGGTAACGAATCTACCACATAACAAACACAATCTCACGCATTTTCCTGAGGTTTTTTCCTGGGGGTAGGCAGAAACTACAGAACGCCACCTGTTACGATCCTTACATACTCCTTTTACTTTGTTTACGTTCATACATCTGCTCATACACGCACGCCAGTTGCGAGTACCTTCAACGCACCTGACCTGTATGAAGAACATCACCACTAAGGTCGCTATATTTCCTTCTAGTTCTAGGGTGTGGAAACAATACAAGTATTCTACCAAATTATTTTGAATATTAACGCAATAATAAAAAATAACTAACTAAATCCAACATTTTCCTTAACTTTGCCGTATGTGATTACTTCCCAGAATTCCATCCTTATCAGCGACACTATCGAATGTTGTAATAATAGTTTTTTTTTTTTTTTCAAAATCAACTGGTTCGATACCTGGCTAGAAATATTGATTTTTCAAAAGTCCAATGATGCAGTTTTAGTTTTCATCAACATCGCGCGACTCCTTTGAGTACTTTTCGCTATTCCTCATAGTTTCGGATCGGATTTGGCCATCCACGCCCATTTGGAAAATTCACTCTGTATACCCTATAAATACTCCAATAACTTCAAAATTAGAGTCAATCTGATCCACTAATGATTTTATTCTTAAACTAGCTGCGCCCCGCGGTTTCACCCGCATAAGTTTTGATCCCGTGGGAATATCGGGATAAAAACTATCCTATCCGTCAAAAATACGGAAGTTGAAGTAACTGTTTTATTCACGTTGGCATTATGGTAGCAAGCGCTTGAATATGAGGTCCTGGGTTTGATTACCGATTGTTATTGGGTTTTCCATCTGGAATTTCTCAGTAGCAGCCCAGAGTTTAGAATTATGCTTGGTTGATGGGGCACCTGTTACCATCAACCAGACACCTCGGCTCCCTGTTACGTGCGACTTAAACATGACTGGTGGAATGTGGTTGCACTATAGGTGCAACTCTGCCTAACCCTTCACATATAAATAAAGGATTTTTTGTATACGAAGTTACAGTAGAATACTGACTCCTAAGTCACAAGAGTCCCCCCTAGATTCCTAGTTTAGGAGGCAGGGTTTTCACTATTTATGTAATCTTTGTTTCCCAAAGTTTAATGTTCCTATGTGTATTGTATGAGCTTTGTATATTAAGGTTTTTGTGTTAATAAATTATATTATTATATCTATGTCCAGATGGAGAACTCGGGCGTGGTTCACATGCTGATGCACACGCGCACGCTGGAGCTGGCGTGCGTGTACAAGCTGCTGTCGCGCGTGGGCGAGGGGCTGCGCACCGTGGCCGACGCCGTGTCCGCGCACCTGCGCGAGCAGGGCCGCGCGCTCGTCACCGACACGCACCACAACACCAATGCTATCACCTTTGTGCAGGTATGTTACATCTCTTCTATGTTAATAAATGTACAGTGAAATATGACCATAATTTATTACATTAGTCCCAGCATCCAGATAAATGTTTACTTGCTCCTTATAATTTTTTCCGACTGCGTATTGTCAACCTGATTTTGTTTGGAACTTGCAAAACATTTTTGCTGCTATGATCGCAAATTGAACTCAAAATTCAAGAGGTCCGACTGGTTAACACAGACCCCCACCATCGATCTATGTTTTTTTTTTAAACATATCTCTAAATAAAAAATATGTAACTCTCCTGTCGCAGGACTGCTGGAAGGAATTTCGATTGAAATAAGCAGTACTCTCCCTTTGTGCTCTTACTTATTTTGAAGACGCATTATTTCTTGCACTATCCACTCGTAAGTAGAGATTGAATTGATCAGGTTTTAAATCCTTGTTACAGAATCTGCTTGACCTGAAAGACAGATTTGACCATTTCCTTCAAAACTCGTTCAACAACGACAAAATTTTCAAACACATGATTGCATCAGACTTCGAATATTTCCTCAATTTGAACAGCAAATCCCCAGAGTTTTTATCGCTGTTCATTGACGGAAAACTGAAGAAGGGTGAAAAAGGCGTAAGTATTCCTTCACCAGCCTCATTTAGTTAATAGCTGTTTTAGTCCTAAAGACGTAATTTTTCTCAGATGAGTGAACAAGAAATCGAAGCTGTATTGGACAAAACTATGGTACTATTCAGATTCTTACAAGAGAAGGATGTGTTCGAGCGTTACTACAAGCAGCACTTAGCTAAACGATTGTTGCTCAACAAATCCGTCTCTGACGACAGTGAGAAGAATATGATCTCTAAACTGAAGGTTAGTTTTACCATCGTACATAATCACATCCTAAAATTATTTATTTTTTATTAACTGTCGAAAATTTAACGCTTTGTTTAAACATTTTGGTTTCTAACCTTTCCCAGAAAGAAGGTTTACTTAAGGACGTTGAACCGCGAGACTTTCATTGTATAATCGGAGATGTCTCGCAAATAGAGAATTCATTAAGTGACTAAATGAACAATCCATCCGACCTCCCCATCCTGTCCACATATTCCTGCAAAATTCTTTACCAATTATAGATGGACATTTTTCGTAAGTGTCCCATGTCTCATATACCCTTGGTAGTTCTTTTTCTATTGTGAAAAGTCTGCTTAAAGTCTTGGGATTTCAGTTAAAAAACTTTTGTTTCAAAATTGAGTTAAGATTTCTAAAACCGGTTTAGGTAAAGAATTTTGCAGAGAATTGAAGACTTTAAGCAGGATTACGCTCAGTAGTCTTATTTTTAGTTACACTCTATTGTCAGTAGTTTTGTGTATTAGTTATGAACTTGTACAAACAAAAAAGATAGATACACAGACAACGAACAGCATCTGCGTGTTAACGGACATTTTGGTGTGGAAGTTAAGCAAATTTGGCATGGAATGGCAAAAGTTATAATGATACCATATCCTTGATAAGAAAGGCGAAAGCGCCTGGTTATTCGAGTTCTTTTTGTACGTTTTTACAATTTGCAGGTTACTATCAGGTTTTATGATATTCAAAACGTAGTTTGCCATTATAACAAAAGATGTATTTACAGTTTCATAATCGTTAAAATCATCAACACTAGAGTTGTGTTGAATGACTTTTTCATGAAATCACGACATTTGAGGCCAATTTGGACTTGTTTTGAGGATTCTAATGATTATAATTCGGGAATACATACTTGTTACGACCGCGAATCATATTTTAATCAACATATAACCTGACACTGAACTGCAAACTGCAAAAAAAAGTAAAAAAAAAATGAATGTCGCGGGCTACTTTACCATAACCCCCAAAAAAGAATGTGGCCAACGACAAAACGAGCACCAGGTCTTTCACCTCGCGCACTTGAGAGTATCTTGCACCATAACATTCTCTAATACAATAAACACTTTTAGTTGCCTGTTTACTTACTTTTTTTGCTGGATATTTAATTATATGTACTATAAAAGTTCCTATTCAATCATAACAAAGAATTAATAATTTCAGACTGAATGCGGTTGTCAGTTCACATCAAAGCTGGAAGGAATGTTCAAAGACATGACCGTCTCAAACACCATAATGGAAGAATTCAAGGAACATGTGCTGTCATCCGGGGTGAATCTTTGTTATTTGTTACCTTTATGTGGCTATTACTGCCGTCGTTCTATAGTGTAAATCGAGCTGACGAAGTAATCGTAAGTTGCAGAGTCACTCGAAAGTTCTATATAATAGATATTGCTTTCTTTCAGTTCTTTTCTAAAAAGCAAGTATTGTAATTTCAGATCAACCTTCACGGCGTAGATCTATCAGTGCGTGTGCTAACCACCGGCTTCTGGCCCACACAAAGCGCGACGCCCAAATGCAACATACCTACAGCGCCGCGAAGTGCATTCGAAGTCTTCAGAAGGTAAGCCAAATATTTAACAGATAGACTTAGCGTACATGGTCTACAGAAATTATTTGAGCAGGAATAATAATAAACGACAGGCATACGAAACGCCAACGTTCGTGTCGTCGTGGTGTTAAAACGTGCGAAAGAGAACACTATAGTCTCGGTTAAATCCCATAAACCCGTACTAAATATTCACTGTTCTGCTCGCACATTTTGCGACCGTGACTGCAATATTGGCGTTTAGTAGAGTAAATGTGAACATTGGGCTCGCTTGTGTTGTCAGCTTCTACCTGGCGAAGCACTCTGGGCGGCAGCTGTCGCTGCAGCCGCAGCTGGGCAGCGCGGACCTGAACGCCACGTTCCGCGCCGCCGCCACGTCGCCGCCGCGCAGCCCGCCCGCGCCCGCCGCGCCGCGCCGCCACATCATACAGGTGTCCACCTTCCAGATGTGCGTGCTGCTGCTCTTCAACAAACGCGAGCGACTCACCTACGAGGTATGATGCTTCTATATAATGTATTGTTTTTTTTTTTTTTCAGATAACTTCTCTTTTTGTATGCACATGTCTCCTAGACAATTAAACCAATTTTTCTGAAGGATTTGCATTCGACACGTTTTATTGAGGCTTTCGACATCGTTTCCTTTAAGAAATCTTCAACTTCCAAAGAAACTTCACAGACAAAAAATTCGTTGCGCATACGCGTCCACGTTTATGTCTCTTTCGCCATTATCATCATCATATCAGCCGAAAGACGTCCTCTGCTGGACATAGGCCTCCCCCAAGCACCTCCACTTCGACCGGTTCTGTGCTTCTCGCGTCCAACGGGATCTCTTTCGTAGTGAACCTTATTCACCACACTCTTATTCCTGCAGGAAATACTCAACGAGACTGATATTCCGGAGAAGGATCTTGTCCGGGCCCTACAGTCGTTAGCGATGGGAAAGCCCACCCAGAGGGTGCTTATCAAACAGCCGAAGACAAAAGAGATAGAGCCGTCTCATCAATTTTACGTCAACGACGCCTTTACATCTAAGTTACATAGGTATGTACCGATACCCTCGGTCAGAAAGAAGCGATAAGGCCGCCCATTGTATATTTTGTAGTGTTTGATGTATTTTTTTTTTATGTTAGGTATGTATTTTTGTGGTGTACAATAAAGCATAATATAAATAAATAAAGTAAGAGTAGCACCATTTTATGATGCAGGTTTTTTTTACTTTGTTATCCTGTATTTCAGAGTTAAGATCCAGACCGTTGCAGCTAAAGGCGAGTCTGAACCGGAGCGACGCGAAACACGCAACAAAGTTGATGAAGACCGTAAACATGAAATCGAAGCGGCCATCGTGCGTATTATGAAAGCCAGGAAGAAGATGGCGGTATGTCAAAATTTTGCTGTTTCATTCTGAATTACTTAAGCATGACATGGTTTCGCAAACATTGATATCTATCTTTATCTACCTCTAACAGAATATGCAAGGTCTATTATTAATGTAACGTATTTCCTCCGCAGCATACGCTTTTGGTCGCCGAAGTGACGGAGCAACTGCGCGCACGGTTCCTACCGTCGCCAGTGGTTATCAAGAAACGCATCGAAGGGCTTATTGAACGAGAGTATCTCGCTCGCACGCCTGACGACCGCAAAGTCTACACTTACGTCGCATAGGTTTGTAGCGACATCTCAGCCTTGCTCCGATCGATTTGTGTAAAAGCAGCTTCAGTTTATATTTACTGTCTTCTTTGCTTTTCAATATATTTTATTAGACTAAAAAGATTCTTTGAAGATTAATTATGTAAAAATATTGTAAATACCAATATAGCTCTAGTACCTTAACGTCATGTACTATGATAGTTTACCTCGTTTCCTTGATGCGGCTATATTAAAAACTTCCTTTATAACACAAATGTTTTATTAAATTCTCTTTCGCCTCTTGAATTTCGCTAAATCTTAGGCCTCAATTACGGAGACGCGAGGCGTCTCGCGTCGCGTGCGGCGTAGCGTCTCGCGGCGCGTCGTACGATTTTTCTGTTTACGAAGCGGTGGCGCGTCAAGCGGCACTTATCATCGCACGCGTAAACACAAACGTATGGCAATATAAGATGTTGTTCATAGAGATGCGGAGCGGGAAGCGTGACGAATCCTCAAGCGTGTATCAAAGCACGCGGCGGGCAACGCTGCGGCACACGCGGAATACTCGATCAAACAGACCAGTTTTAGGTTAGCGGAAGATAGGAGCGCACGTGTCGCAACTTGCAACATGTGTTGACGACCAGCAATAACAACCGTTCTGCAATTTCCAAATATGACTGGCAGAAGATTCCGCCGCGGGCATCGCTTCATCGAGAATTACCGCTGCATGCGCCGCCGCGTTAAACGCTCGGCTGCAAAAACGCTCCATTTCAAGCAAACGCGTCTATAATCGCTTCTCCGTAAACGCACTCATACAACGCCATGTTTGAATTCAGTGCGGACCGCGCCGCACAAAGCGACGCGCGACGCCCCGCGTCTCCGTAAATGAGGCCTAAAGAGTTCATTGGGTTGACGTGGTCTAATTGAACCTAAAATGGGTTTTATTTTCAGGCCACCACAAACAAGATCGTTAAGTCCTTGAAGGGGATGCCAAGTTAGAAGTGATAGAAGTAACAAAAGTATTTAAATTATTTCAAAATAAAAATTATTAGTTATTATTCAAGAGTTATTTTATTTGCAAAGAAATAATATGACAAAGCAATATATTGTTACAATACACATGTTAGACATGCTGAGACAGCCATTCTGGGGGAAGGGGAAGAAGAAATCTTTGGGTAAATGAATATTTATATGTGGACTTCCAGCATATTCAATTGTACTTTGCTTTGACAAATCCACGAAATTAACATCGATAGTGATGACGACTGAAATATCGTCAATGGTAAAACTAAAATTTTTAGTAGTTACTTCATATTTAGCTGACAGAATTTTATTCTGCCCTGTATATGACTTTTCGTCGACATTCGCGAACATGAAAGTAACAGAAAGTCTGTTTATTAAATTGTAACAGTAAAGTTTCAAAGTGTTTTCATTATCTCCATAAACCGGTTCTTGTTTATTTATGTCTATAAACAAGTTTATCCAATGATCATCAGCAATGTCATGTGGATTCCCGAATGGAGAAATGGATAAATTATTGTTTAGCCTTAAAAGTTCATTAATATCATTTTGTAAATTGTTGCACATGTTTTTCTTTGATAATGTGTGTGGGTAAACATACCGGCATTTAGTTCTTTTGTTAATTCCAAATTTTACAATATTATTTGACGTATTCGATGAAACACACAGTCCATTTCTGTTTTCGGGAAATAACATGCGCCTCTTTATTTCTGAAGTGTTATTGAAAAAGTTGACTGTGTGATTGCTGTTATCATACGATACTATAACCGGCAGGCCGTTAATATATCCTGGGTTGCCACTTAATTCAATAACATTGTCTATAGATTTATTAGCCAGATAAAACTTTACACTGACTTCTTGCATGATAAAGGGCAAAATATGTGATATATTTTGTAGGTGTAATTTTATCGTCGCGTTTATAATTTTCATATCGTAAAAATAGAAGCCGTAATCAATTTTCAATGCTATGTTAGTACAAACATCATCAGTGCATGACGCTTCATTATAAGTCTTGTTGTAATTGAAACAAAACCCATTTTCACATGCTAGAATAGTCCAATTGATACAGTGGAGATTTGAGCAATTCTGTAAATAAGAATATTCAATTTAGAAATCATGAAGTGTTACTTTATAAATAATCAATGCAAATAAAATATATACTAACCATAGCAGTACTGTTAAATGTATTATTTGTAGCGCTTATAACCATAGCTTCTTCGGAAGTTTTTAAAATATTAAACATTTCCAATTCCTTGAACTTCACATTACATGTGATTTTCTCTTCTTTAAGAAATGCTATTGGTACACGATCGGTACAGTAATTGTTTATCATGGGAGCTGGAAAATCTAAAATAAAATAAAATGATTTAATCAACGGTGAGTTTTCACAATCTTTGTTGAAAGGCGGCCATAATAAGTACAGTCAGTTGACCTGCATAACACGACCCTCTTTACCTCTTCTTAGTAAGAGGGGTCGGGTAATTCAGGATCCTGACCATACATAACTTTGAAGATAGAACTTCAAACCATTAATGAACAACATTTTCATCGGCAAGACCATTTTCTTTGTCACACCAAGAAGCATAAAATATAATGGCGCCGATTCTGTTGTTCACAAACTAAACTAAATTTAAGTTCAGGCATCTTTTTCTTTCTATTTCATTATGAAAAGGACAAAGATAAATATTAGTTTAGTCCTGTCAAATTAGTCAGCGCCTGACGTAAATTGACGTATTTTTAATAAGCAATTTTTTAATCTCGTCTAAATAGTCTATGGAGTATCTTAAATTGACAGGACTAAACTAATATTTATCTTCTGTCCTTTTCATAATGAAATAGAAAGAAAAAGATGCCTGAACTTAAATTTAGTTTAGTTTGTGAACAACAGAATCGGCGCCATTGTCCCAAAAAATATACTAACCTAAATAATAAATTATTCCATTTTTTAAGAGCCAGATAGGATCAGCTTGTTTATATAAGGTCTTTTTAAATTCATATGAGTTTTGCTTCTGATAAACACTTCGCCACTTGTAATATGTTCCTACAGGAGTCGGATCATACTGAAAAAAATTGTGCTGATTTAGCTGAAGTTAATAATATTATATCTCCATGTTTTTGGAATAGTCATGATGTCATACTTGTACCTGTTTAATACTGCGCTTACTGGGTAAATTAGTTTTAACAACACAAAACAGATTATCAAGCATGCTGCCCCCATATCTCTGCTCATCCAGTAAGTGGCTAATACACCCATCAATTGCTTTGTTCTCAGCCTTACTAGTTTCTTGACATTGGAACATTTTGTGTTCATAATCAGAACAATCTTGATCACAACAGCAATTTATATCACATACTTTGTACTGAAAAATAAATAATAATTATACTTGTAAAGAAATATGGCCTTAGTAAGGGTATCTATCAATAAAAATTGTAATTTTAAAATAACAGCTATTTACTAAATTCATAACAAAGTATATGGTACTTATATAAAGTGAAAACTCATTTTTATTTTTTTGTGTTTCCGTTTGTTCCGGCTAATCTCCGAAACGGCTGGACCGATTTTTATGGTACTTTCATTGGCGAATAACATAAGCTAATTTTATTTTAGAAAAAGAAAAGGAATTAACGAGTTCCGCGGAAAAAAAAATTAAACAATACATGCAACGAAGGCACGTGCACAGCCAGTTCAAAATAATATTCTAGGTACTTACGTACCAATAAGTTGCAATCACAATGCATATTAAAATTAATTTTCGGTGTAGTGCTAGGAATACTTGACGATTTGTTTTTCATTTCAAAGAATGTTATTTCTGTGAGATTATCAAATTCAGTGCTTGTATAATACATTTCGGTGGTTGTGGGAGTTGCTTCTGTGTCAGAAGTATTTTCATCATACAGAACATCAAATACAGTGGTGGTTCCATCTGCTGTTCCTAAAGTGACTTCTGACATGGAAGAGTTACTATAAATCTTTGATGGAGACGTATCTTTCAGCGATCTACTCATGACATGTGTCCTGTAGTAAAGAGCATGAGGTTTACTGCTTATATTCTTCAGCAAATCACTTAGGATTTCTTTCTTTGTAGTGACATCGAGATTCAGAGTTTCTTCAGTCTGAATTTTCTCTTGAATGTAATCCATGACACAAAATTGAATGAGTATTGACAGGACAGTAAAAGCTAAATAAGTAATGACTTTCATGTTTTCACTTATACTCTACACCAAATTGATTAAAATTCCTCAGCAATAAATTCACTTGCAGCTGAATTGTCCCTTTTGATTGGGTCCTTAACTTAAATCTGTAAATAAAATTTTTGAATGGTAACAATGTTTGATTTTTGATGCAGATTACAGAAAAATCTTACCGGTTTAATCCTAAATTAACTATATCACTTTGAATAAGTTGATGAGATCCACCAAGGAAATATTGTCGGATTCGATCAGTTATTGAAGTTGTGGATGGTACCCAGCAGTTCACATGGATGATGTGAGGCCCTGGTACTGCAGGCAAGGTACAGCAACCATATCCAACTATCCAAGAGCGCCCTATAGAATCGAGGCAGCTCACTTGTACTACTAATTTCGGCCAACCTGAATTGTTTAAATATAAATTAAAATATCCATAGGTGGTTACAAAATATAAAAACGTTTGTAATAAAAATACATACCTTGGACACCTTTGGTTACGTAGTGAATATCGAGAGGGTGTGCCCAGACAACAGTCCTTTCGCAATCTAATTTACCTGAGACTGTCTGCCCCTCAGGGCAACCTGAGACAACTGTCCAGTTTGGCCCTGAAAATAAAATGACAAGTACCTAGTTAAATTATTTCAGTTGCTGTATAAAACTAAAAATGTCATCATTAGCCGATAGTAGTCCACTGCTATACATTCCAAATCAAAATACAAACGAAAAGTAATTCAATAAAACTACGTAATACAACAACATACCGGCCTGAAATGAATATCGACAAAATAGGGATGATTTATCTTGAAAGTTTGAAACACACTGCAGTTGCCCTAATATGTGCAATTCTGCCATGAGATAACGTTAATTATGGCGGCAGACGTATCATTTAACAGCATAATCAACAAAAATTAAACGAAGACAATTACAATTTATTTGTTGATAAACGTCGTTACCATGGAAACTGGATTTGACAAAATGAGATTCTCATTTTGTCAAATCCAATCTCATTATGAGAAGCACTGCAGAAACCGGTGCTGCCATTGTAGAAAATTAATCAAGATTAAGGCGCTATTACACTATCCAATTTTAAGGAATGCTAACCAGGAAATCGGCAGATGTAATCGCAGTTAGAACAGATTGGATCCAATTTAGTGGAAATTGGAGGTCTAATCGCTCTACTTCCTAAATTGTGTACAATCTAGGATAGTGTAATCACGGCGCTACGATTTAGAACGACTAGTCGGCGTCCGCGCATTTTTTGGCCAAGCTCCATACGACGCGACGCCGTATATCTACTTCGTGATATGTTCAATACCATAGCTCAATACAAACCATGGTAGTTTCAAATGCGTCATTCATTTAGATGTCGCCTAGTGTTAGTGATAACGCGCAAAAGGCAGTTGTCCCACGGCCACCGCCGGTGAACGAGTAGCGAGTAGAACTAGCAACTGAAAACGTGTTGGCGAGGAGCGAGTGTGTAGTTCCGATAGTTTTGTCGCTGGGTTTGTCTGGTTGGTCTCTCGGCGTGAGCTCTGACCGCTAAGCGGGCATCACTGAGCGAGTATTATCTTTGATAGCTCTTGTCGCTCAGCGACAAACCAGTGGAGCGAGTCCTCGCCGGCAGTGTGAACAGTCAGCGATCAACTGTTAATATTTGCATCTCTTTTGTTTACACGGAATGTACAGACGCCAGCAGGTCAACCTACCCGAAACTGTCAGATTTTCCCAATCAACCTTGAACCTTATGCTTTAGTAATAAAGTCGAAAATCTATTAAAGAAATCTGATAGATTGTAGTAGCTTGATGTGCTGGCGTCTGTACGTTTCTTGAGCGAGAAAATAGCAGATAGTCGCTTCCTCGTCGCCGGTGGGACAACTGCCTAATAGTTTGCATACACTGGAAGCTCGTCTTAGCACACAGAGAACCAGAATGAAAACTTGCAAAACAAAAATATCATTTATTTGGTATTCACTTGTTCAAATTATTGTGTCACATGCAAATTATAATTGAATCACAGTTATAAAATTGTTTACATTAAAATTGAATCACAGTTAATCTTAAACATAAATTACAAATAGGGTTGCCAGCCGTTGAAGAGGCGGCACAAATATAAGGGGTCGGTGGCGATATGCAACAGTCGCGCGACTTGGCCGGCCACTGCCACGCCACCGGCCACGCCGTCTTCTGTGCCGCTTAGCTTACTCGTCACTACTAGCAGCGCACGCTTGGCCAGACCACTGGGAGTACCGGTATCACCTGGACAAACAATGAACATCTATCATATCTTACAAAAAATTTAAGTAAAAGTAATACTGTATTCTGGCGAAAAATAAAGCCCTGAACGAACCAAAAAAAAACTCTTAAGTAAACGGTATCTATTTGAATTTTTGGTAAAAAATGAGAAGAGATACGCAGAAATCCAGATACAAGAGATTATTGAGAAATTCCCTATGAAAAACCCAATAACACTGCCCGACCTATAGATCGAACCCAGGAGCCCTTGCAGCAGTCGTGCTTGCGAGCACTTCACCAACAAGGCTGCCATGATGATGAAATCTTTATTATACTAATAATAAATCTGAAAAGTTTGTTTGAACGCGCTAATCTCTGGAACAACCAGTCAGATTTCAAAAAACCTTTTTGCATTTGATGGCCCAACTTTTGAGGAAGGCTCCTTAACATCACGCTAGGACCATTAGAAGACGAGCAAAAACAAAAAAAGATCACATAGAACGCTAAGCGAAAACGATGTAATAGCGTGCGTGAGTAGGCGATGCGAAGCGACGGGGTGTGTCGGGGAACAAGAAATTACACGCGGGCAGAAGCTAATGTTACATAATATTTTGGTCACACGATTACTTACAGACAGCACTTGTGTTCCTGCCTGTAGTAGTAGCATTCTGTTGCGCAGTTTTCACTGACCATGAGTATAGAGGATCACACAATAAAACTTCTAATATCGTCAACAATGTCTCTTGATTGTCACGGAGAAGCTGCATTGTCTTTTCGCAGCACCTGCAATTTATAACAGTTTTAGGTAAGCTGGGTAACTAATAATATAAATTAAAAAAATAAACAGCAATTTTTTTTGTGGTAACTATTAGGAATAGGACAAATTAGGCGGATTGCCCCCCACCCAACTACATAGCGTCGTCGATCAAATTCGCCATATTTGCGGATGACATCACGCCTGACATTTGCCAAAATAAATTAACTTGGTCGGCTTTTAGGAGTGTTAAATATTACCCTCGAAATATTCCTTCGGTGCCACTGGACCCAAAACCAGCAATAATGTCTCGCGTCAAACGGAACGGTACAGTTTCTGGAGTGGGCAATGTCTTGCCTTGATCAAAAGCAATACCTGCAGGATAATTATAATATTTAGTGAACAAGTTACAAGACGATTACGTAATTTATTTTAAAATATTTGCTTTTTTTACCTAAATCTATGTGAACTACTTCAGCCGTCCTCTTGTCGATTAAAATGTTGTATACGTGTCTATCGCCCAGTCCCAGTATGTAGCCAACCATGGACGAGGTAGCAACACTGTAGGAAATACAGAAAGCTAAAAACAAACTTTACATCTTGGTCAAAATGTATGGCTCGGCCGTTCAATGGAACTATTGCATGATACAATATTAAAGACCAGTGTCTTCATTTTTTCACCATAGCAAAATAATAACAGCCGCACAGGTCGATCGATCAGGTTAAGCTACTCTTGCCGAGGTCGGTCTGTGGATGGGTGACCATCTTTACATACCGTGACCCCTCCGTGTCTCGGAAAGCACGTTAAGCCGTTGGTCCCGGCTGTCATTCGTGGATCTTTGACATTACAAAAATCCATCCTGTACATTTTTTATTTTTCAGAATGTATAACGCAGAGTTTAAATCATTATATAAGTACTAAAAACACAGAAGCCTTTGATGGCTTATATAGGGTGACTGGTAATTAGTGACCGATACTTAAACACATGATTTTACTCATCATTATGAACAACTTTTACTATGGGACCAAACCTGAAATCGTGAAATAAAAAACAGCTGTTCTCTACATTTTGACGAGTTAGACGAACATAAATGTAGGGAACAGCTGATTTTTTTTTTCGCGATTTCAGGTTTGGTCCCATAGCAGTGCCGTAATTAGCCTTTTATGCGCCCGGTGCGAGCTGCTATAACCGCGCCCTTTTTTTTTTTTTTTGTGCGAATGGGTAGTCATCAAATGACCCGCTCTGGGAGGGTCAGACTCTTACTGACTAAAACCCACCCGTGTTCCTTCCTTAGCCCTTTATGTTCCGGGCCAGCGGTAACCCTTTGGGACAATCCCGCTGACCCGGCAGGCTTCGGTCCTAAGGGGCCCCCTTCCTCGATGCTGACATCTCTTTGAGGCTCTCGTGGAACACGTACGCGCCGTCCGGTACGGGCCTGGTCCTGATCGGACGGTGAGCTACCCATTACTCTCCGCCCGCAGGCCCGCGCATACGGTGGCCGGGAGTCGTCACGGCTCCCGACGCCCGGAGCGTCTCCCGCGGCGGCTCGGACGGGAGGCTCTCTCCCTGAGCCGTCCCGCCACCTCCTTTGCTAGCATGACTGCTTCGCAAAAGAAAGTGACTGCCTCCCACTCCCTCTCGCCCCGGACCATGGCTTGCACCAGGGCCGGACGCGAGAGGTCGCCGCCGCTGCTGATCGCCTCTACGAGGACACGGCGGTGCTCCGCCCAAGCGGGGCAGATTTCCACCGTGTCCTCTGGGCGATCCTAGCAATGGTGACACCCGGGCGTTTCCTCCCGCCTGATGATGTGCAGGAACCTCCCAAAACTTCGTGTCGGGCGGACCTGCGTCAGGCGGTAGGTGAGGGCGCCGTGGCGCCTCTCTAGCCACTCCCCAAAGAGGGGTCTTATCGCCACTATCGTGGCGTGCCCTGCGCTGGGTTGCGAGTGTTGCGACAGTCGCTCTTTCCATGTCGCCATGAGGTCACGCCGGAGATCCGTCCGCTCCGCCGCGGTTTGCCGCGGAAGCGGATTTTCCCCCCGGCGTAGTGCCTCCGCGCGCCACTTATACAGGCGCGCGAGGACTATCCAGATCCCATGGCGGCAGTCCGGCAAGGAGGCTTGCCGCCTCGCCCGAGATCATGCGGTAGCCCCGGATAAGCCTTACGGCTACCACCTTCTGGGGCGCGTTTAGGTAGTGGGCGGGTCGCCGCCGCAGTGAACGCGCCCACACCGGGGCCCCGTATAGGGCCATGGACCGCACGACCCCCGCGTAAAGCCTCCGGGAGGAGGCGTTTGGCCCCCTCAGGTTGGGCAAGAGCCGCTTGAAGGCGGCCCCGGCCCGTTCCAGTTCGGGGCCAAACGTCGGAAGTGCTCGATGAAGTTCCACCGGCTGTCGAGGACGAGACCCAGGTATTTCATCGTCGTCTCGACGCCGATATGAACCCCTCCTACCGATAGTTGGGATCCCGATGGTGGCGCGTTCCGGGGCCCATAATATGAAACGACATGGCCTCGGACTTATGCAATGCCACCTCGAGACCCAACTGACGGATCCTCTCCACGACTATCGCAACCGCCGGCCCCGTTCTCACCAGGTGCCCGACGAGGCGGCCCGCAATCACTCTCTCAAAGAGCTTGCCGACCTCGTCGAGCAGCACGATGGGCCGGTATCCGAATGAAGACCAGCTTCCCCGTCTTCCAACGGAGTGGAAACTGGCCTCTCTCCAAACATGCGCTTAAGAGCGCCTCCAGTCGAGGCTCGAGAGCCCTCGAGGCCAGGACCCAGGCTTTACCTGGCAAGCCGTCGCGGTCGGTTCCTGGGGTAACCGCGCCCTTGAAATATTTTCTAATCATTACCGGTTCTGACAATAAAATGGATTGTCAATAAAAATAAATCTATCATCCAAAAACTAAGTTTATGTAAACTTAATTTTACGATTATTATTATGACCTCATCGTCTTTAATATTGATAATATTATTTATTTGTTAGAAGAATTTAATAATAGGTACGCGGACGTCGCGAATCCACACGTATAAATGAATAAATAATATGTATTTGTTAGTGGCCCAGGTCTGGTCATTTCTGCGCCCCTCCAGGGTCTGCGCCCTGTGCCTGGGCACCGCTGGCACCGCCCTAGTTACGGCACTGTCCCATAGTAAAAGTTGTTCATAATGATGAGTAAAATCACGTGTTTAAGTATCGGTCACTAATTACCAGTCACCCTATATATGGCTAGTGAGTTCGGAAATTTATATCTAATATAGGTACTACAAAGAAACAAATTTAGACAGTAGGTAAGTTGGTAAGTTTTATTACATTCAAAGAATATTCTAAGTCTTTACTTGTTATATAATATGGGCAAGTACATAGGTCAGATCAATAAATTAATATTATCAAGGGTGTATTATTTCGTGACAGTTACGCTATTTATTTTGTTAAAAAAATTTTTTTTTTGTGTATTCTATTATTTTAACAGACAAGTGTATCAACTATTATTAACCGCTGAACTATTTATTGTAATAATCTCATCGCCAGTCTTTATATTTAAATACTTACCTCTTCGTGTACGCCAGTCTCCTCTCATACCACGTAACCGGATCAAGGTAATGTTCAGTAAAGAAATAGTGGAACACGGGTTTGAATTCTTTCAGTATTTTGTTGAAGACAGTCAACTTTGCTTCATGGCCATCATTGCTGCATTCAATCATTTTCTTACGAGCAGCGATACATGAAATATCCTATAAACAAAGTAATATTCTTGAGTTGCATCGACAATTTGTTTTATAAACAATTGTTTCATGAAAAGCTCTTGATCGCTCCATGACTATTTTTAAACAATCTTGCAATCCATTCTTAGGAAAATATAAAAGTTATAAGGGGTTTAAAACGACACTTAATGAAGCCGAGAGTCCATTGTCCATACCTGGGAACCTTCTGGTTACGAAGATATTGAAGGTCTAAGTTCCAACTTTTTTTGACGTTATTTTACGAAAAGTTTTAAATGTTGTATAACTTTAAATACCCCTTCGACCGCTGTATCGTTGCATAAGTACTATGTTTTGCGCGCTTCATTCTCAGGTCAGGCTCAGGGCTTCTTCATTCCATTTTTGGAATGAAGAAGCCCTGTTAAACCCTGTATGTCGTATCACAGCAATTATGTATGTACAATGTAACTGAGTTTAATGTACAGAATGCGTCGAAAATAGCTTTTTATAGGCCTTTTTACACCCTGTATTTTACCTGAGGACGATAGCGGCCATGGGCACCGGTGTTGTCTTGTCCTACGAGATACAAGCCCATGGGGATAGTGCCCTCGCACCATTCCAACACTCCTGACAGCCGAGACATTGGGACGACCTATAACGATAAATAAATATAGTGAACAGGTTTCTATACATAGTGCACTACAGAATTGCATCCCGCAAAAATAAACTCTATTCGTATACCCCAACCTGCATTTTCTAATACAATTATGCTGAACGGCAAAACGAGCTAAGCGAGAGGCCCTCAAACAGTATTGCGCCTCTATCTAATAAAAGCATTACAAGCTTAAAAGAATACAATTTATACGAAACATACCTTATAAGTTCTAATGAGTAGTTTATTTTTATTGGTCACAGGATTATTCTCCAGCAAAGTATTCACAATATTGAATACTTGTTGCATAACAGCATCTTGTTTCAAATCATCTCCACCCTAGAAGAACAAGGAAGATAATTCATAAGCATTCTTATTAAAATATACTAAAAAACAGTTTAAAGAATATTTACCTTTATTAACAATACGTTGACTTTTCCGGAAGAATCCCTGCAGTTTATCTTTTTTGGACAGTTTACTCCTCCAACTAATTCGAAGTGAGAGTCAAAAGACTGTAAAGCTAAAAATAAAATAATCATTACATTTTTACTGATTATCAAGAGGTTTAGTGCTTGCAATACGAGCGAGCGTCATGTGACTCTTATTTCATTGTTATAAGGTATAAATTGCAATGATTGACACGCGTCCATGACATTAATGTTTTAGTTCAGATAAGTATTAAAATTATTCCTTACTGTGTATGTACGCATATTTGCAATCTTTTTTGATCGGCAAGGTAACTGTGGGCACAGGGACCGCCCTGAGATTTCTGATCTTGTGGATATTCTCTGCATCAGGTATCTTCTGCTTTTTAATATTTCTAGTCGCGACCGGCGGCTCGTAGTTAGCGAAACTAATGATGGCTGAAAAATATTTTCTCATTTGATATTTCGTTTATGAGTTATTTTTATTTAAGAAAATAACGCATTTTTACAGGCAGGCAGTACAAGTAGCAATGAGTCCAAATTGCGAATTAGACTTTCAATTAAATCGTTTTCTCCATATTAAAACTAGAATAAACTTGCTTTGAGAGCAGTAGCAGTGCCAAATACCAATTTCATTTTTTTTTTATTCAAATTAACTCGAATAATTACACAAATCGATTCAGCAGTCAATTGTGTGCAAACTTAAGGTTTAGTACGATTTGTAGACACCGTGTTTATCTATCATAAACTGAACCTACCATCGCACATCTTCTCCATTTGCGTAATAATAGCGGTGATTTCGTCGTTGTATCCGCGCAGTTCGTTCACGAGCGCTTGTGCAGCCACGACGCGTGGCTGTTGGTCACGCCCGCGAGCTCTCGCTCCGTTACTACCACTCGCGTTCAGAATTACGTTGTCTTTGTCCGAGTTCATCAGCCCAAACAGGATCGGCAGCGTGTGGTGGGGATGGTCGATCGCACACCGTTCTTTATGGAAAATTGATAAATATTACAACTCATCATCTGCATCATCTGCCTAGCCTTTTCCCTAACTATGTTGGAATCGGCTTCCGGTCTAACCGGATGCAGCTGAATACCAGTATTTTACATGGAGCGACTGCCTATCTAACCTCCATAACCTAGTTACTGGGTAATACGATACCCCTTGTTAAGACTGGTTGTGACTTTCGGGCTTCTGACTATCCGTAACGACAGTCAAAGGTCCACCAATGACAGCCGGCACCAACGGCTTAACGTGCTTTCCGAGGCACGGAGGGGTCTCGGTATGTTAAGATGGTCACCCATCCACAGACCAACCGCTGCAAGCGTAGCTTACCCAGGTCGATCAAGCTGTGCGGCTGTTATTATTTAGCCACGGGCCCCTGATAAATATTACAACTATGTTCTTTATATCTCTTTCTAGCAAACGCTACTTTTGCTCCTGATATCGGTGTAACTACAACTATAGAGCAAGTTTTCAAGTAAGGCTGCAAAATTAAACGTAAATAAAAACAAATATATCAAATAATTACTTATTATTTTCTTCAAGATATTGATGAACGTCGTATCATCATTGGTTAGTCGCGGTGCAAGCTGCGGCAACACTGTCACGAACTTCCAAGAAGGTATCATATTGAGCAGTTCTTCAAAAGATTCGTCGCCATCTTGGAATTCAAAGTCTTGGTTAGCTAGCCACAGCGATATCACTCGGAACACGGACAAGTTGTTCTCGTCGCACTGTTTTAATGACAGTAAATAATATCTGCGAATTAAAACAATAATTACTAAGGTATTTAATCAACTCTAAGTAAACAATATCAACTAATAAGTCATTCCGGTTGTCGTCAGTTTCAGTTGAACTGTAGTACGGAGATTCCCGCTTTTTCAATCCTGATATTTATAATAAATGTCTCCTACCTCATAGCTAAGTGTAAAAAGTTGTCTTTCTCCACTTGTGAGTAAGCTATTTCAGCTTCATCAAGCTCTTTGAATTTTCTATTTGTAGACAAGGCCCTCCTCTCCTCTCTGAAATGGATAAGTGAAATGGATGAGTAATAATATAATAACACGGTTGAAATAATAGTAGATTGTACAACTAGTGCTACTAACTGTAAATTAACGATAGAAAATAAGCAAAAAAAAAAATTAAAGCAAATGAAATAAAATAACGACTTTAATCTGCGACGTTTTATTGCGAGCATGGCTGTTGGGCCTGATTATCTTAGTCTTAGAAAAAAAAATACTATATGCACTAGACCAGGGATTCCCAAAGTGGTCGATATCGACCCCTTGGGGTCGATATCGACGATCGGTTTCCTAGGGGTCGACATAAACGAAAACTGATTTTGGGGGTCGAGGGGGTCTAAAAATCGACCCCTATTAAATTAATACAAGTTCTTATTTAAAACTTTTAAGATAGGTAGGTAGATACTGTATTGTTTATGTTGTGTTACGTGTACTAAGAATAGTTAATATTTTTGTAGGAAATAGCATTGCTGTAGTAATGTAAAGTCTCAAGTTCGTACAAGATGAAAAACTCGGCAAGTCAGTGTGGACAAGTCTGTGCAAGATAATGAGTTCGAGCTTATGTAATTTGGCCATGGGGGTCTGAGGTAGCAGTTCATTTTGGAAAAGGGGTCACTTGTCCAAAATAGTTTGGGGATCCCTGCACTAGACCATAAAAAGCGACTTTATGTCGCCTACGCACAACATAAGGACAAACTTTTAGAGCATGAGAAGTGTAAAATTTTATTATAGTACCTACTAACTTTTAATCATAACTCATGATGTTATGTTACAACTAGCAGCGCCCCGCGGTTTCAACCGCATAAGTTACGATCCCGTGGGAATATCAGGATAAAAAGTATCCTATGTGTTAATCCTGGTTATAAACTTACTGTGTGCCAAATTTCATCCAAATCCGTTCAGTAGTTTTTGCGTGAAAGAGTAACAAACATCAATCCAGCCATCCACACAAACTTTCGCGTTTATAATATTAGTAGGAAGTAGGATTATACAGAGTCTTATGGACATTAACAGCAACCTGTTACCGTGGTGGATTCAGTGCATGATTCTCAACTCCCTGTTGAAATTTTTCTCCGGTTATTAAAAAATAAAATAGCTGTTCCATACATTTTAATCGCGTAGGTATTGCAATTTTCTATAAATCAGCGGATTTTTTTTAACCGACGAACAATTTCTACTCTAGGGAGTCTAGAATCATGCGCTGAATGCAATTGCATGGTAACAGGTGGCGCGTCGATCCACCCTGTATTTTAATACTTTAATTATTAATATTTCATAATAATGCACTTACTTTGTCAATAACTTGGTAGATTTGTTGCCTAGTGATGAGGCTGTGCCTTTCATATTTTCTAAGCATTTTACTCTGTTTTCGTATACTGATGAATTCATGTAAGTCACCACCTATAATACAACACTGTGTTAGAATAAGTCCTACTAAATCTAAATCCCTAATTATCCTTGTAACTGTAGTCGTTTTACCTGTTTATACTCTGCATCGGCAAACTTCGCGATATCGTGGTAGACTTTTAGTCTAACATCCATATTCTCAGGTCCCAGTACATCAAGACTTTTTTGTAAATATTTGTGTATTATTTCACGAGGATTGTCTCGTTTCGAGTCTGCCATCCAAAGCGCATATCGCCTAAAAATTATTCAAACGTTAACACATTCATGCGTTTTCAGACAATAACAAAAATATAAACTTACTTCCGTTTTGTAGACCTCTAACATCGATAAATAATATTAAATATATTTACCGTAGAGAAATCGCAGCTAGTTTCGCGTCTAGCGTGTGATTGGTAACAATGTTACGTAAAAGGGACAGCGCTATTTCCTTATGTCCTTTAGCCCATGCTATCTCGCTCTCCACCAGGGTTATATCTTCCGACGGCTGAGATTTCTTCGCTACAGCTAACAAGCGCTGTGCCATCTGGACCCGGCGGTTATTTAAGGCCATTTCTGAAAAAAAAACATTAAACGTCTTAAATTTAATGAACATTGAACTGGAAATAATTTATTTGTGGCCATTTCTGTCAAAAGACCAATGTCTGTTGGAGCAGAGGTGTTTGAGTGAAGATGGACCGATAGCTGGGGGTACACTGAAAACGGTAGAACTGGATGTTATGATGCAACTTCGGACTCTGGGAAAAGCTCATACATTCAGCATTTGTTTAAATTTCTGGCAATAAAAATTCAAAAGACACTCACTAGCATATTGTATCTGCAAAGCCACAATTTCATTCAACATATTGTTATGAGATTTCGCGGCATGTTCAAGTATCAACACCCGCTGAGACGACAACGCCTCAATGTGCTTGAAGTCAATGAACTGTGGTAAGTTTTCTATGTTCCATCGCTCAAGCAGCTCCGACACTTGAGAACGATTTGTTCTTACTGAGAAATAATCTTCTATGTCATTAAATATATGAAGTTTCTCTAAAACTTTGTATATATTTTGACAGTTTTCCATATTTAGATTCTGGCATAATCTCGATACTGCCAGCTTTGCCTTATTCAGAGGTACCAACAGTTTATCTTCATACTCTGGCGTAGTTTGGATGTTTAAACAATTTTTTAGACATGAATATTGGAATGCTTTGACTACTGAGTTTTGGTTGCAGTTTGTTAGTTTTTGCTTTTCTTCAAGTTGGCGTGTGTCCACGAAATCGCCCCAGTCACCTGAAAGAAATATAAAATAGCTTGATCAAGGTAAAATATAATTACTGGTAAAGTAATTGTAAAATCATTGTAGTTTTTGGTGATCATATAGTGACAAAGTAGTGTTTTTCCTAACAGTGTATCAAAAACTCACCCAAGAACGCCAAACACTCATATTTGTAATCATTTAGTTGGTCGTCCTCTGGCAGTGACTTAATATACCGGAGTGCGAGGTGATGCATGCCAGACTTGTGCAGAGACCTGACCACGCCGTAGTGGAGATCCTGGTCAGTCTGTCCACCGCAGGAGAGTGCTATGTCGTGCAGGAGTAGCGCGTCCGTGAACTGGCCAGTATTTATCAAGTGTTTACGCTTTTCATTCTCCATCGTTAAGTGCTCCGTGCCACAGCCTTCGATAGCGTCTATTTCTCCAATCGACACGTAGGACTAATGAAGAAAATGATAATTATTATTAGTCTTCTCTAGTATCGTAACGGTACAAACTGTTAAAGCTCATTCATTTATTTATATTTTCTGAGATACGAGGATTAAAAAATCCTCTGTTTGTGTGAAAACTTCATCATCATCATCACCATCATCAGCCTATAGCAGTCCACTGCTGGACATAGGCCTCCCCTAATCAGCGCCATAGCGCCCTGTCATCAGCTTAAAAAAAAAAAAAAACTTACCGTTCTAAAAATTCGTTGTAGGTTCTTTCCACCAGGTAAGCTCGAGGTGGCTTCTGGTGAATTTGGCGAGACGCCACCGTTCTGGAACATTGCCCATAACTCCCCGTAGTACACAGCTGCCCAGTTCTGGTCGACCGCAGCCGCCGCCCACGCCACCTTGTCGTACTCAAGCTCTAGATAATTCAATGTCTTCATCGCATTGCCAGGCCTAAAAAATGGAGAGTTTGATATTTATAAAGACAAATTTTATTTCAGTGGTTTACAAAAAAAAAAATGCGACAATATGTTAATGCTTGCCTCATCTTATAATAGTTTCTTTGTATGCGAACAAAATCTACAATATTAAGCATATATTGAATGATCTTCTTGTAACCATGTGTAACAGATCCACCTGTTCTAGAACTAAAGTTACTGTCTCCACTGTTCTCCAATTTGTCGTCGAAACTTTGTTCCCAAATGTTATTAAAGAATTTGTTTATATGTTGACTGACGGCTCTGATGTGCCTTTCTGTGAGACTTTGTAGTAAGAGTCCAACAAGGGCTGGTAATATTTTGCGGCAAATCCGAGACTGAAAAAGTTAAAAGCTTATTTAAACATCATCCATTAAGCCACTACATACCGCATTTAAAACAGCGGCTTTTTGGTAGTGATTTTACACAGAAGCATTAATGATTCCAATTTGAACCTTATGACAGTATTCTTAAAACTGATTTAAGGTTACAGGGCACTTAGGCAGCTAATTGAAACAAAAAAAAAGCTGATAAATGTTATGATGATGAAAACTACAATGCCAACTTACCTTCAACGCGCATACTTTTCTCAAGTTAGTCACATAATTAGTTGATGAATGCACAAAGGTTAAAAGAGTACATGTGACTTCTTTCAACCAATCAGCATTATCTTTTGTAAGTAAAGCATTTAGGAATATTCCTTCAGGACACCTTGTGCAATATTCTTCAAACGTCATACTATCAGTAAGGGTATCAGTATTCATCAACGTTGCACATGAAAAAGGTTTTAATATTTCTTTGTCAACTACCTCCAAATCTGAAAAAAAAAAGTAACTAGGTAATGTAACGTAATCAGCCTATAACGTTCCCACTGCTGGGACACAGGCCTCCTCTCAGTGAGAGGGAGTGGGCTGTAATCCACCACGCGGGCCCAGTGCGGGTTGGTAGATGTCACATGTCTTCGAAAAGGGCAAGTATTTTTTTTTTTTAAATACCAATTGTTATTTTAAATCGTCGTAATAATAGTGCTACATACCTGGAATATCATCAACGTCTAGGAACTTTAGCAGATCGTTCATAGTTTCAGCGATTTCGTCCGTGACATTGGGATTTTCATCAAAGAACACATCCAGTAGAGATTTCCCAACAACTTGCATGAAGTAGCGTCTCGGGTTCACGGTCCCTACATTTTTTGTGTCTGCAGGTGGCACTGTGACCAATGTCTTTAAATCGTAAGAGCTGATCTCCGACAAACAGTTGCATGCTTCAACTATGGTCTAAAAATAAAAATAATTCAATGTGATGATTGCTTATTCACATAATACATAATAATAATAGTCCTCCAGACAGTATTTCGAGCATATCGGCCAATCTCAACGGAAACTATGGTCTTCGGCGCGAAAGATATTATTGTGCACAAGCGTGTGCGCAGACACAGGTCCACTCTCTCATCCCTCACTGTCATAGTCCAATGAGACGGCAATCCGACACGACCGGAGAGCCAGCAACTTAACGTCACCAAAAGCTTAACGTGCTTTCCGAGGCACGGGAGTATCACACCGCTTACTTCTAAACTCCGAGCTGTTATTTAGAAACTCTTAAATGGAAAAACCCAATAACACTTTGCCCGACCTGGTAATCGAACCCAGAACCCCATGCTCAGCAGTCGCGCTAGCAACCAAGAGATAACGGGGCAGTTAAGCCTTTATGGAGCACCAAAATATTTCAAAGTACAAGTCACCTACCTTATCATCATACATTGATTTTAGAATATTACAAAGTGCCTGCACAGTCTGATGTATGATACTTGTCTCACAGTCCTCCGAAAATGTTTTAGAATCCAAAGCGCTGTACAAATTGCGAATGTGATCTTTATTACTATTTAAAAATTGACGAATGTTTAACAATGTCTCGTGGCTAGAAAAAAAAAAATTATAAGTACAAATAATTAACAAGCATACATTATTTTAAGAATGTTAGTTTTTTTATGTTATGTAAAGATAAATAAATGGACTAAGCATTCATTATCTAACACTTTTAACGACAAACGTGAAATAGAATACAATACGAGATGTCTGTACATACCTAGGACGATTCAAACTTATTTTATGAGTTTTTAGTTTTTCTTTAAACACAGTTAAGTTGCAGCAGCGCATGTTATCACCACCATGCGCCATAGAACTAAGAAAGTCCACAACATCTTCGCTTTCCCTCAAGTAATCCTTCATATTCTTAACTAAATCATTTAAAAACCCAGTACACACTTGTTCGAACCTCGATTCTTTCTTGATAATTAGGACAGGTAATAATTCTAGCAGTGACTTTCGCATAAGCTTCGCCGTTTCTGGTAATAAATGATCCAGAACTAGTTTCAATCCCGCAATGTATGCTCTCAATTCCATTTTGTCGCAACAGTTTTTGATAACTTGAGTAAAACTGTTGCAAACAAAATTACACATAAATGCGTCAGAAGGATGGCCTAAAGGTATATTCCTTATAAAGGTAACATACGCATGAAGAGCCAGTAATTTCAGTTCAAATATATTTTCTTGAGTAACAGCCTTCCACAGTTCAAACAAAATTTTGAATACTGTCACTGTTTGGTTTATACATAGATATTGAAGGATGCTCCCATCCGTGAGGTCCTGAGAAAAAAAGTATAAGGACGTTTAGGTGACAATACTTACAATACATAGCTGCTTCTTCAAATACGTGACCTCAATCATGACAATTGGCAAAAAAAACGTATATAAAAATAATGTAAAGTATAACAAACTCACTTTAAAATAATCTAGAATGGCGCATAAAATCTCCTTTGGATAATAAAACTCTTGATTTCGTTGCGGCAATGTAACTCCAAACAGTTGCTCCGCGTCTTTCCGGTCGCTCATGTGGGTAGCCGCCAGTAACAGCAACTCCCCAACATTCTCCACAAACAGAATACTCCAACTTTCTTTTGCTAACATCTCAGTAGTCAGTTCAAACAACTTAGTTGCATTTCTCATTGACTTCTTAAATGCATCTCGTTTAAAAAGTTCATAATAGACAATATTGTATTTGGTGCTGACAATATAAGGCAAACATAAGGCCATGATATTAGAAAAACAAGTCTGAAATGTAAAAATAGTCATTAAAATGTGCCGAACAAACAAGTAAAGCTACTACAGCTAAGAATACTTAGGTCGATTAATACTTAGGTTGTATTAGCTAGATCACACCGGACGATCCAGCGCGCTCGATTGGACGCGGCAGGAGCGCGATCCAAATGCGCAACTGGTGTGGACATGCTGCAGGCGATTCAAGCACACGCGGTGCGCGCCGCTCTGTGGAACGGCCGATCCAAGCGCTGTCGGTTTTTTGACTATGCTCAAAGGCGGAATAAACGGATCGTGCGGAAGAATCCCTGATCCATGATTAGCGCACATGACCGTGGAAAGCCGATCCAAATTTGGATCGTCCGGTATGGGCCCAGCTATTGAACAACTCAAATTATAATTACCTCGTCAACTTTGACAACATACCTCAAGCATATTTTCAATTGATTTCTTCTGTTTCTTTGCGACTTGCTTCAAGAGGTCGCTCTTACGCACATTTCCCTCCTGTCGCCACAATATTTCTCCCGCAATTAACCACTTCATATGATTTTCTATAAAACTGTCTATAGTGTCAAATCCAAGTAGGTTGAGCGGTAAATCAACCACTTCGTTATTTTTAGTAAACCAAAAATGTAATATTGATAAAATATTGGTATTCAAATATGTCTCGAGATCTTTTATGCCAACAGAATTGATAATCAGGTTCAAAACTTTCACAACTATACGGTTATCTAATGATTTCAGTTTCTGCAAATGAATTACTTGTAGTATGACGGTAAGTATAGAAGATTTTTTCGTTTGCGCCAGCGCAACGAAGGCATGTAGGATTGTGAACGTTCTGTTGGCAGATTCGTCCTTTAGTATCAATTCTTGACTGTTTGACACCTAAAACAACAATACAGTATAAGTCGCATATGACGTGATACCCTCAACTGATCGAGCCTTTGTTGATAGAAAGGGCTGTATTAGCTGAATGTCACAAATTACAATCATAACTAAACAACTGGCCTCTGTGATTATTCACTGATTTGATCTTTATAGATCAAATCAGGACATATTGGTATTATAAGCCCAATCACCGCATCATTCATGTTTCAGAGAGCTGCCTAAATAATATTTGCCCTTCAAGTTTAAATACCAAAAATAGGACTTACATCAATCAAAAAGACGTCCAGCAACTTCATCGAAAATGTATCAATGTCGTCTTCAGAGAAATCGTTAATCAACTTCATTAAATAACAGCAATGAAGACGAATGCTGTGGACATTGCCCTTCACTTTCTTCATAAATGCATCTTCAAAGGCTTCTTCAATATTCATGTTTTGGTTCCGATTCATTAAGATAATCTTAGTGACGCATTCATAAATCAGAGCTGCTACTTTCGGTGGGTAATACATGTCTTCACAGAGTTGCAAATAACTCTTGATCATTATAAAACAATTTTGTTTCATATCACCATCATCCATACAAAGAGGGTCCATTATTTTTAAAAGTATTTTTAGTATTTCAAAAGACACTTTGGAATTTCTATACAGTTTTTGGCAGATGGACTGCAATAGTGTGAAAATTAAACCTGGAAATAATTGTTTCATTTTAGATAGCTTGGTTAACACATCAGTTTAATTAAAATAAGTGATAGAATAACAATATTAATATAAATAATATAATAGTAATATTACTTTTAGTTTGTGTATAGTTTTAGTTAAGTTAGGATTAATATATTTTTTTTATCAATTAACTAGCTGACCCGAACTTCTCTTAATTTTTTTTTCCATGTTTTAATAGCTATTTTGCTATTCGGGGCGGAGAGAAATCTAACTAACCAAATATCATAAAAATCGGTCCAGTGATTCTTCAGTTATAAATTGTGTAACTGACCAGACTTTCTTTTTCATTTTTCTTTTGTTATTTGCTTACTTATTATTTTAATTTACAGAAATAAATATTTAAAAGTACCTATTAGCATAAAGTATGAGCTCAGGCGTTTAAGATTTTTGTTAAGTACTACAAATAAGTGATTATTATTACCTAGAGGAGGGTCTTGGACATTTGGTTCTATCAGCAGCTCTATGCACTGAAAAACGCACTGAGTATCAGATGGAAAGCTGTAGATACCATAATCTAATATTAATTTCAGTATTTCTTCTCGGTACTCTGCTGGTTTCCTGCAGTATGCGGCAAGTACCAAGAAACAATTGTGCTTTAAAGTATCAATACTCGTGTCGTCCTCGTCTCCTTCGATGATTACTTCGAAATCTTCAGATTGAACTTCAGTGTTCAATATATTGTTAACAGCATGAAAAAAATCAGCGTCCATACTCGCCCGTGACATGTGCGAGAATAAAGGATGAAATTCAGTAACCAAAAGTGCTCTAACTAGTTGAAGAGCGTGAATTTTAACTGGTATTTCAGTGTTGCTCGCTAACAAACGAGTCAATGCTGTGAACATGCGTGCCAACATCGTTGTCAGCAAAATACATATCTCCATGTTCTCAATTTCTTCTTGAGATTTCATATGATATTTTAGGAGTTTCTCAAGGTATGACAAAACAACGTTAATCAACTTAATACACTCTAATATATCTGCATCATTTTGGAATCCTTTTAAATTACTAGTAGCTAAATTAGTTTTTAAGTATTCTTGCACTCGACCTTCAACGTCAGAAACAGTTCCAACATGTTCGTACACAGTTTCTTGTTGTAGTGACATAACTGAATTGTGTATTTCAAATTCACTGAATAAAATACACTTTTCTGTCGAGTTGTATAATATATCACGTAATTTTTCGAATTCCCATTCAGGAGCACTCATAGGATTGAAAGCAATATTCTCATTAGCGATTATTCTAAATAATAATTCGGATACTTCAGTCACATTTAAACGTCCAATATCATTTGATGTAAGCCATGATAAGCATTTAAATCTGAAGTCATCCAAGGTACATTTGCTGTAGAATTTATGAAAGATATCACTTAAAGTTTGAACACTATTTTTGGTGACTGGCATAACATTTTCGAGGTACAGTTTTATGAGCTGTAGTGCATGTGGGTAGTCCAATATATCGGATTTTAATAACTTTTGCAAGATTGTATGTACCGCTTTGTGTGACGCATTTAAAGATGTGCAATTTCTGAAACCAATAGTTAAATTAATTTTTCATTTCCTCCATAGCCCTTTCTTATATTTGAAATTATAGTCATTTCACCGTAATCTTACCTAACACACGAATTCCATAATGACACTGATGTGTTTTTAAATTCGTCCTTCTTGCTCATTAAAATCCGAGAGTTTTCCAACACCAAACAAACCAGCTGCTCAAAAACGTTCCATTCTATATTAGTGCTGTTATTTGTAAGTAGAATTTGAAGACTATTCAGCAATGATAGATAATCGTCGGGGGATATGCTGGCGGCATACTTTTCTACATAAACGTGTACAATTCCCAACCTAAAATGGCATTTTGTTGGATTAATATCAAGAATATCAAACTGAGTATGATTTAAATATTTTACGTAGATGTTTCAGAGCAGTATGACAAACTTAGAAAGTTAACAACGAAGTGGAAGACTGAAATAATATTTAAAACCAAAAATTAGAGACAACATTATTCCGTTTAGTAAAAAAAAAAACATGATGGTCAGATTACCTACCAAGGTATATGATTTTGCTGCAAGTCGTTGATAAGGTCACCAAATGTGATGTTCTTGTTGATGCTCAATCTTAATCTTTTTGATACATTCTCTGCACCAGTGTCGCTTCTTTCGGACAATTTAAATATCTGTAATTAGATAAAAAGTTGGTCAAATAATATAACATCACGCATGTATTCTTATAGTTACATTATTAGAGCCGGCGCAAACCTGGCGAAGCGCAGTAAAGTTCGGTATTCCTTGCCAAACAAATATCAACATTGCACTACTTAAGATAAAGTCGAAAATAAATAATGTTAACCGCGTATTTATTTCTGCGTTGATGCTCTTTAACAAAATATTGGAATTACTTACTTACCAGTCAATCGTTGCTTCAATTTTATGGTATGCCTCGGGCAATAAACTCGCACCGTGTAAAAGGGGCTTAAGTCCCATGTTACTCATGAAAGGGTTAGTACCTAATGAGAGTTTTAAGGGGACGATTGAAACAAATGTTTTTGTTTAGAACACTAATTCTAATTATAATAACCCAACTTAAAACCAATGTAACTATAATACAGTACTTAGGGTGGAGGTGAGCCACACGCTAGACCTCCCTCTTTCTATATTGAGTAATAATCTATGAGTAATATAAATTTAACATGTTTAAAAAAATAAAACTTAATTGTGATTTTAGTCTTAACAAACATATTTGTTTATTTAATGTTAATATTGGGTTAGTAAACAAAATATTTGTGGACTAATGTGTAAGTACTACTATTTACTAACAAAAAACAAGTGGTAGAAATGTTTATACCAAGTAGGTAGTGTCACAATTGCATATTTCAAAACCAGCTTCAGTACGCAACCTTGTCCTGTGTGATAATGATAATTAAATTAAAATGTATTTTATTCATTAGTCTTTGACAAGTAATAACAAAATCTATTTGATCTAAGGAAAGTGTGTTTGCAGGCTGTTAAACTATGTAGGTACTTATACATTCTTTATTTCGTTTATGCGTGCGCAGCAAGTTTAGGTGTTGAAATCTGAATCTAACTGTTCTTTGTAATAGATAAGAGCCAGTTAAGGTAATGTTTTGAAATAACTTTAACAATGTGGCTGAAGGTTTTAGTATGATGTCATTACAATGTGGGAAATGTGATACCATACCAAGATTTACAACCCGCAAGAGTTAAGTTGAGACCCGAGCGGCCCTTCCCGACCCCACGCTGTAGCCTCTCTCGCCATCGACGCCTCAGCATCGCGCGCTTACGTCATACGAGCTCGCGGGTTGTAGGTATGATGAAATGGGGACTGTGTGTACTGTGAATGGGGTCTTTTGACACCTTTTAAAGTGTAATTATTTAAGAAAGAATGTATATTTCCTTACCTGGTAATGCACTGATGCTGCTAAGTTATGAAAATGTGAGCATTGTTGAAAAAGTTTATCATTATGCTTTCGATTCCTTTGTAAATAGCTCACTTCTGTACATATTATTTCCGTAATGCTGTTCAGGTATTTGGTCCAAAGCTCCCAGTTGTTTGCGAGACTACCTTCTTCATTTCTGAGTCTACCAAGTGGGTGATGAAGTGCCACCGTCAGATTTAAAAAGCAAAACAATAAATTCTGTAAATGAAAAGGGTTTTTTTTTAAGGTGTGTCTAAAGAAAATGATACCTTAACAAGTTAATAGGTAACAAATTATGCGGGGTGGATTTCTGAAAGATTCCGCAAGTGTTCACAAATTAGATAAATTACCAGCTATGAAATTTTAATTACTACTTATAAAAAGGGTTTTTTTTTAATATCCCATATCTCTAGGGTATGAATGAGACCTTATCAAAGAATCAACTGGCATATGAATTATTTTTCAATTACTTAGGTATGATTTTTATTTGTTTTCATTTTTCATACAAAATAATTCGACAAAGTCACGATTATTAATGTAAAACACCCTTATGTGAAATATGACAACGTCGTTTTGTTAGATTTAAATAATTATGAATGATTGGTTTGAATGAAAATAAATTAAGTAAGTACTCGTATTTATCAATGAAACGCAGATACATGATGATATCTTCAAAACTATGCATTGTTGGACCACATGTTCTAGGACTTTTGTATTATTTTTACCCCTACAGTTATGGGAAATCAAAAACACACGTATTTATAAATAGTATAAGACAAGTCGCGCTTATTTCTCCTAAACTACACAATGGCTTTTTATGCGGTTTCACCATCATTTAAAGAGTTCATGCGTATAACATAAGTCCTCCGCAGAAGAGGGACAGCCCTCGGGGTAGGTATTTTTTGTCCGCCAAAATAAATCGCTTACAACTGCATCAAATAACGCACAAGAGAGCCAAAGTACCCCGTACAAATTTGAAATAAGTTCGTGGATGTTTGTCCTCTGCAGAAAAGAGTCCCTCGTTTGCGCAGCCCTTTAGGAATCCCAGGAATCTTGATGTTATCACATGTCATTTCGCCATATCAGTTGAAGCAGGGGCGGGTCGCTCGTTCACTATAATTGCATTCATTAAAACTATAAGAAAGTACAGACGCCAGCACATCAAGCTACTACAAGCTGTCAAATATCTTTAATACATTTTTAACTTTATCGCTAAAGTATAAGGTTCAAAGTTGATTGGGAACATTTGACAGTTTCGGGTAGCTTGATGTGCTGGCGTCTGTACATTAATAAGTTTTTAAACATAGGACACTCAGACCAACAATGCCACGGATTTCATTACTAAGCACATGCACAAAAATAAAATGCTAATGCCTTTGAAGGCGACGGATGAAACCTAAACTGATAGCTGACATCAATGCAAACAGAAAACATAATAAAAGCCAACCCCGTAACGTGGTGCGTTTCCGAGGTATTAACGTTCAAAGTTGATCACGTGGCATCCATATTTTTTTGAACTTGCATAAATATCTTGTTGCATATACATGTTTAAAATAATCACTGAATGTTTAAAATAATCAAACATCTATCAACCGTAATATCTCGAAAACGTGACACTACGGGGTTTGGTCATGATGTTTTCTGTTTGCATTGTTATCAGCAATCGCTTTATAAACGTTTAATGCGTGCCCGCCATAGGTATACAGATACCTACGCCAGGCTCCATATACAAATCTTCAATACCCTTTAAAGAATGAATGAATGGTTGGAAAGTTTATCAATGTCCAAAAAAAAGCGACTCCCAAAAAAAAACACTACAAAGTGAAAAACTCACGTTGTCCTGTTTTTTTTTTGGAAGTCGGTTTTTTTTTAGGATTTTTTTTTTCACTTTTTTTTTGTACCTACCCCCACGTTTATATAACACTACTCGCTATGTAAATATCAGTGACAGGAAGTTATTTACGTCATCAATTCAAACTAATCCATACTAATCTATACTACTAATAATAAAGCTGAAGAGTTTGTTTGTTTGAACGCAATAATCTCTGGAACTACCGGTGAGATTTGAAAAAATCTTTTTGCATTTGATAGCCCAGGTCTTGAGGAAGGCTATAGGCTATTTAATATCACGCTATGACCCTTAGGAGCCGAGCAAAAAAAAAAGTCAGAATGAACGCTAAGCGAATACGAAGTGTTGCGACGGGGTGGGGGTACAAGAGATTTCACGCGGACGAAGTCGCGGGCAGAAGCTAGTTATATTATAAATGCGAAAGTGTGTCTGTCTGTTACCTCTTCACGCTTAATCCGCTAAACCGATTTAGATCAAATTTGGTATAGAGATAGTTTGAGTCCCAGGAAAGGACATAGGATAGTTTTTATCGCGGTATTCCCACGGGATCGACACTTATGCGGGTGAAACCGCGGGGCGCTGCTAGTATAAACTAAGTTGAAAAAATTCATATTATTGAAGCTAACTCAAAAACTACCCAAGCAAAGTTAATAAAATTTATATGGGATCACCCCTGAGGCATACCTTATCCATTAAAAAAAGAATTTTGCAAATCCATACTAATATTATAAATGCGAAAGTGTGTCTGTCTCTGTCTGTTACCGCTGAACCGATTTAGATTAAAGGTATAGAGATAGTTTGAGTCTCGGGAAAAGACATAGAATAGTTTTTATCAAGATATTCCCACAGGATCACGAGACACTTATGCGGGTGAAACCGCGGCACGCTGCTAGTAAAAACATATTTATTAAAAACTGCCAAGTTTAAAGCTACTTGTGTAACTATTATTTATATAATATTTTAAATACCAACCTTCTTCTTTTGATCCTTATTTTGGTCATAAAATTTTAATAATGTGGGCATAAAATTTTCGGTAAAATGACACATTGTTAACCGATACTCGCAAGATAGCTAAAAATAATTCTGTGATTAGTTACTGAACCAATTACATCAAAATATATAAATCAATGTAAATCATTCACATACCGTTTCAAGCAGCAAAATAATTATTTCTATAACAACATCATGTACTTTCTTATCACTTGAAATGGTAGAAAAATATTGTTCTAATGAGGAAAGTGATTCCATAAGTGGGCCCACAAACTGACAATTGTCCTTTCCACTTTTCATAATAAGCAGCACAAGCCTAAGTTTCGTGTAGTTGTCTATTTTGTAATCACTAGAAAAACATGCAGCAATACAGACATCCAGCAACTCTGGAACATTACCAACGAAAAATCAATTCAAATGAATTTATTAAACTTACACAAAGTTCACAAACATACAAGTATGCAATTCTAACCAACAGAAAACATACTGATTTAACAGTGGGTCTCAAACTAGACACAGCCTGTATCTTGGTGACCAAAATTAAAAAAAAACCATTAACGCTACATCAAATAGAACTATCCGCTCACCTTTCCATGTGCATGGTTTAATGAGACCCAAGTAGTGTTCATAGGGTAGAAAATGTTTCAACAGTAAATTCAGATAACTGTCACCAATAGCTTTCACCATGCGATTATCTTTTAGTATATATAAACACATCTCTGTTATTTTGTCAGATTTAATATATGCTTTGCCTGAAAACATAAGCATATTAATATAATTGAGTGGAATAGAAACTATTTACAGTTCTCTCACAGTCATTTTACCTGTGATTTTGTCACTGTCCAAATCACAGTGATCTTTATTATCATTCTAATAAGGTTGCGGTTAGGTTGCTGCTGTCAGAGTTAGAATAACTGTGAATGGACTGTAAAGTTTAGTATTTTATCTTATTTACTATGGGACAATAAATAGCTACAATATAAAATGTTTAAAGTCACTACTGTATTAAGACAAATCCTAAAGGAATGTGGCTATACAAGCCTGGAGGCTAAATGACACTTGGAGGAAAGCAGGTATGACAATTTAACATAATTATCATACTACTCATTGTACAATTTATAAGGTACCCAATTAAGTGTCCTGGAAAGTAAATTAAATCAGTACTGTTACTACAACAAGGTGAAATTGAATCAGTACTGTTACTGCAACAAGGTGAAATTGAATCAGTACTGTTACTGCAACAAGGTGAAAATTACTGAAAGTGGGAGAGTGCTTTGGTTTTTTTTCCTGCTTGATTGAATCATAAATGATGAGATTGACAGGAGAATAAAGCTAACCCCAAAGTCCTAAAAACAGAGTGGTATACCTAATAGGGTGAGTGAGATTTAGCTTCTAGAAAGGATGACCATAAGGCACTTAACTGGTATTTGCGATTCTGTAGTCGAGGTTTACGTCCAGCAGTGGAATTTTTTTGGGAGATGAAATAATGATAAAGTATAATAAATTGCAAATTAAATTACCTTTATTGGAGCCAGCCATACATAAGTGTAATAAACTACTACAAAGTGGCCTGGTATTGTTTTCATAAGTTTTGGAAGTGTCAAACTTTTCTATTTCCTGTGAAATGCACAAACAATTTGTATTATAATTATAGTTTACAATTTGGACCTTTTACTATTAATTAATGAATCCCCATCTGTGGTGTGGTGTGTTTGCTAAGGCCGACTTGGGTGTAAGCTTAGTGTAAGCTTTAATATTATGATGCCAAGTCCGAGTAACAATAACTTCCTGAGAAAACCAATCAAATGCAACGAAGAGTCTAGATGTTCATCGGTAGTTGCCTTTAAGTAGATTATGATGACCTTATACTGTTAAGTTTAGTGTGAATGAGTAATAAAGTATTCCTGCTGTTTTAATTACCTTCAGGACATATTCATTTATGTCGTCGAATAGATCATTCCACGTATATCCCCTCTTTTTTAACGTATTTTCAGATAAAAGTGATGGCACTGCATTTCTTGTAAGGAATTCTTTTAAATTTTCTGCATTTTTCTTCCGTTCTGTGACTCGTCTGTCTTTCATACCATTACTGGCTTCTTTAATTGTAATTTCTAATTCCATGACACTAAAACTTTATAGCTTAGAGCATTTAACCTAAAATGCTCTAAGCTTTATAGGTACTGTTTATTTATGTAGATGACTGCTGAATCTGAAGATTCACAAACTTTGCTCTTAGACACATTATTTGTTTTCAACTTAATTATTGTTCTATAAAGTGGTATTGTTTGTCTAATTGATAATATCAGTTAAACTTTATCCGCCGGTTATTTTACCGGCTTTCAAGTTCAAGCTAAATCCTTCACTATTTATTTGTGGCTTTTCTTGTAGAAAACTATCCTTTTACTCTAGCCTGAAGTCACTCTGATAAGATAGTGTTCTGGCCGATCTCGGTGCCATTAAAAGGCAGAGAAATTCAGAGAATACCACCGTACTATAAAAACAAAATAAATAGCGAGCGAGGGAGGAACACATAGACTAGTCTTATCAAAGTACTCTGTGACTACTATTAAATAAGGGGGGTGAAACTTCCATACATTGGCTTCAAACAAAATTTTCATAGATAGTGCTGCCTCTGAGTATGCGGGAACCGAAACTTGGCCATAGTTTTACATTTTAAGCCGATAGGTAGAGCTACTTTACAACAGTACCTACAACAAAAGTATATCAAATAGTTAACATACAAATTAAACAATAATAAACAAGTAATATTTATTATTTTACTATTGCATTAGAAATAAATTTATAAAATATAGTAGCACAATAAATAACATCTTCAAAATTGAAACGAAACGTAAATGACAGTTCGAGTTCAAACAGTCAGTTGAGTCATGCTATGGCAGCTTGGAACATACGTCAATTTCGGTTTACAAGCGCCGTCTTCTGGACGCGTAGCAAACTAAAAATACTGTGATACAATATTAAAATATATAATGATGATACTGGGAGATGGTGTGTGCAACAGTGTTCTGAAAGGAGTTTTTTTTTTCATTTCAATAATGGGAATTTGTTATTGTTGCATTGGTAACACTTTAATTCAAATGTCTGTCAGCGCGAGTGCCAGTTTCGGATTTTGCTTTTGCAATTTGCAATTAAATTAAATTCTGGTTGTTTCGCTAGTGAGCATAAGCACTGTTTATAGTTTGGACCCATAATTATTATTGTGAATAGTGAACTGAACATTGACTGCATTTCCATCATGTCTCAAAACTCTTGTTGTGTACCTGGATGTCTAGTGACTAGGAAAGAAAAGTGCTGATTCTCAGCCTAAATGATTTTGATTCTAATATGTTAGTAAATGTTTAATTTGAATGTATTTCTGTGTTTTTATAAGAATAAACAGTTTTTTCATCTTTAATATTCTGAGTTACGTTTCATTCCTATACATATTCCTATTGCAGGTAAAAATCTGGAATTTTTACATTGTCGTATATATTATTGTTTACTACTACTTAGTGTTTTTAATAATTATGCAATTGTTAAAAAAACACTATTAAGTAGTAAACAATAATTTATACGACAATGTAAAAAATCCAACACAATAATAATATAATAAAGCTCCATCTACCATCTATATCCGTGACTATTAATAGAGCTCCATCTACCATCTTTAGCCGTAACTATAGGTAATAGTTTTGGTTACGCGTACGCTAGGGGTGGCGAATTGTGCTGTCAACACAAAATGAAGAGAGCTTCCTGTCTATTATACAGCATCATATTGTAGTCTTTGAGTTGAGTTTTGAAAACATTACAAGAGGATTTTATTTGCATATTGCTCATCATTTAAGTGATCCACCGCAAGAAAAAGTGCCCGTGGTCCACCCAAGTGAACTAAGCAGGTGGACCACGCCCGAATCCCGTTTCGTTGTGCTCCGGTGATCTGTTTTGTGTTATTTTCGACTTAGGACTGTGCTTGTTTTCTTGATATCTACTATTATAAACGTTTGACCCTGCTTCTCCCTTGGACCTTGTGATAATATACGTAAACGATTGACCCAACAACGTGTATTACTGGACCTCGATTTATCGAAAATAAATTCTTAAAAAAAACTAAATATTATTTAATTTTTGAATCTACCATTTTAATCAGTTTCATTTATTGATCTGTCTCTTGATGATGTAATTTCTAGTTTGAAGAATGATTTTCTTTATAATATTGAAGAATGATTAAGTTATTTATTTTGTGAAATAAGTAAATTCTTGTGTATGTTTCAAATTCTACATTTCCTTTAAGACAAGAACTAGAATATGATTTTGTCATAGTAGTCTTGTTTTATATATACACTTAACAATTAAATTTATTCCACACAAATAAATATCGTAGGTAATCATTCTTCATTCTAAGGATTTAATACTAGAAACAAAAACTCCTAAAAGCGCCATCTAGCGTAAGCGAAGCGGACATTGGGACATGCAGCGCTATCTGTCGGATGAGGTACTAGCTTTTTATAAAACGAATACCTCAGTGGCCCATCTATTGTACATTTAGTATTTTATTTTTAGTATTTTATCTATGATTAAATACTAGAGGAGGAACACCAACACAGACTACTTGAATCAGGGGCCAGGGGGGCACACTCACAGAACACATATACTCCTAGCGGAGGGCCATGGACGTAATCATATATTACTTTACTCTATGGACGTAATATATAGAAGTAACTCTATATAAACTCTATATATTACGTCCATGCGGAGGGCACACTTAGAACCAATAGCATCATATTGTAGTCTTTGGAACCAATATAATAGTAGTCTATGCTTAGAACTGTTACAATTTCCATCGACGACAGCGACATCTGCAGTTTGGTAGGTTAAAAAAACTTGGCAGCCATCTTGTCGTGTTTGTCAAACAAATGTCATTGTCGCAGGCCGTCCAGTGTTACCAACTTAGTGGTTTTTCCACTGATGGTTTCGTAGACAGAGTCAACTATAGACTGCTGCATATCTTCTTTTTCATTCGCACAAGAAAAAGAGAAATATATCAACGTCACTAGCAAAGAAAAGAGACAGAGTAATTATTTTTCTGTCCCTTACTGCGTGTCGGCTAAGCACATCAATGTGCACAACAAGTTTGACGTTTATGAATTTAATAATAAAAACTACACCGCGATTAAACGGAAAATAAGACCTTTTTCGTGCATAATTCAATAATAGTATGTACATTTGCGCAACTGTGAAAATGGTAAGGTGCAGTGTGAAGATTGCCGCATTTTTTTGTCCCTTTCGGTGACACGGATACCATGAGTCTATAGATTACTCTGTCTACGGGTGGTTTCGACCCCCCTTTTAGTGGCGAACTATTACTTTCAGTGGCTGGTGGTTTTTCTAGTGGTTTAGTAGAATTCAGTTTCAATTACTGAAAATGCTATTACTCAACCACTAAGCCACTAAAACGTTACGAAATATATTATTTTTACTTCATTTAATTTTCAGAAGTATTTACTTTTACTGTGTAGGTAAATTCTAATAAAAGTTCTTTAACAAATCAGTACCAAAGAATCATATAAATGCGAAACCGACGATGGTGCAGACAAAAAATCATCTGAAGAAGACTAATTTTAGAATATCACTTTTATCCTAGTTATTGTTCTTATTGAATAATGTTTATGTTCCTCATCTTGACTTGTTGATTTACTAATAATATTGCATGTTGATTTACTGATTTTTAATATTTTATTATACATAATAACTAATAATAATGAACATTTTGACGTGACAACGTCTTAAATTAGGTTGCGGCTGGGAGTCACTTATGAAAAAGTGTAACGCTCGGTAACGTTACGATGAGTCACCGAACGAACAAAATATATTTCTATAGTTAAAATTTGTGCAATTCTTATTTTCATTCAATTCCTTGTTCCTATTGTGCAATTTAATTATATTCATATCAATAAATATTCTACCGAGAAAAAGACGTTGTCACGTAAAATCTTCGCCCGTAAAACCGACTTTACAGGCAACCATTTTTTTAACTGATATAACTACTTTAATTACTGTTTTCTTTCGCAAAAACCAAAAAATTGTTTTTAGTGGAATTTTGGAGTAGGGCCGATTTTTGTTAGTGGTTTTCGAAGTTGAATCTGGTGGAGAGCTAGTTTATCTGTTGGCAACACTGCGGCCATCCGCTATATTGTCAATTCCGGCCGGCTTTCCCGACGTTGATGCGCTTCCCGAAATTCCGAGTATATGTCAGTTATTTGAAATAACTGAGATATACTCGGAATTTCTAACTAATTAATTTTTAACTATTAAAACAGAAATAACTACCCACCACCCACCATATTGATGGTACATCAGAACGTTCGGCCAATCGAGTCGGGGGCCGAACGTTCTGATATACATCAATATGGTGGGTGTACCTAAATTTTGATACAATTTCGTTCTGAAGAAGGTACAATTTTTTTAAACCGAGGTACTAAATAGTACATTTTAGGTACAATTTGTTGGTGTAATTATATTTTATGAGTAATCGTTAAATAATAAAATACTATAGGACACCCGCCATCTTGACGTCAATATGGCGGGTGTACCTTAATTTTGAAATAATTTCGTTCTGAAGAAGGTAAATTTTTTTTATTCTAGGTACTAAATAGTACAATTTAGGTACATTTTTTTGGTAAATGGAAGGATTCGATTAGTTATGGTACACCCGCCATTTTGACTCTCACAGTCAGTAGCGGCCCTAGGGCGGTGCGAGCGGTGCGACGGCACCGGGCGCCGTCATGGGAGAGGCGCTGAAATCAACCGAAATGCGGCCACCACTGGTGATCGCATTTCGGTTAATTTCAGCGCCTCGCCACAAGCAAGCAAGCAACTGCTTAAATCATAGGAACACGGTACGGACGCCAGCACATCAAGTTACTACAATCTGTCAGATTTCTTTAATAGATTTTCGACTTTATTGCTAATCCATAAGGTTCAAGGTTGATTGGGAAAATCTGACAGTTTCGGGTAGGTTGACCTGCTGGCTTCTGTACATAGAGGGGCGTCACGTTAAGATTTTTCACAACTTAAAGAAATTCTGAGCTGGACTCCTTCAACAAGAACTGGTCCTTAACAGCTTTGAACAGAGAGAAGTGGAAAGAGAGTAGGGAGGCCTTTGTCCTGCAGTGGGACATCACAGGCTAATAATAATAAAGAAATTCTAGGGCCGTCACTGCACAGAGTACATTGTAAAAAGGTTGTATGCCCGCGCGCACAGCGCGCGCGCGTACGTTGATGTCAGCTGCTACAATTCGTTACACAGAACCGCACACGATACGCATCAAAAAAGAATGAGGTAAAATCAAACGTTCATTGGAAACCAAATCAATAAAGAAAAGAATATGAACACTATTCCAGTTTTATTACAGTTCATGATCATAAGACGCAATTGTTTAAAAACAGAATGAGCGGGAAATCCCCGTATAATTTGGCCATACAGAAGTTGTCAGTTCGATAAAATCGTTTGTAATCTAATTGTACTATAAAACCGAAGTATAAAACCTAATGTAATTACTTTTAAAAAAGAAAGTTCAAATTAAGTAATGTGAATTTATCTTGAAATCTTTTAAATCTGCCACTTTTGTAAATCGTCAGCATGATGACTTGTGCCACAGACAAAATTTAGTAGCCAAATCTGCCAAAATGGCAGAAATCTGCCACAAATGGTCACACTCTGTGAGGAATAGGAAGTATCCAGCAGTTACATGCTCTGTGGGAAGTAAAGTCTGTTTCATGAAAGAAGTCTCGTAGACGCGGCGCCACAGTCGCGCGACGGAATCATAAATATTTATTTATGTATTTATCTCGACATCATATTACAGGCACTGCCTAATAAAATGCACAATCCTAAATAAAGAAAGGTGTATGAGGTAGGAGGGTTGTTGTAGGAATGTTGCTAACTAGATAATGATAATTAGTTCCACTTATTGCCGCGGGACTTCTTTCGTGAAACGGACTTTATCAAACAAATCTCTAGAGTTTTCGTAGTCTATGGTCAAATGTCAGCTACAGCTGTCAACAACTCGCACACAAACACAACCATGGCCACAGACAGAACACTATTACTCCTAGCGGAGACTGGCGGAGACCATAGCCCCATGGGATTAGTATGTACTTTATAGTACAACTCTCGTGGCTACTGGCTAAATAGCAGTCGCACGGATCGATCGAAGGATAAACTCTGCTTGCCGCGGTCGGTTCGTGGATGGCTGACCATCCATTTCTTATCCCTTCGTGCCTCGGAAAACACGTTAGTGTGCATACCGCGTATTTGAGCACCGTACTCAAATACACGCACAGACTACTTTAATTTTTTATGCATTGCGCAAATTTTCACAGGATGTTCTACTCATGAATATGAACAACTTTCACTATGGGTTCAAATCTGAAATCACGAGAAAAAAATCAGCTGTTTCATACAAAAGTTCAATACTTACCTACTCGACCAAAATGTATGAAACAGCTGATTTTTTTTTTCGTGATTTCAGAGTTGAACCCATAGTGAAAGTTGTTCATATTCATGAGTAGAACATCCTGTGAAAATTTGCGCAATGCATAAAAATTATCCTGTATAATACACGAGTGAGTCCGTCCGAGTGACTCGTTCTTGGCGGCAACCGCCGCTCTGTTTATATATATTAGTCTATGACCGCCGCCCGACGCGCTCCGTCTATAAAAACATTTTAACTAAAAAAAACCGACTTCTAAAAAAACACTACAAAGTGAAAAAAGTAATTTAAAAAAATTAAACCGACTTCAAAAAGAAATCAACTCAAAATTATGAAATAATTTTAATTTCGGAAGTCGGTGTCTTGGGATCTGTATAGTTTTTTGCCACCGACTTCCGAAATTAAAATTATTTCATAATTTTGAGTTGATTTCTTTTTGAAGTCGGTTTAATTTTTTTAAATTACTTTTTATTTCGTAATTTTTAGTTTTTGCACTAGAATTTGACCAAGGTTTTGAGATGTTTTCCCTTTGACACTACACCCGTAGCTCGTATCAATATGCCAGGCCGTCACACTTACACGTCTTAGTCCATATCTTGAAAATTACTGAACCGATTTTGATGAAACTTGCACTGTTCCCTAAGTTGAAGTAAATGTAAGCTAATACAAAAAAAAATGGTCACGATCCGATTAATAGTTGCTGAGAAATGCGTGGACAAACATACATACATACATACCTACATACATACATACATACATACCTCTATGAAATTTTGTATATTTGTTTGGAAGCCTTAGTAGATTGTCATATGTCATATGTGAATATAATGCAATTCCAATAATGTTACATACATACGTATCGAATTGATAACCTTTTTTTTTTGAAGTCGGTAAAAATAACTTTAATTTCGGAAGACGGTGGTTTATTTTTGTTAAAAAGTTTATATTTCTCTATTTTTAGTGGGTCTGTTTAATAAGTATCTAAGTTACAATAGCCTCACAGAGCATGTATATAGCCTAATATCCACTTACTCATCGCCTTTTACAAAATATTTTTTTATACAAAATATTGCTTTTCCCGATGCAGGCGGGACGTTCATTGATGAGAAGTTCTCCTGGTATTCCGCCATCAGCTCCATTTCACCATTCGCATCACAATGCAACTTTAATATGGTTGCTATAAGCAATTTATGCTCGACACAACGAGCATAAATTGCTTAGCAACCATATTAAAGTAATCGAATCGCAACCCGTGAAATACTTATTATTGAGTAGTTCTGGTGGCCATCTGTGGTCTTCATTATTAGTTCCACTTCACCAAATGGTGCTTTCCGAGAGCAAATGCACGAGTTCCTGTATAACATACCCAAATCGCTATAGGTGTGTCTATATTAAGTATTTGAAGAGTTCCTTCGATTTCTCCAGGATCCCATCATCAGATCCTGACCTGATGACGGCAATGGGACCACCTGAAAAGTATGCCCTTTCAAACAAAAAAGAAGTTTTCAAATCGGGTCTAGCCGTCTTCGAGTAATCGGGAAACACACATAAAAAATAAAAAAAGATTCCAACGAACTGAGAACCTCCTCCTTTTTTTGAAGCCAGTTAAAAATCCCTTCTGAGTTTGTTTCGGCCTTTCTTCTCTCAGAATAGTCAGATAGGAACACTAACCTCTACCATACAACTTGTTTATTACAGCGGTGCTATTCTGTAAAAATCTCACCGTGAAAACTTAGGTGAAGTGAGCGTGGAGTGAGCTGTCAATACTGTCAATTCCTAGCAAAAACAAACTCACTTCACCTAAGTTTTCATGGTGAGATTTTTACAGAATCGACAGACTGGTCAGTGGATAAGGAACACCGACCTTATCAAGTTTATTTTTTTTATAAATGTAAGTAATTGATTCCGTTAACATAATAATTATAGAATAAACAATTTCATTTTATTTCCTTTGAGGGTAGTTTTGAAAACCTACCCCTCAAAGGAAATGAACAACCAATAGGGCTGATTTTACCAAAACCAGATATCTTTTATTCGTGGAATAAAATTGACGTCTGACAGTTCTAGCATTGTAAATACTGTGGTTCTAGTATGGTAAACTGTCAAAAATTCAAAATTTATTCTCAGGTTATGACAGGTATAAAAGTTTGGTGGAATGCCTAAGCTTATTCATTTATGAATGTATTCGGGCTATGTTTTAAGTTTATTTTCATCCCTTTTATGGTCGAATTCCCAAAATCCCTTCTGATAACTATAATTATTATGTCAGTCATTCAGCACTTTGCCCGCGACATCGTTCTCGTGAATTTTGTACTTTCCTTATATTTCATCACCCCTCCACCCACTTTAAATGGTAGTAATAATAATTAGGATCTTTATTATTTATTTATAGGTACATATGTTTGAGACGTATTCGGGCCAAATTTCAGGTTTAGAGAACTAAAATAAATTTTTCATACAAACTGACACCTGTATCCCCCCTTTTCGACCCCAAAGGGTAATTAAAATAAAAACAATTGTGTCCTTTGTGGCTTTGTTTGACTTAGGATAGGTTACTCATTCCAATTTTCGAGCCACGTAATAAAATCCTCCCCTGTAAAATTGAGCACCCCTTTTAACCCCGTTAGGAATAAATTTTCCAAAAATCATGATACACGGTACATATTCTTTATTTTTGTGGTCTTGTTTGTCAGGCTCAAATAAACTCTATAATTTACTAGAAAACTATACAACCTACAACAGTGCCTACAACCACAGAGTACTTTTTGATAGACTGAAACCTACAACGGTACAAATTATCATTGTTTTATTGCTTCCGGTCACTCGGTCTTGTGACTTTTGTCAAATACAAAATATTTTGCAATTTTATATGTCATAGAATATTGTTTTTATTTTTATAGCTATATTAATCATTGCAGGATTTTATACACGATTTAAATCTTTCTAGTAAATATACATAATATTTTAATTTTACAAAAGCTGGAAAATGGCATTACCATGGCATATTCCTTTGGAAACAACAATCAGCCGAAACGGTAAAAAAAAAATGGGTGCACCACAACCATCTCTATTGAAACATTATTGCAATATGGACGTTCATCAATCTCCATGCGAAGAATTGCAAATGGGACTCATGTGCGAAATTGGTATAAAAAATCGAGAGCCAGCTACCATTCAAAGATTAATCGCGTCGGGAATGACGGTGGCCCGGCTTGATCTGCGAGACCTGGAACCTGATGCTTGCGCACAATTGATTCAAAGTATAAGACAAGCTGTTTATAATTATAGCGCCGAATTAGAGTATGTATACCCACTGGCCATAATAGTAGATGTAAGAAGACCTGAGATTGTAACGGGGGACCTGAAAGGCGGCCCCAAGTCAATCGTGGATATTATCCAATTCAACTCAATCCGTTTAACAACTGATCCAAGTTGGCGTGAGTGTGGAACCCCTGATTGTTTATTTGTTGGCTATGATCATTTGACAGATCTGCATCCTAAGGATATAATATATATCGATAGCCTCAGCCCTGGTAAGATTAAACTTGTAATAACTGAAGTCGGTGAGGACTGTGTAGATTGCTCAATCGCTATTGGCGGAACTATTGGTGCTAAAATGACCGCCCGTATCACTCAGATACCTGCAGATCTCAGTCAAATCGACCGCACAGCAAAACACGGAAGTACTGAATCGATACCTTGTAGTGAAACATCGCACGAACTGTTCGAAAATATGGAAGATCAAATAGCTTGGGCTATCGGATCTGACGTAGATGCTGTACTAGTTCCAAATGCTCAATATGTACAAGATATTAATAGTGTAAGGGACCTTTTAGCGGAAAAAGGGAAACAAATTTTGATCATTGCTTGTATTGACACAGTATTAGGTCTCGATAATGTTGATGAAATATTAGCTGCAGCAGATGGTGTCTATGTTGATAGGTGCGTTTTAAGTACTGATTTGCCTGTAGAAAAAATATTCATTGCCCAGAAAATGTTATTAGCGAAGTGCAATGAAGCTGGGAAGCCATGCATATTTAAAGCAGTAATAAATGAGCAGATTCCCACACTTTGCGTAACAGATATTGCAAATATAGTAATTGATGGCGCGGATGTTATATCGTTAGAACTACATTATGATTCTCCGTTAAAGAAATTTTCACCTTCTTTTGATTCTGTGAAAATGGCTGAACATTGTCTCGCTGCAGCAGCTGTTATTTGTAGGCAAGCTGAACGAATTATTTGGCAGCCATACATTTATGGAAATACTGATTTAATGCAAAGTCCTCTCGAAGAACCAACTATAGCCATTAGTATAAATGCAGTTGAACTTGCCATGCGAGCTTTTGCTGTCGTAATTATATGCTTAACTAACTCTGGCCGAACTGCTAAACTCATTGCTCACGCAAGACCACATTGTCCTATAGTAGCGGTAACTAGAGCATGCCATACAGCACGTCAGTTACGCTTTTGGCGAGGAGTTCGATCTATACATTATTTTGAAGTTGCAAAAGGTAATTGGACTGCAGAAGTGGAATCACGAGTTCGTGCTGCACTCGATTATTGCAAAACAAAGCGTCTTTTGCGAGCTGGCGATGCTTACGTTTTAGTAACGGGATCACGACGAGGTGTTGGATATTGCGATAGTGTAAGACTTTTGTATGCAAGTGGCCGTAACACTGTTGACGTTAACTAACCATTTAATTTCCAATTCATATTATTAGTAACTATTTGTTTGGCCTTTAACACAGGAACAGAGACTTATAATTTCTTGTTTAATAAAAAAATAAACGTTTTGATTTTAACTTAATACTTTTCGAAGTCGTTTCGTCGTAAGTACCTATGGCGTTTGTAAGTCCTCTGAGAGTTTATTAAGTTATGAATACTACATAGGTATTCTACAATTCTCATCACGTAACAATCATTAGCTGGGTCGGTCCACACCAGACAACTTCCTCTATAGTGTAGTTACTTTACTCTTTGCGGACGACCCAGTGCGCTCTGATCGGGCGCGGGCAGAAGCGCGATCCAAATGCGGGCGGTGTGGAGTTGTGGATCACAGAACAAATATTTTTATCTAGCACTAGCTGCGCCCCGCGGTTTCACCCGCGCGTATTTCCCTTTCCGTGTTCAACTGGCGACACCGGTCTCGCGAAATCCACACGCTTTTGTATTGCTACACAATTCAACCAACCCGTGCTCAACTCGCGTCAACTGCGCACGTTTTTGCGATCAAGCAACGCTAAAAGAGGTTTTACAAAATAGTGTGCAATTGAATTGAACACGGTTTTTTATCTGGTCTCTTCGCGTATGTCCCTTTCTGTGTCCAACTGGCGACACCGGTCTCGCGAAATCCACACGCTTTTGTATTAGTACGGAATTCTACTAGCCCGTGTTCAATTCGCGTCAACTGAGCACGCCTTTGTGATAACGTAAAAAATAAAGTAACCTAACAAAACCGAACATCAGGGTGCCCTTCGCTCGCTCTTGCATTCTATGTCGACGGAGCCCCGCTTCGCGGGGCCCCTATTTCTGTGTAAAGGGTTTAAAGTAACCTAACCAAACCTAACCTTAGGGTGCCCTTCGCTCGTTCTTGCATCATACGTCGCCTATAGACCGACCGCAACCATGCAATGTAATTAAAAAAGTAATTATGTAAGTAACACCATGTAATTCCCAAAAAAAAATCCTTTTAAACTCTTCCATTATGCACTATGTAAACAAGAAACATAACCTCAAATGCACAGTAACAAATAACAGCGCGCGAATGCAACTTCGGGCGCCCCGCCGCGCCCCCGCGGCGGCACGGCGGCTCCCGCCTTCTTCGTCCCGCACGATTTATTCCGAACATTTACGAACGCGCTAAATGAGCACGGATTTGTTTCGAACGGACGGACCAGTTAAAAACCGTGTTCAATTCAATTGCACACTATTTTTAACCCCCGACGCAAAAACGACGGGGTGTTATAAGTTTGACGTGTCTGTGTGTGTGTGTGTCTGTCTGTGGCATCGTAGCTCCCGAACGGATGAACCGATTTTGATTGAGTTTTTTTTGTTTGAAAGGTGTATTAGTCGGGAGTGTTCTTAGCTATGTTTGATGAAAATCGGTCCAAGATGGCCGCCGCTACAAAATGGCGGATAACATATTTTTTCACAATTCCCTCAATATGGGTATCAAAAGAAAGGGCTTTAATAGTAGAATACTATACACTATAACAAATTTTAAATCCAAGATGGCCGCCACAACAAAGTGGCGAATTACATTTTTTTTTCTCAACTCCCTCAATATGGGTATCAAATGAAAGGGCTTGACTAGTAGAATACTATACACTATTAAAAATTTCAAATCCAAGATGGCCGCCACCACAAAATGGCGAATTACATTTTTTTTCACAACTCCTTCAATATAGGTATCAAATGCAAGGGCTTGACAAGTAGAATAATTTACACTATATTGAAAGGGAATGAGGAATATTAACTACCTAACGAAATGAAAACTAAAAACTTGAAAAATATAATAAAACAAAAAAATCTGTTTGGTCTTAAAAATTATTCTTCAACTATACATTAATCAATATTTTTTGACGGATAAAAAACCTGATTAAACACCAAATTACCAGAATCTTAAAACGGAAGAAAATAAAAGAAATGAAATACAAAAATTAAGGAGTCCCTACAAAAAGAATGAAATAAAAAATTAAATTAAAAATTTAAAAAACCCCCGACAAAAATAAAATTGAGGAATCCCTACAAAAAGCATGAAATAAAAAATTAATTTAAAAAATCTTATGGAAGTCGGGGGACCTTAGAATAGAAGGTGTTCCACAGAACGGTCCCCCGACTTCCATAAGATTTTTTTAATTTTTTTTATGTAAAACCTCTTTTAACGTTGCTTGATCGCAAAAACGTGCGCAGTTGAAGCGAGTTGAGCACGGGTTGCAATACAAAAGGCGTGTGGATTTCGCGAGACCGGTGTCGCCAGTTGGACACGGAAAGGGAAATACGCGTAACAGACAGACACACTTTCGCATTTATAATGGCGGACGGTAATGAGGGTATACATGCATTAGTATGGATGGCCTTGCGGAGTTATTTTAAAAGATGATGTCTCCTAAGATATTCATTGAAATCAAATGATGTCAAGTTTTTTCAAAATTAAATAATTGTGATGAATAACGTACCTATCCACTGTGTTCTCGAACCACTTGCGCTCCGCGCTCCTGCAACTGCTCCACAAAGCACGCTCCAGGAGCGCGAACGTATCCACTATGTAGAGCAGTTGCAGGAGCGCGGAGCGCAAGAAATTCGCAAACATAGTGGATACCCGGCTGAACCAAACGCCGAACGCTGTTGGTTTTTTGGCAATGCTCAAAGGGGCCTCAATCGTTTGGCGCACTCGATGTGGACGGTTATGTGTGAATCGGGCGATTGGGCATTATGCGCAGTCGTTAATATCCATTTATAAAGAACATAAATGCATAATTATGGGATTCAAATAAAGATTATATAAATAGGGTGCCAGCAGCCACTGCAGTCTGACGACGTGACGCTGCCGATGTCGAGAATTATATTTTAATCAACGTACAACTTAATACTGCCCAACAAATTGCAAAAAAAAATAAGAAAAATTGAATTTCGCGGGCTACAACCAATTGCGCATTCACCGGGGTAATCGTGGCCACGTGGTCACGAGGATTAGATTTTTACTGATTATTTCGTAAATTGCTTACGATAATGTTTATGATAAAAAAAAAATCGATTCCAAAACAATTTTAGAAATGTCTTATGCTAGGTACACACGTAGCTACTTTAATTGGCATCGCCAGCGACTCAGATTTTAACAGCACGGTTTGTCGCTAGCGATTTCAAAATATGTGTGTGGTTTGAAATAACCCCCCTGGTTATTTCAAACCACACACATACTCTACTCCGAAGTGATTGATTGTCGTGTCGGCCGAATGTTCGGTCATTTTCTGATTCGAATATTGTTGTCCTACTACGAATTTAAAAAAAAAAGGTAAAAAAATGGTAAGGGTGCTAAAAAGGTTCGGATTGGCACAGTTACCTACTCATCTTAGATTTAAACTATTCTTAAGTTGTCACCCTACTTTGTAACAGACAGACTGTACCACTTTTTACCGACTTCAAAAAAAAGGAGGTTATCAATTCGATACGTATGTATGTAATATTATTGGAATTGCATTATATTCACATATGACAATCTACTAAGGCTTCCAAACAAATATACAAAATTTCATAGACGTATGTATGTATGTATGTATGTATGTATGTATGTTTGTCCACGCATTTCTCAGCAACTGTTAATCGGATCGTGACCATTTTTTTTGTATTAGCTTACATTTACTTCAACTTAGGGCACAGTGCAAGTTTCATCAAAATCGGTTCAGTAATTTTCAAGATATGGACTAATACGTGTAAGTGTGACGGCACGGCGTATTGATACAAGCTACGGGTGTAGTGTCAAAGGGAAAACATCTCAAAACCTTGGTCAAATTCTAGTGCAAAAACTAAAAATTACGAAATAAAAAGTAATTTAAAAAAATTAAACCGACTTCAAAAAGAAATCAACTCAAAATTATGAAATAACTTTAATTTCGGAAGTCGGTGGCAAAAAACTAAAATACAGATCCCAAGACACCGACTTCCGAAATTAAAGTTATTTCATAATTTTGAGTTGATTTCTTTTTGAAGTCGGTTTAATTTTTTTAAATTACTTTTTTTATGAAATAAATTATTATTATTACAGTTTGGTCGGGACCTATAGTCAATATAGGAAATGAAAGGTAGTAGAAAATGACCGAACATTCGGCCGATACGGTGGTTAACCGCTTCGGAGTAGACCCCCAGGCAGTAAGTCGCTGGAGACTAAAGTCACTGCGTGTGTCCTAGCATTAGATGATTAGATTGTCAAACCCAAGATCAAGAGTATATCGAGCCTTTTCAGGAAGAAGATCGTAACCGCCATTTTGCATATTTTACAGGAGAACGTTTTTTTTAAATATTTCTCAAAATATTTACAGCATCAATTTGAAATTTTTACTTGGTGTTATATAGGCACCTCCCTATTAATTCAAATGCATTTGTCGCTTACGTTAAAACTGATGACCGTTATTATGTAGAGCTGATATGAGTATGTCGATTACGATAATTCTTAAATATCATAAAATAGTAGAATTATATATCTTGAATTATTTATGGGTAGTATAATCAATCATACGAGGAAGGATAGATATAAAAGTACTCTGTGGAGGAAGGGCTTGTGGCTAAGTAATTACAGCTGCAAGTCGATTGATTAGCCACGCTTGCCGCGGTGTTGTTACGTGGATGTGTGACCATCTTCATATACCAAGATCCCTCCGTGCCTCGGAAAGCACGTCCCGGCTGTCATTCGTGGATCGACAGTCGTTACGGGTCGTCAGAAGCCCGAAAGTCTGACAACCAGTCTTACCAAGGGGTATCGTATTATCCAGTAACTGGGTTGTGGAGGTCAGATATGGGCAGTCGCTCCATGTAAAATACTGGTATTCAGCTGCATCAGGTTTGACTGGAAGCCGACCCCAACATAGTTGGGAAAAGGCTAGGCAGATGATGATAATCAAAGACATTAAATTATTAACCTATCTTACTTTGATGATAATCAATCATACGAGGTGCGTCCATAGATTTAGGGGGTTGATTTGATAAACAATTAATTTCCCTGACAGTACTTTTTTGTATGTATTTATAATCGGGGTATTTACCAAGATTTCAGACAAATGCTACTCTGTGACTGTGATAAAAATTACTGTCAAACTGTCTGCCATTGCCACCGCCTCCGATTGTATGAACCTGAATGCAATGCATTATTCTGGGCCATAAATATAGTATTGAGAAGCTTAGAGCCATCAAAAATTTGGGTTAAAAAAATAATAAACAAATAAAAACTATAATAATATAGTTTTTATCTTCCTGGTAGATTCTTAAAATTTGTTAGTGGGTATCACTGACATAAAAAAATAAAGAGCTAACAGCGAGCTTGCTTGACTGCGTGTCACGTTTGTTCATAGGCATAATAATATTTCGTGTTTGATTTTTATTTTCCAAACACACAGGATCTCTGCATTGGAATGAGTCGTTTGTAAATAGTGACTTTTAGATGAGCAGTGTTAAAAGAACCATGCCAATTATTAATGTGTAGAATAACATAATTTCTTTTACTACCATCTATACCTACTGTGCGACCGTGAAGGTTGAGAATGTTACGTCATTTTGCTTTTAGTGTGTGATATAAACTTACATATTTTGTTTCTGTACTGAGACGTGTTTTTAACTCAAAAAGTGTTTGATGCTGTGAGTATTATTAACAAGTGTAATACGTCTGAAATGAGTGAAAACGTACATACACCGGCTGCGACGAGATGCCGCCATGTTATTTAGGATTCGCAGTTTTGCTGTCAACTACGTATCGCGGCTATCCCTGATACAGTTGGAGGATTTATTTTTATTCTCAAAGATCTGTAAGTAAACATAAACAGTGTAACGCTTTCATTAGTTTTCACAGCATCCTTAAAAGATTAGTTATGATGCTATTGACTGTAAGTTTATGTTGTTTACTGTGGTGTATTGACTGTCAATGCAATGACGTCATTGTATGTAAGTACTTACTGATTGTTTAATTGCAAAAAGTTGATCTTTTAGACATATTTTAGACGATTTCGATGTCCAAAACAATTTTTATAACATTGTTTCTTCAAGTCTAGTCTTTCAAGGTCTCCTTTTAGCCTCGATCACAAGTTTTGCTAGGTTATTTTTTGTTCCCGTAGCAATCACCAGTTTATTAAATTACAGAAGCAACGTTTTGCCCAGTTCTTGTAGAGTATGATATAGAAATTACGACTTCTAAAGATAATGTTGATGTTTAAGATATTTATCCCATTAATTTCTTAATTTAAATTGATAAAGTAACCACATTTACAGTTTGGGGCTATAGATTTTATACAATTCTTTTGTCTCTATCTTATTTATTAGCTAGCTCACATGTCATTGCCACCATCATTTAATGATAAAAAATAAAATAAATGTACTAGAAAATAGATGTTTGCTGTGATAGCCAGCCTAGCAGTGAGATATCTGGAAGGCTTGTTGTACTTGTTTTTCTTCGTCTATTATTTCTCATTTCCAGTGCCGGATAAGCAAATTAAGCAATTGCTTAGGGCATCACGTCTCGGGGGGCACCATAATGCAAAAAAAGCACCGAAACAGTATTTGCTAGCACAAGAATGGCAAGGTTGTTTATCAGCATGATATTACAAGACCCAAAAGTCACTAGAGATGTGCGCCAATCTTTACAAATCGCTTGTTGATGTTTTGGAAAAATACGAGGCGACTAGTGGATAGGAGGGCCTACAGGCGTCGATTGCTTAGGGCATCAAGTAGTCTTGATCCGGCACTGCTCATTTCCCTTGCATTCATTTAAATAAGAAGAAAGCCTAATTTTTTTCATGGTTATATTGCTGCATTTGTAAATGATCTGCAAGCATTAAGACTTCATTGGTGATTTCAAACCTATTACTTAATAAAGGTCTAGGCTGCCTCACATTGTTTTTGTTCACTGTAGAGTATACTGATACAGCGATATAATATAACCTATCCCTAAGATGACCCTCTGACGAAAATAGTGCTGCAGTTGAACATTGAATATTGAAACTGGAACCCTGAGACTCCTAGGTCATAGATATAAGCTGGTGTCCACAACTTCATGTCAAAGTATTTTACATAGAGTACCTATAAGTAATATCAGGTAAGATTTAGTGAAGGTTCAATTTTCTTTCTTTTCTTATTCAGATAGAAAACAATAGAAATGATCATCCGTTCATACTCGTATGACATAATTATTTGTATTCCACAATACAACAATAAATATGGTTTAACCTAAGACCTAATTCCAGAACCTGTTTGATTCCATCATACAGGTACGAGGAACAGTGATACTTTTCTGTGAACGGTGACAATGCCCTTAAGAATTATAGGACTATCTCACATCGGAGCCATGTTTACAAGCTGTTTTCAAGATTCATCAGGAACCATCTTGTTTGACGACTTCCAGCCTTTAGCATAGTAGACCACATACATACGCTGCAGCAGGTTATACAGAAGAGTATAACCTCCCTTTCTGCTTAGCGTTTGTGGACTATGAGAAAGCATGCAAAGCAAATCAAGACATGGGCTGTATGAAAAGGCCACTATGTTAGCCCTATTCCAGGATCAGACCTCATAACCTATCCCTCTGCAGCGAGGTGTAAGACAGGGCGACGCTACCTCTCCAAAACTTTTCACTGCTGCGCTGGAGGATGTCAAGGTTCTGGACTGGAAAGGGCTAGGCATCAACATCAATGGCAACTACATCGCTCACCTACAGTTTGCCAATGATATAGTGGTCAAGGCTGAGAGTATGGAGGACCTCATTTCAATGCTTGCTGACCTCAGGAGTGCTACCAAAAGGTAGCACTCCTGAGGTCCTAAAATGAACATGGACAAGACATAGGTCATCTCAAATGCCCATATAACACCCATCCTCATGAAGATCAGAGATGCTTCACTCGAATTTGTTGATGATTGTGTTTACTCAGGACAAACTGTCCAGTTAGGATGGTGCAACTTCGAGAGAAGTCAATCCGACAGTTGGGCAGTGTGTCAAAACGAAAGTCTTACCAGTACATGTTGCCAGTGATGATATATAATAATAATAATAATAAGACCTTTATTTTCAGGCTACTTTGGCCCATAGATAAATACCTTACAGACACTAACATATATATTATAATAATACAATGTTTGTTAGTGTATAAACTTAAAAGCAAGTTAGTAAAACTCACACACACACTCACACATCCTCTCTCTCACTTATATAGCACTGAAACGTGGTTGCTTACACAATAGGCCTCATTAGAAGGCTGAAAGTCATCCAAAGGGCAATGGAGAGGGCTATGCTTGGAGTTTCGATGTGATTGAATCAGAATTGAAGAGATCCATATAGGAGAACGAGGATAACCAACATAGCCTGATGAATTGCCAAGTGCCAGTGGGCAGGGCACATTGCTTGCAGAACAAATGATCGATGGGACTGAAAGGTTCTGGAGTGGCGATGATCGATGGGACTGAAAGGTTCTGGAGTGGCGATGATCGATGGGACTGAAAGGTTCTGGAGTGGCGACCGCGTACCGGAAGTCGTGTTGGAAGGCCTCATAAGGCGGACCAATGACCTGGTGAAGGCCGCGGGATTTCGCTGGCTGCGAGAAGCACAGAACCGGTCGAAGTTACGGTGCTTGGGGGAGGCCTATGCCCAGCAGTGGACGTCTTTCGGCTGAAATGATGAATGATGAACCTAGGAGAACTGGCTCCCTTAAAAGTTTAAGAGTATTTTGCCTTCAATTAATACACTGTCTGTTAACGTATTTAAAGTGCCCTAAGGACTGGTAGCGTACAATATTGAATGGCAATGTTGCCAAACTTTTGGGCAATTTTATATGAATTATTGAAATTTGGACAGGACAACGTCAGTAGGGTCAGCTAGTAACAAAATACGAACACAAGCCTGGTTAAAGGCAACCTTTTATTTTGTAGTTTTAGATTCTATGCTGATAAAAATTGGGCCAAGAGTTAATTTTGAGTTTGCACAGCGTGGAATGTGGAATAATTAGAGTTGATGGAGTTTTACATAAAAATACCTTCTAACATGTATGTGCGGTCCCAAACAGTAAAAATTTACTTTGAAAATGGTAAATAATTTTTCCTTCTAAGGTACGAAACCCTCGGTGCACGGGTCTCGGGATTTTTTAAACAACAAGCCACAAAAACCACTTGCGGTAAAACAAGCTTCGACGATTCATGCACTCGCCATGATGCTGCGACCTGAGGGCATAGTGTTAAGTACGTCAATTTGTATGGAATCATTATTTTCCCCACTATTGTCACCAGACGGCGCTGCTTCAGTGTCAGTACAAATTGAAGTTTACGTTTAAGCGATCTAGTACGTATAAAAACTCACACCAGGCCCACTGTAAGCCTAGCGCGAAAACGTGCGAAGTAAACGTAACGTTTATGATTTTTAAGGACAAGGGATTTTTTTAACCTGTTCACGGTATAAGGTTTCGTGAGGATTTGAATGGGTTTACCAAACACTAATTGCACAGGGGAACCCTTAAATTCCTTTTACGGGTTTTATGGCATAAGGGTTACCCGTTCATGTACTAAGAGCTACCCGTTCATGAAATAAGGGTTACCCTATGCAATTACTGTTTAGTTAGAAGGATTACTATCCCGATCACAATGTATGATTGGTTGAATGGATAACCGGTTCATATAATTAGATAAGCCGTTTCCACTGTAACATATATCGTAAGGGTTCTTTAGAAACCCTTTGCAGAAACCATATCGTAAACGTTTTATATATTACGCCAAACTGATTTCAGTAAGCCGTATAAACGGTCCCTGGTAACGTAACACTTGAACAAAGAAATCGTCAAAAATCTGTTAACAGGGTGGAGTAGATACGCGGAGCTCGTGGCCAAACGCTTAGCTAGCGTACTGATTATACGAATGCTCGCATTGTAAACAATAGCATGTTACATTACATGATACGAACTGGTTAGCCGCCAGCTTAAAGCCGATCGTCCACCGCCAGCTAAACTAAGTTAATTTATTTTATTTCGCTCGTCTAGTTGAGCCAGTTTTTCATACATGTGCGTCCACCTCAAAATATGCTAGTTAAGCTAACTATAATAGCCCAACTAAGTCAAACTAACTTAGTTGTGTAGGCCGATCCGAAGCTACCCGAACTAAGTTAAGCTTCTCTCACCCCCTTACGTTACGCCCTCTGGCGCCTTCCGCTAGTGTTGTTTTGTAGTGTGTGATCGTGCGCAGGCAGTGAAACACGAATTTGCAGCATGGAGGTATTTATTGAATACGTCAAACAATATCCTATATCGTATAATCCGGAGGCAATAGACTCTTCTTTTCCTATGACGATTGTAATCCTCCTCTGAACTCTCGTCATAGCTCTTCTCTTGTTCTTCCATCAAGTCCGATTTACTCGACATTCCAGCACAAACTGATCATCATTAACGTAGTTTTAGCTTATTTTTCGGTGGAGGGACAGTTTTATTCCCAGTTTAGCTTAGCTTAGTTCACTGAGCTTAGTTCTTAATTAGTTTAGCTGGCGGTGGACGATCGGCTTTAAACTCTTCAATAAAACACTCGCCCCTATTTTTATGACAGGCCAATCAAAATTTTATCAAGATTAGGTTACGACAAGGCATTTTCAGCTGGTCTCTTGTCCTTATCGTTTATTTAATAGCAGTAGCAATGTTTTGAAGTTGTGAAGGTGAGATTTCACTTTTGTGAATCGATCGTCTGTCGCCTAGAAATAAATCAGTAAAGGCCAAACCTCACTGGGATGCCATAGTGGAATACTATAACTACTATAAGCTTTGCGGGAACAGCTCTTTGGTGGGCCAACCATACATTATGTTAGTAACACGACCTGGGCTCGCCGTCCGCGCCATGGCGACCCAGTAAGGTATGGCCCTTATTCAAATCAACCGAAAATATCAGGTAGCGAAAAGGCCCATCCGGTTCGATTCCCGCAAAGCTAATTTAAATTTAAAGAAAATTTGGAGACAGTGTTTTTTGAAATCAGTTACCTATCACAAGTTTTTAGAAACTAGCCTATTTTAACGCATTGCATGCGTTCATTCTGATGCAAAAATATTCAATAATATTTTATCAGCCGCCTAGCATATTCCCAACTAGGTTAGGGTCGGCTTTCAGTCTAACCAGATGCAGCTGAATATGAGTATTTTACATAGACTTCCATCTGACCTCCACAGGCCAATTACTAAACAACGCGCATTTCTAAGGTTGTCAGACTTTCGAACTTCTGGCTACTCTTAACAAATGACATGAACATTTGTATAACCACTTGCTTAAGTATAGGAAAACTCAGGATTTCCCCAGTGGAGGAGCCTTGGGTTTCCCTAGAAAATATGTGGAGAATCTCCACATTTCTTGATAACATGGAGCAAATCACATTAAGAAGTGATAAGCTTGTTGTGCAAGCTTATATCACTTCTTTCATTATAGCTAGTGAAATTTTTATTAAATATTTTTTCTTTTATAACATTGAGGTTTTTTTTTGTTACAGTTGATTCATTTTCTTGAGTAAGCTTCAACGTAACATCGCCACGGAGCGTCAGAACTCGGCGCTGACAGGCGCCAAACACTTCAATGAACCATATATGCCAGTACTGGCTATTGAAGATGCAAGGTAATATCATTTCTCTCTAGCCTTTGTTTATCATAATACCTTTACATATTTTTTTTATTGAAATTCACTGAGTGCGCTAGTTTCATTCTGTTTGCAAGGAAATTATAAATGAATGCTCATCTTCATTCACAGTCACATCACATAAATGAGTATTGATCAACTATCTCGACTGAAACTTAGGGTCTAAACAGACGGACTGCATTTCAGCTGCAACATCGCAGTTTGGATGCAGTTGACTTAACTGCTTCGAAACCTAGACCTAAACCTTCAAATGCATCCAAACTGCGATGTTGCAGCTGGCATGCAGTTCAAATGCAGTCTGTCTGTATAGACCCTTAAAAAATGGTTAAATGATTAGGTATTTCGTCGAATCCAACAGTGGTGGTTCCTTATAAAAAATAAAGTACCTTAAACAGATTAATATACTACCCACAGTACCCATTATCTGAACCTTTTAACATTAAGTTTAATTTTTATTATTTTCTTGGATTGGAGTGTGTCTCCATCTCCACCATTTTACGCGTTGGTACGACACGACACCGCGTTTTCATGAAAATGTAATAATGTAACGTAGGGACTTGCGCATTTTCAGTTTCGAAAACTTTTTATTGCACGATAACCTTTCTTTCCCAATCGATTCGACCCGACACAGAATTTCAATCCAACCTTTTCTGCTTCATTGCTAAAACTATGTGTCAGAAAGATGTACACGAATGATTTCGTAAGTTTTTCTTCTGGCCGGAAATTTAGGCCTGAAAACATAAAAATATTTTAGTCCTTTAATGAGTACAAACCATGTACAAACAAACCGATATTATAAAAATTTCATGGGGTGTAAAAAAAAAATTAAAATATTAATCACTTGCCAATTCCTATAATTAAGGTACTAAATTTTATTATTATTATATTAATTATTTATAACAAAATTAAATTCTAACATAACATTAATGTACTTGCCGATAAAAATTCCTTTGAATATACATAGATTCTTATTGATAAATATTTAGGTAGTGTCTTTTTGTGTTGCTACTTTTGCCAACTTAAACAGCTACTCATTCGTAATTGAAAAACGAATTTACTATTTACTAAAACTATGAGCATGACTTATTAGTTTAATAACATGAATATTTTCTCTACTTTTCGTAATCGGGCTAGTTTTGAAGTTAGTAGCTGTGCAATACCATCACAATATTTCACCCATCTTCGATAGCATCTCGGCCACCACACTTCCATTGCTGAATATAGGCTTCCCACAAGAGTCACCACAACGACAGGGTCTTCACTGCCCGCATCTAGCTTTATACTTTCAATCTTTTGATCAGTAAAAATAATTGAATTGGCTAGCGTCAATATTCTTCCATCTAGTCGCTTCTAGTTTTCTATTACAGTTAATTTCTTGCAAACATTAAGAATTCTTTTGATTCTCTTATCATTTTCCCATTATAATTTTATTGTAATTTCTCTACATTGAGATAAAGTAAAAGTGGCGTCGTTCTGTGTTCTAAATAAACACTAGATATGTATTTGCTGAATATGAAGAATATTATGCAGCTATACCAAATTGCTGATGATGTGTAGCTAGGTATAGGTATGTAGTAAGCGATAGCAAAAAAAAAAAATTTAGTGACACTTAATAGCTAACAAATCATTGTGTTGGATTTGCAATTGTGGATCATCGTGCGATTATGATCGCCCGGCTTTGGAAAGAGAAGGCAGTGTTGTTTACTTTTTATTTAAGCTCTATCGACGCAGTTCCGGGTCAGGGTTTTCCGGGCACCAGGTCTCCGGATTGTGTTATTTTACGCCAGAGATCCTCCCAACCAACCACTGCGAGCCCGGACGACCCGGGACCCCCGGACAAGAGTGAACCAGTTTCTCAGTTGATGGAACCAACTGCATAACTATGGAGAACTGAAATGGCATAAATTAATAGCACTGACGAGATGATACTGTATTTTATATTTTCAGTAATTTCAAGTCGATTCTAGCATAGAAAATCAACGTTTGCTTTAAATTCAGCTAAGATGAAAACATATAGCATGAATAACGTGCATTCTATCAAACAGGCGTAGTTTATAGCAAATTTGCATGTAAAAAGTTGAGCTATTGAATCGGCACGGTTCTCATGGCGACGCTACGACGGCGATAGAGGCAGACGGTATCCATGACGACACCGGAGACTTCACACGCGGAGTAGGTACGGGTACGATCAATCCCGGGCGAAGGAAGCCTGCGCCCACCCCGCCGCCACCGCCGCCGTCGCCACTGCGCGTCGCCTTCGTTGCTGCGGTCAACGCGCACTCTTCTCAAACATTCTTCCATTAATTTTCTTGTAGGTATAGGAAGAGTATACCATAGCAAATGATGTATTTTTTTACATAAGATGGGTTATATTGGAGAGTCCAGTCGAACAATTCCCAGCCCTACATTTTTTGTTATCCAGGCCATTTATCTTAATTCCACCTGATTAATTAAAATAAGTGACTTTAAGAAAATTAATACACGGGATCGTTTGCATCAGCCTTTAAAAACCGGATCGCTGTCTTGGCTTCGTTGGACAATGCCGTAGCACTAGATTGTATTCTTAGATTCATTCTTAGACCTTGCGAATTTTTATCGTTGCTACTTAAGATTTTATCGTCACGTCAGATTTTGTAAGTTTTTAAATATTGTAAGTATTTTTTGTTTCATTGCTATGAACCAAATGAGTCAGTTCAAGCAGTGGACAAACAAAAAAACATTTTTTTTTCGTCTTGAGCTCCTTTACGATAACTTCGTAACTTGGCGACGTAACTTGCGCAATAAACGTAACGCAACATGTAGGTACTTGCACCGCTTCGTCGGTTTTTCCTGATCTTGGCATTGGTCCTGCTTTGTTTGTAACGTGTTTAAAATGCAAATTGAAGATGAAAAAGAATCGAAAACTTTCTATTTACTAAAATTATTATTTATGTTACTGTAAAAGCTCGGCGCTGATTCGAACACCTTCAGAATTTTCAGTAAAACCAATTTATCATGTCATGCGCAGTAAAAATTCCGGTCCGATTTATTAGTATTCGGTAGTATTATCGTATAATTATTTTTAAACTTCTTATTTGACGATCTCTGGTTATACAACTTATACACCGGTTAATCAGGGACCGTACAACCCCGCTTAAGGGTTGAGTTGTTCAAAAGGTTATGCGTTCAATCGGCTAACCTTATGAAGCATGTATCCAGTTGTATGGCTTAACCCTTTCAAACCCCATGAAACCGAAACCCAATTATAACTATAACACTTTGAATAATCATAATCAGCCTATTACGTTCTCATATGCCTCCTCTCTGTTAGAGGGAGTGGGCGATAATTGAACACTGAAAAGTTTGTAACACGAGGGTGAGGGTACTAAGTCGTTCATCGTGGGGATTTTTTAGGGGTTTACTTGTTCATGGGACAACTACTGTCTGGTTTGAATGGGTTTACTAACCAGTTTAGCATCTTCAAAATCTGATCTTCCTCAGCACGCTGACACCCGAGTAAGCTGATTAAAAATGTCTTGACGTTAAGTTGAACTTTAAAAATCATACTACGTCACCACCACCACCTGTTTAGCCTTTTCCCAACTATGTTGAGGTTGGCTTCCAGTCTAACCGGATGCGGCTGAATACCAATTTTTTTGCATGGAGCGACTGCCTATCTGACCTCCAGAACCCAGTTACTGGGTAATACGATACCACTTGGTAAGACTGGTTGTTGTTGGTTGTGTTACAAAATCATACTACATGTCCGCTTAAATATGGACAATGCATTTCAGTTCCCGACACTAGTATGGACCATCTAACTGATAGGTTCTCAACCTTATTTTGAATACCCACGGCCCACTTTGAAAATATTTTTTTTCTATACTTAGCCCTGCAATTTTTTCTTACTTACTATCTGTCGCCCATCTGAAACAGCTGTTGCCACGTTTATATTTAAACGTGTAATATTATTATAGTCGTAAAATAGGCTATATAATTTTCTCTGGGTCTCCTAATGCCCCCCTGAAAGTCTCAAATGCCGACGAAGGTGCGTTATCGCCCACTCTGAAAACCTATGATCTAACATAAGGACTGTGGTCCACTGCAGAACATGCCTCTCCTCGTAAGGATATGAAACAGGCATTGATCAACCCGCTTTCTTACTGCAATTATGTAGCGTTATTGGTGCGCATTTAATATTCAATCGAATTCAATGAAAGTAATTGTACCTAGTTTTGAATACTATAGGTAATATTTCAGTGGTGAAGCACGTGACCTTGACCCCAGAGCATAGGCCTAACCTGCCCCAAAAGCGTTCAGTTAAAAGTTGGCGATCGATAAATAAGATGGGGTTCGCGCAAGCGCCAACATTCCCGTTCACCCAATCGATCTGCCCGCCCACGTGACGCAACGCATTTGCGGGGATTCTTTGCGGACACCTCAGTCTTTATACTACATGTATACAAGAGCCTGAACATACCGAGTGACCAGAGAAGCAATAAACGAAAACGAAACTGCAGAAACTAATAGGTTTCTTCCTAAATAATTAAATCATTTCTTTAAATCATTTTAATCTGTACATTTTTAAGAATTTGCAATAAAAAAACATTCGAAAAAAAATGCTGTATTAAAAATACGACCAATTCAACATAAATCTTAATCTATTTTTAAATACTAGTCAAGTCATACCTTGATCTCACGAAATACTTGGGATACAACTAAGGTAGATGACGTTATAAACGTCACGCGTCTTCGCATTTTTTTCATTACACAACATTATGAAAATTTGTTCTGACTAAGGTGGAATAAAAGGTTACGCACTGTACAGCAGAGTATTACTTGGACGGTTTCCTAACGCTGCCCACCAAGCTGCCCACCAAGCTGCCGCCCTCGGATTGGCTCCCTGTGTTAGTCCCCACGTTATTAAAGCTACAGAAATTGTTTCCAATGTAAATGATAATTTCTATGATTTTGAAATAATAAATAATCCTTTGATCTTAATAATAGTAAATGACTAAATAGTGGGTAAATAATAAATAGTAAGGTTCGATTTATATGATGAAGTATGTGGGACGCAAGACTACAGTCCACATGGTCCCCAACCAATATATTACGCCATTTATATTCTCATTAGTTGTTTCATTTGATGAGATTATCTTCGCTCCCCCGAGGTTGAAGCTCATCATTTCTTGTAAACATATATTGCTTGAGTTTCATTTAAAGTTAACAGACTGTAAAGATATCTGAGTCTGATGAAGAAAGTTATGTGTCTCTAGATCAAAGAGAATACAACCAACACTAAAAAACCCCATAATAATTATAAGGTTTATGATAGACTCCTAAATTAAAAATTGTTTTATTTTATTTACTCTTTCTATTAAGTTCCAAAAAATATATTAAGAAAATTACAGATAATATTTAATTATGAGTATTATTTGTTTATTGAGTATTTTGAGAAAGATCTGACATGTATGCATGACAGGATGGTGTGATTCTTGTCACCCTAAATAGATTGCCCAAGGTCTCTCCCATACCCATCACACTTCCCTTTGTGTGTTGAGTTGTCTTTCTGACTAATCTGTTTAAACGCTTCTAAGTCATCACGCTAGCATTGTAGCTACTACCTATGACAAATCATTGTGTATCTCTGTATTACCCAAACTATGACTGGTAGAAAATGCCTATACATTTAGGTAATATAAGGCATTAAGTCTGCGTCCCTGTACATTAGTGCTTGATTTGGATTATGGAAATCCATCTAGATTTTCATAATGCACTAAATACTGAAAAGTTTTGTTTGGATAGTGTTAAAGTAAATTTAACATAAATATAATAATATACTTAATTTTATTTAGTAATTTTAGTTTAATCAAAATCGTTTTAAGTTGCAACATTGTAATTGAATTTAACACCTTTTCATGGCTAGCAACACGGGCTCTCTGCATCCACGCTCAACCGGCAAGTCCATTTTTTGTACCTTTACATTTTAAAACTAATAAATCCAACAATATTTCCTTCGCATGAGTTTTAATTATACATGCGAAAGTGGTCCTTCGATTGGAAATTCGAGGTCGTCGTGTATTCTCCGTGGTTTGGGATTTTGTTCGTGGAGCTATAGTTCACGTGCACAACTCGGCCCGGGCAAGTCTACGTGCAGAACCTATATTTGCACTTGGGCACGAAGAAACCATCGGCCCATATCCTCAAGCAAGATACAGTCCCAAGAAATTCCATCCATCCATCGTGTCTGTTCGTATTTCTATAAGTACCTACGAACACGAAACTGGAAGGTGGTTCATCGATTCGAGAACATAGCATCATTTTGACAAGTTTCATCAGTCATCGTGTTGGTTCGTATTTCTATAATTAATGCGAAGGTGGCTGTGAAAGTGAAAAAGTTCGAACATTACAAGTACCTACCTACAAGTACAAAATATTTTTTCTTCAAACGTCAAACTAACGAAAAAGCGGGAACGCGCAGTCGACATTGACACTGACAGTGACAGGCAGTTGTCACTTTATTTCAAAACTGCAAGAAGCGGTGCTCGGCGGATCTAACTGATTTATTTCGACAACAACAACAACAAGAAATACAACTGTTTACTGGGCGTTTAAGACGGAGTGTTCCTAAAGTGCTGATAATCAACAAGATGGAAGAGGATCTTAAGGTTTTGCGTCTAAAGCGCGGTCAACTCAAAGGTACTGTAACTCGCATTGAAAACTTTATCAATGACCCAGTGAATATTTCTAGTGTTACTGCTGAAGCTCTTCAAACTCGAAAAGAAAAGTTAATTTCAACTTTAAAAGACTATGAAAAGGTCCAGCTAGACATTTTGTCGTTAGATAGTAAAGATAACGAAGATGTGGCTATTTTAGAAGAAAAATATTTCTCCATTATTTCCAAAATAAACCATTGTCTAAAAAACTTGAATACATCAGAGGTGTCCCAGTGTACAAGTGTATCTTCATCTAAATTGCCAAACATTGACTTACCGGTATTTAGCGGAAAAGACTTTACAAAATACACACCATTTATAGATTTATTTACTGCGGTAATACACAACAACAAGGCACTTTCTGATGTACAAAAGTTATTTTACTTAAGGAAATATTTAAGTGATGATGCTCTTAGTGAAATAATTAATTTACCTCTTGTCAATCAGTCATATCAAGAAGCCTTGATATTATTAAAGAAACGCTTTGATAACAAAGCTAGATTAATTATAAATCATATAAATATACTTTTGGACTTGCCTACAATGCAGAAGAGCACTGCGGCCTCTATAAGGTCATTCATTTCAGAGATAAAGCAGCAGCTATATGCTTTGAAAAATTTAAAGCAACCCACAAAGGAGTGGGATATGCTGCTTATTTCAATATTTACTAGGAAACTAGATACCTTTACCAACAGAGCCTATCAACTTGACAGGAACTCTGAAGTTTTACCAACGATGGAAGAACTTATGTCTTTCCTTGAAAAGCGTGCTATGGCGCTTGAGGACTGTGGAGTCTATGAAGACGCTTCTAAGAAGTCAAATAAGGTAACCAATGTTGCTACCTCAAATAATGTAAAATTATGTACATTTTGCAAAGGTAATAATTACCACAAACTTTACAATTGTCCTTCCTTTAAAACGGCTTCAATAAAAGACCGTCAGAATTTTGTTTCTATAAACAAACTATGTACTACATGCCTAAATGCACATAGTGCTAAATGTAAATTTCACTTTACCTGTCAAATATGCAAGGAGAGGCACAATTCACTTCTGCATGTAGACAAGGAAATTGAGGGAAAGGAGGCTGTTACATTACACTCCAGTATAGTGCTAAGTAACAATGTTATATTGCCAACTGTGAAGGTAAAATTATTTAATATTGCAGGCCATGAAGTCTATGTCAGGGCACTGCTCGACTCGGGTAGTCAAGTGTCACTCATCAAAAATTCCCTTGTGAAGTTTTTGGGTTTGACATGCATACAAAAAGAAACACATATTATTGGTGTTACAAATAAAAACAGCAAAATCAATCATTTTGTTAATGTAAATTTGCATTCCCCAGTGTCAAAAACTCAATTAAATGCAAAATGCCATGTTGTAGATTCTATAACTACTAAATTACCTCAACAATTTATTGATATTTCACAATTTAATTTACCTAAAGATATAATTTTGTCTGATGATAAGTTTAATCAGCCTGCAGAAATTTCTTTGCTTTTAGGTGCCGATATATACTTCAGTATTTTGTTAGATGGTAATAAGAAAATTCCAAGTGGCCCTGTTTTGCAAAGAACTTTGTTCGGGTATGTTCTTGGAGGTACCATAAATATAAATGCCTGCGATGTTGACAACAATTATGTTTCAAATATGGCTATCTGTGAATCTAACAAACTAGAAAATGTAATGGAGCAATTTTGGCTCACTGAAAAGGTTCCTGAATCAACTGATAGGTTGTGTAGTGAGTATAAAAAGGCTGAGGTTAATTTTCAAAACTCAGTTAAAATTGAAAATAAAGTATTTCAAGTTGATATGCCACTTGTCTGTGACTTAGAACAACTACAGCTTGGAGATTCCTTTTCAGTCGCTCATCAAAGATTTTTGACACTGGAAAATAAATTTAAAAGAAATCCATTGCACCTGGAAAAGTATAAACAGTTTATTGAAGAATATATTGCCTTGGGACATGCAAAAAAGGTTGACATTAGTGAATATGAAGTTACTAATGGACATATTTACTTTTTAGCTCATCATGCTGTGATCAATGAAGACAGCAGAACAACCAAACTGCGAGTGGTATTCGATGGTAGTATGAAGTCAAAAGGTAGAGTCTCCCTGAATGATGTCATGTTGAATGGACCAGTTGTACAAAGAGAGCTATTTGATATCCTCCTCCTATTCCGTACGTACCTTTATACTTTAATTTGTGACATTGCCAAAATGTTTCGCTGTGTGAAGATAAATCCAAAGCAAGCCTGCCTCCAGAATATACTCTGGAGAGATCATCCACACAAGCCCATCAGTTGTTTACAGCTGCAAACTATTACATATGGGTTAAAACCATCTACATTTTTGGCCACCCGATGCCTAATAGAGCTGGCTCATAGGTATGGTGAGAGGTATCCGCTTGCAGCAGAAGCTATGTTATACAATACTTACGTAGATGATGTACTATGTGGCACTGACAGTATAGAGTCCCTGCATGATCTCAAGGTCCAATTAGTAGAACTTTTAAAATTGGGAAATTTTAATTTGCACAAATGGTGTTCAAATGTATCTCAGGTGCTGGAAGGTGTTCCTATTGAACATAAATATTTTAATGATGACATTGAATTTGATAAAAATAACATTGTAAAAACATTGGGCTTAAAATATAACAATACTGTAGATCAGTTTAGTTTTACAAGTCCACCATATAAAGATGGGATGTATACTAAAAGGCAGGTACTTAGCTTTATCGGAAAAATGTTTGATCCGCTTGGATTAATAGGGCCTATAATTGTAGTTGCTAAGCTTTTTATGCAGCAATTATGGTCTGTCAATTTAGGATGGGATGCTATATTGCCTCAAAGCTTGTTGGACATTTGGCATACATTTCTATCCAACTTAAACACAATGGGTACTATCACTGTTCCACGTTGTGTAAGTTCTTATGACACAGTTTCCATAGAACTGGTAGGCTATGCAGATGCATCACAAAAGGCATTTGGCTGCTGTCTATACCTAAGAATTTTGAATAAAGACGGGTCAGTCATTGTAAATTTATTATGTTCAAAGTCTCGTCTTGCTCCGTTAAATAAAGCATTAACAATTCCCAAGCTTGAGCTTAATGGCGCTCTATTATTAGCCCAACTAACTCATAGAGTGAACAAGGTGTTGCTGTCGAGATTTCCATTGAAGGTATACTTGTATAGTGACTCACAGATTGTGTTGGCATGGATTAAGTCAAGCAATATTAATTCCAATACATATATTGCAAATAGAGTCAAACAAATACATGATTTGACAAGTGAAGCTGAGTGGTCATATGTGCAAACTTCAGATAACCCCGCTGATCTGCTTTCTAGAGGAATTCAGCCACAAAAATTACAATTTATCAATCTATGGTGGCATGGCCCCACAGAGCTATCTAATAAGGACTATGTACACCCATATTATGCTAATTTCAAATTGCCTATTCCACCTGCAACTGTGTCTGTATCTACTGTAGCAAACCCACTTATTGTTGACCAGTCAGATTTGCTTGATCTCATCAAAAACTCCTCTAATCTAAATAAATTACAAAGAGTTATAGCATACATACTTAGATTTAAAAATAACTCTTTGATTTCAAATGGAAAACTTATAGGTGTACTAACTCCCAAGGAACTACAAAAGGCCTTATTAGTGATTATAAAATGTACCCAGAAAAAATATTTCTCTAAGGAAATAGCTTCAATTTTAAATAAAAAAGATTTGAAGTCTGGTATATCAAATCTGCATCCATTTTTGGACAAGGAAAACATACTACGGGTTGGTGGCCGCTTACAAAATGCAAATAATATTTCCTATAACAAGATGCACCCAATTATTATGCCAAAATCATGTCATGTCACAACATTGTTGATTGAAAGGGAACATTTGCGTCTCTTGCATGCGGGACCCAAGCTAATATTGAGTTCTCTATCTCAGAACTATTGGCTAATCAGTGGACATCGGGAGGTTAAGAAGGTAGTACACAAGTGTATGAAGTGCGCACGTTTGAAGGCTGCAACTGCTAAACAACTGATGGGCTCTCTGCCCAAAGAAAGGCTTACATCAAAAAGACCGTTTGAGGTTGTAGGGGTAGATTTCTGTGGTCCATTCAATATGAAGTCTGCAAGGATTAGAAGACCTCTGCAAACTAAATGCTATGTCGCGCTGTTTGTTTGTTTTGCTGTCAAGGCAGTTCATATAGAACTTGTTAGTGACCTCACTACTGAGACCTTTTTGGGATGTCTCAAAAGGTTTATTGCAAGGCGCGGTATGCCTACTCAGATTTTTTGTGACAATGCAAAAACTTTTAAAGGAGCCTCTAATCAATTGAAGGGTCTGTATGATTTGTTTTCGTCAAAGGCTCACAGGGATTCTGTAGATCAGTTTTGTAATACAAACATGATAAAATTTAACTTTATTCCGAGTTATTCTCCTGAATTCGGAGGGCTGTGGGAAGCAGGCGTCAAGAGCTTTAAGTATCACTTTAAAAGGGTCATAGGTAGTTTATGTTTAACGTTCGAAGGTCTATATACCATCATAACAGAGATTGAAGCTGTGCTAAACTCCCGGCCCCTGCTGCCTATGAGCTCGGACATTTCTGATGTTAGTTTTTTAACGCCTGGGCATTTTTTAATAGGCAGCTCCTTGACCTCCTTTCCAGAATTAGATATTACAGGAACACCCATTAACAGGCTTAAGTTCTGGAACATATGTTCAAAAATAAAACAAGACTTTTGGAAGGCTTGGTCAAGGGACTATCTAACACAGTTACAAAACAGGCCCAAGTGGCATCAAACACATCCCAATTTAAATGTAGGGGATTTAGTAATTGTGAAACAAGATAATGTGCCTCCATTATCATGGCCTATGGCCAGAATTGTAAAAATTTACACCGGCCCTGATGATAAAGTCAGGGTAGCTGATTGTAAAATTGGTAATAAAATCTACACTCGCTCTTTAAGAAAGATTTGTCCATTGCCTTTATAAATAGAAGATAAATACTTAGTTTATTCATTAAGTTCACATTTCATTGCTTAAATGTATAAGTAACTTGCCGGCCCCAACTATGTTAAAGTAAATTTAACATAAATATAATAATATACTTAATTTTATTTAGTAATTTTAGTTTAATCAAAATCGTTTTAAGTTGCAACATTGTAATTGAATTTAACACCTTTTCATGGCTAGCAACACGGGCTCTCTGCATCCACGCTCAACCGGCAAGTCCATTTTTTGTACCTTTACATTTTAAAACTAATAAATCCAACAATATTTCCTTCGCATGAGTTTTAATTATACAGATAGAAATTAAAAGTTAAAATGATGACACCAAAATAACAATGAAATAGTTAATGGATGATCTGCTGTTGTAATTTTTATTATTTGTTAATCTTCAAATTCAATTTTAAGTCTAAAAATAAATCAATAAATCTACATTATCCAATCTGCATAATTCGTTTGTCGGAGCTGCCATAAATATCCTAGTTAAAATACGTTGTGACTGAACAGATTATCTAAAGCAGAAAAAAATAGCAAATATCTATGAATTACCTAGTCTAGTCATAAAATCTGTCCCTCGTAAAATGGTCTCTAAATATTTTTTACGAAAATACATTATATACGTTCTTTATTGCCTATTTTATAAAATAAAAGTTAAAATCATTCGAAGAGCCCTTTGCTTTGACACACTTCTTCAATCTATCCGGCAACTCGTCTATCGCCGCACGTAAAAACATAAACTTTGAATGAATAATGAATATTTCTGATGCTGCTGCTGCCACCAGATTTAGTGCGCGTGAAACCGTGATTACGCTTCAATGACTCAATATTACGGTGAGGCTTCGAGCAGGCTTTCTCCTCCAAAACTTCCCATAGTCGGTAGTTCAATCGGTTGAGGTCGACACATCCAGAGGGCAAATCATCGAAGGCAATAAAATCGGGTAAATTGTCCTTTAGCCAACGCTGCGTGGTTCGCACTTTGTGTGCCGGTGCCGACAGCTAACTACGCTGCTTTGGTTTTACTCCTTGTTGACAAAAATGATGCTTAGTGACTCCCTCGTACGACACATCCCACCAAACCATGACTGAGGCCGGGTGATCGCCACTTTCCACCTTGTCAACCGTTTCAGAAGCTTCTTGAGAGATGTGTGCATAGACCCTGTCATTTTGGCGGTTGAAATTTTCCTCTAAGGTGAAGATTTTCTCATCCGTAAAAAGGATTGTCGATATCCGTTTTTTGCGTGCTGCTGCCACAACTTCTTTGCTTTGGTGACTCTGATGCTGCGTAAAGCAGCCGTCAAGCGGTGTCCAGTACTTCGTCGATAAGTGCCAAGCTTTAGGTCTTGTTTAATGATGCGAGACATGGTCCTAGCTGGAATTTTCTTTTCTCTGGCCATGATTTTCTGTTTACGGAGAGGATTTCGGCGAATTCGCTCACTGCTGGCATCCTTGAATCACGTGGGCGGCCGCTCCTATTGTCCGACTTTTAATTAGCTGCAGTAAAATTACACTTCTTTCTGTCATTTCGTTAAAAATGTTGCCACACTATCTATACTAGTGCTGTGATTTAACCACAATTAAACGTCATTTTAATTTAGATACTACTCGAAATTGATCAATTTTGATTTAAACGTAAACAATCAAAAATATTCTTTGTATTGATCGGATAAAAATATATGTTGTAGCTTTAAATCAGCGTAAATACAATAGTCTACTAAAGATAATTTTGTTTCAATTTTTACTCTAAAACCCCTACTACTTAAATCTATATAAGAAATATTTTTTAAAATAAATTAAAATTTTCATTAGGAATAACGTTACTACTTACTACACAGGATTATTGCAATTTCGTTAAAAAGTGGTAACACATAAGCTGTCATTTTACTGCAGCTATTTAAAAGCTCGACTATAGGTCTGTCATCGACAGAAGACATCTCGGTGAATCTTTTGATACTTAGACGAACTTGCTTGTTATACCGAGCGACTTTAAAGAGGTTGAAAATTTCGACTGGCGTTTTGTTACACTTGTGTAGCGCACTTGGATTGATGAGACCAAGTAAGGTTATTATAGAAGACCAAAGCCTATATAAATCATAACTAGCTTCCGCCCGCGGCTTCGCCCGCGAGGTATGTCGATAAAAACTATCCCATGTTCTTCCCCGGGATACAATTTATCTCTCTGCCAAATTTTATCGAAATCCGTTGAATGGTTTAGGCGTGAAAAGGTAACATACAGACAGACAGAGTTACTTTCGAATTTATAATATTAGTATGGATAACACAAATGAGTATCAGTCACCGAATTTATGAAATATTCTATTTAGTAGTCACAGAATTTATGGCCAGACTAGGTAAATTAAGAAGGTAAAAATGTAAAGATCACTGTTTAAATATGCATCAATATCAGAAAAAAACTTTATTTCTGAATATCTTGATGAAACAAGAAAGTACAGACATCCGGTATGCATGTCCAGAGTATTTAAAGCAGAAAAATGATTATGATCTTCAAATCATCACCAATTTGATTAAGAAGTATGTTATGTATATTAAACAATTTTTATTTCACTAAATATATCACTAAAATAACAACATTAAATATGTACAGATATGCAGGGTAATTTGTAAACAGTAAATTCAAGCAATTATTGGAAACAGTAGCTGCAATACCAGTCTCTGGTTAATTACCATTTCCTAATGACTATGTAGGGTTAACCACTGTAAAATAATGTGGGCAGAAAATGCAAGGGATAATCCTTGCATTTTCTGCCTACATTATTTTGTACAGTACTGTGGTTAACCGTACATAGTCAAAATGGGGAATTTGGGGAAAATTCAACCCAATAGAGATTAGTCAAAATGGGGAATTTGGGGAAAATTCAACTCAATAGAGATTAGTCAAAATGGGGAATTTGGGGAAAATTCAACCCAATAGAGATTGTACAAGACCTTAGTAGGTAAAATTGATAAATTAATCAATTACTACTACTAAAGACCTTAGTAGGTAAAATTGATAAATTAATCAATTAATACTACTAAAGCCTTTATATTCGTTTAAATTTTTACAGGCTTTACATTTTAATAATTTATTGATTATGTGTCTTATAGCAATTTGCAAATAGGAAATCCCACCTCTAACCCGAATTGCAAATTAATCAACTCGTATTTCGCATTCTCACGTGAATCATTTCAGTCGGTCAATGTCAACAGTAAGTAGACCTCCTGGTATTTGGTACACATTTTTTTAATGGAATTGCAGGATTCCGACTGTATCTCGAATATAGATCTTAATATGAATTGAATGAATGCGTCAGATTAACGCACTAACACTTATGTAAATAAATAAATAGCCCTCTAGTCAACACGAAGATACCGGTGAAGCGGAATTAGAATGAAGTGCGCGGCGCGAGTCGCGGCGGCCGTGTGCCACGTCATTGCCGTGACCCACTGACATAGATCCGCGGGGCCGCCTGCACCGATATCTGCACGCGCCGCGCTCTTCCTCTACTGCCCCTTTACTCTTTTACCTATAATTTGTATTTCAATGAATTTGCATCATATAATATATTCATTGTTACGGCGAAAATTTGTGATTTAATTGATTTTTTAACTGGCAAACTTGCTCTTTAATTAATATCCTCAATCATTATTAACTAGTTAGATATCTTGGTTTAATACTTTATTTGTTTTAGGATTGCGAAAGGGACTTATTTTTGAGACTATTAATAAAAGTGTAATAATTACTAATCTTTTTATCATTTGAAGTTAATATTATGGATCACCTATATAACTTCTAAAAAAATTGTTAAGTAACAAGTTTCCAGTCTTAGTTGGCCTATCGTAGAGTGAAATAAAAATCTTGCGATTGAGTTATGCAATGGATGACCTTGTTATCTAAATTGTGCACTTGACACAAATACTGTTCCATTTCACTTTCATGTAGGTACGAGTGCCTACGTCACGGCTTACAACGTATCGCTGTATGTCGCGCGATTTAGTCATTTATTTCATGTTCAGCTTTATAAAAGAGTCTAAATTAAATTGCACAGCATCACAAAGAATTAGTTAAAACCAATTTAAAAAAACCAGATATATGTATGTGATGGATGATTAATTAATACTTACTTCAGAATCATTTCCCTTTAATTACTTTCGAAACAACAACCCAATAATAATGTATCTACTTAATACTATCCATTTTATGAAAAAAATTATTTCGTATTTTCGTCTAAAAAAATCATCGTAGAAATTTGTGTTGATTAGTTAATCGTAGTACTAGATTATAGTCATTATTACAACTTATTTTTATATTATGTACCACTTTGCCCCATATGCCACATAATCAAGTTACTTATAAGAACATTTGCTTATACCTTGACGTTGATTGTTTATTATATTTCGGTCGTGTTTCGCAACAAATAGATGGCTAATGAAATAGCAAACAATTTTTTGTTATGTATTTATACGTCGTACTAAATCGTACATACTCGGCTTTATTCGGCAAGTTCAAACTATTCGTGTCGGTGAGCGAGATCGCAGGAGACTTCGTTTAGTTAGGAGTGACGTTGGTGTGACTAGCGACTAGCGATACGTTTAGTCCCTCAGTCCACCTTCTCACGCTCTTGCTCTTAGCCATCGTCGTCACCGTCGTCGCTGTCGACGTTCTGCGTCGTGTCGCGCCGCGCCGCCCGTCGTGTTGATAATTTGTAAAGCGGCGAACGAAAAGGATGTGTGTATATCTACGTCTCGCCTTTCAGTTGACTTTCATCGTCGTTTTGTAGCGAACGTTTCGCACGGATATCGATAGGAAATTGCACTATCACTACGTTATAAAGTTATTGCATGTTAGAGACGGCCAATATTAGAATTTTAATGTAAAAGACGTAATACGAACTTCAGCAGCTTTCGGTTAATTGTTTTTGCAGTGGAATTAAGAGTGTGGATTTAGAATCCTTCACAGTATTAAAAAATTGCGTCGCGGCGGTCGTGGCGCAATGCAGTGTATGTTTGGATGCGGATACGTATTGTGCTGTTTAAAATTGATCCTGGGATACATACCTTTCTCAAACAGTGGCAGTGAAAGATTGAGTGTGTCTTAGCCATGCTGCCTATGGTACAAACAGAACCCGTGCTTTTCAACTGCGGGGTCCACTCAGTCAATGTGGCCGCATCTCCTCCGGCCACATTGCCACCCTCGCTTACACCGGATTCGGATGTGGATGAGCTAGTCGACATCTTCTTCGACGTTGATGTTGCTGTTAACACCTTGCCGAGGTAATTTGTAAAACAATACCTTTTACAGACATTTCACATTATACACAATGATTATAATAACATGGAACTAGACATGTCATTATCAACATTGAATCAATTTATGATACACTGTTGTGTAAACATATCTTTTTAGCCTAATAATTTGTTTATCGTACGTTTTGCACTTACCACAACGGTGCCTATGTATGTATTTAAATACGGCGTGACAATATTGGAGACGTACACAACTCACAAGAACTTTAGTTTCAGTTTTGTTGATTTCATGCTGAAATGTTTGTTTCACGAAGTTTACCCTATGATTCAAAACGATAGGTATTGTAATCAGTCAAGTCACAACATCGGACCAATGACATACAATACCGAGACCCAGAATGATTGCGGGTCACATATTGAAGATAAAATTAATAATTACGAATGATAAGAAAATATTAAACCAACAATATAATGCTAATCCATTTAAGCTTGATCTTATGAATTAATTAAAGGTCCAGCCCCTTTAAAAAAAAAGTAAATTTAATATTAGGTACGTAATAAGAAACTAACAACATTTCTGTTAAACCGAAATTTCGTTATCGTGCGGTTATATAACATAAATGAAATTATAATTTTTACACTGGCTGCTAGAAGTGTGTGACTAACACTTAATTTTAGGTTTCGTAATAATTTTTAACGAAACCTAAAATTAAGTGTTAAGGTTTATAAGAAAATTAATGAATGGATATATTGTAAAATCGTGATCAAGAATTAACATTTTTGTGCAGTGCAGAGTTTACAAGCTTAATAATTACATAATTATCTATCAATACAAGACGGGAATCCATGACTCATATGTATAGAAATAGAGACAGCGATTCTACCATGTTTGGAAAACTAAACTTGACAATGTACATTTTTCCGCTTGTATACCTACTTGTTTCATCATTGGAAAGAGAAAAAAAATCCGTCGATGATAAAAAATATAAAGAGACTCCTGCATTATACCAATCCACCATTTAATGAACTTTCCAAAGAAAGAGTTTTAAAATATAGGTTGCTATATGTGGTTCCCCATGGAAAGCTTATCTCCACATGGTAGTCCCTTAGCAACAACACACTTGCGCACAGTCACTCACTATAACAATATTTTTTCTTCTTAAAAATATTAGTGTTAAGAAACTAGACCCACAAGATGGATTGTTGAAATGTTCTGCTTCCCCAGCTCGCGTAGATAGTTTTTTTCAAATAATATGCAATACGGGTAACCCTTTACTTATTATTACTCCGGTTAACCCCACAAGCTAAGCTATGCTCTCGTGCTAAGAGTGGGTTCAAATTAAAATTTTAATAAAAAAACAGCCTGAAGTGATTGTCATTGTCGTATTCACCTGTTACCAACTCTTATAATGCCTTACTATGTATACTCTGGAGCAATATCATCAATTTAATAATTTCCCACAACTGCATCTCTTTTCGGTATTCACTCTCGCTATATAGCCGCTTTGCCTTCAGTTTTATTGGCTCCCGCTTTGCTGTGAACAGAGTTGCCCAAATTCATTCTAACTTAACATTATCAATGATTCGGACCATGATGGAAATGTATAATCCAGTCAGCAAGATGGTTTGTAGCGGTAATTCAGCTAACGATTAAGTATTGGTTATGTGTCACAATTGGCTATTATCTGTGAAACTGTTAACACGTGTGTAGTGCTTGTATAACTTGTTTTGTATTCAAGGTTTTGAAAATGCAGACCCCCTTGAAAGACCAAAGTAATTTCCTTTCAGCAAGATTCAATAATTGCATACTGGTTACTACAAAATACTAACTTTATATAGATAGATCAGTATTGGATATTCAAATCCTCGTCACATTACACTTGCAAAATTACGTGTGTATTTTACAGAAGAAACCCCGGTTGACGTAACCATGTATTCATCGTTGGTACGTACTGCACCCTCAACTTTCAAAAAGTGAAAGTCTTCAAAATCGGCCTAGTAATTTTTGCGTGACGCTCTAAGTGATAGGCAAATAGGTGAAACATCCTAAATAGCAGTGTTTCAATACTTGATTGTACTTTTACCATCTGCACAATTTTGATCCCCGATCCGGGGATTATTAAATAGTTGTCCTCGGCCTAATAATGCTTTGTGTAGCGCTTTGCCTATGCCTATACATAGTATTTCGAATTATCGGTAAGTTATAGTAACACCTGTTTACGGAATTACTGAAATAATACACAAACGCGTCGTGATGTATGATTATTTTCATTATGCGTCAAGTACAAATTACATAACATTTGTATGAAGTGGGTACCTATGAATGCCGTCAAATGAAAGAGAAAGAGGTACTGATTAAATAATTAAATTCCGTTTATTCTAGCTGCTTTCCTAAATAACTATTTATATTATTTTGAGAATTTATACTTACTGCTTTATTTCTGTAGAAGATGTAGCTGTTACACTTAATACTTTTGTTAACCATTACAACATTGCTGAAATATCCTGGTAGTAGTTTCCTGATAGTACTTAGTAGCCGAAGCAAAATCAAGTGCTAAAACTATTACTAGTGTAATAGTTTTAGCACTTGATTTTGCTTCGGCTTCGTCGCTTTCGTCACTTCATACCTCACTAACACGAAGACTGAAGTTATTCGTGCTTTACAGAAAAGTAAAAATGGACCCGCAAGGCACCCAGGTTTATTTATTTCAGTGTCTGGTTTTAGCGTACTTCCATTTTTTTATCTCTTAGTTAAGAATGCTTGCTTGAATTTATTAATTTCGTGGTCAAAATAATGAATATTTTGTTTCTTAATTAGAGGGAATTACCTTTGTGTTATGGCAGTCCCCCTGAAAATGAATTTTGCTGATATTTATGAACACTTTCAGTTAAATATGAAAACTGCGATAGACTACAATTAGCGCAGATTTCATATTTGTATCATACGTGTAGCAAATTAAAATTCTTAATCAAGCTGGTGCAGAATAACGCTTGACTGGTCGATTATATCACTACCAAGCATTCTTGCGATCTTATAACTCAATGTTTTTCTACTCATGGCTTCACTTGGGGTAAAACACCTTTTGATAGCACTACATGCAACTCTTGCTTTTGTAGTTTCATTTTCATATTCAGAAAATGGGCTAGATGAACCACAATTACGAAAAATACATTTGCCTACTCAATTGCGGACCTTGAGAAAACGAAAAGGTGAAAAACAGTGTTATACCGGCTAATAAAGCTGTCTGTTTGTTAATTATATCCATAGAGATCAGTAGGTTTTCAGACTTGTAATTACATAATTTTATATCCAAAATTAATCTGGAGGACATTTCTCAACTCACTACTTTTAATGAACATTAAAAGAGCGTTAAAAAAAAAACACGCTGGAAAAGATAAAGATTTATATTCGCTTTTGCTCCTTAAACTGCAATTTTTTTCCATAGCACCTACCTACTTATGTACTCGCATTATGTCAGAACTCAGAACTAGTGTAGCCTAAGCAACACGACCTTACTCGATGTAATAAAACCAGACAAGAGCTTATAATAAAGTTGCTTATGTTGGTAGTCAAGTAGTTGTCTCGATGACGAATACCTGTTGAGTAACGAATGATTGAAAAAGCGAAACCTTCGACTGCGGAGCGTTGACAATACTTACCAACTTTCACCTATTCGAATTTAAGTGTCAACTTAACTAAAACATAAAATAAATATTGAGTTATGGCTAGTGCCATAGGGAAAATACAATACAATTATATCCATCAATATTTTAACATTTTAGTGCAAAATAGTACAGGTATGATATACACCTGGGTCTGTATCATCGCTGAATATCGTCTAAATTATATACCAATCTCAAATACAGACAGGATACGAGTATGTACTAGGAACTAGACAGAGGCTTCAAACATTTTCGAGAATTATTATACTATTTCTGGTCACGCTTGTGGCGCGTTGTTGTTATTCCGAACATTATTATTTCAAGGTTGCGCGGCCGTCGCAGTGAGGTTGCGTAGTGGGGCTCCTCGGTAGGCGTCGTTCAACTGGTATCTCTGTCCCTCTTTTGCATTAAGGTTCAGCTTACTCTGTACTTGGCATTTGATATGAGCCGCGTCAATGTGAACATAACTATTCCATGATAGTCAGACTATTACGATAGTGTACATCCTCACCTGGTTAAAGTTTTGATAATATATAAATACCTATTTAAAAAACCTGAATAAATACAATACACTAGGTACTCACTTAGTAGCAAATATGAGTCATACTCTTGCACTATTATAATTATAAATCGATTGGGGAATCGTTTACGTGTAGTAAAGAATGCTTCCTTTATTATTATTTGTTTTAGAAGTAGAATTTGAGTAGATTTCCACCACCACTGTTACACTATTTTAGATTACATGCGTAGTATGTAAAATAAAACATTATTTTTCACGAAAACGAATGTCTTTACAAAATCATCATTCATCAATCATTATCGTAACACATTTTTTTTGTAATTGTTACAAATCATCATACTTTAATAATAGTTTATTTTGTTTGCTGCTTCTGTAGAATTGAATCCTGTGACCTCCAACTGGGAGACACATGGAGGGGGATGCAAGGCAAGATGAGCGTGACAGCGCCGGTTAAGAAGATAAGAAAAAAGTCAGACAATAAGCCACAATCTCAAATGTACGTATAATACGCTTGAAATGTGTATACATTGGTGGATATGTCTGGGTTTTTGAAATGTGCAGTAACTTTAAATGAAAACCTTTTATTTTCCTTAACGTAATGTGCTTGCATTTTTTCGTGTTCAAAGAAAACCTTCAGGAACGGAAGTAAAGTATAGGTATCTGCAAAAAAATCTTTTTTATTTGTTTGTTAACTCAAAATGCATAGTTTCGTTGCAAATGCAATTGACTAAAAGAGAATACTCCATGTGCCACAATGGGAATGATCTAAGCTCAAAGTACAGCTAAAATTATAATAAAAATAAATGGTAGTAGTTTCTTACCTAAAAACAGTCAGCTAAGGAACATACAACGAAAAATAAAACATAGTAAAAGTTGAAATAGCGAACCCTAAGTGATCTGCTCTGAGTATTTGATGCACTAAGATTCCTAGGAATCCAAAGAGTCTTAAGAAGAACTTGTCTATGACGTCATCGAAGGTTACACTTACTTATTATTGTCGATAGGCAATCAGTAGGTCAGCATGTCAAAGGAAACAAGTACCTAATATGAATAGAAAATACTGAAAAAAAAAGTGTACCTACTTAAAGATGAATTATGTTCACCTTTTGTCAACTAAACTACAATCAGGGACTATTTTGGTTAGCAGTTAAAAGTTTTCGATAGGGTTTTCAAAAACCCTAAAAGGTGCATCCAGACAGAGCGAGGCATGCGCCGCAAATAATATGTTTTATATGTACGGTTGCCTAGCTTGCTGAGGCACCCGTACATATAAAAAAAATCATACCAATCCCTTATTCCATGAATGGTAAAGCCCCTCGAAAAGGGTTAGCCGTTTAATCGGTTACCGTATTAATAAAGCTTACCTATTCAAAGTTTATCGTTTAAAGTGGGTTTGCGCTTCATATGGTTAGAGTGAGTTAAACCATACAAAATGTCACGGTGCTCCATAAGGGTTACCAAATTAATGGATAACCCTTTGAACGACTTAACTCTTAAGGCGGGGTTTATGGTCCCTGACAAGAATTACTTTATTTTTGTACAATGTAAATCCCAATATTTTATGTTATTCTCGATAAAACAATAAATAATAAGGACCTTCCATTATTTATCTGAGTATTAAATTATAATTTAATAAAAATAATTGCATTTAAAATGTGCAATGTTTTATTATCTGTATCGTCTACATAAGTTGACAAAGGAAGACGAATGTTCGGAATTAGGCATACGACTCCGTGGAATCATAATAAAAATTGTTATGATTAATTACGCAACAATATTTTTATTCGTTTTTTCTTTATTATTGTAATCTATTAGAAGTAATTACTCCTATAAATAAATGTATTTAACTTATTCGGGTCGGGTCAATTACAAAAAAAAAAACTTGAATGTTTAAATTTTTTTTTTAAATAAATTGTATAAAAACAAAGCTCGTTCGTCGATTACTTAAATCAATTAAATGCATGCATGTATATTATATATTGCGAATATGCAAAGTACCTGCACTGCGATTCTGTAACCACCTCACAGTGAAAACTTAGGTGAAGTGAGCTTAAAGTGAGCTGTCAATAGTGTCAATCCCTAGCAAAAACAAACTCACTTCGCCCAAGTTTTCATGGTGAGATTTTTACAGAATCGACCGGCTGGTTCAAACTTCAAAAGGCTATTAGTAGCAATTGCTTATAAAAATACATTCAAATGCCTTCTGGCAGCGCTTTTTATTACCCTTATTTTAAATTTGCTAAAGATTATCTTTGTTAAGTATTCGAGATAAAATTGAATAAATAAATAAGTAAACCAAAACATAAACTATGAGCTTACAAACTATATTATTATTTGTTATTGTTGTAATTATGTTTACCTGCTATTACTAATCTATATACTTATATAGTAAATCTGTAGACGGGGCGTTTCTGTACATTGAAAATATTAAAAATAAAAACCGGCCAAGTGCGTGTCGGGCCACGCACAATGTAGGGTTCCGTAGTAGCCCCGCTATCACTATACGATTCTGTTGTTCTTTATTCTGAATATAATGAATATAATTATGTAATGGTAAAGATATTAGGAGTTTATGGTTATAATAACAATATATGCAAGGGTGTCCAGAGTAAAACAAAACTTTAACACATAATGTAACCACGGAGGTCATACCTTGCAAGAAAATCTTTATACCGCGATCTACAAAAGTTACGTCACGGCACAACGCCATCTGTTATCGAATAGCGATACGAAACACAACAAAATATTGATTTTCGGAGATAATTATATAAACAGATTCGACATTAACTAATAAGAACCACTTTCTTCCTTGTAAAGCTAAAAAATAAGTGTACGATTGCTGCCAAGTTATTATTTCAATTCACAAAATTGTAATTCCATCATTCCATCTGGCGGCAGTATTTTGAAACTTATGATAATTTATGATGGTTTTTTTATTTCATATTTTGTTTTTTAATGCAAGTCTTTACCCGTCATAAACAAGTAACTACTTCATCTTAGTCACTATATAGGATGAATGCTAAGGATTTTGTATTTGGTACAAAATTATCCAACACCCAAGTTCAACGACTATTACTGCTAAACTAATAAAGTTATCTTAATTCCTATAGTTTTCCTTTAAAGTTCATGAAATGCACTATCATCTTGAATTTTTCCCACGCTAGCAGTTTAGCATTTAGAGGGGGGGACGCCCTACTGGAACAAAATTGTTCACTTTAAAGTTTAATATTTCGTAAATGGAGCATTAAATCGAAAAATATCTTTAGCAACCCTAAAGTCATTTTAGAAGACCTATTCAACGATACCCCACACGATGGAGTAGACGACGAAAAAAATATTCGTTCCCACTTCACATGTAGAGGAGCTACCCTAAAAAAAAAAATTCCAAAATTTTATTTTACCACTTTGTCGGCGTAATTTATATACACACTCCTGCAAAATTACAGCTTTCTAGTACTTACGGTCTTTTAGCAAAACCTCGGACAGACAGACGGACATGACGAAACTATAAGGGTTGTAGGTACCTGCTACGGAACCCTAAAAATTAGGGGTGTTAAAGGATAACCAGAAGATGCCATTTCATCAATTTTTGGAATTTTTGTCTTTATGTCTGTTTGGATGTGAGAGATTAACTGTTTGAACAGGTTCCACGTAAAAATTACCAAACCAATATGGTTAATTTTTATTATACTTAAATATAGTGTAGAACTCTGAGTACTTAATTATTAGTTTTTGTTTCATCGCAATCGCTTCACTCTATCAAAAGATATGGTCAGTTTAATGTATTCTAGAACAACTTTTCATTACGTAATTTGGAAACACGTAACGACATCTATTGGCGATTTATTGTACTAACGAAAATATAATTGTGTTAAAAATAACATTATTAGGTGAATAAACGAAATGTCTGTGTTATTTAAAAAGTAATGATAATGATTATAATGTTATAAAAATCGCTTTCCATTGATGGTTGATTATAGTGGCGCTAAAATAATGTCAAATGTAAAGTGAGGATAATGTAAGATAATAGGTAATAATTGATGTGGTGTTCTGAGTGATAAAGAATGCAATGTTAGATAAATATTTATTTAAGAAAGTTGATTAATGCAGAGCGAATTTCGAGTTAACCACTTTGTTCGATAGATGGCGTTGAGCAAATGTCGTCATATTCTGAATCGCAGTGTTATTGGAACGAAGTTCTTTTACGGAGCTTGCGGTAGGAGTAAAATGGGAGAAATGTCACGTAAAGAAAAAGCGTTATGCGACTCCATGCGACTTTTCATTTATGTAATAGAAGAAAGAGACAGAGAGACGGTTTTCGAAGGTACTGAAGCCAATAGTGGGGTCAAAATCAAAATCCAAGATGGCGGCTGCAAAAATTACAACTTTTTCGTCACAGGTGTCGTTTTCATGGTTTCCGAGGATGCCGAAGCCAATAGTCAGGTCAAAAAGTAAATCCAAGATGGTGGCTGCAAAAATGTACAAATTTTCAACATTTTGAAATTGTCGCAGCCGTCATCTTGGATTTTTATTTTGAATTTCGTCCCTGCCGTGGGTCCTCCGACCCTCACACGTTTTTTTCTGATCTGATCTGATGATTGAGCCCGAAGATATGAACTGGAACTTCATGATGGAAAATCGTATTTGTTTTTATTAATTTATTCGTGGTGAGTTTTTCGCAGAAGAGTGACTTTCATTCGTATAGTTATAGACAATCTTTAATTATAAAACTGAAATTGTTGTCATAAAATTGTTGCAAAGAAAGTAGTTTCGTAGAGACGTAAATGCTGTTATGATTCTGGACTGTGGGCCTGGCTCTTAGAATATTTGGTTCTTGATCTCTAGAGGTCTCATCTCCCTCAAGTTTTTCCTCAGTTCTCTTTAACCGAAAATAGGTTGCTTTTCACACGGGGAACTTTATGTTGGAGCTCTTTCGAGGGGCAAGCAACCTCTCTAACATCGTTTACAGAAAAGCATTTTCTTAGTTGCAAAAGGTTTTAAGATCATGATACTTTCATAGTGTTTTGCCTTTCTTGCCAGACGGGCAGCTGATTTATTGAGTAGATACGGCAGGCGCACACCCAGCACAAAAAAGAAAAAAAGGCATAAAAACGTATTGTTAATTATATCTTCGAGACAATAACTAAATTCTACGCCATTATCTTGGTTAAAACCATATTGACCCTCAAGATTTTCTTAAGGCTATCCACCAAGAGAGAGTTAAGCAAATGTGGGCACAGGTTTACAGAATAAGTTAAGAAAGGCTTCAAACTACTTTTCAGATAAATTTCAGTACGATTTAAGAGTAACACTATTGATGTATTTTTCTTTTTTTTTCATGATATCTCGACGCTATAATAACTGTATGATATTGGTATGTAAGATATCTACAATACCAAGTTAAGAATTTTTAAATTTACCGCATAGAAAAAGACAAGAATTATAAAAACTAACTTCAAACTTCACCTACTAATCTCAGATATACTTTAGATAAAATGGTGGTATTGGTGGTATGATTTTACAACTTATGTCTTAAACAGATGCAAAATAAAATGGTTTTCTAATAATTAATACCTATTTTATAGTGTTGTTTTGTCCAAACTTACAGATTAAATTCAAATGTACAATAGTTTATAGTGTCAAATGAACAGACATTTGTATAAAACCGGGCTTCAAAATACAAATTAATTTAATGTTCAGCACAAAAAAAGGTTTTTTAGCCCAGCTTAAGAGAGATCCTACTGCAGTAGTGGGATATAATAAATAGTCTAATTAGATACCTATAAGTGTATAAACAAACGTAAAGGACATTGATTTGGTACTTTCTTGAATACCGCATTGTAGAAATACTGCACTACAAAAGACTGGCAGCTGACATCATAACCTAACATTCCTAGCGTTTATATTTACCCTCCATAATAATACAGGGCCATTGTTTATGATTTCAGCGAATAATTGATGCCCAAGAAACACATGTATTCAGGTTGGTCTTTGGTAACTATGTTACTATTGGAGTCAATCTTATTTACCAACTTTCAATAGAAACCATTATTATTGGAGATTTGTATTTTGGCCACGCTTAAATTTTAGGCCCGATTCGGCTTAACAAATGATATGACTTAATACAGTACATTGATTCTTTTAAATCAAACATTGTCATTGCACGAATGATAGCAGCTGATAAGCTGAAAGCTGAGAAAGCGCCTCAGGTAGAAGATCTAGCTACCATCACAGCAATGAACTAAGCGTAGCATAAGAATTACAAAATATAGTTTTCTCATAAATACAGTAAAAGACGCAATTAAAAAAGTAATAACTCAATATCGAACATTTTTATAACTTTATAGCTGCGCCTGCGGCTCCATCTGCGTAAAAGTCTGAAAACATAAAACAACCTTATGTACATAATTATTCTCCAAAACCCTTAACTATTCAGCAATCGCCTCGCAAAATGATCTGAAGCTATTTTTCTTCAATTCATAAAGTAGTAACACACTACGTCTACCTATCCTCTACTATTTTATTTACCAATTAATAATCAACTTAGTCACCCACACGGCATACCACAACCATTAAAAATAAAACAATTTCATTTTGCGGTAAGCAATCAATCATTATGACTACACATGATAGAGATATGGAGGACAAGCTATAATATCTCAGGATCGACATGACTAATCAAGATAAAATCTACCTACCTACCTTAGTTTTTAAACTAGGCTAGTAGCTATTTATTAAAAGACAGACGTACAGTCATACAAACATAATAAATAAAATTCTAATAAGGATCAAGGACTCGCTGTGCCCACGCCTCAGCATTCAATTCGGTAAACAACACCATTCGGCTCGGCACGCGCTTCCCTCTGATATCATCTATCACCAATCACCACTTGCACTTAAGACCTATTGTCAAATAACTATCTACTAATAATTTTATCAACCCTGTTACCAGAGTTCAGTAAAATACACAGTTTTGCATCTTCAAATCAATAGAAACCCCTGCTTTGCCTAGGACAGCATATAATAAAGCTAAAGGACAAGTTCGATCAAGTTGATCAATCAAAATATAATGCACCTATGTTTTAACAACAACAAAAGTTTCATATATAAATTCGTTAATTCTTTATCACGTGATGAACTGACATACAGACCGACATAATTATTTAATACTAGCTGACCCGGCGAACTTCGTACCGACCCGCCAGCCACTGCCCACCGCTTTTTAAATCTCTGATATCTTCTAAGATATTCATTTGTAAAGGGCAATGTTGATCTCCACGAAATGCACAACGTATTTAATGTATTTAATTGGATAAGTAATAATACTGTATTGTTTAAAATAGCTTGGTAAATGACCCATCATTTTTTTGTAATACCTACCTATGCAAAAGATAAAAATGGTTACTGTGGGTTATCCTTAAACAACATTATTTTTAGTACGAGTATATGCGAAACCCGAAACACGTGTCTAGGTATTTTTATGTAAAGAATCTATGTACAAAATTTCAAAACTATCATGAAAAATCACAAAGTTATAAGCTTGTTAAGTTACCTGTTTGTCCGTACAAAAACATGCTCACCCGCGCCGCGCCGTCTTGCGCTCATTGATAATAGTACCTAGGTACCTAACAGTTCGGCGCGGTGATTGAATAACCTACTTAGTGTCGCTCGGTGTCCAACTTTTAACCTTTTTAAATATTTTTGGGACAAAATATAACATGGGGTAAAAATTATTTGGAATCGATTCAGTTACTTATTCTGAACAAACTATATTCAGGTTTCGCTTATACTAAAAATAACGTTGTATACCATCGCGGACTTTTTTATCGATATTTTTAAGATATACAATTCCGTCGTACATTAATTTGATCTATCTTGTAAGGTCTAGTCAGCGTTTGCAATGTAAGCGCACAAAAATATGTTTGTTACGACATCACATTACAAATCTTTGAATTTCTCGGCTTTTCTCTATAATATGCATGTATTATACATATAAACCTTCCTCTTGAATCACTCTATTTTAGAGTATATATTGAAATACTCTAAAATCCGTTGCGTAGTTTAAAAGATCTAGTGACCAGACAAAAGCGATGGTTTTCAAAATAATGCTTTATTTCTTGAGTGTGGTTGGAAAATTGAAATTTTTAGGTCGTTTGGAACATGTTATTTTTATCTATGATTTAGGACACTGAGACAATGGATTGAAATGCAAGTTAACGCAGACGCATGGACTTGAGTCAGGGTATTTTATTTGAACATAGGTAAAAGGTACATCAAGCTCAAATTAAAACTTGCTAGTATTTTATTAGAACCGTGCTGATTAACATTGTAACATGGCTGGGCTTATCTAGCAACAAAAGTGAATTGACATTTTATAGGAGTTTTTACTGGGTCTTTAATAAATTGCCAATTGTGTATGTAGATATCTATGTATGTTTGTCAATGTTTATTTAGTTCTATGTACTTTTTTTATATAATTATAAATATTTTTGGTAATAAAATGTTTAATACTTGATCTTATTAACTTCTTTGTTATATTCTACGTTTTCTTTTCAGTATTCTGACAAAGAAAAGCGCAGTATAAACTAATTGGTTGAACTTAAACGAATTTCGCATTTACACAATCATCAAATCATTGCTGAAGAATCGCACAAGCACTTCGCGTAGGAGGTAGTATGGTACTCAAAAGCTCACAGACTTATAATTTAATTGTCAAACACGTGCTTCATAGTAATTATGTGTTTGCCCTTGTATTTTAGAATCTTTCGATGTGTGTATTTTTAAAAATTGACAATTGTTTTTTAATCTTCAGTCAATAATTGTGTTATTTTTTTGGAATTTCAGAAATAAGTGTCACAACGAGAAGAAGCGACGGGAACTCGAAAACGAAACCATAAATCAACTTGAAGAACTTTTGGGTACCTGTCTTGCCGAGTTAAAACAGCCCGACAAAAACGGCATCGTCAAGATAGCCACCGATCAGATCCAGGACGTGCTGCGGCGCAGGCGGGAGTGCCCTGACGAGTGTCCTCTTCGCGCCGCTCAGTGCCTGTCGCCCGTGCAAGGTGGCGAGGTCAGCTCCACCCAGCCATCCTGCGCTGGATTACATTATTCGGAGCTCACCTCACTTATCGAGGTATTTCATTTTAATAAGTTTTATCCTGTTTTTGACACGGCATTTATTTGTTAGCAAATATACACGTTATTATAAAAAGTTAAAGTTTACAAAGTAATCGATAAATTAAAATTGGATGTTGTTTTTATATGTGCTTGTGCAGATAAGCACATGTCCCTGAATAATATGTTGCATTTTTCATAAAAGGTACCGTTGTCTCTAAGACAACACTAATCTTATAAATAACCTGCAATTTTTAATTAATCATAATTATTCAATTATGTTCTAGGCTCTCAAGCATTACACCGGCACCCTTGGATGGGTTTTATTGGAAATAAACTCAAAGGCTGAAATAGAGTGTATAACCGAAAATATTAAAGAGCTCACTCTGCAGGACAGAACTGATCTGTACAAGAAATCGATATTCTCGCTTTTGCATGTCAAAGATCATGCAAAAATACGGCCATTGTTAAGAAATATACAAACCTTTAACTGGGGTTCAGGAGAAATCGACAAATTTCAAGCTATACAAGCTCGCCTTCTTGTCAAAAACACCAATGGGACTGATAGTGCTGGGTAAGTTTAACATAACGTCTTCTTTTATGAGTGCACTGTTCAAAATATAATATTATAAAAAACCCAAGGTGCTAAAGACATCGACTCATCGAGTTACACTATTGATATCAGAGCATGTTTTGCTATTTCATTGTGATAGTAGATGGTGACGGTCGAACGATAAGAGGCCGATTACTTGTAACTAATACGTATTAAAGTCGAGTAATGCAAAGTTACTGCAGAAATCTATTTCACAAATAAGGGCAATACTGTGCGTAACTATCTAGAATATTACGCAGTTTAGTAGGTACCGTTTTAAATATTTTCTTTATAAGCGCTTATAATATTAAACATCGCTGTTTATCGTCGCTTGAGAGTAACTACACAGTTGATATTGAGAAGTAAGTTACGTAACAGTAGTACGTACATTGTATGTGTATATTGTTAACACCGCGTGCAGTTTTGAGTTCGGGTTACCAATAGACCACCAACTTACATACGTATAAAATAACTATATTAAAACTAGCAGTGTACCACCTTGTATCAGTTTTTTATTAATCCTGTAATCTGCAGGGCCTCTTTCATACTGATGACAGTGTAATAAGATAATAAATTGATACAAAAGGGTTTTGCAAGTTTCGTTTATGATTGAGTTTATGAGTCAACAATTACGAAATAATTATCCAAAATAGGTATCGTTCATGAATTCAAACTAATGGAAGTCTAACTACTGGAGTTCAGTTATTGCGCATTACCGAATGTTCGTTTGCGAATTCACATCGATATTTTTCTTCATATAATCGGGTGAATATTTCAGAGGGCCAAAATTTATGTCTCGCTACAATACTCATCAATACTAAAGAATTTCAAAGTCAAACATTTTTATTCCATTACTTAAATAAATTATAAAGATGCTATCGGAGCCATTTTGAGCTTTAAATCACACAAAATAAAGATATTCAAATATTACTTTAAAAATCGGCAATATTTGGCATGTCGCCTGGGTATAGTTTCCAACATTTCGTGACATAAAAAATTCAGTGTATTGAATGTGATACATTGTGTGAATAAATATTAAACTTAGATAAATAAAGAACGTTTTTCATTACAATAATGTTAGAAAACTTTATTAAAAGTTACTTTAAAATGTAATCAAACAATGTTCAAAAAATAAGCGTCATTATCGGCAACAATGTTGTGTGTGATTTTTTTACTTATAACGAAACGCGACCGAATAGTCAAATGATGTTTAAGCGACGCATCACCCCGCGCCTTAGTCGGCTGACACGCTTTGGAGTGTAAGGACGTCGCGTGATTTGAGCAGGAAGTATTTCATTTTGATTCTCCAAAGTTTGTCATCACAATCGTCATTCTTATTTTTGACTGTATCTCAATTATTTCTTCATAATGAAGTGTTTTTATGTAACAAAGTTGAAGTATGCGTGAAACTAATACTGCATGTGGCACTTTCTCCGACGAATATACCTAATTATTTTGTAAAATGGTGAACTTTCTAGAATTCGTCATTATTGGCAACATCATTTTCAGCAACGTCGCATGAGACGACAATGACACGTGTTGCTAAAAATGATATTGTCTTGATTGAGCAATGACGGTTGTTACCGATAATGATTTTAGTATTCGACCTAATAGTTAGATAGATCATGTTTTTGTTGGTTTCCGTTAATTTCGGCATAAAGCTTGGTACAATAACATATTTTTTTGGCAAATTCGGAAAAATACACTTTTTCTTTTATTTTTTAACAGATTTATAATGAATGTATGGTTAATTGCGTTATTTTATGTCTGCATGGTGCTATTGTTCGTTTCGAGGTTTTTGTTATTTTTTTTTGTTTGCATAACGTTTATTTGAAATTTATTGTCATTTTAGCCGAAAAATGAAGCTGACATATTATGTCTTTGTAATACACATGAATAGAATGTGAACGTTAATCAGTTCACCAATATTTTAGAAGATTTCGCATTTATAATTGCAACATATCAAGGTGGTCTGCGTAAGGCACTCTGTGAAGACCAGCAAAATTTGAAATTATATCGTAGCTACATTAAAAACAATGAGTTTAGATACGAAAGTGTTCAAATTGAACTAGACGGTAACAGTCCGGAGCAGATACAAAATATGTACCAGTACGTAAAGGATTGGTCTGTGTGGTGCCGGACTTAAAGAATAGCACCACCCCATGCTTCCCGTGGGTGTCGTAAAAGGCGACTAAGGGTCGTACCGGAGAATGGGCAGCAGCGTTCTCTATACATTCCACCACCATACCATACTGCGGTCGCCAACCCACCTGCCAAGCGTGGCGATTATGGCAAACCCCCCCCCGCAAGAATGACAAGCACAAAAAACTCTTGGCCCCTAGTACCCGGCGGCCCGCCTACCCTTGGCTACGGTAGCGGCCAAGGCCACGGTGAGGCAAGGGGTGCTAAGAATCCCCGGAAGAGATCCGGCTACCACAATCACCGAAAACTGGACCTAGCAACTTATAACACGCGTACACTCCGGACCGACGAGAAGATCACCGAACTTGAGGAAGAATTGAGCAGGTTACAGTGGAGTATAGTGGGGTTATCTGAAGTCCGAAGAGAGGGGAAGACTTGATAAGTCTCAAATCCGGAAACTTGCTCTATTTCCGGGAGGGTAACCAGCAGTCCCAAGGTGGTGTCGGGTTTATCGTCCATAAGTCCCTTGTGAGCAACGTGGTGAAGATCGAGAGTGTGTCGACCAGGGTGGCGTACCTCATACTCAGAATATCCGAAAGGTATTCGTTGAAGGTCGTACAGGTTTACGCCCCGACGTCGTCACACCCCGACGATGAGGTAGAGACCATGTATGAGGATATTTTCAGAGCCATGCATGGCTCTAAAACTCACTTTACCGTTGTCATGGGGGACTTTAACGCGAAACTGGGTAAACGAAACGATGATGAGCTGCGAGTGGGGCAATTTGGAGTTTTCCTTCTTCAGAAAACGTGAGCACAGAAAGTGGACCATGTCAGAGCCCGGATGGTGCAACTAAAAATGAGATTGACTTCATTATGTCGACGAAGAAGAAAATTTTCAATGATGTCTCTGTGATCAACGCGGTGAAAACCGGACGCGATCACCGCATGGTAAGAGGCACATTGAACTTAAATATCAAGCTGGAAAGATCTCGACTGATGAAGTCTACGCTCCGCCCAGCACCTATTCAGGTCCAAAACCCCGAGAGCTTTCAGCTCGAACTTCAGAATCGTTTCGAATGCCTAGGGAGCTCCGTGGACGATTATAACGATGGGTTCGTGGAAACTGTCCATACGGTCGGGTCTAAAATCTTCAAGACCCGTCGTACGAATTTAGAAAAGAAGCTCTCTGATCCGACTTTACGGCTCATGAAGGAGAGGCGCGAGATGATCCTGCAGTCTTCAGATGATGCGCTAAATTACCGGCAACTCAATAGACGGATCTCTAAGTCCTTGAAAAGCGATCTTCGCCGCTATAATACAGACCGTATTAAGGACGCGATAGAGCGAAATAAAGGCTCCAAGGTCTTTGCTATAGATCTGTCTATTGGACAGAGCCAGCTTACTAAACTGAAGACCGATGATGTCAGGATCGTATCCTCCAAACCTGAGCTGTTGAGAGAGATCGAGAGATTCTATGGACAGTTATAGACGTCAATAAGTAACCCAGTTACGAATCTGGCAAACGACCCAAGAGCTAGATTGACCCGACACTATAGCGAAGACATCCCGGACGTCAGCCTGTACGAGATTAGGATGGCTCTGAAGCAGCTCAAAAACAACAAGGCGCCGGGTGATGACGGAATTACGGCCGAGCTGCTGAAGGCCGGCGGAAAACCCGTTCTGAAGGCCCTTCAGAAGCTGTTTGGTTCGGTCATACTCGAGGGTAGAACACCTGCACAGGCATGGAACAGAGGTGTGGTGATACTTTTCTTTAAGAAGGGCAACAATGCCCTTCTTAAGAATAATAGGCCCATCTTATTTCTGAGCCATGTCTACAAGCTGTTTTCGAGAGTCATCACGAACCGTCTCGCGCGCAGGTTTGACAACTTCCAGCGTCGCGAACAAGCCGGATTCCGTAAAGGCTTCAGCACCGTAGACCACAAACATACGCTACGACAGGTTATACAGAAAACCGAAAAGTATAACCTGCCTCTCTGCTTAGCGTTTGTGAACTACGAGAAAGCCTTTGATTCGATCGAGACATGGGCTGTACTGCAGTCTCTTCAACGGTGCCAGATCGACTATCGGTACATCGAGGTGCTGAAGTGTCTGTACGAAAACGCCACTATGTCAGTCCGACTCCAGGATCAGACCTCGAAACCTATCCCTCTGCAGCGAGGTGTGAGACAGGGAGACGTTATTTCTCCGAAACTGTTCACCGCTGCACTGGAGGACGTCTTTAAGGTTCTGGACTGGAAAGGGGCTGGCATTAACATCAATGGCGAGTACATAACGCACCTTCGGTTTGCCGACGATATCGTAGTCATGGCTGAGACTATGGAGGACCTCAGAGTCAGTACAATGCTCGATGACCTCAGTAAAGTCTCCGAAAGAGTGGGTCTTAAAATGAACATGGACAAAACGAAGGTCATGTCAAATGCCCATGTAACGCCCACTCTCATAAAGATCGGAGACGCTACACTTGAAGTCGTGTATGTTTACCTGGGACAAACTGTCCAGTTAGGTAGGTCTAACTTCGAGAAAGGTCAATCGTCGAGTCCGACTCGGCTGGGCAGCGTTCGGGAAGCTACGCAATATCTTCTCGTCTCACCGCAGTGTCTCAAGACGAAAGTCTTTGACCAGTGCGTGTTGCCAGTGATGACTTATGGCACTGAAACGTGGTCGCTCACAATGGGCCTTATAAGAAGGCTAAAAGAAGCTGTTTTTGCCAAATGTTAATTTAAATGTTTTGTCAAAAAATATTATTTTATTATAATATTGCATTTTCCTTGTCCATATCATAATATCATAACAAAATAATACCCAAAATAGTATTTAAGTCACATGTAAATTCATCTCCATATTTATAATACTTACTCAACTCATTGTCGGCAACATTGCGTCATTATTTTTTACAATAACGTCATTATTCTCACAATGTGACATTATCAGCAACAACGTTTTTTAATGATTTTGAAAAATATCCAAAATTAATGGACTGCTTGGGGTGCCTTCATTACCACATACTTTATATTTGATATATCTATACATCTGGCCTTAAATAGAAGCTCTGCCGCGAGGTTTATAAAATCTTAATTATTTTTGTCAAGAATATTGTTTTGAGGAGATCCGCCCAATCGTGATTTTTCATAGGTACTTTCTGAGTTTATCTTGGACATTACTGACATCGGTGAGAAATCTGGACTAGTTGATATAAGTCTGAAATCGTCAACCCGTCTTAAGCAAGTGTGGTGATTAATGCTGGTGCCTTCTCTGTAGAAGTGGCCTTTGTTCTACAGTGGCACAATAATGGGCTGGTATTATTATTATAATCTTGCCGCTTCGTCTGGATCGTCAAGTGCCTTTTCTAAAGGCAAAATTTAATGTCATGAGTATTTAGAGCTAGGTAATACGAACGTGAATGTATTTGGCTGGCAGGTTCGCGGAGTGCGTGATCCACGCGGCGCCCGTGCGCGGCTCGTCGTCGGAGGAGGCCGGCTCCGTCATGTGCGTCATCCGGCGCTGCGAGGACGCGTCGGCCGCACTACTCCCCGGCGACGGCGGCCCGCCCGCCATCACCGCCAAACACTCCGATCACATCGTCTTCAGATTGGATTGCAACTTCATTATTTTATGTAAGTCACCATTACAACACATTTTTATCTCATAAGGTTTATCTATATCATTACTTTGGAGTGAAAACACAATTTGTATACGACAGTTTTACTTATAGTGTAACTTCTTCTTATTACAGTTTGTGATTTAAGTGGAGTGGAAAACTTAATAAACACTTCTGTATCCCTAGTGGGTACTCGTTATTTGGAACTTGTTGAGAATAGTGATCGTATTCGCATAGCCGCGCACCTACAAGAGGCGGTGTGTCTTCCCGCGCCGCCGGCGATCAGTGAACCTTTTCGACTGCGCATCGCTCCTGATAGACCTTGCTTCCGAGTGGTCGCTCGGTCACGTCTTTTTAGAGCGAAACCGTCGTCGGGCGAGCCGGATTTTATAATGTCCACACACACCGTACTTGACGACGAAGAAATGGATCTCCTCGAAAACGATGGCCCTCGACCTCCTGTCGGCGGACCACTCATGACATCCGTTGCAAACGGGGAGTCGTCCAATTGTGAACCTCGATATCGGTCCCCCATAAGTCCCAATGAAGGTCCTTTCCTTAACGATTTTGACCTCGAACCTTGGGCATCTTCCTTGCTCGGCGAAATGCCCAGTGAAGATACAAAAGAGCGCAAAGAGATTACCGCCGAGGGACCCTCGCAGCCCTTAACGCCGCGAGCACCTTCAACACCGGGCGAAGGACCACCCTCAAATCAGCCCGCAGAGGAGTCCAACAGACTTCGTTTGCTCCTCAGTAAGAAACCAATGCCGGGGAACGACGGTGCGGTAAACTCGAACAATCGAATCTTAAAAGATTTGCTGAAGCAAGAGGATGAGGAGGCTACGGGCAGTGAAACGTCAGCGCCGCATACACCTCACACTCCGCACACTCCAATGACGCCGCACACGCCGAGCGCGGCGCTGTCGCCGCTGCACACGGCGCAGGCGCACGCGCGCCCTCCGCCGCACCCACAGCACACGCAGCACGCGCCTCACGTGTCGCATGCCTCGCACGTCTCGCACGGCTCCAACGCGACGCACACTATGCAGCAGGCCCATCACAACAACTCCGACGTCTTGTTGAGGGTAAGTTTTGTGACGAACTGGCTCCTTTCTGGCCGCTCTTAATGTTTCCTCTGACTATAGTTATTAACTCTATTAAATGTCTCAGATATTAAACGACAAGTCCGACGAGGATGCGGAGGAAAACAGAAGAAATTCTGCAGACGGAAATAGAGGTGTGTCGCAACCTAGTGCGCTGCTTTCCCAATTACTTTCAAGTAGTAACGGACCGTCCGGCAACGGGCGCCAGCAGGACAGCAGCGAAAATTACCTTGAAAGAATCGCCGGAGTGAAACGCAAGTTCGAAGAAGGGAACAAGGGAGTGGCCAGTAACTCTAAAAGAGCTACGCCTGAAAACCAGCAGGTATGTAACACAGTTATTTCTCTGTTCAATATTCATCAAACTAGACTATTTGTACACTCAAAGCCCTGAATTCGATTCGGAAGTTGAATTACTCACTCAGGTATCAAAATTGGATTAATAAGGCCGCCCATTGTATGTCTGTGCTGTTTCATTTATTTTTTGTAATGTATTTTCTAGTCTGTTTACATTTGTATCTTCAGAATTGTTTTATTATCATGTCATTATCTCAGGTCACGTCAAGCGCTCTCCCCACGTCGTCGACGGCGTCGTCTACGGCAACGAGTCCGGCGACTAGCAGCAGTCCTGGCATGAGCCCACTGTGTCAGAAGAACCAGATCCTGGTGTCGCTATTGGCGCGGCAGCAGACGACGCCCACCACGCCGCTGCCGCTACCTAACCCGAACTTGCGCGCCTACGGGCCCACCGCGCGGCCCCGCCCCCCGCCGCCGCCTCAGATGCCGCCGCAGCGACATCTGCACTCAACGCTGTCCAACATTCTCACCGGCGCCAATCAGTGAGTATACCTTATTCATACGGCGCGAAGATACCGTCTGAGATTAAATAGTGACTGTTATCGATAATTTTTGACTGAGTCGAAACCATCTGTCTGTTCAAAGACGGATTGTTTTAAATTCTTGAACTATGATCGTGGAAATTGCACCTGTATGTAATAGTCTGTAAGGGTTCACACACAAGAGCGATGCAACGTCGCAACGCAATCAGTCAGCAAGACACGTGCCCATCAACATTCCGGCTATTTATTTATTTAGGATGTCCAAGAAAAGATATACCCAAAACATGACACATAAAATAAAATAGGTAAAATCAGCTATTAAGTAGGTACCCCTTCACATATAAGAGATCACAGCCTGATCAATAAAGTTAACATCTAAGTAACAAAGTTAAAATATGAATATTCGTTACAATATTCAAAAAACAATTTTCGTAAAATATGGAAAGTTAATAAATTTTAAACGACAAAAGAGACTACGTTTAGATATACTTATTAAATTAAATCTTTATTTCCTATATTTTGAAAGAGCCTAGCAGACGTCTAAATTCGTAGATTTAGCTTACATGTTATATTGCATACAAAGTGTTGGCTACAACGCGTGTTCGTGTCCACAGCCGCGCCAACAGCATGAACGGCGGGGGCGGGTCGGGCGAGGCGCCGGGCGCGGGCGGGCTGGCGGGCGCGGGCGGGCTGGCGGGCGCGGGCGGGCTGGCGGGCGCGGGCGGGCTGGCCAGCCACCTGCAGCTGGTGCTGCAGGGCGGCGCGCGCTACCCGGCGCCGCACGCGCTGCACTACCCGGCGCCCGCGCAGCACGCCTACACCGCGCAGCCGCCGTCAGTACCACATGCTTATTTGCTTTAATAATAATAAATAAAAAACTGTTTACTTCAGACTATTTAAAATCCATAGAATGTTCTGAATGAAACTTTTGAATCTAGTGAACTTTACTAGCCGTAAAAAGTTTAGGGAGACCGCAAAATACCAAAACAGATCAGTCAGTAAAAAGTCTGTAGATCATAATAATTAGAAATTCAATACTTCAACGCATTCGCCTCTAATGAATCGGCCATACAAGTAACATACATCAAAAGTTCAATGATAATTTATATTTATTTCAAAGGCCTGGCCTGTTTACCTGTTAAAAACACATATAAAAATAAATTATGTTTCAAAGTTTTAAAACTTAGATGAATTCGGTGTTTCCTTTTCGACTACTCTGAGAAGAAAGACCTAAATAAACTCACGAGTCGCTTGCATTCTTCTAGAAAACGGTTGCTTGCGTTTTCATTTAAAATCATTTCACTTCTGTCTGGAGCACCTATTAAAACGATACCAAAAAAAAAGCTATGCATTATTTTCTTAAAGTTTTTACTGATCTCATTATAGAACTGGCAGCAATCGAGTACAAGGTGGGGGCGCCGGCGACAGTGAGGTGCCGAGTGACCAGACGCTATCGGACATTCTGGACGAAGTCATCGATAACATGCCCGACGGCGACCGGCCGCAGCCCGACGTCAATGTGCGACAGCGACAGGTACACAACAAATTATTGAATGTTACTTTTTTGAAGGATTGGGTTCCTACATTTTGATGATTATGTAAATTGTTTCTTTGTTGATATTGAGGTAGTTCTATCCCATGTTACACCAACTAAATTCTTAGCTAACACACACTGGCAAAATCTTGACCGAGACTTCTTCGAATCCAGCTCGATACTGACCTTATCAAAATTGACTGAATTTGTGTGGCCTTTGTTACAGGGAAAGAACGAGAAGAACGCGATGATAAACGCGATCAGGCAAAGTTTGATGCAATACGAAGTGGTAGGCAAGAGTCCGGGGGGCTCGAGCCCCAGCCCCGGCGGCAGCGCCGGGCCGGGCAGCGCGGGCGCCTACTCCGTGCAGTCGCCCGTGTCGCCCGGCTCGCCCGAGCCGCGCGAGCGCTGGCGCGCGCTGCAGGCGTGCGGGCTGGGCGCGGCCGGCGCGCTGTACGCCGACCCGGCGCGCGCGCGGGCGCTCGTGGAGCAGCAGCGCGCGCGCCTGCTGCAGATGCAGCGCTCGCAACAGATGCTGGTGTCGCCCGAGGTACCGACGCGCAATCATTATTTTACTTTAATTCGGGAAACATGAAGCTAACGCATTCAGATGTTCTTAAAAATTCACGTAAAATAGAAACGAAAAAGCGGACACAAAATACATGTCTTAACATAAATTAATTCCACAACCAGATAATACAATACAATAATCGTTGCACGCAAAGACTACAATATGATGCTGGTTGCACGCAAAAAGTTACCTTTTCGTGAAGAATACTCACACACATACACTTTTCACAAATAAATGCTCAAGCCGAGGATCTCTAGTAAAGTAATGGATAATAGATAAAGCATTGAGCACTCAAAACCGCTTGTCAATGGTAACAGTTTAACTTCGCTTTTATTTCGAAGCAGTAAGAGCGATTATCGTAGTTCAAGATTTACTTCTGATGACTAGTTGGCAGCATCGACAGCTTGTAGTGGTAGTTTGAAATATATTTTGAATGTTGATGTTGACACCTAAGTAAAAGTTAAGTGCCAGTAAATGGCATCCAACTGATAGTCGAAGTATTAGTTTATTAATGTAAACCACATGTTTGTCCACAGGCTGCTGAGCAACCTCAAGCTGATCTAGGCTCCACCATTAATGCCCTAGTTTCAGCCACACCCCCTAATGTAGCTTTAACAAGAACGGACTATCACCATCCCATGTATCACCAAAACAGTAAGTGCTAATCCGTGCTAATAGTACATTACTGCAGCGGCCTGCAAAAGTCAATGCCTGGTTGCGGCCAAGGCTTGTATAGTACTTTTATCAAATAATGCGCAGAAATTAAAACTTAAGTAAATTAATTATAAATTCCAGAATCAATGACGAACAACAATAATAATTGTTCACGCCCCAATGTTCATTTGTTTCTTTTTAACCGACTTCCAAAAAGTCTGTTATATGTTCGACTTTATGTGTTTTTTTTTGCAAGCTCGTTCGAAATTTAATTAAATTCTCTTTAACTTACCTCCTTGGTTGCCATGTTTCAAAGTAAAACGATAGCTAGTTTTCATAGTAATTTATTTGGTCGCTAAAAACGACAGATATGGATTTTCATACTAACATTGCTGGTCACGGCTCGCATGAATTTGACCAGTCCAGCATTTTCGATTGCTCTCAAAGAAAGTTGTCAAAATAATGCTCGAATTTCCAAACGTTTTTTGAAAATACATTTATATAACGCACGTAACGTCAAGGCTGTGATTTATGTTGTACTTATTTGTTTACAGATCAAATGGGTCCAAATTACGGTACAAATAAAATAACTACGTCACAGCAGAATCCGATGCTAAGTCGACAATTAAGTGTGAGTGTATAGCTTTCTTATTATTTCCATCGTGATTGAGTTGATAGGTTTTTACAGTACAATATCAAATCAAAATAGCAATTATAAATTAAAGAAATTATCCCGAATGCGTGCTAGACTGGGCACAGACTAAGCTAATCATCATAGACTCTATACTCTTCATCCTGTCGTGTAGGGGTGCCTGCACTCCTGCAGTAACTGGATATGTTGTTAATTTCAGTATAGTCATTACATTTCTCGAGTGCGCTTCAATAGTTATAATTAAAACTTTTTGTTGTGTTATGCACATGATGTGCGCTTTTGATTAACAACGACTTACTTGAAGTGTTCTTTGTGAGACGACTGATTGGTTAAACAGTGTGTTAAAACAACTATCACATAAACTTACAATTACATCATTCTAAGTAACATTGAGCAAAAATTATTGATAGGAAAATACTTTTTGGTATAAAAATCGCTGTTTACGGCAGTGCGCAGTATAACGCACACAAAACAATACAGGAGTTGTGGGGGTATTTAAAGTTTACTTATAACATTTAAAACTGGTTTTCGTGAAAAAAGTTAACTATAATAATAATAATGGTAATGGTAATATTCAAGTATAGTGAATAAAAAAAACAATATCAAAATGACGGGGTGTATAAGTTACTCGCAGCTTCGTTAAGCGAATTTTTACACAGTATGTTGGTGTTGCAGGTGGCAGGATCTAACGCGTACACGCACAGCGGCGGCGTGTCGCCGGCCGCGCTGCACACGCCCATGACGCCGCCGCCGCAGAGCTACCACCGCCCGCCGCGCCCGCACCTAGGTAACTACTCCCGCACCGCACCGCAGCTACACCGACCTATACAGCCTGAATCAACTATCGGCCGACCGGCGAACTTCAAACTACGCCCTACTTAATAAAAAATCTTAAATTCATTAATTCACTGACTGACGACGCACAACCTAAACCACTGGGTCTAGTAGCATTACATAGGTTGTCATTTTTTGCCGATGGAAAATCCGGCTTGTTTATTGATAAAAACAAAACTGAAGTAAAGCAGTATTTGGTCAGTAACATTACGCTTACACGTGAAAATATCAGTAATACTAATAAGTCATTGCCGTGACTTAGCGCTCTGATGTCCGATGCGATAGTCGACCTGTGTCGCGTCCGGTAGTTACTTTCAGGCTCTCTGTTCTACAATCGTTTGCTATAACTCCCTAAGAGGCACGTGGTCTTTGGTCGAAGCGTGGCCTAAATCAGATCCGTATTTTTTATTGTGCTTACGAATGTAGAAATTGAGATACAAAACACATTTGAAATGATAATTTACATGATAACTGTGTATTTCGATTACTATTTGTATATTTTTACCTTTCTATTTATGATTACGATAAATTAAAATTTTGCCTCTAATGTCAATTACATCCCCATGTTATAGTATTGAAATTTGAAATGCACAGTCTTGATTTACTTATTTTTATTGTTATTAACGAATTGAAGATGAACTTAAATTTTCTTCAAAATACTTTTTAACAATAAATTGCGATACTAACTAACGTGCATATTAAAATTTTGAAACGGTAACATTTCCAAAATGTTAAATTATGTTTAAGAGGGTGGTCTTGTGGTTATATTTTACTTATGTTTTGAAAGTAGTTTGCTTATCTTACTTAATGAGGTGATCAGATATTTATATAATTAAATAAATCTTTATGAATAGATAACATTACCCAAGGGTTTTTGTACAGCTTTTCAGTAAAACTAATGATGATAATTTACATTTTGTAAGGTAGATATTATAGATTAGAAAATTTCCAATCGATTTTATTTGACTTAAGAGCATGATATTTTCAAAAAAGAAACGCATGTCCCGTAGAACTTTAGAAATAGCGTGTCCTGCCAGAACTGGACAATTGTTCCAAAAATCTTAGGCAAAAACCTAATTGCATGTCTTTAAGGCTTCACTATCCGGTATCTTTTAAAATCTTATGAATGCAAGTCATTAGCTAGAGCTACAATAAGACAATATTTCGCGGTCTCAAACTCATACCGAGTTAGTTACCCGTGGAATGCGCGTGGGTGACTTACGCCCGTCAGGTACCGTCAGGTCATCATGCCGTCGGCGACGCTCATGCGCAGCGTTCGGTCGACACGATATTCGCGCTTTCGACTTGACATCGTCGAGTCCCTTGACTCCCCGATACCGCCGTAGTGGCGGGCAGGCGCATCAAATTAGGTAGGTCGGGCGTTGTTCACGGCACCGTGCTCGTCGCGCGGAAAGTACTTAACGCGGCGTGTGTGGCAGTGGGAGGCTACTACGAGGAGAGCGGCGCGGGCGCGGCCGGCTACTGCGGCGAGTACGCGCGCTGCACGCCGCACCCGCACGCGCCGCACCCGGCCCTCGACCACCAGCACGCATGTGAGTATCTCACACCCGACGCCGCTGAACGTGGCTTACGAGTCAAAGCGCAACAGAACAACTTAATCGGCCGCCCGGTACAAAAGAGATCCTTATATATTACCTCATGGAGCGCCGAAATTCGTGCGGGGATTAGCGTTTCGTGAAATTTATAAGTTCAACGATTGTACTGGCGTCGAAAGAGGTAAGGCTTCGAGTAGTAGTCTATTCTGCTCGGATGTAATGGCAGTTCTTTCTTCCGATACCTATCGCTCTGCATGGTTCATAATAATCTTTTGCATTCTGCGCTTCAAAAACCTTCGCTTACCTGATATAACCATGGAACAAGTTAGTAACGGCCCCGCTGCGGGAAATCCTTCAACCCGAGCCTTCGAATATATCTGAATGCATCGCGGTAGGGCCACACAAAGGTAGGAATAACTGTAAAATGTTCCACCTTCTGTCGCCTGTAATAGATGTATCAAGGTGATGAGAGGTCACAGTCGAATAAAAGTGATTCTGTAGGTGCGGGCAATGGTGGCGGTGTGAGCGGCCCGGGCGGCCCTGGCGGCCCTGGAGGCCCTGGCGGCCCTGGAGGACCTGGCGGCCCTGGCGGTCCCGGCGGCCCTGGCGGCCCCGGGGGCCCCGTGGGGCCGGGCGGGCAGGGCGCAGGCGGCACGTCGGAGTACGTGCGCAACGAGCTGCGCGCCGTAGTGGGTGCGCGCTCGGCGCGGCCCGACCTGCACCCGCTGCAGCCGCCCGACATGGACTCGCTCATGAGCTTCGATATGGCCCCTCCCGGTTCGTACACACTTATTATCTAGACGACTATAGATGTAGCCTCGGTAGGTATGATTACTGTTTAGATAAAAAGTTCTTATCCTTTATCGGCGGTTGTAAAATTATACAGTTTATTATTTTCCCTCATGGAAAATCCCCCCCCAGTCTATGTGTGAGTGGTTGCAACTTAATTAATGGTATTTTTTTTTATTGTTTGCAACATGTACCTTAAAAGGTTATTCTAACTGTGAATATGTATTATACTTTTAATTTGTTTTCAATGTTGTAAACTGGAATATGTGTTACTAAATACAACCTTTACTCTTACGCCGGGCGTTTGAAATCAAAAATATTTATTATGTTGAACATCAAAAATATCGTGTTGAATAATTAATGACACTACTAATACCCGAGGTGAATACATAATTATCTGTAGGGATATCATTCAAGTTTTGTTTAAACTAAAAAAACATGGTTTAATAAGAATAGACACTGAACACGCTGAAATCAACCAATTTACACCTTGACCTAACCGGGGATACAGGTATTATAATTTGTGGTGTTTATATTTTCAATAATTAATTTCCTTTTCAATCCACCTAATTTGATGAATCTAACATGCTTGGGATAACCATTGCCTGCACTAAGCCCTTTGTTTTATCTTTAGTTATGATTTATGTCTAATCGGTAATGTACATTTTTTATGTGGAAATATTTAGATTTAATGTTGGTTTAAAATTTTAAGTACACATAATTACATAATCAATTCGGGAAAACATTGGACTTGATTGTGGCTGATGACAATGTTGTCCACAAGTAGGCATCTTCATGTCCAGAATATTGGGGGCAATAAAGAACCGTTGCTCTCGATAGCGCGTATTCTTGAAACATTGTCAGTGTAGGGGATATCCACTGCCAATGTATACGTGTGTACGTACGTAGGTGGCGGCAGTGTGGTGGGGGGCCGAGCGGCCTCGGCGTCGACTAATTCGTGGGAATCGCAGAGCACCCCGGTAAGCTTGGGACGCGTTCAGCGAGTACAAAATATCATCTAGTCACTTCACTACTTTGTAGGTTTTCATTTTTCCGTAGATCTACCTATAATTATTACGTCTGCTCTGCTGCGTGTGTTGTCGATACGATCATCTTGATACTAGAAGCTTAGAGAAATGTACCAACGTTCGCTTTCCATACTGGCAACGTATTTATTTATGTATTTTTATTACTTATAAATGCAAAAAACGGATCAACTAAAAATTAATTTAATGTCGATTGTATGACGTTTGGAGTAGCTGTAAATTGGTACATTGCTGAATTTTGAATAAGCTTTTGTGATGTGATGTAAAATAATGTTTCTTAACTAGTGAAAATACTTTAATTCTAAAAATAATCATCTCAAATATTTTTTTCTTAGAAATCTTGTTTTAAACGTATACCTTAATATAATTCACCGGCTTATAGGATTTAACTAATTAAAGGTTAAGCTTATGATAACATCGGGGAGGAAATCGCATGCGCAGACTATAAAGTGTGGTGAAGGTTTTGTGACGTTGCGCGTTGTAGTAATAAAACAACAGCATTATATTTTTGCAATAGTTTGCTTATTGTCTGCTTATGAAAATGTTTTAGAACATTTTTCGTTGATTATGTTTCGTAGATATTCAGGAGACGATTGCATGGCGGTATTTGAGACTTGAATCGGTTTATACTATTAGAAATTAAATATGTACGAGTAGCGATCAAGATCATGCGAAACATAGTTGCTTTGTGGATTTTGATAAATCCTTCAAGTTATTTAAGTCACTGGAATTGAATGGCGATTTACACTAGATCTGGTATGCAATTTTACATTAGCAAAGAATCACCTAAATAATCGTGTAAATTGTTTTAAATGAACTACAGTGTTTCCAGTTTGATGCACAAGATGCTATCAAGATTACGTTTAAATGTAGTTTTATAATATGGCTCACTTGGACATTTTAAGAAACACAAATAAAAAACCGAATTTATTAAAAAAACATATTTTGATCGTTCCTCGTGTATAGTAAATAAGTAAATTTCACTATTGCTTTCGAAAAAAAAAACGCTATCAAATTACTTACAAAATGCTATTATGTACTTACAATAATTATTAATATTTTTTCTTCTATTGTATCGATTCCCTATACATTAAATGGGCAGTTATTCGAATAGGCATTTTTGCTAAAGGTAAACAGTATAATCATCAATAATATAATCAATGAATAATGTTTTGTATATTGATTTGAATATTTGTATTCTACCTTCTGTTAATAACGCTATGTTATGAGACACGATTTTTTAAATCGTGTCTCTTATCATAGCGTTATGAAATACATATAACACTTAAATGAATAACTTTGTGTTAAATAAAAGATTATTAAAATTGCCGTCAACTAAGTAAGTGTGCTTCAGATACTGATTATAAACCTTATTAAATGATGAAGGTAGTAAAAACCCACCCGATTCCCAACTAATACACCAAAGATAGAAATCGATGCCTCCCACTCATAAGGTCGTAAGGCTAAAAAACATTAATATCAGGAGAGCATCTTTTTTTATACGTTAACGTAAAAAAAATGCTCTCCTGACATTAATGTTTTTTTATAGTTTTTCGTGTTTTTAAGGTCGTAAGGCTAAAAAAACATTAATATCAGGAGAGCATTTTTTTTAAGTTAAGGTATAAAAAAAAAAGATGCTCTCCTAATATTAATGTTTTTTAGCCTTACGACCTTATGCGTGGGAGGCATCGAAATTCTGTAAAAGATAAAATAATATATCAAGTAACGGGTCAATAGTCTCCTCGCAGTATAGTAAAGCATATGGAAGTCGCACACTACGTTTAGGACTTAGGGGAGCACTTAGGTGAATGTAAGGGAGAACAGTTTATTGATTGGCCTCGTTTGGTTTCGCACAGAGTACTACGGAGGCGGGCTCGGTGGGCCCGGCGCCGGGCGGTGATGAGGCGGCGGGGGCGGCGGGCGGGGGGGCGGCGAGTAAGGCGTCGCTGCTGCAGAAGCTGCTGTCGCAGTGATGCCCGCGCCCCGCGCCTCCCGAGCGCGGACTGCGCGCTACGGGTCTCGCTGAAGTTTGCATTTATTAATTTCTCGCTTCATCGGATGGACGTTAACCGACGATCCTTAGATTCCAGCGTAACGAACGTCGTCGTTCCCAGTTACGGTCTACGTGGTACCTCTGCGGCTGTCAATCTCACTCTCGTGAGAATAATATAGTACATACGCGTATTTATAGACATCTTTAATGTAGTCTAGTAGTGCTAGTGATGTTTTCGAGTTGTATAAAATCGTTTCGTTGATGATAATATATTTACTTCTAAGTTCTTTGAGAAACTTTAGGTATGGTCTTTTATAAGTATGTATTTATGTATCTTTAATTGTGCTCTAATTTTTAACGAAAAACGAATCGATGCGAAATTCGTAGCTTCCTGTGATGGAAAAAAAATAGTGATTTAAAAATATCTTATTGACTTGTACGCCCAGTACACATACACAATGTACAATAGAAATATACCGCGTGCAATATTGTATAGAAATATAAAATACATATTTTGGCGTTGTGAACGTTATGTATTATAGTATGAAAGTCAGATGTTACCTGTTATGACAAAGTAATTTGTATTATAGTATATGATGACGAGACGTCGAGTGAAATGGTTTCTCTTATGGAGAATATTATTTTTACGTGTAAATAATATGTTGTTAAATTATAGCTGTTGCTTTATTGTAAATATTTTGTTAAAATATTTCTTTGTGTTTCGTGTATGGTACAATATTCTTTTAATTTCAGTTCATTTATGAAATTGATTAAATAATTACAAATTATTTTTTTATGTTTTTCCAATACCTGTTTTCTATTATTTTAACAAATGATTAAGTTTAATGTTATAATCACAGTAATTTTTTTCTTGGTTATGTGATTGAACAAAATGTGTTTATGTACAGACGCCAGCACATCCAGCTACTACAATCTGTCAAATTTCTTTAATAGATTTTCAATTTTATCGCTAAAATATAAGGTTCAAAGTTGATTGGGAAAATTTGACAGTTTCGGGTAGCTTGATATGCTGACATCTGTATATAAACTATTGACAACAGTTTTACAGCTTAATACTCACATTAGTAAGGCGACTACGGTAAAGTGTATATTATACAAGGTTATGAAATAGAAACACATGATTGAAGTAATAATATAAATTTTATTCTTGTTACAAATTATTTGGTTTGAAGATCTGTGATTATAACATTTCTCGTCTCCTTCCTGATAGTAGAGTAAAACCCCCTTGTTTGGTCGATTAAATTACCCTAATACAAAGGCGCGGAGTTGTTATAAATAGAAAATATGAAAGAGTTATAATAAATTGATAAAATATATTGTTATTTTTTATCAATTTAATTTATCTATTACTCTTTGCACACTGTGCTTAGTTATATTGGATTTGATGAATAAAAAAATGTTTGGTGATGACCAAAATTTTTATACATATATGGTATGCATGTACTTTGTACATGTCATATACACGATATTGACTAAAAACATGTCTAACAATCATTAATGTTAGAGACTATTTGCGACGGTCCGACAGACTACATTCGTAGGTATACGGGTAGACCCACCCGGCCTTTTTGCATGGCATTTTTTATGTTAAATTGCAACTATTTTAGAACTAAATAGGTTTACTACTGTCGTCATCGATTTAAATTAAATTTACTTTTGGAAGTTACGAATACCAGGACTTTTTAATGTTTTTTTTTTAATCAATTAAACTGTAAATATACAAAATAAGTGTTACTTTAACCGTTGCAAATAGTGCTAACGATGATTTGTTATGGGCAATCGATATGACATAACCAAAAATGTCTGTGCGCTTAGAATATTTACAATCTTAACTTTCATCCATGCATAAACGTTTAATAAGCACGACGTTCTTCGCTGCTGATAAAGAAATCAACATAATTATGGTAAGGACATTTTGATCGTACATCACACAGTCTTAATTATAAACGTTGTTTACATTAGAAATCAATTTCCTTTTAGTAGTTTATGTCATTACGATACGATATTAAAGTTAGTAGTTTCGTAAAGATGATGTTTATAATTAAGTGCAGAAAATGTTATAAACTGTGTGTGTATAATTCTAAGTTCTATGGTGAAAGGTCAACGTTGAATAACACCAATGTTGGGTGTCATTATTAGTAACTATAAATTAAATATTAGGCACGAAAATTAGCAGTATTTACTTACTTCGCCATTTCAGGCAGTACAAAATTAAAATGCGACATTGCCTGGCTTGGAAATTGAAAAAATTACATAATGGCGTAAAATGTTACATGTCGTCACCAGCATACTTCTGTGCTAGTATTTTCTTTTGGATCTGAGATTTCGAAACATATTTAGACTTAAAAAGTGAATACTGCTTGAAGTGGCATGTACTTTTGACGTTAACAAATAAGCGTACTAGAATTGCACAATATTATCTAATAATTATTAATATACGTTAACTTTAAAGTGTAATAATAATAAAATATGACTAAGACCTTTTGGTGTGGTGTGTATCCTAATAGCGGTCTAATATGTGTAACTTAAATTTTAAAATAATCCACTGGTAGCGTTTAGCAAAGTTGTTGACAGTATTGTTGCTCCCTTATTTTATATACGGGACCACAACTTAGCCTGAACGTTATAAACAGTGCAAACCCGGATAATAAGATACGTAAACGGTGTTCACATCGATCTTTGATGCTAGGGTACATGCTACCGCCGACCTTGTTTGCTGATCAGGAATTGTTATACCTTACCGATTTATACCTGTTTGCACTTACACGTAGTCGCTATTTATTATTGGCGAGTGACAACAAGTTAATCGATATGAAGTACTTAAACGAGTTCAGGGGGTTCACTCGATTTAGATCATAATTTATGTAAGTTTCCTTATAATAATATGTATTGATTCCTTTCTAACAATTGAATTTTTCAAAACACCAACCATAACATTTAGGACGTATGTAGATACATTAAAGAAGTAAATTGTGATGTGCTATAACTAAATAATGAACGTACAAAATATGTATAGATAATCCACAAATCAAGTTAAAAAAGTAATCTGACTATGAAATATTATATAAAAACATATTTTTATACCATAAAAATAAATAGAGTGAAGGGTAGGCCACTGACCAATTTAATTTGTCATTGTTGTTGATAAAATTGGAGAAGTTTGGCTCAGTCAGTCTTTATATAGTGTGATAAGCTTAACGCAATCTGATGACCATAGCAACATAATTCATTCCACTCGATGGTTTCAGAGAGGCGAGTCCTGTCAGTCTTAATAAGTAAAATTCAAACCAACAAAGTACAAGTGATGGCCTTGTTACATGGAAATATAAGAAAATAGACAAAGGAGTAGTCGTGTGTAATACATTCATAATACATAAATATATGGTAACAAAATTTATTTACTCGGTAACTGGTCGCAAGATGAAACAGCATATAATGCCGTCACTTAGTTTACAACATCTTGACGAGGATAAATGTAAACAAATGTTATATTTTTTGCAGATTTACGGTAACATAACTATATTATAACGTTTGAAACACGTCCATTGCATGATTAAACCATTTACTTTTCTGTTAAATGTATATTAAAATAATGTCATGCCGTTTAAAGCATCGGTGCCTGAAAATTATAGATAAATAATATTTTTTCAAAACCACCTTTTAAAAAAAGTAATACGATTATAAATAATATTGAAATTGAAATAGAATTTAGTAATAATACGCATAAAATATATGGAATAAATTCATAAGTCTGCAACCACATAGATTCCAATAAAAATATGACTATAGCTTACCTATATCAAAAATCATTAATAATAATAATAATAATAATATTCCACAACTATCACACAACGCCGTCTAGTCTCAAGCTAAGCAGAGCTTGTGTTATGAGTACTAGACAACTGATAAACATACTTATATATTTCTAAATACATACATATATAGATAAATTACACCCAGACACAGAACAAATGATCATGCTCATCACACAAACATTTGTCCTGGGTGGGAATCGAACCCACGACCTCCGGCATAGCAGTCATAGTCACTGACCACTAGACCAACAGGCATTCATTGTAAATAAACTACATCGAATTTAGAGCTGATGCATTCGTGTGAGATGTGTATAGTTGTATACCACATAACAAGTAGTGATACCTTATCATGAAATGATGACTTAGCCTACACAATATGCCTTTGACATAAAATTACCTTCATACGGGACTCACGTCTACATAATAATATTATGTAGTTACAGTGGAATTATTATTGGTGAATTTTAGTCTTCCAAAATTAAAAGTAGTCTGGTCTGCCTCGTATCTTGAACTTAACCTGGGGCGTTCGCATTAAGGTTCACATTAAGAAACTGCAAACGCAAAGCTGTTTTCAAAAGTAACCAGTGACAGTTGAGTTAGTAGATAAACTGACTAAAATCTCAACTTGATGCAAAATTCAATGTGCAGCTCTTGTGATAATGCGGTTTATTAATATGGACATTTTATGCGTTGTGGGGCAGTCTCTAAAAGAAATACCCAACTTTACGACCCTTATGGACAATCTGCCTTCATCTATGTACTTGCTACATTAAACTATATCTGTGTAAAATGTGTGCCATTACATTTTGTAGTCGCTTATTAATGACATAACTGACCTGTTTCTAATTGTCTTTAAGTTCCTTATTAAACTGGTTTATTCGAATTGGTCATGTTTTTAGTGTGTAGTACAAAATCAAGCACTATTACGTATTATAAGCCGTTTCTAAATATATAATTATGTATATCTTAATACTATATTTTAGTCGCGACTCCAGCTCCTAATATTATTTTATTCGTCATGTTTTCATTGCGCGGTGTTAGTCAGTAACATAATGAGTATGTCTTATCCCGGTTATTGCTACTAATAGAAGGTAGAAATCGATATTACGATTTGTACAACGACTATAAAATGAAACTCACGTTCCAATTCACTATTATAAACGCTCAATAAATAAGATACTAAACTACTTTTCCTTTACTAAATTTAGAATACGTAATTAAATTCTCTAACTAAAAAAAGGAACGTCATTTAATTGATCATTAATCTATAAAAATGTGCTGTATGTTTCGACAACATTACAACACGTCTAATCACCATCGAAAATTAGTATTCCTATAATATAAACAAATATTTTGATATCCGAACATTTAAATTTTAAAATGGGCTTTATAAGTGGATATTACATGTATGGAATCGTCTAGATATAATCAAGTGTTAGGAAGATATTTGTCTTGGTGTAATGAATGAATACCTCAATGTAAGAATCAATTCGAACTTCTAGTTCATAACAAAATTGTACAAACTGCTACAATACTGTTTAAAACTTATGTTGGTAACGAAAGATCATTTAAAAAACGCTAGTGTGTGCTGATATACCTGTAAGTTTCGTTTTTCTAATTACTTTTAGAATATATGTATTTGTTTTCCGAATTGGGATATCCGATTCAGATATTGTTTTAAAATCTATGAATTTTTCGGAATAAATGATTATATCGAACATAAATTGTAAGAGCATGATAGATTTTACATTCTATAATTACAATTCTGGAGAAATTGGTATATATATTGAAATGTTACATATAATTTGGAATTCTATTTATGAAGATTGAAATAACGATTTCATTTTATATTTAAGAAAATACGACCCATTGTCTCAGAGTAAATTTAATAAATTAAAATATAATTAATTGGGTCCAAAATTCCATCCAATCTTGCAGAAAAAATACAATTGGACTGCATTAACAAATGTGATATATCGATGTGTAATAGAAATATTTTTTTATCATTCATAAAATTACTCTGCGGCAGGGGCCTAATAATCACTATCACTATGCATTATTGTAAAACGAGAAACATGGACGGGTACGGGAGTCTTTGATTCTGCAGGAAAACATAATTAGTTTAAAATAATTTGTTTTCAATCTTATGTTACACGATGAATCAATTTATTTTATAGTTATTGTTGTTTTTTCCTGATATAATTAATAAACCAAGGGTTTTCAAAAAATTCCTCTACTTCGAGGTAAGATTGTGTGATAACATATTTATTATAGTAGGATGACAGTCGCTAACACAGCAAGGCATTCCCGTACGCTGCTGATTTTATTTTTTTTGTATAAAATCATGCCTTTTGTCTTGGCCTGTCGTCTGCGTACAAGGGTATTTTTATATTGTGAATATTGCTTAGGTTTAATATTCTGTTATAGAGTTCTAACTAAACTAATTATGTTTTTCTAAAACATTGCAAAGTGATTTTAGATCTGGTCGCTCACAGAATAGATGTTTGTGGATGTGTGCTTTATTAGTTGTATTGTAGAGCTGTGTGTTTCTATTAATATTGTAGGGATAAGCTCAACGGCAGGTTTCCCTCAGTCATGAATTCCAATTATCATATTTGAATAATTTAATACTTATGTCAAACAGATTAGAAATAAACAAGAGTAAGAAACCTAGTCCTTGTTCTACAATGATCCTTTTTGTGAGTGGCCGTTAAGTCTGTGTTATTTAGTTCTTCAGATGTTAGTTAAGGCCTTTTGTGTTGCTGTGCATTTCTACGCATTGTATGTATGTATGTTTATATATTGTAAATAGCTAAAATACATATATTTTTACGATTAGCATACACAACCAAAGTTGTTATGAAGTGATGGTTGATTAAATAAGAAATTTAACTATAGGTCGTTATGTTTATTTTAGAAGAAATACAAAGAAATCTGTACAGTTGCAATGTCAGTACATCCAATGTCTTGTCTTAGCATTTTAAACAACCGCCCTGGTATTAGGAATAATAATTAAATTGTTATTTTGGCACAAAAATATTGACGAAAATTTAAAATTATAACTGAAGAAATCAACAATGAAAAGGAGTCTAGAATGTTACAGGCTCCTTTTGTTCCTAGTAGGTTGCTCCGGGTCACTTACCATTTAGTAACTGTCAATTAATAAAACATACACGTCACGTACTAATACCTTCAAAATGTTTGAATTGTAATATTTTATTCATTGATGAAATCAGGCGTTATGAGTACATAACATTTAAGTTGTATTTTTTTGTACATTTTAGATTCGAAAATATATTAATATCTAAATAAGTGGTGTTTTTATTTATCAAACTCCCATACTCCCCAAGCTTATTCTTTGATGATGACACAACACATACAGTTGTGGACATATAATTAGGAACGACTAATACCGAAGTCACTTTTCGATAAACAAGTTGCTGTTGTTATTTTTTGTATCACTGATAATAACTTTTAACAAACAGGTTAAACATCAATTTTAAGACTATGTTATTCAACACCTATCACATTATGCATCTATTTGTTCTGTATAGGGCAATCCGCACGAGGTACAACCATCTGCAGGATACTGTTGCTGCTGCCGTGTCACTGACTCTGGCAGAGCCACCAGCAGGGATTTTAATTTTGATAACACAAAAAATTTGTCGCTAATTAGTCGCCAAATATCAAGAATTTGTCAGTCACTGGTTCAAAAGATATAAGGATTTATAGGTGGCCAATCTGGAGAGTCTCCCCAGTAGGGCCACATTTATATCTCAAAAACTAGGGCACCTAGCGAAGATCTGTTTTCTCCCATATTTTGTCGCCAATTAGTCGGAATCAGTCGCCAAGTCACAGATTTAACCTTTTGAACGCCATTGTCACATATACGTGACAAGCAAGCGCGTGCCGTGTACGCCAGCGACACAAATATGTGACAAAAATGCGGTGCACTTTATCACGAAATAAATAATTAAAACATTACTTGTGTTTTTATTAGTATACCTTAAATATTTAAAAAATTGTGGCTTGGCGTGGAGGGCACGCGCGTGCGTTTATGCTCTGGCGTTCAAAAGGTTAATCGGGTCTTAGTTTAGGAGATAGTTCAATTAGTAAGGAATAGTCCAAGAGCTAGTCGAAGATTTTTTTCGTGAACTCTTCGATCTAGCTCTTGGCTATACCTACACCTATAAACCATTATATCTTTTGAACCAGAGACCGACAAATTCTGATATTTGACGACAAAGTTCGACTAATTAGCGACTATTTTTTTGTGTTGTCAAAATTAAAATCCCTGATGGTGGCTCTGCCAGAGTCAGTGACACTGTTTTTCCATTGACCTGCTGTACAGTCGCCATACTTTCTAACGAAATCTAATCTTGCTCTTCGGTGCACCTTCTTGAGAAGTGGTACTCTCCGAGCAATTCTTCCAAATAATTATGCATCCGTTAAGCGTCTTAGTAATTACGCGCGGATACTCCTCCATTGCTAAAAACTTCTCTTCTTATAATTTCAGAACATGGATCAGTCTTCGCTGAACGAACAATCAAAGTAACTAACTTCACGCAGTGTCGTTTATCTAGATTTAGGCTTTCGAAGAACATTATTGACAGTGTTGAATTTCTTGGCGTTAAAAACCTTAGTTTTCGAACACTCCTGATCAGCAATCTTTAGGTATAGGTATACGACCAATCTCGTTCATACTTTGGACCAAATGTGGCAATAGAAAGGTCTTAAATAGCAAAAACATGCTCCCATACATTTGGGTAGAAATTAACGTGGATAAATGGACCGATGTGATCTGAGTAATTACTCAAGATAAGGACAATCTCCTAAGAATGTTTTCCTGTAGCTACAACGGTTATGGTGCATGGCTGCCCTTACATTCCCCGTGTATAATATTCTAACCAGATAAGACTCATCTATAATAAAGCTGAAGAGCTTGTTTTTTTTTCGCGCCAGTTAGCAACGTCCAGTTGGATTTGAAAAGCGATCTTTACATTTGATAGTCCAATTGTTGAGGAAGGTTATGGGATATATAACATCAGGCTACAACCGTAAGGAGTCGAGCATAAAGAAAAAAAATCTGCAAGAACGCTAAGCGAAAACGAAGTAAGCCCACTTATGTAGAAACGCTTTTTTATGGCGAAGTTTTTTTTACCGTAGGGTACTCTGGATTTTCAACTCTCGGCTTTGAGCGTACTACTGTAAAAGACGTCCCGTTAAAAAAGCCCCCGTGCGTATGGTTTGGGGCCTTGAGGAAGTTTTTATATAAGTGGGACTCTATATTTTTTGATAACACTGTTTTTATAATGCTGTTATCCCTTCGTTGGTCTAGTAGTCGCAAGCACTGGGTCCTAGGTTCGATTCCCAGGTTGGTCAGTATTTAATTATTTGGTGTTCCTCATGTGTTTCCATTAGGAATTTCTCAGTCGTAGTTCGGTGTCTGTATTTGTGCCGGGTGGTTGTCTATACATAGACTCGCCTGCTACTATGGGACTTGTACAGTCAACCGCACAACCGCACATCAGTGGTACCATTTTGACATTGACAGCGTCCATATGTCGTATTAGTAAGGGTGATTTTTGAAGTGCAAGTGTTACCACTGATGAGGGGGTTCTGTCCATACTGGGGAAATGTAGGTGTAGTCGTGTGTATGCGCCTGTAACAACTACAGTCGTGATGATAACGTTTTTATTGAATTGCCTTGTCCCTGGTAAAATCCTGACCAATTCCATGGCCACCATCATCTGCCTAGCCTTTTCCCAACTATGTTGGGATCGGCTTCCAGTCTAACCGGATGCAGCTGAATACCAGTATTTTACGTGGAGCGACTGCCTGTCTGACCTCCACAACCCAGTTACTGGGTAATACGATATCCCTTGGTAAGACTGGTTGTCAGATTTTTGGGCTTCTGACTACCCATGAGAGCAGTGCATGGTGGCCAAGTGGTAACGGCCGCGACTTAAGAGTTGTAGGTCGTACGTTCGAACCCAGACAGGCACTTTTTGTAAATTATGAAATAAAACATCGTGAGGAAACCGGCATGTCCTAGAACCAAAAATTCGAAGACAATGTGACATCTACCAACCCGCACTGGGCCCGCGTGGTGGATTACGGCCCACTCCCTCTCATAGAGAGGAGGCCTGTGTCCCAGCAGTGGGAACATTATAGGCTGATTATTTGACTACCCGTAACGACTGTCAAAGATCCACGAAAGGCACGGACGGGTCTCGGTATAAGATGGTCATAGGCAAGCGTAACTACGCTTGCCTCGGTTGGTATGTGGATGGGTAACCTGAACGACGTCGATCGTCGGCGTCGTGCGGCTGTTTTTATTTAGCCACGGGCCCCATGGTCACCGCCTACCAATTTAATTTAATTCAATGCAGGAAGAAAATTCACACGTACGTAATTGTAGCAGGCAATTATCAACTAAGTAGTGAACGCGTTGTTCCGCGCAGAGTGTGCGCGCTGGCAAGTACTCATTATTCCTGAGAGATTCAGAACGAACACAATTTTGTAACGAGTTTTCCACCCGCACCACGGTTTTCCCTACTATCGAATTCAAATGGAATTAAAACTCTAATATGATAGAGCTGTTTTTAGATACTTCTACGAGTACGTGGTTAATTTTTGGTTTATTAACAGTTGGTTTAGTATTTCTGTGTAATATTTTCAGTGTTACAGCAATTATGAAATGGGTGCAATGGTTTCGAAATAGAGATAAGTCTCTAGTAACTTTTACAGGGGTAAGTTTTTTTGTATTTTTATTTATTTATTTGAATTTATTATGATAAGGTACCTACTTTTCTGCTTATTATTTATAGTAGGTACCTAAGTATAAGTAGTAGTAGTTAGGCACGCTTCTGATGACTGGCACAGCCTACTATAACTCATGGGGCACAACAGGACATACCTACAAACGGGGTGAAAAGGGATGCAGGGATGAAATAATATAATTTGTTGCCAACAAGGACACTATAACGTTAAATATAATACAGTAAACACGTAAGTAAGAGTTCTTTTTGGCTACAAAATATATTATTTCAATGTTAAAATCCCTTTTAAAGTTTCGTCCCGATTCACCCCTGCATCTCTATTCGCCCCGTTTGTCTACGGAATGTTTTAGGTCTTACATATTCCTGAAAATGTATTTAGGTGTCTTTACCATTTCAGAAATGTAGGTACGAGACACAGAGGTTCAAAAAGGTAACAAGCCTCTAGCTCTAGATCTTTCTAAAGGCTCGTTACCAAGTAGGCAGTCAACAAAAGATACAAGTATACAGAATCGTCGGATATAGTTGAAGTTTAGTAATATACCGATGGATGTTCTTGAATAAAATTAAATTTTATTAATAGAAAACAAACACAACATCCATCGGTTTCTAACTAAACTTCTGTTGTTTCTTCTTTTGTTGACTGTACTTAAACCTCTGTACCTATAAATGGTAAAATTAAAAGTTACACGAAGGGAATAGCGTACCTACCGTGTGTATCGTGCTCGTGTGTAGCCGCGTCGGGGTGTCCTGAATTTGTGTTTTCAGGCTGATGTTTCACAGACGGCGTTTAATAGGGATAGAAGGTGATTTTTGAGTTAGCTTTTTTTGGGCTGAAGTTATAGGATTGTGTTCTTTACTGGTACTACAGTCATTTGCAATTTCGTTTTCGGGTAAAGAGTGTAAGTGTCTGTTTACACTCTTTACATTTCTGTGGTCATCCCCAAGTAGCAAACAAGAGTAGTTATCTGTACTTTATCTAAAGTTGTATTTTGCTAAATCAAAAAGGATTTCGTTAAGTCTTTTCTTTCTTTAATACTAAATCGTTTTATACTACTGCTACTTAAGCAAGTTAGGAATACCAAAAACCAGGTTAAGTATTCTCAAAACTAGTTTGTATTAAGTACTTATGCCTAAAGATAAAACTAAAAATATTTGTTTACTATACGTAGGTAGGTACCTACTCAGATTATTTGAAAGAATTGAGTTATCTTTTTAGACTCACAAAGAAAAAATTGATTTTGTAATGTAGATACATTTAAGATAATAGTAATACCAAGTTCTAAGAACTGTTTTTCTGGAGTATATTTTTATTCCTTTTTTACTAAAATTAGTAAGTACCAAAGTTTAGAGTAATGACAATAAGATATCTTTCTAACACGTAATCTGGTCTTAACTAAATCAAACTATATAATTACCTACTACTTCAAATGTAACTTGTCTTTACTTTGTCTGAACTAGCCTTACAAAATCAGTATTGTTTAAAATCTTACTTCGTTAGGAAATATAAGATCCCACCAAAATATTTTCATGTAAAATGTTGCCAAGACGAGACCACATATGGCTCGCACTGCCAAAAAGTTATCAGATCTCATGTAGAGCCAAGCTTCTAACTCTACACGCGCTAACTTCACAAACTCTACACCTTAGTCAAAATATGAGGCTTGGCCGTTTCGTTACTACAAGAACTATTGTATAACAGAAAAGTAATGAACAGTGAATACGCCCATGTGATGGTAGCGAAACGGCCAAGCCACATATTTTGAAAATTATGGTAGAACCCGTCAGTCTTCAAAGCAAGAGTGAACAGGCATCTTCTGGGCACGCTCGTTCCATCGTAGACCTCATCTATCGATTTCCATCAGGCGAGATCGAGGTCAAGAGCAGGACCATTATGTAATAAAAAAAATAGAACCGCACCCTAATTGCGTAACACGCTATCAATCACGATCTGAATCATTTTGAAGAATATTGTTAATCCATTGCTTTGTATGTTCGAAAGTTTGTCTGCTCAACAACATAAATGACGCAATGAATGTTGTTAACTGTCAAAATAAAAGCCATTGCTACTGATAGTATGTTACGCAATTAAGTACCCCGCAGGATCCGAAGTTTCAGATTATGTTGATTACTAAAAAAGTAATTTAAAAAAATTAAACCGACTTCAAAAAGAAATGAACTCAAAATTATGAAATAACTTTAATTTTGGAAGTCAGTGTTTTGAGATCTGTATTTTAGTTTTAGTTTTTTGCCACCGACTTCCGAAATTAAAGTTATTTCATAATTTTGAGTTCATTTCTTTTTGAAGTCGGTTTAATTTTTTTAAATTACTTTTTATTTGGTAATTTTTAGTTGTTGCACTAGAATTTGACCAAGGTTTTGAGATGTTTTCGCTTTGACACTACACCCGTAGCTCGTATCAATAAGCCAGGCCGTCACACTTTCACGTCTTAGTCCATATCATGAAAATTACTGAATCGATTTTGATGAAACTTGCACTGTTCCCTAAGTTGAAGTAAATGTAAGCCAATAAAAAAAGAATGGTCACGATCCGATTAACAGTTACGGAGATATGCGTGGACAAACATACATACATACATACATACATACGTCTATAAAATTTTGTATATTTGTTTGGAAGCCCTAATAGATTGTCATATGTGAATATAATGCAATTCCAATAATATTACATACATACGTATCGAATTGATAACCTCCTTTTTTTTGAAGTCGGTAAAAAAAAGCCTAAGAGCGGTTAACAACTTCTTACCCTGGGCATAAATAAATGTGCTTCGATTAGATAGCACAATAAAATTGATAAACTAGGAATAGGTCATAACAACAAAATAATAATGACTGTGTTTTTAACTTGCTTGGCTCCTTATCAATGTATTTACGAGTAGTTACGATTAAAGATTCGTCTACCTATATGATGGCCTCAAAGGCTTACGTAAATGCTAATTTAGTATAATTAACGTATTCACCGTCGATGAAGTAAATTAATTGATGAGGTCACTCGAAATGGCACAAAACTTAAATTGCTCTGAATTTGTCGGATGAGCGAGATCGTGTGATAGGTACCTGCTATTATGGTGCTGTTGCGATTCCACAATTTAGTTCTTACTTGTAATTAAAAATTGGATTTAGCGACCTATATGTACGATGCAAAGGCTGTATTGAGAAAAAAAGCTTAGCAACTGTACCTATTTATATTCAAGTATGCCCAATGCGTTTATTTATACTTGCCTTTATATTTGTAACCACTTCAATCGAAGTCCAAAATATCTGTGGAACGCATGAAATTCTTCGCGGTATTTAGGTACCGCACCGCAGCGGCTCGCCCTTTCGTATTTCATTCCCGCAGTCCCGGCGGGGGGCGTGTGCCCGAATGTCGGGAGTGTTTGGGATAGTATCCTGGAGAGGCGAACTGACTGAGCCCTGCCTGAGCCGTAGTCAGGAGGCGCGCGCCCGCTCGTCCGCACGCATGCGTACGCTCCCGTATCCTGTAATCCTGTTGCACGCATTACGTAGTCCTAGCACCTTCACTACCGCGAATATGTTTAATTGTTTACGCTATGTTAGATAATGAAAGCTTATTCATCGACGTCAATAACTTCAAATAGCTAAAGTAAACATGAATGAACCAACTGTGTATGTCCTTTATAAACCAATTGTGGCGGTGAATTAATATCTATGTATTTAAAATGATGTGGTAAGGTCAGCAGTGCAAAAACGATTTGCAAGATCAGAAGCATGCCCTGGAGCTGTCCGTGGTCGCGAGACCGCCAGCAACCACTCGCGGTCAGTCCACCACTGCATTTGTTGTTGCAGGTTTGTTTGTCTTACATTAAAGTATTCAACTACTTGTAACTTACTTACAAAACTCACCTTTGAATAACCGAGGGATAGCCGATGAGCCTAACTTTGTAGGGGTCAAATTATCGAACACTCAAAAGCCGCTTTCCCATAGAATATCGAGTTACTTAGCAATAGCATAAAGTGTCGCACGCTCTATATTTTTTATTAGAAGAATTTGAAGATAGTGTAGTCAATGAACTCATTACGAAATTCATAAGTGACAGCTGCCTGTTTAACCGATTGGAAAGTTATAGTAGGACAATCCTAGCATGATAATGGTAGGAGCCAGGGAGACGTTATCCCGGGAATGTTTTAATGGATTAAAGTGCTGTATGCGTGTTAATATCATGCCCATAAAACGAAGAGATGGAATCCAAGACTTAACTTTTCTGTGATGATAAACGCATATTTTAATTTTCGTTTTATGTTGTTCTTGTCTCTTCCTAATTATGAGACTATATCGCTATTAAAGATTCTGTTTAAGAAATATTTAAAAGCATCGTTGGTCAATATAAATTCAATACAAAGATTGTTTTTTATACAAATATCTACCTACGTGAATACAATAATAGAAGCGTTACTAAACGAAGTCAGAATGACGGAAGTGCCAAAATGGTTAACTTTACCCAATAACAATAATGTATTCAGTATTGCTTACCTGTGTATTTCGACGTGATTAAAATAGTAATATTGGACTTGTCAACTGTTTTGAAGTCGTTTTAGCGGACTTTGGTTTTATGAACATGCTTGGGTACAAATTATAGATAGTATTTAAGATGCCTGAAATATACATAATTTTCACAAAGTATGTAGAGATCTCAGATGTGAGAAGTATCCGTGATTGCCACTGAACTAGTGATGAGGTTCAGGAGTGCAATCAGCTGGGTCCGCGCCTCCGGCCTCAGTCACAAGTTGCTTGTGCCCGCGGCTGCTCGTATGTGCAGCCACCGGATTATCTCACATCGACGTGGATTTATTTACCATTCTTTTTTTGACCTTAGTGGCTTATAAGACAAAAAACTATAAAATAGAAATTATTTTATAGTTTCCTGAAAATTAGTGCAATGTGAAATGTGATGATAGTATAATTTAGAAATTATGACACTGAACATTTTTTGTTTTTAAAATGACTATGTAAAATGCCTTGGAACTGTCTGTGGGGATACCAGGCACCTGCACCAGCTTGCAGAGTTAGTGGGCCGCTGCATTTACTGTTGCAGGTAGGTACTAGACTGATACCTACCTACTTATTGTTATTCCGGATTTTTTATATTAAGTAGTTGAAGGAAACAGGTTTTCTGTTTTCTTTACAAACTACTTTATCTACGTATTATTATGGTTTACCTATGTACCCACATAAATTATAATCTATATCTACGTTATTGCATTTAATTGAGTAGGTATGATTAGGTAGGCTCAGTAGATATGTATGAACACGTAATAAATAGGTAGCTAATACAATGCTTGCAATATTTACTATGGGAGTTACGTATTTACCGGCTAATTAAATAAGCGTCATTCAGCAGAAACGACCAGAAAAACAATGTACAGCTGAAAAATAAATAGAGCTGGTAAAACTTTTGAATAAGTAATCCTAATTTTCCCAAAGCTTCTGGGGAAAAGTGCTATTGTTTATATTTACGCCTTCCCATTTCTATAATAGCCGTCGATTATAGTCGAGAACTTAGTGCAGCTTCATTTGTTAAAGTGACTTTTTTATTTACTAACATTAGCGTGAGACTTTCTTTTAAATGGAGTCAGAAAAATGGTTCATGTTTAGGTCAAGCTTTTAAGGATTTTATGGATCTAAATAAGCCCTGAAACTTCATTTATTTTAATCATTTTCTTCTGCTTTTGGTTGTCGTTAATTAGTTTTCAGTTTTGACTATCATCTCAATATGAATTGCCTGTTGGTAACTTAAAATTTTGTTGATTTGTTGGTTGATTGAATTACTTATAATATTATGTACTAAATCAATACTCTGAAGTCATAGTTACTGGCATCTTATGCAACACATGTAGAAGATACCTGGGTATCAACGTAATTGTCTAAGCGATGCTATCGATACCTAGAAATTTTGCTAAATACTTTTGAGGAAGACGTAGAAAGTGCTATTTATCACAAGATACGTAAAATTAACTAGACAAATGAAAAGTCCCTACAGTTATTTTGTGACGTTACTGAACGTTTAAATACGTTCGAAAACCTTTGTTAAGTATAATGCAAAGACAGTGTTCAATAGGTTTTTATTTTCTTCTACTTTCCGAATACAATAGGAATAATTTGTTTGTCTGACCCACTACGTTACTTTCAACGGTATGTATACCTAATTGGAGCCCTACAATAGTTCCATTACGTTTCGCAAGAATTTTATTTTCGATACTACAGTTGTATAAAACAACTATTGATTTATAGATAGATTCCATTTAAGTTTTTAAAGTGTTTATCGATTAGAATGTAAACCCAGAAACGATTAACGGTAAACTATAGTTAGTCATCGATCAAACATAAACTCATTTCGAATAAAACTAAATTAATATGATTGTTGTCAGTCCACGCGACGTGGCTACACCAGTACGATTTATTATCCTTCGTGATTAGCATACGGCGCAGGTTACAAAGAATCGATATAGATGCTATAATAATTTTATTGTTGTGACATCGTTTCATTAGGTTACCTTGGCAGGTAGTAGAGCTAACGGTAGAATGCTAATGCGTTGAGGCGAGTTCGTAGCATTGTCGCATGAACTCGTGCGCTGGGCCTAGCTTCCCAAAGGTTGCGCAACCGTGGGTACACACCGCCCACGGCCCGGCGCCGGCGACAGCACCGTCACCCGGTCCCCGGTCTCTAAGCAAATATCTCTAGACAAGTTCATTGTCGACCAATTCGAATAAATTACGCTTAAAATATCTTACTACACTGAGCAAAGACACTCGAGAAAGTTAACCGAGGTATGATAATAATGTTACTTATAATAAATATCTGTGTAACCAATTTATATGAAAATATTTATACAATAACAAGGTGCGAGTGCGATGTAGATAGCATTTTAACGGTTGTACGGATTGATATAAAGAAGCTTAGTCAATTGTATTACACATTGCGTGCTTATTTCGATTAAGTAATTATAATTTTGTAGGCAGCAGCCAGCAGCTGTGCAGTGTGCAGCGGATAGATGGATGCATGGGTCTAAAACGAACCGCTTGTGTCGAATATATTCAATCGTCTATCTAACGTTTATAAGTTAATTAGGAGCATGTGGGGCTGCGCTCGCGCATCCCGATGGACAATAAAGCCTTTCAGCGGGCGGTGCCTTTGAACTCTATACGTTATTAGTCCGATTATGTACTTATCAGTTCCTATTGTATGGTGTGTGTATGGACCTACCACGGAAGATGAGAGAGAAAAGTTCCCTCGCGTTCTGTGAGCCGGTGCAACTAACTCTTGTGTCCTAACAAAGTAAATTAAATGTTCACGAAGAGTATTTTGTGTGAAGGTAGTTCTAAGATGAACTAAACCAATCCTTTCTTTCCTCCTGTAGGTACCTATTATAAGGTACTTTTCTTGTCAAGGTAGTTATAAGGTATTTTTCTTGTCAAGGTAGTATTTAATAAGGTATTTTTCGTGTTAAGGTAGTGCATGGTATTTTTCTTGTCAAGGTAGTTATAAGGTATTTTTCTTACTGTTATCTAGCATATTCCCTAAATACAATACTAGAAACAGAAAAAAATAAGAGTCTAGGATATGTCGTAGCCTCGTAGGCGCGTCTACGAAAACTCTACGCAATATTTTTTCGCAAAACTGTTGTAATTACATACTTCTACAAGTTCTACTACGCTACGTGGCGTAGCGCTCGTAGCGCACGTCTACAACCCCTGGGAGAGTTTTTTAAAATATCATACAGCTATATTTTTTATTATTCTTCTATTTTTTGCAACATCGTATTTTATATTATTCTTCTTTATGATTTATTTTTTTACCGTTTTATTTATGCCAAACATTTAATTAATATCTAAAAGTTTAAGGGCTAAATACTCTTTCACATTGGCTTTTAAACTTCGGCTAAATTGGTAACAAATATTCCACCCACATTAAAAGTACTTATTGTTCTCTTTGGTAAACGAACCAAGTACGCAAAAATAGCCGCCCTCTGTCTGTCTGGAGAATGAAAAACTTCTTATAACGCATTTAGTTAAAAAAGCGTGGCGAGCATTTCTGTCGGTGTCGTACTGTTTGCGCTGTTGCTCGTTTTCGGTCATTGCTCGTTCACGCTTCCGTAATCTGTTTGACTTCGATGCTGTCACGGTATATTTTGCGATCATTTTTTATCTGAGTGACGCAGTTTTTCTGCTGTATAGCTTAATTTTAACGCATTCCGGGGGATAGTTGACCGATTAGCAGAAACAATCTTGCGCCATTACAACATGAAACTCACAATCAAAACAACTTATCTTCCTTACTTATTTTAAACATCGGAAAGAGAAATTAATTGTAAGGTATGTAATGTAGTGAGAGCAGTGGTGGCCAAGCCCGCGTGGTGAATTACGGCCCACTCCCTCTCACCGAGAGGAGGCCTGTGTCCCAGCAGCGGGAACATTATAGGCTGATTATGATGATGTAATGTAGTTATCATTTGTAGCTAGAAGCAATAATTGTTTATTTAAATGGTAGCCCGTACACGGTACATATCAGCTTATAAATTAACGCCACTGACAGCGGCAAGCGGTGTCAGAAGGCGAGTCCACCGCTAAGGGTATAAGTGCCTATAGGCTATGATTTACGAGTGACACATTCCTGAGCAGAGCGCGTCGAGGAACTGTCAGTGCGCCTGCGCAGACCGATGGGAACAAGATTAGGTACTTCTCACAGATTCGTCTGGTGACAGACAAAGCTCTTTGTGTCATCATTGTTCGGAGCACTTAGGAGTCGTCTGGCTTAGCTGCGCGCGTTTAAACCGCGGATTAGTCATCGCCCGTATCGTATGAAACAAATTAATTTATCTTTAAGCAAACAGCCAATGAATGAATAAGTTTAAGTAAAGACTTCGATATTTATTACGATCTCTCCTTTCATTGTTACCAAGGTACACCGTATCGTTTCACATCTGTGCAAACCTAAGCGAGGTCTCCTTAGTATGACAGTCTTGTAAGTTGGTATCGTGTGGTTACGATACTACGAGTAGCTTACGTTATTTTACGTGCATGCACTTATATAGAACTTCCCGGACCTCGCCGGTAGAAATTAAACACACAATAGAAGCTTACTTATTAGGATGTAAGTAGGTGCTACGTTTTGGAGCGTCTGAAATACCTATTTCATGAAAATTATTCCTGGTTATGAATTGTTGAAATGAGAGCGATTCATACGCGGTATGGAGCGAGCTTAATATTGTTTTCATGTTTATATTCGTAATTCCGAACGGATGTTACGCAAGTGAGTTGGGACTGCCCAACTAAAGCGCTTGACCGGAAGTGCGGTCGACGGACCGCGGGACGAGGGCTCTCGTTCACAGGTACTAAATGATGTTTCTAATGAACGGCACAGGAGCGGCACACGGCACACGGCTCCAAACCTTATTATTGGTAATGCGCAATACATTAGCCACAATTAGTGCGGCAGTCGGCAGTAGGTAATTGCCGCGTGCTTCGGGCGTGTTTCGTAAAACACGTAGTGGGTACCTACCTCTAGTATCTACTCTTACTTAGGAAACCGTACCTATGCAGCTATGATGTAGGTATTTCTATTAAATTTATGGAATTTAAAGTGCGGGCCTCGATTTATTACGCACCTATTAATAATAAATTCTCTTAAATGTCTAAAGGTCTCCGCATTACGCGACACTCGAGAACGCTAGGAATTTCCTTCGTATATCGTAAAACACTTTGGACACCTTAGAAAATTATTTTACTCGCTACGAATGTTAACATAGGAAATATAATAGGTAATAGATACATTGTGAATGGACTACAATAGCATGCGTAATTTTGAGTGGGTGTAGAGTTTCGTAGTTGTATCAAATGTCGTTGCTGAAATCCAAATACTCGTTCAGAGCAAGGTCTCTGCAAAAAACATCACGGTTCGCGAAGCATGCTCGCCAGCTGTCAGGCAGACGTGTTCAGTCAGTGCTCACGTGTCGCGCTTCGCTCGGGGGAAACCATTCAGTGCTTACATTACTACAGAAGTCCCACACATCGGCACATGTACTCATCGACACATGCTCCTAACGAACCCGATACTAAAAGCAATTGTAAATTCTTACCCATGAATCAAAAACCATATGAAAGGAACTCATAAAATAAATTTTATTCCCTTATTGGTGCATAAACAGAGTTTAAAAATAGTTGGGACCACCTGGTGTACTCTGCTCCCAACTTCGAGTGCAGGGAACGTGATTTATGGGTCTTTAAGTCACACAATGCAACCGCAAATATAACCCTTGACTATTTTTTTAGAGAACAAATTGTCCCTGGGTAGATATTTCAAGTGGGTTGACTGTTACTCTAACCGGCACAAATACTTATTATTATACGCTTATCGATATTACCCCCATGACAATATCGAGGGGTAATAAATTAATTCGTTTAGACAACTAACAACTAACTCAACAAATAATTTGCTATTGTATTGCCTGGCCGCTTGATGCTTTTGGTAGATTCGAGTATTGTATTGTAATTTAGTTTTAAACACAAATTCCGATTTACATTCTGATTCTAAGTCTAATTATTGTTCATTTGGAAATTATTCACGGCTGAACGGTGGTCAGTTATCCCAAATGACCGCACATCGGTGCATTTGGTACTGAGGAGATTTTGTGGACGGTGAGGTCGTTCCGTGTACGACGTGGGAGGTCCGATTATTTCCCCGGAATTCAAATTGATCCATAAAGATTTCACAAAAATATAAACAAAGTTGTTTGTAAATATCCTCGACAGATATTTACCAAAACAACTAACATGGGAAATAATTCTTGCACATCTTAATAAAATACTTTTGATGCTCTTACACAAAAGTTCCCACAACAATAATCGCTGCACCTTAAATACTTTCACGTCTCTCTATCTTTTATTCTCGAGCCCAAAAATGTTAAGCTCAATAAATGATTAAAGGCAAATGTAAAAAGAAAACGAATCTTAGATCCGGCCACACGGACACCATTGTGATGATCAATGTCGTAACCAATGAATTAGTTTCCAAAATCTAATTAAATAGAGATGAACACTAGTTTTTTGTTAAGTTGTAACTTGTAACCATCACAGTTTATTGTATGTGATTTTTAATAAAATGAAAGTACCTAATTGATTATTCAACCACAATCATTGTTTAACCGCACAATTACATGAACAGTTTATAACAGTATTCTAATGGTTGCGTTGTTTAGTTCTAGTCGTGTCAGACGTCATCCCCTCGTCACGTCACTCCTTTCACTGTTGTCGTGCTGACACCTCCAGCAATTAACGTGTCACTGCGCAGCATTATCGTTAAGACTTTGAAGCGTTGAAGTAAATATTTTATTAGATGTCTCAAGTCGACCGTGGTCTGCGCTACAGTAGATACAGTTTACACTTACAAGGCATTTTTTAATGGTAATAGGTGTATTTTGGTTTCGGTTGAGCGCGTTGTGTCGACAAAGTACAATTATGGTGACCCCTGTTATTTTCCTTTCTTAAAATGGTCAGATTGTTAAGACAATAAGTTCGTACCGAAAACTAATTGGGTTACGTTGCGTCATCCTGGCAAGGTTTTCGCCTAATGTAGTTAGCACCATGTTAGCTTAATAGCATCCATGTTATCATCGTTTCTTCTGTGTTTGCGGGTACTAGAGTACTTCGACGCAGACATGTGAGGCTGTAAAGTCGCGTGAAATGCAAGTTTCCTGTAATCATGGCGTTGCGCAAGTTCGCCTGAGTGTGAACTGTATTACTGTACCTATATGACGTCATATCGGAGTTTCAACACAGTACAAACAAAGCCGCAAGCCTCTGGCACACATTGTGTGCTCATTTCCAGGACAAACAGTGAATTATTTAGGAAATAAAACATACAACTATCTGAGCGGGAGGTGTTCAATACAGATTTTGTTTATGACAGCTTAAAATCTTGTGATGCGTTCTCTCAATCCTTACAGACTTGATCGAATGATGATCTCCAGTTAACTTTGCTTAACCCGTATAAGTGAAGATTTAATTTAATTGAAGCCCCTTGTGATAAGTACTTTTCAACGAAGATAAATAGAATTTTGATTAACATTTTTGGGACTCGACTCGAAAATATGTGGTTGAACAATTTATTGAATTAGTGTTCCAACTGGCTAAATTAAACAATAAAATCTTCAATTTAAGTAAAAATTGTTTCAAAACTCTTTCCAAACAAATTGCCAGCTTATCTAATAAACGTATATGGTAGTCAAGGGGGTTCAGACGTCAGAGGCGTGTGGTCTACGTATTGTGCGGCAATTTCCGCGTCATACAGAGCTATATCTCACAGACACAAATATCACTCACTCTAGTAGTTCCTACACCGACCGCCATTACCCACGACTCGGGTGGTCTACCGGAATCCAAACAGTACTGAGAAATTATAAATTTGAGTAACGAACTGTTGGTCAGTAATATCACGAAATTCTCGATGTAAATAATCGATTTTATTGTAATTTTCTGCTTGCATCCATGTTACGATTCAAATTTTGTAGTACCTAAATGAAACGGTAGCGTTTTTTATATCTGTATCTGTTATATATTAGTGAACAGCAGAGTTATCTGTGGCTATTATGAGCCTTACGAAACGTTACTTGTCTGATATACGGGTGTAGTCCAGCGCACATTCCATCTGAAATCGTGCGGTGTAACCGCAGACCCGTATTGGTTCCTACTGCATAATCAAATTACATTAATGGCCCGTTTGTGGACCCCTCTTAGGTCCAACTCGAACCAAGTCCCACGCAACTCACATCGAGTCAATAAGACAAGACGATTTATTGGTAGAATTGTGGCAACGTTTAACTTCATATGAACCACTTTCATGAGCATTAGCGTGATCTAGACTTTCTCTATCGCACTTTATATAGAAGTGGTCGAGTGTGTTTGACAATCAATCATGAGAAAAAGCAATATCACAAACTGAGTCGCCTAAGATTTTTATCTAAGTAGAAACCGTTCATGATGATCTTCTTTATTTTTTAAACCATTTAGGTTTGTATCTAATACACGCTTTACCACTTTAACAACAATTATTGGTAAATTGAAATTGCACTAAGGTTGAAACTATCTAACTGTAACATGACAAATAAATCTCGTTCATTTATGACTATAGGTACTATCTATTCTGTAGAGTCGATTAATATTTGGAAACATTAAAAAGTAATTTAACCGGTAAAATCATAAAGCGGAAAGAATTAATAAAGCTATAAAAAGGTCCATATAACGTTATGCCCCAACTCTACTGCATTAAAAATATGAATGAAATATAAAATACCGAATATATCTAATTTATTGTCGAGATGAATGAACTGGTGGTATAGTATAGATACCTAATGATGACCTGGTTTCCATCTGCAACTGTTTAAATAAATAAGATTATTCGGAATTGGCCGTTTAATATTTATGACAAAATAAACATTCACAAAGATACTGTTTTAGCCACCCAGAATCATTGCACGCATGATATTGCAGCTATCGACAACTGTATTATTGGCTGTGGAACGCGTGCAACGATAAAACGGGTTCAATAGTTTATCAATAATATGATTACAGCTATTGTCATTCGAGAATGTTGAAAAGTTACGTAACAAACTTTACCTCTGTCGTGAGCCATTACTTAGCCACCCCTGATAGGTGAGGGTCCGTCCCTTATATTAACCGTAACATAAGGGAGTGGCCGGTCATCATCATCACTCACTGGGGTGAAGAAGACAATATTAGTTTATAACCGGTATGCTGCCTCATGCGATAATTTAAAATAGCGCGGCGCTATCTATACCAGTCACGCGAGCTTTTGCTTTAGTTAATTATTAGCTTTAAAAGGACAATAAAGTCGGGAGAATTCAATATAAATGGTTATTGTTGATGGTATTTTGTCATAAAAAAACACAAAAAATACAAAAAGTGTTTTATAGCAGAGCGTGGTTTCGATCCACGGACCTCTGGGTTATGGGCCCAGCACGCTTCCACTGCGCCACTCTGCTCTTGGGTTCAGTCGCGAAATTACTGACTACATGTTATGAGGCGTTACGTAGTAGAACGTAGCAGTAAACAGAGTCTGATTTGTGCATGGATTATACCTACTAATTAGGAGTATTACTGACAATGATTTCGACGGTTGAAAGGCTAGGTATTTGGTATAAGCGAAATTTTTTTTCAATATTGAGTTATATACATAGGTACCTATTCGGAATGAGCAAATTTTGCTGATTCCGAATATGTGGGTTATATACCTACATATTCGGAATCAGCAAAATATGTAGGTATATAACTCAATATTGAAAAAAAATGTCGCTTATACCAAATATCCTTTCAACCGTCGATTTATAAAACAATGCTAATTAATTGGCGATTGTTTGCCTTGAATTTATTAACATTGCGATTTTATTTTAACTTAGAATGCTAATACCTACGTACCTACTTATCTAGAAACCCAATCTCTGGTTAGCCGTGATTTATTCATAGACCCAAATCTGACAAACGAGCATTTTTATTTGTACAATTGTATCACTACTACATTGTAACAACAGAAAGGAATTTTATCCGTAACGCCGCCGCCGCCGCCCGTACAAATGTTTCAAAAGGGTCCGTCCTACTTTAATTGGTGTACTCGTAATTAATTAAAGTCAGTGACCGAGCTGCGGCCGACTATTGTTTAAACGTTTAAAGTTATAGTTTAAACCGATTGTACTACGAACTGTCTCCTTGAAACACACTGAATAGGTACTGGCTATGAAATTACCTCGGCTGTATGGAAACATGTAGTGTTGGTATTTATTACTTTTTTATCAGCATCGCAGAACACGCGCACCAATAACTATAAACTAAAGATAAGGCATAGGTACACTAGGTTATAAAAATAAAGGTTGCACATGAATTACATTAAAAGTAGCTACAGTTATGTAAGTAGGTATTTACCTACTTTTTTATCAGAGGCGAAGAGATTATTTTTGGTTTTGGAGATGAATAGGTAGGTATGCCAGATTTTGTGATTCAGTAAGTACCTACCTCTACCTAGTTGGTTTCAGTTTCCTTATCGTCGGGATAATAAATAACTAAGCATTTTATTTCAAATATTTCCTCTTCAATCAGATAAAAAAAAATAAGTTTAAAAACTAAAACCCGACTTCTGAAAAGGATGAAATGAAATGATGATGATTGAAATGATTTTATTTTTTGTAAGTAGGTTTGTACAAACACTTGTACACGTCAATCATGTTTTTTTACCCGACTGCGCAACGCAAAGGAGTGGTAATGTGTTCATCAGCCTATGTATGTATGTATGTATGTATGTATGTTTGTATGTTCCTTTGAAGCACTATACAGACCAAACGCCTGGGCCGATTTTTATGATTCACACGTCAATCGATTCCTCTTAGTCCGGCGAGTGTCACTAAAGACATGACGTTAGTGAAAATTCAATATGGCGACTACTATGTACAGTCACGAGCACTAATATGTCAACATTTGGCAACTTTTAATTGCGATTTTTTCGTGAAGTAACGAATGCAACGTTGAAATACGACACTTTACACAAACCTATGAGTTCGAAAATACTTTGTTCGTAATAACATACAATTTCATTCAAAACTGAAGGAGAAAATCGTCTTTGAATAAAGCCAAGTGTATACATACTTATGCTCGTGACTGTACGTAATGTCTTCAAAAAAAAAATTTTTTTTTCAAAACCTATCGAGTGGGGTATCAAAATAAAGGGCTTTAAAAGACGATTACAAAAATATAAACAACTTATATGGTTAAAAGTAATTCGAAGTGACAAATCGTAAAAAACACGTACCAAGAACTAAATCGTCAGCGAAATATTTCACATTTAATTTTGTAAACTAAAAAGCTGGAAATAAAAAAGTTATTAAAAAAATAAAAAACCCGACTGCGGTAAAAAACTTAAGTTAAAAGAACTGAAAAGCTAAAAACAAGCCCATTTTAAATTAAATAAAAGTTGGAAGCAGGCGGGACCCATTTGAATTTGAAAATATAATAAACTTCGGCATGTCGGATGAAACAAGAAAGTCCCTTTTCGTGGGCCGTGGTCGCATGCTATCATAGCTTATTATGTTAGTACAGCGGCATGCGACCACGGGAAGGGACTTTCTTGTTTCATCCTTTTCAGTAGGTAGTCGGGCTTTAATTTTTAAATTTATTTTTTATTTAATTATTTTGGGGCTTATTTCAGTAATATTAATATTTTTGAAATGTGCTAATTAAGCCCTTTCATTTGATACCCAACAAGGCACCATCCAAAAATATTTATTTTTAAATTCATTACTTTATGTCCTTTACAGGGCGCCATATTGAATTTACTGTGAGGTCACATAGCCTATAACCAGCGGACGGTCAAGACGCTTCTAACGATACCTCATTTGTTTGAATGAGATCCTTTTAGAGATAGATACCTCCACCTCCATGTCAAAAATCTTTAGGATGTTCCTTCTATGTTAGAATAGTTCCTACGAAAGATTGAGGGCTTCAGTCGTTTATTTTGAATATTGCGCTATAAATGCTAAATTAACAAATCAAATTCACAATATCTATGGATGGTTTTTATTTCTTCCCAAAGCCATTCGAATTGCTTTCGGTTTTGACATTCGATGACGTCATTTTCCGTTTCTAATCGATTAAGCGCATACAGTATTTTGTGCACGAACTTGGAATTAATGTACTACTACATAAGTAAGTAACCAGAAACAGTATGTTAATGTGAGTGACAGTGGAGCCGATGCCAAGTGCCGTCTGTCGGGCACTGGCGGGCAATGCCGGGTCGACGCGAGTTGTTCAACGCGTGAGACAATTTTGTATGGCTTATAACATAAGTTAACATAACCTTGAGAAAGCTCCGCTCGTTGTTGCAGATGGTAGATGGCTGCCTGCCCAAATATTATTGATATTCGACGAATATTTCAGGAAAGTTGTAATGCTTCCGCTTTATTTATTCGCCTCCAAAATACCTACGTCAACATAAACAGTCCAGTTTACTGGTTTAATTTGACAAGAGTGTTAGCACGTGCGCAGCTTACGAAAGTTTCGCCAGAGCAAACAGATAACCATGAAATTGGAACATCGTTGTACTTTATGCGGCAATAACTTTGTTATCAGCACTACCTTAACTTTTATCTATAAAAGAACAGTCTCCTTTAATCCATGCTTTTAGTTCCCCTACTTACCTAAAAATCTAAAATACATGTTTATCGTACAATGAATAAATATAATTACAAATAGTTTTGGCTCCTCTCGTAGTACCGAATCTAAGCATTCCATCGATGCAATAATTCTTGTTATAATCTTCAATGAACAGTTAATGCTTAATGAGGTATGCCGCATTTGTATCAAAGATAACAGTAACAAAACAAGCTCTTTTAACCTGTCTTTCATCAAGTAACATTCATATTATTATCTGTGTGAATTCGAATCTTAATAAAAGAATGTAGGTAGTCATTTAGTTAGCTTTGGCGTTATCGGCGTACACGCAGTAGTAATTCATTACAAAACAATGGAGTTTAATATCAAAGGGCAGGGCGTTCAGTTGATTTATCATTCCGACACCGAGCCCTTTGTTTTCTTCCACGGAGCTCGGCGGCTTCAATCACGTGTCGCGGTCAAAAGTTCGCCGGCATCCAAAAAGAATATTAATTTTTGTTTCATACACATAAACCTACATCATTCATAATCATGACCGAGTGTCACTGTTCAGTGAGAAGGACTACTTACTTACTGATACTTTCTACTCGTTGTTATTTAGAAAGTATTTTTTTTTTACAAAATGTGTCCTTAGTGTGGATTTGTCACTGAAGTGGCACACTTCAAATCTAAATACGGTATCTCAAGAGAAGCGTACTTACATTTTACTCCGAAAAGTAAAAACTGCGTCGGATGTCTACATCGGCATCGTTGCGAGGATTATAAAGGATCTACCCCAACCGCATTTTTTATTTATCTTTTTAATACAAAAGGCGTAGGCTTAGATTGCTACAAGTTCGTCGGAAGGAATAACTCAAACCCCAGAGAGAGATCAAAAAAACGTTTGTTGTTACAAGTTTGGAGCAGGAAACAAAAAGTGTCATGATGACGTTACAGCGCGTTACTTCAATGTATTCAGCATTGCGGCATTTTATAATAGATTCTCTGGTTGTAAAAACAAATGGCAGTGTAATATTAATGTTTTGTTTTGTTTGGCGTGGAGGGTGCTTGCTACCGCGTGAGGGGGCCGAGCGTGGCACCGGCACGCCAGCGGGCCCCAGCAATTACCTCGGGGATATAGCGAATTACTCTCTGATGGAGACATTTCCGAGACTCGGGGTCCTCTTTAACACACCGCCGTATACGTCGTAACTTCTCGTAACTCAACATTTACTAGCATAATCTAGTTGAAATGTAAGACCGCGCCGTATCGACTGAACTGCCGATACTTGCTTGTTATTTACTGCAGACCATGCAGAGCTTACCTCTATCTTATTTATTACTAGAGCAAGTTTCCATTCCAGATACGTTTATGTTCGAAAGCTATCGTAAAATAGAAATATCATTTGTCTCGATAGTTGGGTCGCTCTTTGAATTTACTAATGTTATGTCCAGCTGTTCAATGAAATTTGATTCAGTTAGTTAATGGGGCGCGTGTAATAGGTGCATTGTGAGGTTCGTGTCAATCTGTTCAGTTACTGCCTGTACCTTTTGTGAGAAATGGTTTTTTTGATGGGTTTTGCTGGGCACGGGTGGCGCGGGCGCCGAACAACGTGCGCCGAACAACGTGCGCCGAACAACGTGCGCCCGCGACTGCTGGGACGCAGTTGCTGCGATTTTAAGCAGGTGCCTGCAGTCGCACGTGTCTGCCGATACAGTTTTGAATGCGTGGAAGTATCTTTATTTGCTAGTGTGTGCGTAACTGTAGGATGTAACAGGAGATTTGAAAAAGCTCAATCAAGGCGAGCTTTTGTGGAATCTGAATGTGAACTTTTGTGTGCCATACATACAGAGTTTAGATTTTACACAGTTATTATATTATAGGACTGCATAAAATGATTACAATGAACGCACTTAATCAAACTAGCCTACAAACACTACCGGTGTAGTAGCGCGCATTAAAAGCTCTCGAGAGTGGCCTGCTCGCGGCTCAGTCCGATAACACAAAGGAGTGATTTATTTCAAACACCGATTTCAAGTACATCATCCATGTATCATGTGCGCTGCAAATGTGGCGCCTGGAGCGTCGGCGGCGGTGGCGTCGGTCGGCGTCTGCGCAGGGATATGACGTCACCGACTCCAGAACACTCGTGACCCCATACAAAGAACAGTGTTGAAGTGAATGCGTGCGAACATAATCTGGTACATGGATTGAAAAGAATTTTGCTTGTTCTTAACAATAAATCCTGGGATATATCCCGTATAGCGTTTGTAAGAGGTTAAGACTGCTCATTAACTGCTCGCCAATGAGTAGGTAATTACTTGTTAGTATAAACTTAAAAATCAAGATTTTTTACTATCCCACTTATGGATAACAACGAGCATGACTCAACCAAAATTAACCGATTTCCTTTCCTCGTAACAAGTATACCTAGACAGATCTGATTTACAGCTGTCAGTTACAATTTGCTAACGAGTGTAAAACATGTCAGGGCTTTAGATAAAGATCACGGCCCAGTCGTATTATTGAATGCAAATTGCAAACACAAACGACAAGTATCGTATTGGAGATAGATTGAATAGAAACTAATTATTTACTCACGTATTGTCCTGTCAGCGACAGCGGTCCGTGTTGGTTTGGTAAATAGAGAAAATCCCTTTAGTTTAGTTTGAATTGACTTGCCTAGAATCATAAATAAAACGGTAGGAAAGCTATGAAAGCGGAGTCTACAATCGAGCACAATCTACGTGTACTTATATATTATTATTAGGAGTTTAGGTTAGTTAATTGTAAGAGAATATAATAATAGGGTTTCATGATAACAGGAACAAAAATATACGTCGCGTAGGTATCTGTATCGTTGAATGGGCTCGCGTTCCTCTCATCCATTGTCCGTGGGCTAACGAAGGGCGAGCCCCACTGGGCACCGGGCAGGTAAGGGCTGGCCGGCACAACCCGGTCCCGTCGTAAATATATCCGCCGGCATGCGTCCTGGGAGCTCGCACTATCAACAATGGCCTGTCATTTCACGCGCTAGTGTTAAACGTTTTCTAGTTTCGTTGTTCGCCTGAAGCTATTTGTTCTTGTTAGTCTATGGGAAAATATCGCCTTGTCTAAACAACGACATGGTAGGACAAAGACATCTTAGTAACGACACCTTGAGAATCGGTGTATAATATTACTAGTAACGATATTAATATTAAAATGTATGTTGTTCACAGAAGGAAGGAGTGGGTCAGGCTCACGCGTTTCGTAGCAAGTCGTTCAGGAAGCCACGACCATGTCACTGGTGCCATCAGCCGGTGCACAACACAGGATCCTGCTGCAGAGGTATTCATCTCTAATAACTACCTATTTTACTACTAGAAGTCCTACATGACATGACTCATGAGTTGCACTTGAAATATTCGAAAGTTTTATCTTGACCACGGATATCTATGATCTTGACCGATTTGTCTATTCGCAGAAACTTGACTTGCAATTCTAAAAATCGACAGGCTTGACATTCAAAGGTCATTGACGACCTGTGTGTTGACGACAGAATCAGTGGTTCAAGCAGTATTGTATTGTATTGGAGGCTAAAATGTCACGCTCAAAATTCAATTGCTTGTCGAAGTTTGAACTAGAGGATTTGTGAAATGAGGTGTTTGTTATAGCTGCAAATATCACGGAAAAGGCTCCCAGCGTAGCATTTTTGCGAAACGATTTCTGCATACGGAATGTTTGTTCTGTTCACGCTTGAAGCACAATCGACAATTACCTACTGTAAATCTATAAAGGCTAACTTTTCATGGCCATTTTAGCTTTCAATAAGTTTGATTTTTTCAATCTATCTGTAATGAATACTTAAGAGATGACACAAACAATTTAAACCACCTTATGTGCATTGAGGTACTATTGCAGCTTCATTGTAAAAGATAACATTTAAGTAGGTAGGTACCTACTGTAACCGTAGGTATACCGTATCATGAAATTCAGACGGCGGAAAGTACAGTTTAGCCAATTTCCATCCAATTTAGGTACGAAACGTATCCGACTGAAAAGTAAGCTGCTACAGCTGTTGCAGGAAAAATTACCATTGTTTTTAGGAACGTAGATGAAGAATAAATTATGTAAGATCTAATAAATGAGAGATCTTTTAAAAATAAATTATTCCGTTACGTCATACCTAAGTCTGCGAGAAGACAACATTGAGACAAGATAATGTAAATGGATTCTTAATTTTAACCTTGAATTTAATATCAATTTTTATGTAAATGAATAATATAGGTATCTAAGTAAGTAGGTACCTACAAAAAGTATTACAAAACATTATGTTAATTGAGCCCTGTTTGTTTCAGTGTGCAAATATGTCTGCCACAAGGCGTGCGAGACCAAGGTATGTACCTAATATTATGTACCTATAGCAACATATGCGGTTGCTTACCTGAAAATGGCGGACGTAACGTGCATGCAATTAGAATTATCTCTAGAACAACTGTGATCGGTGCCAAGGCTCTTAGGAATATAATAATCCACGTATAAATGCAGGCGTAGGGACTTTACATACTAAGTAGAGTCCCGCCATATCCTTTATTCTTACCGATCTACCTCCTTACGTGTAGAAGAAAATGAGGTTTTAAATTTTCAGAACGTAATCAAAGATTTATTTATTTCAATTTGGTACATTTCTACTTAAGAACCAAGTTTGCAGGACATTTTATTTGACACGCTATCATTTCAAAGTTTTTATTGTTTAAAATGTATAGTGGCGCCCTCTAGTAACGTTGGGATGTTCCATTATTATGAACACTGCGCATAGTCGCATGCGCAGAGCGATAATGTTCATTCGAAGATGAAATTTTATATTGCTGCCGAAAGGTGGCGCTCGGGTAGAATATTACGCGTATTTTGTGATATTTATCTAAATATTTTCAAATGATATTTGGCCTGATTTAAAAATGAATAAATATAATTAAAAAAAACTTGTAAAAATTATTGATATTTAAATCTCATGCAATGAGGCTATCGTATTATTTAATTTATATGATTGCCTAAGGAATTCGAGCAATCTCTATAAGCGCAAGCGCAGCTATTATCTTGGTGATATCATTGATGTTCGTGACCCGTCGGTCTGGGCATTCCGTGGGCTTATCCAAGCTTACTTACTTATTCATATGCTAGATAATAGTCCGGTTTGTTTCTCTGCCTGTCCATGTTTAGCGAGCAATGAGCATTTGATGGCAATCAGCTGGTCGACGCCGGTCACGCTTCCATTGTTCCATGTCTCGCCGAAATTGGCCGCTCAGCAAACAATGTACCAACACCGTTATAATAACGTGATGTTGGAAACTGTCAATATGTAACGAGGAGCCAGGTACCTAATTGGTTAAGTACTTAAATATTTTACTAAGCTTCCTACTATAATCGCTTATTGGATCGCATCCATTTATCTTCTTTGACATACCTATATATTATTATAATACATATTTAGAACTAGTTCTTGCCCGCGGCTTCGCCCGCGTTGAGATCGGAAATTATCCCACGGAAACGTATTACCGGGATAAAAGTATCCTATGTGTTAATCCAGGTTTTAGTAAACTATCTATGTGCAAAATTTCATCCAAATCCTATTAAAAGCATAATACATAGAAATACTATCGTGAATTCATGCAAGCCTAGTACCTACTTAGGTACTTTTTGTTAGAATACTGCTCAGAAAGTCGGGTCATATTTCACATGATTCGAAAGACACGTAGCGCAATCTAGCGTCCTAAAGCAATTGTGACCGTCGAAAGTTATTATTCTTTTCCTTGGGAACAGTATTTTTTTCTGGATGAAAGGTACCCTATGTCCTTTTCTATACCTACCCCTGACAGCGTATATGCAAAAGTTCACGATAATCCGCAGAAATCTAAATAAGTTGATTATCCGTGAAAAGGTAAAAAACAAACAAACTCACTTTCGCATTTAGGTAGGTAGATACCTATATTATTAGTTGGAATGAAACTCGTAATTATTTAAATACTCAAATCATCAATATACAGGGTGTCCCAAAAGGTTACGTAGCTGGGAAGGGGGGTGATAGGGGTGGTCACAAGGGTCACCAAAAAAAAAAATAGTTTTTAAAAAAATGCCATTTATTTTTTTTTTTTTTAAATACCCAGAGGGGATTCATTTTTTATTTTTCTGGTGACCCTTGTGACCACCCCTATCACCCCCCTTCCCAGCTACGTAACCTTTTGGGACACCTGTATTATCATGACGCTGTCAGCTCTTTAAGCTGTCTCATAAGTAATTATTTTCTAATCTTCTAAATACGAAATATATCGTAGGTACCTACCTACAACAATCAATATTTTTAGGTATTCTTGGTAATCAATCCATAATTCAATGAATCAATTGTGTGTCCTTGCAGTCATAAGAAATTGGTTCTTGCAGTTTACAATGTGACCTAAACACTATACACGGTTTAAAACCAGTCTACAAACCAAGATGCCCTTGAAGTTGTTGTTGTTGCGAGATGCCTGCTACACGGTTTAAAACCAAAATCTTCTTCTGCCACTGGTTTGCAACGCAGGCCTTTCTACCAAGGACGTTTAAAGGTCATATGAATTTGGTTTCAAACCACTGTCTACACTGTCTTAAACTTAGGTTTGAAACCACCGTTTCAAACCGTGTATTTCGTGCTTTATGGTCAACTGTAAACTTCCATAACTTTCGTGAATGCAGAAATTGCTTTTGTCAGAAGTGCACAGCAAACCAACATTTAAAATCTTGTTGTTTTTGTTTCAAAACTCCCTTGTTGTTTGTTCTTGTCAGAAACTGGTACGCCATTGAACAAGACTGCATTGAGACGCCTAAAGAATAACAAACGGATACTAAGTACATAATATTCTTCTTATTTTCCTTACATTTTATTTGCTTTTATTTCAATGTGCAGATACAATTTTTCGTTTAATCTGACTTTGTAAACGTTGAAACGTCGTTTGGTCCCGAAACTTGTACCTACCTACCTAATTACATACCAACCCTCGGTGTTTCTGCAAAAATTAAACATTAATTACAATATAATGTGCACATTTATTCGTTTCTTTAATTACTTACGTTACATTTAGCAAGTCGTTTTCGGTTCATTCCGACTCTTTCTGAAACATACTGAATGCTGAAAATAAAACGATGTAATGAATGTAAGTAGGTACTTAATTATCTGGAATGATGTTTAATTGTCTGTATTTAAATAGTTGTTGGCTCTTTGTCACGTTATTTCCTCTATGTCTACGGTAGACTACTTATTATTAACAAAGTCCACTATCTACATATAAGACCGACGTTGTTTTATCAATAGAACATCATGCCTGCCATGTCCTCCCATAAGTGTGAGGCAGAGGTATATGTAAAGAGGTACTTTACGCGCACATTTCGACAGTTATGTTTGTCCTATGTAATAGGGGGCAAGCTTATTGCCATCAACCGATCAAAATCCAGACTTCAAACTATTACTGAGAAATTACTGATGGAAAACCCAACCACACTTAGCCCGACCTGGGAATTGAACCCAGGACCTCATGTTCAGCATTCGCGCTGCAACTACTCACTAGACCAACGAGGCAGTCATGTTTTATCAATATTAAACAAAATCATCCTAATTTTAAGTAAAATAGGAAACCACATACAATTTAACTTGTTTTGTGTTTTACTATGAGTAAAGTTAAACAGAATAGAAATGAGCTAATTTACTGTAACGACACAAACTACGAACACGAACATGCTGAAAACTAACTGGAAACATTTACAGCTAAACGGTTTCGACTTCTGAAAACTGAAATAGCATTATTTGGATCAGCAAAACGGATTGTGACTTTGCTGATTTTGTAGTAAAAAATAGTGCTATGCAAACTGCCGGTGTAGGCTGTAAAATCGCAACGTGAAAATTTTGGTGAAGTGAGTTGTTATCACCTAATGCTAGGGAATGACACTAAAGACAGTTATTTCATCTAAGTTTTCAGAATGAGTTCAAGTAAATCCTTTCTTATCCTAAGGGCACGTCTTCCCTACAATTACAGTGCCCCCCGGTCTACTCCTTGTTAAGCAATGGCCTCTGTAGCACCATGAAACATGAGGGGACTAGTGCGAATCTTGGTGTTCATTCGATTAATCGAGTGGTCAAACTACGCTGGGATCGATGCATTTCATTCTTTCATTATTTTGTTGCCGATATCGTCAAAGTCGTGGGAAACACCTGGAGAAGTATGGCAAACGAAAGGGGAGGCCTACAGCAGTGGGTGATTCCGGGCTGAAATGACGATGATGATTCTATTCGAAAAACTTACAGCTAATTTATACGGTGCTTTAAAACAATATGAAATTGAAGGCCATTTACAAGTTTCCACACTGATAAACACTAAAAATAAAAACGAAACATAAAAGATAAATTAGCAACATATTTTCAGGTCAAACTTTATAATAAGTAAGGTCTCTGTCTAATAAAGCACCATAGTGTATAAACAAGGTACAGGTACCTGGGAAGGTATGCCACGACACTGGGTGAAGCTGAGGCCCCGCGGCATCTATGCTCCGTGAATAGGAGACCTGTGATTATATCTTTACTTTGCCTCTCACGGGACAGACAACCTTACCTAAAGGCTACAACGGCAGGCTGGGAAAGTCGACTCTTTATGATTTAAATATACTGCCTCGTTGCTTTAGTGAACTCTAGTGGTTCCGCATACAACGAGGGGTTCGAACCCCGGGTCGGACAATATGTTTTTCGGTTTTTGACGTGACAACGTCTTAAATTAGGTTGCGGCTGGGAGTCACTTATGAAAAAGTGTAACGCTCGGTAACGTTACGATGAGTCACCGAACGAGAGAGAGAAAGACGTTGTCACGTAAAATCTTCGCCCGTAAAACCGACTTTACAGGCAACCATTTTTTAATTAGGAAATTCTCAGTAGCAATCAACAGTCTAGCTGTTATTATTAGGCGCGCCCCATATTAAAAGATTCGGGCGTAACGTTACAGCCCTGCAAAGCCCTTCGGGAAATACAGGGGCTTTTATTAGTTAAATAAATATTATTGAAAAATATAATATTATCAAGTACATATTCAACAAATCATTTATACAGTTTCCGTTCCAACGTGAATGATACGAACGTGAATGAACGTGAAAATACAAAATGAAATAGTAATTTTAACCTAAAATTTTCTTTTTTTTAATATAGGTACCTTGTTTATTCAAAATTGAAATATTTACTTATGTAACCTATTTAATTAAAAAACAAAAAGAAAACATGTAAAATACTGGTATTCAGCTGCATCCGGTTAGACTGGAAGCCGACCCCAACATAGTTGGGAAAAGGTTAGGCAGATGATGACCTATTTAATTATTAAAAAAAAAATGGTTGCCTGTAAAGTCGGTTTTACGGGCGAAGATTTTACGTGACAACGTCTTTCTCTCTCTCGTTCGGTGACTCATCGTAACGTTACCGAGCGTTACACTTTTTCATAAGTGACTCCCAGCCGCAACCTAATTTAAGACGTTGTCACGTCAATAAAATACACTATCCCAACTTAACCAATACTATATTTTACCTACATTTTCTTGCTTACGTTACTGAAAAAAGAAAAGTCTTCGTAACTATAATATTAAATGCTAGTCGCACTGTAGGTACATTCAAGTACAAGCTGTAGGAAGCAACTGTGAAAACTTTAACTGTAACTTGGTAAGATATCGTAGAGCGCTGGCACGCGCGCCATGCGATACTACTGTAATTTGTTTCAGTTTTAATTAGGTGCTATGTGACTTAGATTAAATAAAGGTTTGTTAGGGCTGTACCTACTAAGAAAATACTTGGTATCTACTCATGTGGTATCTACTGTCGGCCGGGAGTGTTTACATACTATAGTAAATACATATAGGGTGTCCGTAGGGTGTCATTGTACTTATCTTCATGAACCCCTTTTACTATTGGACCAGACATGAAATCATGAAAAAAAATCTGCTATTTCCTACATTTTGACGAGTTACGCGAACATAAATGTAGGGAACAGCTGATTTTTTTCGCGATTTCATGTTTGTTGTTTGTTCATAATGATAAGTACAAGTCACCCCTTAAGAGTTTATCCTTTAATTACGGGACACCCTGTATAAACCGGTATACTATTCATTGATAGTCTTATTCCACACATTGCTGGGTATAAGCCTCCTACTGTTTGTGCCATGCTGCCCTGGACTGTACCTCATCCAGGTCTTACCGGAGCTGCTTTGTGAGTGATCCACCCCAGTCTAGCTGTTGATCTGCCAACACTTCTCCTACATCGTAAACCATTTAGTTAAGGCTCTGTTCCAACTACCATCATCACCATACCTACTATTCATCTTGCTCAATGTCAGTCATCATCAGGCATATAAAATGTCATGTATTGACATGACAGACGCTTTTCAGTGGGAGGGTCGTAGGTAGTGTAGGTACACTTTAAAAGGGTAAAAGCAGATCCTTTGTGTATTTTTTCCTAATGTGACGAGTTTATGTCACACATGTCATGAACATATAAAAAATGATTAAAACATCTCGATAAAAAAACCTTGAAGCAAAACGACCTTTCGGTCGAAGTGAATATTACTTTTAGAGACATTTTCTTTTGGCAAGCTGGTAAATAAAATCTAGTACTTACTTATGTATATATAATTATATATGTATAAATATCTATAACTATCTTAAAATACTTAATAAAATAGATAATATGCCGTGATCGTGACCATTCATTTCTGAGAATAACCATAGGTATATCATAATTTTATCAGTGAGATTTACCGGTCATCTACAAATGTAGGAAAATAGTGGTCCTGAATAATTATCAGGTTTATTTATAAACGTTACGTAAACTTAAGTATTGATTAACGATGTCTGCTTAACCAAACATTTTTTATTCACGTTTAAATGCCTCTTAACCTTAAGAGAGGTTTTTTTTTAATAAATAAAACCTTGTATAACCTGACTAACAAATTATTTCAGACCATTTTTAAAGTGTCCTTTTACTAAGTGTTTTTTTGCAGTAAGTATTATTGTGAAACCTCAATCCCAATTTTAATTTCTTGTTGACCTTTTCTTCTCTATAAATTCTGTCTCCGACTGCGTTCCATTATAATCAAAATGGAACACAAAATAAAGTATCCAGTATTTTTAAGAATTCTCATTTCTGAACGTTAGTACTTTGTGAAAACAGAACAATATGTATTTTCAGTGTTGTTGTGAAGTCGGGTGTTTTCTAAGCTCGTGGTATCGCAAATCTGCAATGCTAATGTATCGTGCCCGTGTACCGGTATCAATGTATCGTGCCCGTGTACCGGTATCAATGTATCGTGCCCGTGTACCGGTATCAATGGTTATTTATATACCTACCGGCACAATGTTCGGTTAAACCTTGAAATTGAATGAAGTTTCCTTATACTTTAAGGTTTTATTTAAAACTTGTTTCGTAGATCCTTATAGCATGTTGTTATGTGAAGGTCAAGATGTTAGACATTTATGTCAAGTTTAACGTGGATTATTTAGTAAGAGAAAATGATATTTATTTAACAAAGTATGCGTGATTGTTCTTGCCACGTCTTCCTGTGCTGGCTCTTCTCCATAAGTTTTATTATTTGGAACTGCTCACCTGGGATGGCGTATTGTGAGTACTTGATATGAAGAGTAGGTAGGCTGGCTAGGAACCTGCAACCTAGAACTGGCTAGGAACCTGAAGGAATTCTTCAGTAGCCGGAATTGTGCTTGACCCAGATTTTTATAGTTTCTCGTTTAACCATTTCTACTGTTGCCATAAAATATGGAATTATAATATAACAGCCACCTATAAAAATAAATCTATGTAGCAATAAAATCTTTATTCACTTAGCATTCAACATAACCTGCTATTAAAAAAATCAATACGTAAAGAAATTGTCGAACATTCTGTACTGCTATTACCGAAACACAGAGATCACTTGAAAACCCGTTACTTGTGCTTTTTAAATGTAAATTGAATCGTAAAATGCTCGTAAATTTTAGTGCACAACGTAGGAGTGTACACGCGAGCGGAATCTCGGACACAACACAAGATTCATACGTCCGAGTAAATTGTCTTGTGACAATAGGCACCATATAAAATAAGATTTAATGTAACGTATTGTTGTAGGTAAATAAAAATATAATAAAGTCCCCATCGGCGTTGAGTCTGGGTATAATATAAACTGAAAAGCTTGAAATATGACTGAAATAAGTTACAAAGACACGCCGATTCGTTGGTGCGGCGGCGCGACTGTGCATCCGTATCAGGCACGATCAGCAATAACCGTTTCATTTTACACCCGTGTCGATGTCGACTGTTGTTTGAGGGTTCTCGACACTCACAGGAACACTGATGCCATGTGCGATACATTTTAATGGGCATGATACCAGCTGTGGTATTCGTAAGTTTGGGTATTGGATTTTTGGAAACAGCGGGTTTTTAACTCGTTGATGTCTTTTATTAAAATTGTTAAAATATAAAATAATCTTATAGTATATAAGTAAGTTTTAGTGCTTTTATTTAAAAGCACTGATAGCCCAGTGATAACGGCTCTGAATTACGAGTTGTAGGTCGTAGGTACCAACTGTTTCAACCCAGACAGGTGCTTTACTTTGTGTGAATAATTTCATCACCACTGCTCTCAAAACTTTGAAGGAAAACATCGTGAGGAAACCGACATGTCCTAGAACCAAAAATTCGAAGATATGTGATGTCTAACAACCCGCACTGGGCCCGAGTGGTGGATTACAGCCCACACCCTCTTACAGAGAGAAGGCCTGTGTCCCAGCAGTGGGAACATGATAGGCTGATTATAAGGCTTTTATTTACACGGAATCATTCCTTTGCAGAATAGGTACGTTGTTATTGTATAAAAGCTCAGTCCTTTAATAATCCTTTAATTTACAGTTCAAATCATATAATTTATTATGGACTAGGTAAATACCGATTCGTGATATCGTAATTAAGTATATCGTTCACCCCTGTTTAAAATGTTTTAACATTTTAATTAAAGTGGGCCTGCCTCGGTTTTCTTCGAGATAATCAAGCTTTACAGCACGATCACGAAAGTGGCAGAAATGTATTTTTTAAATACGTTTTTTAATTAAGTGTATTTTTAGCACCACTGAGTGTGAAGTAGCTGTAATTGCTGCTAATCCGGGCTTGATAAATGGACATTCGATAAAGATTTAAATATAAGTAGATTACTTTCCTCGATACGACCTCTCCCAGGGGTTTGAAAACTTTGTACTAAATAAAAATTACCTCTCTCAAAACAAAGTGTTATTCATTAAGATAAGGATGAGTATTTCTTTCTTTCAGTTCCATAATAGGTTTCTTTATTTTTAAGCACAAAGCTCTCACATTGTTCTTTCAAGATAGTGTCCTTATACGTACTTATGTGATTATTTATTATGCCAAGTTCTTAACAAAATAATTATTTATCACATTGACTTTTGTGTCATAAACAACAAGGTGTTCATATTTCAGAAAGACGTTGGGGTACAACAAGGGTGTCATTGTGCAGTGCCGTTAACTCGGTGTCAACGTTCTGCGCACGCGTGACGTGTGACGTCCCCACGGGCAGCGCTCATTGAGACACTTGTGCAAACAAACTTGTTTTGGCATTATAGCTAATATTTCATGCTCCACAATCACCAGCAGACCATCGACTGCGGTTTGTGGAACGACATTCGATGAAAGATATGGGCACTTGGATTGATTGAGTCCTTCCGGTAATAAACACGTTTTTGATTTGACAATTATATTTTTTAAACTATTGGAGCACGTATAGTGCTTGAAATGTAGACAATGAAGAATGGACACATGTGACGCGAGCTTTTGCGTTGCGACGTGTAGGTACATGGCATGAGTGAAATGCGCGGGTGCGCGGGCGCAGCATGCAAATGAACAATGTTCACTGCTTACTCACATTACTGGGAAAACTTGAGGTCGGACGCTTTAGTAAGAGTGTTGTTATCGTTACCTACATAACTACTTACATACTTACAAGTATCTTGTACACATACCCTTTTGTATTAGTCATGTTAGATGCATACCTACATTACCTACCTAAATAGGCTTTCAGGAACTGTAAAGATGGCCAAACAGAGATGGTCTACCCAAATCATATTTAAAAATCACGAGTACTTAATTCATGAATAACTTTAACTTAGGTCTGGCCATTTCCGTTATCTTATTGCGACTGGAGCTTTAAGCGCCTGAGCGCTCGAGTAAATCAAATTGCAAGTTACGATCGACTGCTGTTGATAATCGTAAAGAAAGCAGTGTGAATGACAGTGTGTTGGTGCGACATACAGGATATTATCTCCCGTAATAGGTAGGTGGAGGTGGCGTGGAAGCTGGTGGTTGCGGCGGCCGCGGGCGCGGGCGAGTCAGGTGCAACGCACGCGGTGCGCGCGCAGGCGACGCCACCAGTGCCACCGCGCGCGTCGACTGGCCCACGCGCACGCCAAATCTGCGTTTCGCGATGCACATTCGCACAAATGCAAACAGCTTCCCATTTTCAAACAAAATCCTTTTATAGTCGCAAAGCTCGGTCGCTCTATAAATAACGCCAACCGGTGGGCCGATGTGCTCTAGCGTGTTCGCGAAATCTGTGCAAATGTTCCTATGTTATAAACTTGAAATATTGGACTATTTTAACAACTCTCAACCGAATAAGGAGAGGTGAACGCTAGGCGTGCGTCTTGGGTGATTATATTTCCATAAATATTGAATCAATATTGTATAACAGTATACTTTGTAAAGTGTGCGTAAGCAGAAGAGTAAACATTTCATCATTATGTTAAGATTTGTATTTACGTAGCTTTCTTATTGAAATCTTTTAGTGGAAAAGCTTTTAATCCATATTTACGAAGCAATGAAAATAAGGCTTTCTCAAAAGTAACATTGAAATAGCTTGTTCTACGGGGTTTTGTAACTTATCCTTGTAACGTAGATAATTATTATCAACCAAAATGTACTTATTTAAAGTTATCTATATTAGCAGTTACCGCAGCGAAATAAATGTTATCTTCCGGATTCACGAAATCATTCAAAGAATACGAGAGTTATATTTAGCAACAGAGTCAGTCTGACTGAAGAGTTTCTCAGATTTTTCCAAATAAATAAAACGGACTGCTGAAACCTGAAACATAAATATGCAATCGCTGAATTCAATCGTTCAAGGTGAAAGTGATTGTTTTTTTGTTATCACCCGAAAATAGTGGATATTGCCGCGAATGACGATCGTATGCGGCGATAACAATGTTGTGTTTCAGTTTTATCGATAAAGTGACTCCTTGAGTCACGTAGCCATTGCTCCATTGCCATTGCACACATGTGTTGTGAGCGACTGTAGCTCTGTTAGCCGACTGATTAGCGTCCCTATTAGTAAATATACGACCTTATATAACCCGGCTGATTAAATATCATATTCTAATTTCTCAGAAGTGTATATGTCCGCGGAGTAGTCGTGAAGTGCTCTACTTCGTCGCAAGAGCCGGTTTTAATTGTGTCAAGTGTTTATTAAGATGAAGTCGGCGATTTAATCGGTCACTTGAAACAATGTGTGTATCGTGGTAATTGTAGCTAACTGTGTAGTAAACAGAAGATTGTCAACTCCATAAAAATTAAGAACGGGACTGTGACTGTCCGACTCCGCGCGTGCTAAGAGTTTAGTCAGTGAATTTAACGAACTTTTTTGTGTTTAGTTCAAGTTGGAAATTGCATGAAAGTTAAAAATGTATAATTACAACGGAAGATTGGACAGCAGATTGGACTCCAGTAGTACATCTACGTCATCGGGTAGTTCTGATCTACGGGTAAGTTTAAACATTGCGACATTATTTTCTGCTCTCTCCTTTCCGGATATATTTATGATTTTGGTGTCACATTTGCAATTACCTTGACAAATGGTGATTTCAATGCAACGTTATAGCAGGAGCATTGATTGTTCGTTGTAGCCGCGGTCTACAGGTCAAAGATTGCATACAATGATAGGTTTGCGGGCACTGGGCAGGCGCACGTTACCGGCTCGCCGCCATGTCGCCCGCGCCGCCTGCGCAACTTGACGACCTCCGCTCAATGCACTAACCAACCCATTGAATAGCTAGTTCGAAGGAACAAACAAAGCCCTAAGAATTTCAGAAGACCAGGGCCCATTTAATTCGAAGGAACAAACCTGAGAATTTCAGAATCTTAGGTTAGGGACCTTTAACCTTTAAAATCAGTCGTTACATGACTGATCCAATTTAAATAATCTGTCAGATTAATAATTTTATCACCCACCGTTGATAACGAATGCAATTTTATTCATCTTGTGTGTTGACATGTGATGCAACGTGGTCTTGCTCGCGCTATTCTGGTCTGCTGTCAGGGAGTACTTCCTAGCTGATCCTTGTTTATTTACTTCTTTCCCTCAAGTCATAAGGTACTGCATCCTGTCGGAGTTTCTTCCTCCTATCGTCTCACCCACTTTAGAGCCACTTACCTCAATCGCAACTATGTATTAAACGGTACAATTATGCACAAAATGGAAAATTATGCTTGTGATAAACATTGCACACAGCGGGAATGCGCCGGCGCAGCCGTGGTGCTCGCCCGCGGCGGCGGCGGCGACTCCACGGTGCAATACCAGCTAAACGCACATTATCTGTCTATTTACCGTTGCACTAATAATGGGGCTCAAGTAACAATTTCAAAATAATTAATTAATAGCTTTCAAAAGATCAAGCATGCAGATAAAGTTGTACTTGTGTCTACGTACCGTAGAGGTTGAATAATAACTGTCTCGTTATGGTAGAGTTCGTTAAACAGCCTATTTGCCATGCCCATAACCATAAGAGATTTGGTTGTTATTTCCTAATTTGGAGGGTAGGGTAATATTTATGAGACCGGTGTTTGCAATGTCTACTTAACTACTTAGTTATAATATGTTTTGACGTGAATATACCTAAATCTCCTGACCCCACCGGATGTACATCAGTTTCAAACCATTAATTCTTGCTTGCCAAATCGGTGGCCATCAATTGGCAAGTAATCGACTTGTTTTGACTAAACTGCCATTTCCTTCTGCCTCTTTAGATTACGGGTCACAGACCTGACATTGGGTTTAATTTCCAGGTTGGGCCTTGTTATTAGATTTCTCTCGATTTGCTTTATTTTATTGCTCGTTTTCCTGTGTGGGGAAAGGCTTGCAGAGACTTGGACAAATTGCAAAACTATTGCCCTATTATAATAACATCCGTGAAATGTGAGTAAACACCTTAACTTCCTTTATCGAACCTTGTATGCATGACACGTATTTTTTCATTGAATTTTATACAAGAAAGTGCAGTAGGTACAGTACCTACACATGTACCCCCTTACTAATAAACGTATTAGATATATCAGACGAATAGATACACACCGATTTCTCTCTTTCAGTCGTCAATAATTTGACTTTCGAATGAAGAAGACAAAGCGTTGTGTATACAACATGTATTAGTAAAGGGGTTAATGTTCAAGTACTTACTAGTTAGTAGGTACTTGCTGAGTCGTAGCGAGTGTTTCATATAACACCTTTTCCTATTTGCCTAGAATGTAGATTGACACCGCGTAGGAATGTCGTTACGGCGGTTTTACGTAATCGATCCCGGGAAAATCAGCGCGCGTTCCGACTCTTCGACGACTTTTCTCCGACTTAGCTCGAATCCACTTGTGATCGACAACGAACTATTACGGAAAGTAGGAACTAATTTTACATATAAATTGACTTTTAGGTCTGTAGTTCTTAGTAAAGGATTGGCCAGTAATCTTCATCTGGGTTTGAAGTCATGTCGAAGTCAGTAGGACTGCTTCAAGGTTAGCTCCGATCCTCCTTGACCTGCTCAGGCATAATAAAACTTATGATCCGTTTGTTATTGATCGTTCATTGTCATTAATTGAGTAGTGGATGAATTCGGGTAAATATTAGGAACAATATATCGAAACGACAAAATATCAGCATGTAGTTTCTTCTTTTAGAGTAATGCTACTGAAAAAGTAATCAGCTACGTTTCATTGTAATACTACAATACAAATGTATCTACCGGACTGATGTTTGATGCTGCATCCACTACAACGTGTGCAACTGTATCCAGTGTGGATAGGCCATTACAAATTTCAACATTCTGCAAACGATACGCAAAAATTACAAAAATGCTTGTCATGATTCCGTCATTAATAATATAATAATCCATTAAATAATATCTAAATTCAACATCTCTTTCTTGACAGCTAAAGCCTTAAGCACTACCCACGCTCTTAAAGTTAATACCTCTTTTTTTAACTTTTCTTTACTCTCTAAAGAAAAAATCCGTGACAATACATAAGTGGTACCCAAGTAAAGTATGTTAATTTTAAAAGGTCTTTGTTCAATAGGTCATCTTGAAGGCTGACCCCGGTTCGGCCCTTGACAATTGTAGCGTCTCCGACAATTCGATTCCCAATATCGGACATATCTTCGGAATGAACTTATTAAAAGTTGAGTGGGGGGGAATTAACGTCTTTCATTTCATACAAAAAGAACCTTTGAAAACGGCAAAACTCCTTCTTGTAATGAGGATTTATTGTTAATGAATATGAACCAACCTTACATCATAGGAAATCATTTTGGCTAAAAGTTTCAAGAATTGCACGATACATTATCAATATAAAATTACTGTTTGGTTTATCTGTAGTTACTTCGAAATATCCAAGTATTCCGATTCATCCATATAACGTGAATTTATAAAGCTTTTAGCCCATAAGAAGATTCAACTTTTCTTTTAGAATTGACGACGAAATCATCCCCCTTAAATCCGAGTGAGAATCTCGTCAGCCTACTTACGGCACAGTTATTAGGTCGTCGGCAGTTCGGCACGCGGCTGTATTGAGGGTGTGGTGGATCTAATACCTCTTCCGGTAGGTCGGTCGATACTTTAAATGTCACCCAGTTTCCGGGTACATTGCCTTCTACCCGGAGAAGATTAAATACGATGAGGACCGGTCTGAGCGACACGGAGCAATGCTAATGTTGTTAGCTCCAGTTTGCAGCTTGCGACTAGAAATATTTATATCCATTAATATTGTCAAGAAAGTGTGGGAATTCGTTGTATTACAGTTACGATTAATTTTCTTACCCGACTATTTAATTTCCATGATTTTCCTGCTAAAAGTTTGAAATAAAATTTCAACCGTTACCTATTGTATTGACCCCATTTCAACTAAACACTCAATAGCTTTAAACAACATGTTTTACGTCTACGATCATCCCCCGATGTGCTAATGTCAAACTTGATGCGTATGTAAATGCCGTGAATGTTGTCGTGTGGAAATGCGGGAGTTCTCTCTCCAGCACTAAGCATTCGATATTTCCTTAATATTGTTAGACTCATATTTATTCAAATGAACATTATTATTATTTATATGTAGGAATTAATAGGAACTTAGTCAAGTAATCCACTGCTTTAAGTTTCTTCCAAGGGCTCTTATCCATATTTGATAGGTGCAATGCAATGCAAGATTGTCAGTCATTTCCTTATGGCATTAATCTCTAGAAAGTTCTAACTGTATGAGCTGTTAAACTAATCTGCTTTGTTTGTTCAGTTTATGCAAAGTAACTTTGTTTAGCTCCGTTAACCAACCGCAGTGCCACTAACATTTACCATAAAAACCGTTCCGGGCTGTTCTTAGGTGGCATCTCCGTTCAAACTCGCCGGTAACTCGTGTAATACATATGGACAATCTTTTATCGAGTCCATGTAATCATTCATGCCAAAAGAGTCTGGAACACTAACAATGCAAGGTCGTTTCGGTTGTTTGCGGAATTTTGCGAGCCGCGTCGAGAGAGGCAACATGAGAATTTAATACTGAGGTGCATTTTTGAAAAGTAATACCTTGCAAGATACATATTTAACTCAAAAGCTCCTTTAGCAAAGATGAAAGTCTGGAGAAAGAGATACGGGACATATTTCCGAGATAAGTTGGTAAGATCGGTGGGACAGGCGTACTTATTTATATCTGCCGCTATAGTTTACGGCCGTCTGTGGTATTCGTTGATTGTGTTAGTCTGTTTGCATGATTGCGGGACCGTGTTTATGTACGGCGGTCGGTCGACCACACTAAATAGCGACATTGTTGGAGTTTTTGTGTGATGAAACTGTTTGTTATTGATGTTACCTTTAAATAACAAGCATTACATCTTATAACCATTGGGTAATCAGTTATATTACATTAAAATAAGGTAAATAATGATACATCCAAGATCACCAGTGAAACTTTAGAAACGCGTTAGGTTATTATCGGCACAGTATATTGGAGTATTATTGTAGAGGCTGAAGAATAAAATAGAATACTCTAGATAATATACTCAATACTTTATTTACCTATTTGAATTCCGCAATGTGTACTTAGGTAACTTAAATTTTTTAAATTATACGTGATCATTGTGGACCCTGTCGGGCACAGCCAAGATAATAGGATGCGGATGCTTTGAAAACTTAGCTTATCAGTGCAGTCTCGTGAACTACATCTAATATTATTATATTATGTTTTTTTTATTTATCTTTCTAACTACTAATACTTATTAAGATATGTTAGCATATTATTTTGTCATATATGTATGTTTTCGTTTAAACTACCTATAATAGCATTTACAAATTAAAAAATGTTTTAGTTTTTTACTGTAATAACGTAGCGCGTTTAAGTAGGTAATTTAGAATATCAGATTATATCTAGACTAAATTTAACTTGGCATTTCCCTAAATTGTGTTACAGCCATTGAATCATTCATTACTTCGGCTACCAAAAGTGTCGAGTCATTGTAAGAATAAGACAGTTTTTTTGTTACTGTTTCTTATAGTAAGTAGGTACTTCAGTAGATAGGTACCTACTTATTTTTCCAAGTTCTTCGACAAAACAAAGTCAAGACTAAAAAGTCGTTTAAGAAAACATTAAGTTAATAAGAAAGTCGGGCCATGTATAAAGCACTAGCTTCTGCCCGCGATTTCGTCCGCGTGAAATTTCACCCTCCCCCATTCACCCTCTTAGAAGTGGAATTTCGAAAAACCCTTTCTTAGTAGATACCTATTCTTCATAGAGAACACACCCTCCAAATTTCATGTCTCTAGGAGCAGCGGCTTAGACTGTGCGTTGATATGTCAGTCAGGACTTCGAATTTTATATTATATAGATACAACTTGTATAATCTGTAACAATAAAGTAGGTAGGGTTTAATTAGATTAAGTTAAGTTTAAGTAAGGCATTGCTTTCTCCGTGCTCATTAAGTATACCAACAGTTGTTACTCGTTCCTATTCAAATTAATGGTAAACACTCGTAAATCGTTTGTGAGTGAACAGATAAAATGTAAAACTTTATGTTGAGAAAACAAAAGAATTCTAGTTATTTTAAAAATGTTCACAGTCTGAATCTCAGTCTCAATCTGCCAAAAATACCTCAAATTTTCCTACATTTTTGACAAGTTTTTGACATTGATCGTCGCTGAGATGGAATTGCGACTTGATTTTGAACGCTTTTAATTACGAGAGTTGGCTTTCTGATCGTTCATTTATTACAAACCTTAGTAAAGGTACCTACTTACCTATAACAATAAAAAATCAGTAACGTAACCTTCTGCGAAGCAGTCATGCTAGCGAAGGAGGTGGCGGGATGGCTGAGGGAGAGAGCCTCCCGTCCCAGCCGCCGCGGGAGACACTCCGGGCGTCGGGAGCCGCGTGACGACTCCCGGCCACCGTAGGCGCGGGCCTGCGGACGAAGAGTAAAGGGTAGCTCACCGTCCGATCAGGACCAGGCCGGTGACGGACGGCGCGTACGTGTTCCACGCGCGCCTCAAAGAGATGTCAGCATCAAATGAAGGGGCCTGTTAGGGCCGAAGCCTGCCGGGTCAGCGGGATTGTCCGAAAGGGTTACCGCTGCCCCGGAACATAAAGGGCTAAGGAAGGAACACGGGTGGGTTTTAGTCAGTAAGAGTCTGACACTTCCTTCCGCTCCACCCAGAGCGGGATTTGATGATTTCCCATCCTGAAAAAAAAAAGTACCTACCATTTACGTTACTTATTTTTTATTGTTGATTTTCTATTATTATTATGATCCTATTTTTTTAGATAGGTACTTGTTCAAGTCTTTGAATTCTTGTTATTACACGTACCTACGTCTATTTTCTCATATTCATTAAGTTTAATTCTTGCTAAAATGAAATTATTTCAGCGTTTATAAATTAACAACTACCTTGTGTTGTAGAGATTACATAAAGCCTTGCGTTTCCAAGAAAGGATGGCATAATATGACACAAACACTACCTACTTTATATTTTCAAATTATAAAACAATAAGGGGTCAGCTTATAGAGCTGACAGTGCGCGTACACTTAAAAATACATTAACTTGATTTCATTTATTATTAATATGCAAATTGAAATTATACTAATATGCGTTTCATTTCGTCCCAGTATTATCCATTTATTAGAAAATATAATAGAATATTTTATTCTCTAGATTTCAGTTGTTCGTAAAGTAACGAAAGTGAAATCCATTCAATCTATTTCACTGTCGATACTTATCACTTTTATCTCCGAAGTGTCCACGTCGCTTTATATTCTAGACTTCATGTCATAATTATAACAGTGATTGGTACAAAAACATCAATGGGCCGCGTCAAATGACCCGGAACTACCAGTCAATCACACTGACCGTATGAATACCGACCAAACCCGTGCGAAATGAACATAAATATACATTAGTGGCTAGTGACAAATATATCTTGACCGTTCGTGATGGTGCCACTTGCAAAGACACGTCGATAATATAATGTGTCAAATTCAGTACATTTAAAATTATAGTTCGTTTTTCCTCCGCGTGCCAATTAATACTGGCCACTTTATAGTATACGTTCGAAATTCGAATAGTTTGAATTAACCATCGCATGCCGTTTGCGTCCATTTGCTAATCGTCTTATGACGAGCACATTTTTTGCTCAATAGGTATTAGGTTTAAACCGTGATTCGACTAAAATGAAAAAAATAAACTATAATCGATTTCTTGTTAGCAGTCATTGTAACGACTGTTAAGCACGTTGTAAATCGCATACTCAACGTTTTCTTATTTTCATAGAGCCTTGAAAAATTGTAGAAGCTTTTTCAGTGTTGGTGATTTAATTTTGCACTCATCAAGTTTCTCTAGGTGAGTAGACTACGTAGGCATTATACTATACTACATAGGCATGCTCCCAATTAATATTTCCTTAATTATTTTTAACGAAAATCGGGATACCTACTAGATAATCATTTTCTCGTCCGATTATATCCGTGGATTATATGCTCTGCGGTTTTTTCGGTAATTCGGTACCTACTCATAACTAGAAAATAACCGTTTCCGGAAAATATTCATGACATGATAATTTAATTTAATTTTAAGAGCATGCTAATGCGAAAATAATTCCAACACAGTTATGTAATCACTCAAAGATGGGCACAAGACTATGTAGATTATTACATGTAATCTACACATGTACCTGCTCAATTTTATGAGGTTCATGATCATGAAACATTAGGCTATGCACCAGAGCGGCGCAAAATTGAGTAAATAGTGTAACAACGCAAATGACAATAGAATTACATACTATTTCGTAAAATATGTTTAACAATTCCCATGACTAAAGTTTACGGCGTTCATAATGTAGAATTGTATAGTTTGTGGGCGTAATGACCCGAAGAAAGAGATCAGTTCAATTCGAGTTGGACGATGCTGTAAGTCAGGTATTCTTTATTGCCTGGAGACTCTTGAATCTCGAATGACAAAGTGGGATTCAGAGCGAGAATTTTTCGTATTTTATTTTCACCCAAATATTTTGGTCGGTCCCTTCACAATTTATTGCGTATCAAGTGAACGTAAGAAAGTCGGCCTCCGACTGTATTCCGTTACGAGTTGCACCTTAATTTGCTGAGACAGCCGATGTCATCTCTTCGAATTGAGACGTTCACGTCGGTCACTGCACGCAAACAACTTAAACACTTATTTAATCTCATGCATTTCCCTTTAAATTGTGCCTTAAATTATACTTAACTTCGCGGCTCACCTTATAAGGAAGACTTTAACGTAATTTGAAGTGTCGCAACAGAAATGCAAAGCAATTGAAAACATATCATAAAAATGAGAAATTATGTAAACGGGAAACGGGAATACGAGTTTTATTCTTATGGAAACATAATTTCAGCTTATACGTAACTAATACAACAAAATAAATTAATTTGAATTAGATTGCCAACATACAAGTTAATTAATTTCGTTCTCATGCCAAACCTGTTGATGAAGTTCCGACATTTCTACAGCCAAAAATAAATTTTTTCAGGTAAATTCACAAGAGAGTCGGTAAACATGTTTCGAAATTGGTTTGTCGGAAGAGCGCGCGAGTGGCCGGCCGTACCCCTGAGACAGGACCACCGAGCCTCGTAATTAATAACAGCATGCTTACAAATTGCAGCTTCACTGACACAAGCCGGTAATAGGACACCCTCGCACGTTGCCCACCGGTGAACACTCCAAATTATAGCCTGCTATTAATACCGCGATTGCGTGACTGATGTTATTTTGTTTTTGATAATACATTTTCAAAAAACTTTTTCACTTTATTTTTATGCACAAAATGTTCTTGATCTCTTAAATGTTTTCGAATACCTACCGAAGTTATCTTATATCTTGAAAATACGCAGTAAATTTGCTGAACGGATTGATGTACGAAGGTATACGTTACATAAAGTCACATCAAAGGTAACTCTGATCCCTTTCCTTTTACAAACCGCAGTCTTATTGATGGCAACTCTTTGATTCGTCATTCGTCGATAGGCGTCTAATTTTGAATGGCCGATGTGTAACCACAGAACATCTGAGAACTTCAAATGAAAATAAACTGTATTATAGCATTTATAGCTTCGCCATTTCCTGATCGACCTAATAAACATAGGTAAGTGAGGTTCTGGAGTCGATCAAGCAACACAAACCGGGTCGAACGACTCCTCCGGGACGGGAGTGCTTCTAAGGTTTATTTTTACAGCAATGCGGCATGTGAAGTGGTTAACATACGGCATAAGACTGCATCTTACACGCGGCCAGTTTATTATGTTCTTTGTCAGAACGGAGATGTTCAGCCAGATAACTTTCGCCTTTATTGACTAATAAACCTTACACACTTTCATAACAATCGTGTCCTAATTAAATCGATATAGAACATCCTTTCTATAACATTTCATTCACACCAACTTTCCTAACGAATCGATTCTTATGGTTGGCTAGTTTATTTACCTATGTTACGGTACAACATGGGTTTGTTAATTTCACACGTAACAACGTAGAACAATGCCAGGTAACGAATACAGTCGTCCATTGTAAGAGAATCTCATTAAGTAGTTGTCTGAGTGAAAAATCTCACAGTGTGGTGACCGATGGCCGGTTATAAGTAACGCAGACCTGTGTCCTCCTTCCTCGTTATTTACCGCATATGTGATGAATTTCCTAAGCTAATGGAAAGTAATGGCGATGGGCTCGCCGACCGACGCTGGCTCGAGGAAATTAACCTTATCGCAACTAGAGAAAGGGTCAAAAGCTATTTTAAAGTCCGGAAGCGTTCATATCGAGAATAGAGTGGGCCGTTTACTTTAAATGCTGAGATTAAATTCAATTATGTTAGTAGCAAAGTTGTTGTTGTAATGGTAAATAATAAATATCTGGTTATGTAACGGTGATAAACATGTGAAATAACTGTAAGTTCTAAGAATCGATTAACAGTTATTGTTACTCCTATGATAATGTTATAAAAGTCTAGTTATCGCGGACTACGATCAGTTATCGTTCTTTTGTTTTTTTAAATAAAACCATAAACTTATAGATATGGGCAGGACTTATTTATTTGAACAGTAAATAGATCACACCCGAATTTATATGACCTACCTACTCAGGATAAATACCTATATTGAAAAACTTACAACGTAAAATTTTACAACGGAGCGTTTAACTCACAAATAGCTTCAACAATGCTGGTCATTGATCAAGTATTGGGGTCAAATTCATTTATTTCATGCAAATTACATTAATAATGAAACAAACGACTTATCGGACTTATAAGGGAGCAATTATGAAAAACAACGTAAAATATCGGTGTTATTATCGCAGATATGGCGTCGTCGGCTTCTTTAAAGGTCTTCACACTTGTCACTTCTTCACTCTTTGGACAAAGAATGCGTCAACACTTTCGAAGATGAGTTTTATAATTGCGTCGGCGGCATGCAGCCGAGGAGATTGTGTTGTCAAATTGGCACCCCTGTAATTTTGCGTGGTCGCGTGGATTTCTCTGCCTACTTTATGAATTATTAAGTGTTACATGGAGTTTTCACCGTGCCATCTATCATTATATAATTAGCCTCGGGAGACTTAACGTGGATGTGTTTTCACGGAAAACAATTACTGAATTATTATAAACTCTTCCTACGTAGCATCGCTTCGGTTAAAATGTGTTTTTTGTATGTAATAGAATGTACCTACTGCGTATGTTATTGTTTTTATTTAATTGGTTTTCGGCTGTATCATGAAGGTATCACTAACTGTGTTGGCCAGCTGGGTTTGGTAGAGACGTAGAGTCTGAGTATTTCGATGATAAGTACCTTCCTAATAACTTTTATGCGATGGGTTTAAGTTTAACAGTTGACATTATGTCGAAAATAACGACTTTAGCGAGCTTACTGCCATTTCCAAGCACGAAATTGGCCATTTCAGTTATTTAGTAACACCTCTCTCAACCCCTCACTCTCCAGTGTTCAAAAGCTCCGAATAACGTAATGTGCCCTAGGTGATATTACTAAAGCTTTTATGCGGTCAAAATGATTGTGATTAGTTATCTGTTGAAATATTTTGATAGGCAGGCATGCATTATGGGTCACTAGTCAATTCTAGACTAACAAACAGCACATCGAATCGTATTAGTAGGTTGTACGTGATGTGTATCGAGAAACTTTACGCTATAAGTATCTCCACAATGCATACGGCACAGTCCCGTGACCAATGCACTTCATTGCAGAGATATCGCCACACCAGACAATACTCTCAAATTACCCCCTCGGGGCAGCTTGATTCTCATGCACCTTCACACGAATACAGGTAAACCCACTTTTACATCCATTTATGAACTATTTACCACTTTCACTTGAATTTACTACGTTTGAGTAATTGGTAAATAGGTAGCATTTTCTCTGGCTTGTACCTATTGTTCACTGAAGCAAAGTTTTCTTATCTCATTCCGTTTAACGGTATTTTATTTGCTGTCCCAACTTTTCGCACCCGAGTTGTTTTTGTTGCTCAACCCTTATCGCGTAAATTAAGTTGCAAAATTGTGTTCGATTCGAAAAGGGAAACATTTTGAATGGAGCAGAACAAATTTTAATAAAGGTTGTTTGTTTTTTATCACTTTAGGAAGGGACCTTGTTGATAAGTGTTTTGTTTCGTAAAAAAATATGCTTTACAGGGTTCAACAGGATTTCCTGTACCGTGAGTGCAATTTAAAGTCGTTTTTTGGAAGACCCTGCTTACAGGCAATCAAGCTTTTTAATCTTATAAAACTGTAAGAAAAGAAACCCATATTTTCTTCTCGAAAAGCACGCGGAAACTAATAAGAACAATAGGTTGTTACACTATACAAATAAAAGCTGGGTGCGGGAATCGAACCCGGGTGTTATAATTTATTACACTGCAGTGGCACGTTTTGGCAAGGTGAGTCCGAGTCCGAGTCGCGAATACGTAGTGGAGTGGCACAAGGTCGATGCGCCCTGCCCTGCCTGCCTCAGGCATAGGTAGCTCTTTCTATTGCTATAACTAAAACTACGTGCTTCAGATGGAATGCAGATTTTATTCATAAGCTCAGTTTCGGCCTCGCTACAATGTCATGATTTTTATTCCGTGACTAACTTTCGGATACAAAAACAGGATATTTTTTTGCAAATTCAATTCAAGTTCACGGAAGTACAGGCATTTAATATTCTAAAATTGGCCATCTTTGTCTGAATTGTTCTCTTCCAATTCAAAGGCACAACACAAACAAATGAAGTACGAACATTCGTGATGGTCCGCGCGGAGTCTGTCCCTCGGGAACAATTGACCCACTTAATGCAGCTGAGAAATGTTTGTTTGTTTCAGGTGGCCGGAGCCGTGGAGCTCAGCGAGTCCGCCAATACCGCACAGATCTTGGCGCAAGTACAAAACTCTGTAAGTACCCTGTAACAAGTAACTTTTTGATTTACCGCACCTCCTTAATGAACTGCTTGCGCCTTATCTGTAAACAGATTCCATTTTTTTAACAGCACCATTAACATAAAAATATCTTATAAACCCTATTGAAATTTTATAACTGTAATAATATAAAAATTATATCGCGTGTGACGTTAAATGGACCCGAGTATGGTACGTTTAACCGATAATTGCTGGAAACATGAAGTATAAATGAATTCGCTATAATTATTTCGGGAGGTGTCTTCAAAAAGTTCGATCATTAACTTTCGCATATTCAGCTCTGAATGGATATGAGCTGCGAGATATGGTTGATATAAGGGCCTCTTTGGAGCAGAAATTGCTGATATTACTTCCCATTATGATTATGGGACGTGAACAAGAAAGTGGCACGACCGACGCCGACGACGGGTCAGAACGTGGCGCACGCCGCCATCGACTTCATTTTCACGCCATTTGGCAAATTTTCGGTATTGAGGATGTGTGGAGCTGCTTGTATTATTATTCTGTGTTGCTTTGTTAGTGGAATATTGAGTCATTACTACACGAACAAGAATACCAGCTAATAAAATTAATATACATGTATTAAGTACTAGGAATAGTACTTAATAGTTCCGTTTACGAAGGCCAGGAAAAACAATAATTTTATTACTATTTATGTGTTTACTATCTAATGCTCTTGCCGACTGTAGCTGTTTTTATGAATGGAACACAAAATAGTTTCTCATGGCTCCAACTAAGTCCAGCAAGGATTTAGAAAGCTCTAACGACAGATCAAACATATGGCAGGTTCACGTTAACGCAACATTCCGGGCTCTACATTCCTCTTCCTGTTTGATTTTTGTACAAACACAAACGGATAGTAAAGCTACATATTTTAGGATTAAGCATACATGAGGTCATGAGAACAGTTATATTTCAAGTTAGGTATAAATTTAAAAAATATATAAAACCGTTTCTGGTTGAAAACCCTATACCCTTCTCTTATTCTACTCTATGTCGTAGAGCGATAGGAAATCCATAGAGCGAACAACTTTATTTGCAAGATATATGCTAATTTATATGTATTTTATGTATGAGATAACAACTTTGCATACTAATGTGCGGATAGAAGAATAAATGACGCAATATGTGGTGCTAATTATACATACATTTAGTTTAATTATACATACGGTGAAGAGTAGTATGAATGTATGATATGCAGTAGTAAGGAACATTGGTTTAATCTATAATTACAACCAAAGCAGGAAAATAATTTGCTCTAGGTATTTTACTTTCATGATACTCGTATCAAGGAAATATACATTTGGTTTTATAAACGAGATTGTTTTACAATTAATGAAAAACATTTACCAAAAATTTTTCATCATTGTATCGGGAGCAAGGGCAAAGTGCTTTCGATATTTCAAAGTTAAACAAATTTTACATCGAGGAATCCAATTTGAAATCATTTTAGCTGTTATTGCAGCAGTTAAGTATAAAGTGAAATAAATTGCCGACTCGCTCCGGGCCTCAGCTCTTGAAATCAATTAAGTATTATTTGCCGTTCATAATGAAATATCTCCAGCATCGCTAAATGTCAATTAGATGAGTAGGTACCTATTCCTAAAATATACCTTGTAAACGTATCTATTGAATTTGGAATACCTTTAACGTGTCTACATGCTAACTTTTCTGGGGCATTGGATTGAGATTTTCGCGACGAAATTACAATTGCTTTGTCCGGACTTCTAAATCGAGCCATTGTGTAATTCCATGTGAGGTATAAACGCCTAAAACATCAACATAATGATGAGTGAAGAAAAAGTGTTCAGTATTGATGCCGACATACCTACTGGCTATCATTTTGGTGTCGTCATTTTTTTTTTTTTTTATTTATTTATTAGGGACAAAAAACAGTTACATGATACAAAATACAGAAATATACTAAAATAAGATTAACAAACATGTAACCCACACCATTGTCCACGTTTTAACTAAAGGTTAAAAGTGCTAAAGACAAAAAAGAAAGAGAAAAGTAAAACAATAGTCGCTACCACAATAATATAGCTGCGTCATTTAGCTTAGCTTAGTCTAACTTAAAGCAGTCGCTAAACAAAATATCCAGAGCCATTTTCTTAAACGACTGCTTAGATAGACAAAATATATCCAAATCCATAAAATGCGTGTTGTAAGAATCAACAAGGCGACGAAGAGGTGCACGTTCCCCAGCATTAGTCCTGCATATGTCTGTATGGAATAGTTGAGGGACGCGCACCCCCCTTCGAATAACACTTCTGGGTACCTTGTAACACAATTTGTCTGTTAGGTCAATACAATCAAATTTGTTACTGCATATGCCGTGCAATGTCATGACATCGAGTAACAGTCGCCTAGATCCCAAATCCAGTACGCCATACCGTTTCAATAGCTGCACGTAAGGAACCTTTGATTGGAAGCACTTATAATTCATAGATCGTAGGAACTTCTTCTGTACCATTTCAATTCTAGTACAGTATTTGTCGTAGAAGGGGTTCCAGACCGGGACGGCATATTCTAACTGGGATCGTACCAAAGTCTTATAAAGCAGTAAGAACGTAGAGGGCCGAACAAAGTCACGTGACGATCTCATAACGAAACCATACATCTGATATGCCTTGTTCACTATATTGTCAACGTGTTTGTCGAAGTGCAAACTGGCATCCAGTGTGACACCTAAGTCACGAACAAAACTAACTACATTTAAGAATGCGTTATTAATTGAATAATTAAAATTTATTTTAATTCTCTTTTTGGTAAATGAGATGGCATGACATTTGGGTAGACTGAGAAAGAGTTTGTTGTTGTTACAGTATGTATATAATCTATCTAGGTCCATTTGAAGAAGTAGACAGTCTTGTATATTCTTGCAAGATCTGTAAATTTTTATATCATCGGCGTACATTAAAAACTTTGAGTTGATAAAACATTGTTTAATGTCATTAATAAATATAATGAAGAGAAGAGGGCCTAAAATGGATCCCTGTGGTACGCCAGATGTAACAACTATAGGGTCTGACTCGTAACCATTAACAACTATTCTTTGGGACCTGTTATAAATATATGACACAAACCATCTAAGCAAATTTCCACGTATTCCGTTGAATGCTATTTTTTCTAAAAGCAGTGTATGATCCACCTTGTCGAAAGCCTTCTGAAAGTCCGTGTACACAGCGTCTACTTGAACTTTTTGATCCAATTTTTCAAATAAGTAGTTGGTAAATACTAACAGATTAGTTGCGGTTGAACGACGTTTGACGAAACCGTGTTGCTCGGGTAAAATAAGCTGATGAATGTGGGGGTACACGGCGTCATGTACAAGTCTCTCAAAAACCTTGGACAAAGTAGAGAGGATAGAGATGGGGCGATAATTCTCTACATTGTTCTTGTCACCAGTCTTATAAACGGGGGTTATAAACGCACGTTTCCAAATTGCGGGAAAAACACCCTCACGTAAACATTTATTAAAAATCACATGTAATGCAGTACACAAGCTGTCACGTGTTTCTATGAAAAAGCTAGGCGGTAAGCCGTCAGGTCCAGCCCCTTTAGAGGAATCTAAAGATTTTAAGGCAGCGCGTACAACTTCTGTGGATAAACATATATCGGCAATGCAAGACGAGCCATTTGCATAGTGACCAGGAGGTTGCCATGTAACAGGGTCCAAAGTAGAGGGTTCGTAGACAGAAGAAAAGAAAGATGAAAATAGATTGCAAATTTGTATGGGGTCATCTGAAGAAACATTTCTGAAGTACATACTAGCCGGATAGTTAGCTTTTCCTTTTCTAGATGAGATGTAGGACCAGAAATGCTTTATGTTCTTAGGAATGCTGTCTTCGATCGAATCAATGTACTTCCGATAACATTTAAGCGACTCTCCGTGGAAAAGCTTGCGATAGTTAGAAAATTTAAAGTAGTCAGATTGATTATTGTACTTCTTCCATCTTATCCAAGCCCGCTCTTTAGTTTTAAAGATTCTTATGAGAGAGGGTGTAAACCAGACAGGAAAACTTGAGTTTCTTATTCTAGTAAGCGGAACATGTGACTTGATAATACCGTATAATTTCTCATAGAAGACGTTGACAGCTTGATCAGAGTCAAGGTGAGATAATTCCAAGTTCCAGTCAATTTTATTTAGGTCAAAATTTATATGATCGTAATTAGCTTTATGAAAGTTATGTCTACGGACCGAGCGGTGTTCTAGGGGAGTGTAATGCGTATTCAGACAAGTCAATACAGAGAAAACCGGATGATGACCATCGGGGTCAAGCAGAGCATTGCATGATACGGACTGGCAGTCAACATTTGAGATAAACAGGTCTAGTATTCGACCCAATTTGTTTTTTGTAGTATTGAATTGTGAGCCACCAATTAAATTAATGAAATTCAATAATATTCGTCCGATTGTGTTAGAAACTTGTGCGATTGCATGATTCCCATGGTCAAACCAGTCAATGTCAGGAAGGTTAAAATCACCGATAACAAAGTAAGAGTCGGTAGAGGGATCGTTAGCTAAGTCTTGTAGCATGTCTAAGTAATGTGTATATATTACTTCGTGCGTTCGCGGTGGCAAGTATGCAGCACTAATGATATGGCGTTTATTGTGTTGGGAAGCAGGCAGTTGGACAATGACCTGTTCAACATCTGCTCGGACGAATTGTGTCGACAACTTGGTAGGACGCAGTTCACGGAGAACAGCTATTAGAACTCCCCCTCCGTCGCCTTTACCTGTCACAGAACGATCACGATCGCATCTGAAGACCACGTAACGATCGTCAATAAATTCGTTATCCTGGATGCTGGGAATCAGCCAGGTTTCCGTCAGTATAATGACGTCATAGGAACATGCCATAATATTCATGTACAATGTGTGTAACTTCGTGCGGACCCCTCTACAGTTCTGATAATAAATCACAATGTTATTAGTAGCCATTGATAATTAGAATCTTACAATAGTAATAACAATTAACATACTTATTTTCGATACATGATACATAAAGAGTAATTCCAAATTTGAGGTCGGGTGCATCACTATGTAGAACTTTATGCAGGTACATAAGCAATAAAATATAAAATGGTAATAATACACGCTTAAGAAACTGGAGGAAGCATAACATTGGAACTGCGATTGATAGCACATAGCATGAAAACAAGCAAATATGACAAGTAGAAAAAGAACAGCAACACATACATAGCTCAGAGGGAACGTAGATTAGAGCAAATATCATACATAAAAGCGACAAGCAAAAGCAAAACACGAATCCAAAAAACAACAACAGAACAGCAGCACACATAGAGTCGTTAAATTGAGTTCTCAGTACCGGTTTTCTCGCTAGCAGTGATCTTTTTGAAATCTTCAGCGGATCGAATCGCAAACGACTTGTCTCCATCCCGTTCACGTACGTCATTGTTCCGAATTTGAATTCACGACCATTTCAAAAAACTATAGACTTCTACAAAAACAGGGTGGCTTGATTTAGGAGCACGGGATTGTAATTTATAACGCGCTTAGAAAACATCCGAATAGAAATTTTCTATAAGGTCAACCTGTCTTTAAAATTAAAGTTCAGTTTCCACAGCTTCGACGATCAGATCTGTGAAATGGTGTTGGTGACTTCTACAACCTTTACCTTATGGGATCTTAAGCCCATACTTAACAACACTTCTAATAACGTAGGTAGGCAACCGTTGCCAGGCCGTAGAAAAAGATTTGATGTCAAACTTGTGCGTTTGCGTCGCTACATTTACCCAAGTAAGACGTTACGTATTTTCTTTGGAACTATTTTAATGACTTGTCATACTTAGCATGTTTTATGTAGGCATTAATTGTTTCCCATTTATTATTAATATTAAACACAATGTCAAAAGTTTAGCATTAGCCAAACAAAGGTTCTTAGAGACGTCTGATGAATTAAACCACAAGTACATTATAACATTATACATATACTAACCACAAGTATTAAATTGTACATTATTTTAAATTTTTGACAATAAACAAGCTACTTATGTCTGTGAACATACTTGAATGATAACTTTCAATATTTCATTCACCCTTTTCAAAAATATAATTTATTACCTACAGTACCCGGAAAACCATTACATTTCATGTAATTGACATCTGTCAAACATAGCAAGCTGAGCCGTTCCTATTTTAGTGTTGTTTATGGCAACAACGGATGCTGCTCCTCCATTTCATACGCAAGACATTTCCTTAATGTTGAAATTGAAATTTGACATGAGTAGTACATGGTCTGTAGGTATCAATACTACATTATCTTACAAGTTTGAAGGTCAGTTTACGATATCACCATTATCTACAGTGCTATTTGCCTAGTGGCTATCTTTGCATAAGATTTAGTGGGTTTTTGGGACATTTGAATACGGGTGGACAAGGTGGTATTATGTATGATCTTTGATTTATGAAAGGTTGGTGATGAAAATAAATGTGTAAACATTGGGGGACGGGTTCACACGTGTGTCACGGTGTGAAGGTGACGGCGGCGGCGGCGGGCGCGCCCGCGCGGCGCTCCGGCGGCGGCGGAGCGCGGACAGTGCGCCACGCGCCCGCGACCTGGCCGCACCGCATACCACGGACATGCGCCGCTGACGCGACCACGACCACTTCACCCATCCACGCGCGGCTAGATGGCGCGAAAATAGGCAGTTTACGCGGTTTTGTACAAAAATCGCGGCTAACTTGCCCAAGTGTTGCAGTGATGACTATTTTCTTTGGAAACTCAAAGAGAATTTGTTAGGATATCTTTTGGTGTTTCGTGAAAAAAAAACAAGTCTTAAGTTACGGTCACGTAGCTGACTCGTAATGAGTTAGTAACGCATCGGACACGCGCAGTGACTAGCAGCACGACAGAGTCCACTGCGCTAAGATGAAGTTGTTCAAGAGGAGGCTGTCGTTCAGCACAGATAAACAGAAACAGATTCCCCGTACAGACGATCCTTTTGAACACGAGGTACTTAATAGACCCATGTCTCATGACTCTACATCTTGTAGATATCACTAAGTATTCGCGCACACATACATAGGTACTTCACTAACAGCTGACATCACTACTAACTGGCAGCATCCTTGTATAGTAATTTAATAGATGGCACAAAACTTCGTTAATACTAATGTTCGTATACATTTTACCTTCATAATAAATAGCGTCGTTCTTTGCTGTTAACGATAGTGGGCCCGAAGTTTTGTTAAGAACACATCGTGTTTCTCTTATTACTTAAATTAAGATGGTTTCAAATAACATGAGTGTAATTGATAAGCGTGTATAGCGTGTTAGAAGTAGGTACGCTTAAGCTAAACAAATTGAAAGGCAAGGTTATCTTATCAGACGGAGGCCGCGACGCAACGTATAGGTAGTGCTCCGCCGCGTTTGGCGACTTGCGCGATTCAATTCTGCGAATCAAAAATATTGGCTTCTAGCATCCGCTCCCCACTTTAAACTGACCGATCCGTGATCCTAAAACTAAATAATAGACATCTAACACGAATTTTATCGAACCTAGCTCAATATAGAGGCCTCTTTTATCTAATAATATTCACGTTAGTATCTTCGATCAAGTCGTGAATACAACATCAATCACCATCAGACACAGACTATTAAGTCACCGTTGAGAATTCCACAATGATACCTACATCTTTGTTAATTATATAGTTATCAAAGACATCGAATTTTTTGCGAACTACTACGCGCAGTCAGCGGCTGGAAAACAAAATAAAAAAAAAATATGTTCGCAACCTTCCTTGAATTTATATACCAAAACCTGACGAATGGTTTTCGTTTTGCGTTATCTCAGATCTTTGTAATGCTAATGTTGAACCTAATAGGCATTTATGATCTCAGAACGACTTTACATGCCTACGTACACTGCAATTTATTTATACAGATGTTTAAATCTGCTCGTCAATGCCAAACGTTAATAAAATACAAGTCATGAGCACTGACAAACATTATGCTGTAGGTGTAGACTGAATACTAGCTATTGTGCACGATTGACACGGGCAACGAGCTGTAAGACCTTAATGAGGTTTTGTCTGACCTGAAGTAGTTAAACTTAAAGGCCGTAGATGGCATGACGGGATAAAGGAAGCGAGTAGTGGAGAAACGCGGCGGGGTGGAGTGTTTGTAAGTCACAATCAACGCGCGCAATCGCGCTGCTAATGTGCTGCGGCCATTTGTCCTTGGCCTCTGTGTGTTACGTGATCAACTTGCATTGGTATCGCACTAATCACGAGTTTGTATTTTGTATTCCTATTTAAATGTAATGGTTTTGCGAGGCAACGGAAAAGCGGGGCTGAAATAGAGCGCAGGAAATTATGCAGTTTAATGTCGCTTTGCCATTTTGCCTGTTTTAAACACGATTAAATGTTATTTTCAGGCTTATTTGAAGATGGCATGATATATTTTGTATACATAGATGGCCGTCGTTCCTAAGTATTATTTACGTAGTAACTATTCAGTAATCTGTGGTATTATGTTGTTAATTTTTTTTACTTTTTGTTGGTTCGGTACTGTTTTTCCGCAAACATGACTTGGTTATTTTAATTTATTCTCATTTAGCCTAATTTGAATTTCAAATTTGATTGCGAATTTTTATGGTAACTTTAAGTTTATGGTTGGCTGGGTTTATCATGAAATGACTAACTAATTATAAGTATGAGCTTACTGCAACTATTCAAAATGCTTTATATCTAGTACCACTGTGTCTGTAAGATAGGTAATTAACACGTAATACAATTTATTACCAAGTTTCAAGAGTTTACTGTTACTGTAAATAAATGTGGTTATTATTATTTCACGATTGTCTATTATACACTTATAATAATAAATTCTTGTCCTATTGTAGTAGGACTTACAAAATATTATAGTCCATTTTAGTCCAGTCACGTAAAATAAACTAACACAACTATGACTAATTAATAATTCACGTTGATTGATTAACGACTCTTGTTTGTTCCAGTTTGGAATTCCTGCGGTTCTATTTGTGACCCTGGATAGTAGACCGAGCTATAAAGTGAATGAGACAAACTATAATTAAATGACTTCATGAATCAGTTGCCTCTAGTGAAGGTTTTTGTTTTCAATAATATCCATCAGTACCTACATATTTTTGGGAAATCAAATTCGTTGAGAATTTAATCAACGCTGATCGCGATGAATACCTAAGTGCCTACGTAATGTGAAATTTTCAAAATGAGGCTGGAAATCTTTTGGAAAATTTTACGCAATAAAATCGAGTATTTTGCAGAATATTTTATTTCGACGAAATGATTTTGTTTACAAGTTCAAGCGTGTTTACAAAGAAACAATGTTACTTTTTAGTTGTTTACCACTATCAATCAATGCAACATAAGTAACTCCTATGTACAGTGGCGTGGGCGCAGCGACATTTAGAATTTTTAACCATTTCTAATACCCACGTAGTACGTACCTATACTCACGATTTCTCCGAAGAAAGAAGTCGAGTCAACATTTGTACATTTGTGTGTAGTTGTGTACCATTACTGGGTAATGCTAATGGAGTAGAATTATTTTTTCAAACAGCTGTTAATTCCTATTAATACCAAAATTACAAAACCAAATTATTTAATCTATTAATAAATTTGTAATTTGGATTACAGCCAATCATATTTCATGCCTTTGGACTTCCTTATTCCATATAATATTTACGCTATTATCTGTGAATTATAATAATGAAATTATATCTACAGAATGTTATTATGATATACAATGCACGAATGATAACGAATAAAGATAGTTACGGTAGATAGCCACATCCACTTTACCTACATACACCAAAAGTAAAGATTGACCTACAGAATGAAAATAACTAAGTTAAATGCAAAATATACCTAATTGTATTAAGGATTCATTGAGAGGTTAACTGGCGTGGATAACTTTATTAATTCTTTTAGTTGGCTTATCTACTCGATACATGTTGAAAGTAGTAACGAAATGTTAAGTGCATGCGCCCACGCCTGCCCGGGAACATGGGCCAGTATCGCGGCCGCTGGGCCAGTATCGTGGCGCTGCATGCTGACAACACTCGCATCACCTCACGTGGGATGCTTGCTATCTTATCTCTCTGCTAGTTAATCCGATGTGCTATTTTCACACAATGTAGAGCAGAGATGTTGAAATTCTAGCAATTTATAGCTCCTTATAAATTACACATTGTTTCGTCTTACAAAACAGCGCCATTCCCGTATGTAGTCGCTGGTTATTTTTATATCGCGCATGTCGAACGTAGCTCTCGACGGATTCAGTTTACAAATGCACATAAACGCGCGCTGCAGGACTGGTTACAGACGTATTATTTAACACTCAGTTCACGTAGTAAAAAAATACTCGAACAGAAATTTAAACATCACCTTCCTAAAATATTGTTTCTTGATAAATGTTATTTTCAAGTTTTTAAAAGGGATCTTAAATACTACCTAGAAGCAATTTATCAATATTCCGTGTTATTTCGCTCGGGGAATGAAAGGCGCGTTGGGAGTTATCAACCAATCATTATTCAATTTTACACAAATTAACTGGATAGGGTCTCGGAACGTTTGGTACATAAATCAATCGCTCTGAAACCGTAGCATTAAACCAACACGTGTGTAGTGATTAACTATGTACGTTTGACTATCCATTTCAGCCCCAATGATTCGGTCTAACGTATGAAAATGGTTTTAGACAAAATGAACCGGACAGTTAAAGGCTAAGTTGTAAGTTTCAGTAGTGTGTCAGGAGGTTACCTAGGGACGTGCCTAGCGCCTTTTTAGTTTGTTATAGCCAATATCCTGTTCTACTGCGGTTTGTATTACAAAGATGTCCAGCTGAGAAACCTCGGACGTGTCCGGAATAGGCAGTGCTTATAGTAGCTCCGGAACCAATCAGTAAATTTAATAAAACCAATCCTATTATGCACCGGCCTTTGCTGACGAAGTTACGACTTAATCACAGAGGCTGACGCAATCTCTGTGTGATTAACTTCTTGGCTAATAATTCTATGGTATTTTCATACGCTGTTAATTTTATGTCAGACGTACCATTTAAGATATTCGTATTCATTTATTTCAATGTGAATTTAGAGTCTTGCTGGTTTGACCTTTGAGTTCCTCCACCAACTTAAACAGAAACCAACGTAAAAACATTTAGATTGTCTAATATTCTGCGTAATAACAGAAATAGATTCTACGAATAGTCGCAGAGTAGTTTCATACCGGTTCCAGCCTTTTATAATTGGCTTTTCTAACTGAATATGTAGCGTCTAAATAATATTAAGCATAACTAAAGGTTGAATAGAATTGCAACAGTAGCTTTTATGGTTTGGTTTTCAACCCGGATTCGAAAGCTATTGTTAGCGGACACGGTTTCGTAAGACTGTGACAATATCGCGACTTTGCGTGCTAGCGTGTCTAAACTCTTATTTCGACTCTTACAAGAAAGGCTTCGCATTAGGCGTGGTCTTCAAGTTGCTAAGCGGCATCTACGCTGCTAAGCGTCTTTTTATCTACTAGTCGGGCGTCTACGCTAGTACGCGTCGTATTATCTGCTACGCGTCTTGTTATCTGCTACGGGGCGTCTACGCTAGTACGCGTCGTATTATCTGCTACGCGTCTTGTTATCTGCTACGGGGCGTCTACGCTAGTACGCGTCGTATTATCTGCTACGTGTCGTTTACGCTGCTACGAGTCTTATTATCTAGCACTTACGTTCGTCTAACGCCTGTACCGGACAATATCGTAATGCGAAGGCACTCTAACTTACTCGAAAGACCGATCACATTCAATACTTTTTTCGCGTTTCTATGACTTTGTTAGTTAAATACTTGTGCTGTGCAACTGCGGGCTTGTTATCACAACAAGGAAAAATCCCGAAAATGAATCCGTTCCTTCTTTCGTTGGAAGGTTACATAATATTAAAATTATAAAACATGTTCTTTTCCACTCAGTTTTTTAGAAAAGAAGCGCCACGTGCAAACATCCCTACATCTACCGAACAATCGCGACTCCGTAGAATTCTGAAATTATTTTCCATGTTCATTTTCCTGACACTTTGATGAACAACCTGACTGATTGCATCCATTTCTCTAACAGGACAGAGCACGTTTTTCGGACACGAGCTGGCAGATTCATCACACGTGGATGCGCAATGGCGACCCCCTGCCGCTGTCGCCGACGCCGTCGCGCACGCTGCCCGCTCCGCTCGTGGGCCCGCCGCCCGCTTCCTCCGCCACCGCGACCGTCACCTTACGCTCCGAACAGAACGGCATCTATGACACCATTTCGGTAAGTGATGTTATTGGTTATTGCTCATCAATATTTAAAGTGCGAGAGCAATTAGAAATAGACGATGGAATAATTGTAAGATAATCCGATGTGGAATGAGGCACGACTTTAATTTATTTCACGTGTATACCAATACCAAGTCGTCAAATGCTAGTTATTATCTTAATAATATTTATAACTGAAAACAGTTGCATGTTAATTAGCACAACTAGTAGTAGGTACATAGCTTAGCTATGCATGAAACTCCGTTATTCAGCGTGAAAAGTTTTTAGTTTTTTGGGGCGAAAGTTCAAGATGGCAAACTTTCATGCAAATTAGTTCGGCTTTTACCGTAATGAACAAAAAACAACACACACATCATATTTTGTGTATCTTTTCCATGCGCAGTAAAATTTTTCAGTGAAGGTTTTTTTTGGAAGATTCCAGGAAAATTCTATTTCAACTAAGTTTTACCTGGTCTAGTAAGAAGTTTGACATGAAATGAGTTAGTCACTCTATCTGAGATGGGTCAAGAAGACTGAAAGTCTTAAATTCTTCAGTACAGCACCAGAGTTGAACGACCAGTAATTCTTTGAATTAAGATATTTTTTTATATTTGTTTCGTATGCTCAGCGTCACATTATTATCAAAGATAGTTTATAATAATCATCACGACGATAAGAGATCAGATTTTAACTAAAATGTTCCAAAGATATAAATCTATTCATTAGTTGTCGGAACTACACAGAGTGTTATTACGAGGCTATCAGTATATTCATGCTTATTATCAGTGTAATGTTTGTTTATTTAATGCTTATCTGTCTCGAGTAGAGAGCCGCATGTCATGTACTACATATTTATCTGCAATTATCTCGAGAGGTTGGTAATTGAGGAAACTTCTAACCATATATCAAAAGTTCGCGGGTTAATGTGTGTTTATTCTATTTTGACACTATGTTCTAGTAATTATAACTAGCCATGAGACGGCCGTGACAAATGGATGTGTGGGCAATTTTATTAAGGTAGGAAATTGAATCGAATAAGCGGGTATGCGGACGTGGCAGTATTAACCCGTCAAACAGCACCGCAGCACCGCGGCGCGCGCGCACGCCCGGCGCCCGTACACGACGCGACATAGAAACTGAACCTCGGCTTTCGAACTATAGATTTGCATTAACTGGTCATAAATCATAATCTGCCGGCCCAGGGCTCCAGCGGCTTAGAGGCGTACTCACGAGCCAAGAGTTCCTGTTGTTTCGCTAATGTACCTTTGTGCTCGCACGCTCGTAAAATAAGGGTTAGTGGCCGGAGACCGCCGCCTGCTGTCACTAAACTCCACTGTTATAACTTACCAACATTTTATATTCAGTTAGACGTGCATTCAGTAGACCTTTATGTACTGTGTAACACCCAATACTCATGTGTCCATTACAGGAATGTTATGCCTATGACCACACAAAGCAAGTAATAACAAACTTCAAGCTAAAAGCTATAAGGAAGTAACGATCGCATGCCGAATAGCTTGTCAATGAAAAGCATCAGTATTTCACAAACTCGTCATCATCGTTAGAAGTTATAGGAATTGTAATTGTTAGTGAAGTAACAAATGTTGTGAACAAAGGGTCGACATTGGCGGCAGAACTGGGCCGGATGTAGACACCATTAATATTACGAGTGCTTAGGGACACCATGGAGCATGGCTATTTGTTTCCTCTCGGCGGCCTGCGCCCACGCGGCTCCAGTTCCGCACTACACTATTTTCACTTACTCTTTAGTATTAAAGTAAGTAGTTGTTATTGTTATGTGTTTGGCGTAAATTAGAGTTGGCACAAATTGTATTTTACTGTTACAGACGTTCTTCTTTCTCTGAATTGTAATGACTCAGTAGGATAAGGCACTTTTTGAATGAATCCCTGTTGCAATTCATTATATTTATAGTCTTACGTCAATATTGGCTATGTACCTATTATATTTATAACAATGCCGGTACAACCTATAATGTTTAGCAACCGTCAGTGAGTCACATTTCAGGAATATCTCGCGAGTGTGTTTCGTGCCTTAGCGGTTAGATCTCGGCTAGATCTCCATCAATCCTTGCAGCTTATTATACTGAAGTAATGTTATAAATCATGTGCTAACCTTGCAATTATTGTGCGAACTAGTTATTATTGTGAATGCTATTTAACACAAGCGCTAGATATTTTAATTAAGCTGTAAATCGATACAGTTTATTAGTTTTAATGTGATTGCTAAATCGCTGCATATAATGGCTGGCAATAAGTTATTATAACGATCCAAGCTTATGTTATGACAAAGGGCAAATGCTATAAAATATCCTAGGCTAGCTTCTGCCCGCGACTTCGGCCGCGTGAAATATCTTGTTCCCCCGACCCATCCCGACGCGTCGCATCGCCTGCCCGCGCTATTACTTCGTTTTTGCTTAGCGTGCTTCCTCACTTTTTTGTTTTTGCTCGGCTCCCAAGCGTTCTAGCGTGGTGTAAAGTAGCCTATCCTCAAGAATTGTATTGTCAAATGCAAAAATATTTTTTCAACTCCGACTGGTAGTTCCAGAGAGAAGCGCATTCAAACAAACTCTTCAGCTTTATTATTAGTACTTATCAGTATAGATAATTAAAAACAAACTACATATCTGTTATTTGTTACTTTGTGTAAAAAATAACAGATAGTTTGGTCCGCCGTCCTCCTTTCCAGCTAAAATGTTTTTTAGTAAACATTTGTCATAATAAAAGTTCAAGGGTTGCGCTGTCGCGAGCAATCTATAGAAATAGTCCCCTAAGGTCGTTTATGACAATTTCCTGCGCAGTAAGTGCTGGCCTCGGGGTAGTCTCCACTAATGGGGTAATTGTGCTCCCAATAATTGATGAACCAATCGCTGCCACCTTCCGACTCGTTAATGGTTGTGTTCCTTTACCAGTAACTTGTAAACGCGAACATTATTGTTCGTTTTAAACATGATATAGAGACAAATTACATAAGTAGAACTTTGCCTTTTAGGTATACCTATCCTCAGACAATCACAATTACTTATGTGATAAGAAAACTAAAATGGGTATAGAATTCGTTTATCTTATCTATCTAAGATAGGTATTAAGATAGCAAAAGGTATCATCCGAAATAAGTAAATAACTTCTTGTAAAACACTTTGTAGGTATCGAAAAATCCGGGTGTCAATACCTACCCTTCTCAAATATATGTAAAGGAGGTTCCCTTTTAGAACAAAGTTTTCTCTTGATATGCATAGGCGTACAAACGGCGACACAGTATTTCAATAAGTTTCACAGTATTTCCTTTTTACGGTCGTATACCAAGAACTTCTGCCAAGAAGTTTGTCCCAAAGCTACGTAGGTACCTAATATTCTGGAGAAATGAAGTTCGTTCTTACCTGAATACATGTTATATCCTAGGAACATTTCACAGAATACAAGACTGAGCATTTGGTTCATTGTCTAGCATGTTTAACAGATGTGTTTCTGTTATTGTCACAAAATTGCGAAGCAGGTTGAATTTGATAAGGAATTACGTTTTTATTTAGTTTACGTTTAAGTATTGGACATTTAAGTATTAAGTACACAGATCTTTTTTTCATTTAAAACCTAAACTTTAAACTTTATTCTATTGAAGATTCATCTTATATAGGTATGAGTTGAATCTTCATTAAAATAAAGTTTTTACGAGCAAATCTTGGTTTAATAATAGGTAAATACTTCAAACCTTACAAAGCTGCGATCATTAAATACGCTTAAATTTTTACTAAAGGTATGCTTAAGTATTTGTGGTTACGCGCAGTTGGGAAAACTTCGATTTTTATATCGAAGGCCTTAAAAGAGTTAGGATGCTCTAAAGAGAGAAAATTCAACAAAGGGCATTTCAGTTGCTAATAATCTATTAAAAATGAATGTTTAATTCACATAATAATATAATACAGTGATATTATGCCCTAAAGTCATAAGACGGAGAGACGACTAAGGTAAACTTATGAATCTACCATTTAGCATTTTTGCAATAAATTAATAATAAAAAACATATCCATTCATGAAGTTTTTAAAGATGTTTGAAAGTCATAAAGTACATCTAAGTATCTAGACTAACATACTAAAAAGATTTTACTACCCAGTAAGGCCAGGCTTCACAAACTTCTGCACCTAGGGTATTATAATATAATAATAATAAAACTTTATTGCTCAAAAGATTACAGAGATTTTACATTGCCCCAAACTAGGCAAGCCTGTATCTTGGGCACCGAAAAGGCAAGGATAAGGCAGGATATATTCAAGGCTTTGCACAACTTTAAAACTAGCGCATAGGTAAAGTACTTACTTAAACAATAGGTAGAATAAGTATTAACTAGTGAAATTCTCGGTCGGAATAAGTTTCTTGCGAAGAATTAACTTGCGAAGAAAATCACATCGCTGTCCCCATGAATAATTTATACATTCAAAGAAAGGGATACGCAGATGAGGCCGTATTTAAGCTGCTGAAGCCAGGAATGAATAATTGAGCCTGCTGAGAAACTGTCATAGATTGTGTAGGCAGATATGATAGAATTCTCGGGCTTATAAAAATAATATATCTATAAGATTTACAAGAGGTAAGTCCTAATAGGTAAGTTTTGTAGAAATTCGTACCGCTTCGTCGTCTCTCCGTCTAAAGAATTTAGTGCATAATGTCGCCGTATTATAGTGAATTAAAAATTCATTTTTTATAAACTGTGTGTTGGTAGATTATTAAAAACCGAAATACTTTTCTTTTGTGGGTGCGCAATCCTTAGATTCATTTTCTCTCTTTAGAGCATCCGTCTCCGATGGCGTAAATTAGTTTTACTAACTGCGTAAAACAACAACAGCATTATCTATGCATACCTAGTAGATATTCTGGTAAAAGTGTAAGCGTATCTAACTAAACGTAGCTTTCTAAGGTTTAAAGTATTTAACAATAGTGTTGAAATGCTGGTTACATAACGTATTATATTTATATATTCAGCGAGAGGACAGCAGTGGCGGCGGGAAGACTTTATGGAATTCTAATGCCTTTTGTGTCAGTAAAGTTGAGTGTCGAACATTTAGCATTGCAAATACAGTGATCTAATCTCAGTTCTGACTGACAATACAATGCTAAACAGTTTTCTAGGCGTAGGACAGCGAGAAAACTGTTACGTAATGTGTTTTGGCGTGGGCCTGACACGTACTGTTATTTGCATTGTGCGGATAAATTTGAGTGATTAATCTAGGTTTTGGCGTACTCATGCCTTTATGCAAAGGAGTGTCTTATCCCGATGTATGCAAAGGTACTGCAAAAATCACTTATTTCGAATGGTAGATACCTATTTTTTTATCAGACATTTTGAAATGTACTTATAACACCAGACTATTATGTTCCCACTGTAGGGCCTGCCGCTTCTCATGCAGAGAAGGCACAAGAATTGATCACCACGCTTCCTAAGTCGGGTTGGCGGGTTAGAATATCGTTTATATTTATTTATATTCCTACTGCTATAAGATGTCATTTTTATCATAAATAATATTCAACCTTCATTATTTCGCAATCATTCATCCGATGTTTGCCTGTGCAAAATAACAAATGATTATCTCAAGCAATTACCAGAGATATCCATCAAAGAAAAAATTCGAGTGTGTGTAAACAAGTACCTATTTAATGGAATAAGTAATTATGTATGGTGCGAAATACAAATTAGGACACCTCGTTGTAAACTACCATGTATGAGCTTAGATAGTTGAGAGAGGACCACCCGGCGACCAGGGAGATACTGATCACGGCATCAGGTGTCGGCGCACAGGCCGTCGGGCCTCTCCGAAGTCGCCATAAATAAAATTCGACACTTAAACAATAGACCGGCCCGACCCGACCCACAGACCCGGAGATCGAGCGATACCACGGTACAATACCACCCGCTCCTCCGCACTCCGCAATCACAACACTGCGTACTAACCTGTTCTGGCTGCCGTACGGTCAGCTCTAGCGTCAAGTACCGTCACACCTCTCCACTTAACATTACATACATCACTATCATCTAGGTACATCGTGGCTCACGCTGCGTCTAGTAATGTAAAGATAACCACATACCTAGGTGTATTTCAATTTATGAAATTGAGCAAAACTAAATTAAATAGCCATCGATATAGGTCGGCGTGGTGTAATTAATACAAATTGCTTTCGGCCATAAGTGGCTGTCAAAGAGGCCGCGGGCCGGGATTAATGTTAGATAAGTGATTGGGCGGCGGATCGCGAAACTTTCTCACGATAGCCATTGCGATAGCAGCGCGCTCGCGGCCACGTATCTTCCTGGCTTACGGGAATACGGACAAAATATTGTAGTTCCTTTTACAGGGAGAGATAATGTTGTTTACTTTGACCGTTGCACACTGCACTTTGCTTATTTAGTAGTTCTGGTTCATTGCCTTCAGCAATACGCCCATAGGAAATAGTTTTCCTTTTAAATGGGAGTATACAAATGGTTAATTGAACGTGAAGTTACTCGCCAGCATTTGCGTAACACCAATTACCTACCAAGCCGTAAAGAAAATTGTATGAAGTTAAAGTTTTTCTCATAAATAGTATATTTTACTCTGTTCATAGTTGCAAGCCTCTGTAATTACCAGCAGTGTTAAAGAAGCAAACGGTAGAAATAGAAAGTTTATTCCATAGAAATGAAATGTTATGTAAATATTAAGTCTTTGAGTAAATATTTGGGTTCTGAGTCGTCGGTGGACGTTACGCTTACATTAGTTGCTTTTTAAAGTAATATTTACTTTAGTGGACCAGTTTCAAAGGCTTGTTAGTGATCATTGCACTTGTATTTTCACGCAGCAGAAACTCAATTTAAATGGAGTCACTATTTATATTTATCTTCTAAGGAAGGTGCAGCTTGTGCAGCTTGTGCAGCGATGCAACGAGGGAGAATTGTGTTAACTCTTTGATTGTCGTAATTAGAGACACAATAGAAAGACAATTGCTTATGTCGGACTGTGTAACATAAGACATTCGAGAGGTTAACTAGCAGGCACATCGTCACCTTAACTTTAAACGAACATTCCGACTTCATAGAGATATGAAAATAATCGGTTAAATTCGGAAGTGTTAAAAAGAGGATAATTAAGCGTTTAGAGTTGAAAACCGGTTAGACGTAAACAAGTTTAACATAGACGTATAAACTTACTTCCTTTACGAAGACGTATAAACAAATTGCTTGTAATTTAATCAATGTTTTAAAGCGCTAATCGATAATATGATATAAATCTATCTAATCAATTTTACTTACCTACTTGCAATGATATTTATGGAAAAGACTTATAACTATTTATTAACCTTCGAATATATTAAACGTATTTGTATGTCACCTGTTTTCTTGTTTATATCTTTTATGTCACCAATTATTATTAGATATGAATCACTACGTGTATGATGATGCTGATTACCTATACAACGTTATTTTTAGTTTATGCGAAACCTGAATATAGTTTGTTCAGAATAAGTAACTGAATCAATTCCAATAATTTTTACCCCATATTATTTTGTCCTAAAAATATTTAAAAAACGTTAAAAGTTGGACACCAAGCGACACTAAGTAGGTTATCCAATCTCCGCGCCGAACGGTTAGGTACCTAGGTACTATTATCAATGAGCGCAAGAGTGCGCGGCGCGAGCGGCGCGGGTGAGCATGTTTTTGTACGGACAAACAGGTAACTTAACAAGCTTAAAACTTTGTGATTTTGCTTGATACAGTTTTGAATTTTTGTACATAGATTATTTACATAAAAATACTAGACACGTGTTTCGGGTTTCGCATATACTAAAAATAATGTTGTATATTATATTAGGGCTAATCTATGTCGATTTGTAGACATCGCAGTACTGAGCTGTTTGAGTGATTGGCTAGTTTATACAGGGTGGCAGGGCCATAGACGCGTAAGCTGTTACCAAGGATTCAGTAAATGTTTTGAACACCCAGCGTTGAAATTTTTCGTCAGTTATTAATAAAAACCGGCCAAGTGCGAGTCGGACTAGCATACGAAGGGTTTCGTAAACTTTCGCACCACAAGGCATAAAACGCCGAAAAAAAACTTTTCTTTTATTGCCCTTAAAATTTGAACTTTATTTTATTTTTAGTATTTGTTTTTATAGCGGCAACAGAAATACATCATCTGTGAAAATGTTAACTGTCACTACTATCACGGTTCATGAGATACAGCCTGGTGAAAGACAGACGGACAGTGGAGGCTTAGTAGTAGGGTCCCGTTTATACCCTTTGAGTACGGAACCCTAAAAATTGTTCCATACATTTTGAACTCGTAGGTATTACACTTTCCTATGAAAGAGCTGATTTTTTTTTGATAATGCACGAAAATATTTTAAACTAAAGGATCTGGAATCATGTGCTGAATTCATGGTTACAGTTTGAGCGCCGATTTCCCTGCCATCCTGTATTAAAAATATGTATGTCATGAGTTTTACCATTGTTGGACCTGGTGCAGTAGGTATGGAAAAAGCACGGCGGGAGCTTTTATAGTTCCGCTTCACTGTTGCCGAAACGATTGTCAACGCGTCTTGAAATACTAATATAAACGGACTTCAGTCGTCGGCAAAGTTAATATCAGCGTCGAAATGATAGTACGTGTTTGGAATTCCGTAGTGCAGGCCATGCCCGTGAGAATTTCGCATTGTCAATCAGAGTTTAGGACACATTATAGACCTCGAGTACATCCGGTGACGTCATCCTAAGTACCTTGTCACTCGTCAATAATTTTTTGGAATAATTTGGTTATTACTGGTTGCTAAATGTTTCCCATTGTAAATCTACCAAAAATAGAGGTTTCACAGGGTACAACGTTGAGCCCCATGCTCTGATTTTATACATAAAGACATATGTACTCAGAAAGTGTCCTTGAAGCAAAAATACGTAAAATCGTAATTTGCTTAAGTTTTCATTTTCATGAGCTACTATCGTAAAAAAACTGCAGTCTCAACTTTTAAAGTAAAGTATACACACATAAATGTAATGCCTTTTGACAAAACAAAATACTAGATCTAGGTATTACACATAAACATAGATAAACTCACGCCTTCTTCCCATGGAGTTAGGCAGGAACTACGATCCTCACATACCTACTCGTTTTAGATTCGATTAAAATTAAATCGTAACTACAACATCAAGATATCACACACTATGAAGGTACCCACTATGTAACACCGAAAATTGACTGCATACACGTAAACATACGAAATAGGAAGATATCTTTCAATCGGGGTTAGTTATAAAGTTATCAAGCAAGGTGCGGGCGCAATGCACGCGCGTTTGTTTACGGAAGCGATCCGCCCGCCCCGGCCCGCCCGCCCAGCGCACAAACACATGAATGAACCGGTAGCCATTGCGTCATACGCCGCAATACTACTACTTTTACATCAAAACGACTTACAAAGACAGAACACACAGACATTTACTGTATATCTACATGAAAGTTTTACTTTTATGTATTTTGATAGTTAATTATTAAACAATATTGACCATTCAATTAATTTTACAGGTGTCTCTAAAGTTCGCAAGCCAATTATCTTCACGCTAGTTTAATGATGATCAATACACCGTCATTATATCCCATTATACGAGGCAGTTCATATAACTTTAAGGCGAGAAAATGATTTTACTGCGGTTTTCATTAGAACTTTATGGCGGGCTTTTAATTGAAACATTGGAAAGTGTGATTTAATGTGCCCTTGCGGCTTCATTGATTAGTGAGCTGAAAACAAAAGAGCAGCGATGTATCGCGATAGAGGCTAAATAGCTTTTGCATCAATTTAAGATTTTGTAAATTATCATAATAATTAAATTAGTAAATATAGTCTTTTTCCATTTAAGATTTTCTTTGCATATAAATGCTTCGTTTATTTTGAGTTTTTTTTAACGAAATAATAATGAATCGTCCTAGTCTAGACAGAGTTGACATTATCTATGTAATTCGACTGCTTTTGATCTAAAACCTGTGCCAGCTCAGTTATTATATTCTAAAAATGGCTGGTTTATAGTCTAAGAAATACCCTTCTTAGTATTAAAATCTCTAGGTCCGAATGTCATGCAACGCGTGTGTACTGTCTGCACCTAAAGTTCTATAAGATAACAGCGAAGTGTGTAGCGTACGGTTGTCTAGCGCGTCGGTTGCCTAGCAACACTCTGACGCCAGAGTGCCGCCAGAGGAGCGCCGGGACGCTGCAGAGCGCCGCCAGTCCGCTCCCGACGTCGCCTCACGCGTGTCCGACCCGACACGATACACTAAATAAATCTTTCTAACATGTAGTATGGACTTCTTGTGCAACTTGGCTCGAAGATTTTAGACCAGTGCCAAAAAAAAGCAAACGCCGACCGGGTTCCATTTTTGAAATTTAAAAAGTTTACGTTTTGACAAAAGTGCAGTGAAAAGTTGATCAGTGAAAAAGTTTAATTTAATTATTTTAGTGAATTATTTTAAGGATTTTTCGAACAATAACTTCAGGTTGACGGTAAAAAGAGTAGGAAAGTTAGTTTAAAACTTATAAACACTTCATTCTAAAGGATTTCATTGAATTGTTTTCGTATCTCGTTAATTCAGATGTTTAAACATTCCCAGATAAGATAAAGGAGCACAATACGAGGATAACATTGCCTTGATAACCGCTTTGCAAATTAATGATAAAGCAGACAAGAACGCTGGATAATTAATTATACAAAATACCAGACTGCATTTGAGGCATCAAGAAGCAAGTTATATTTTATGTGCACAATAGAAAGAAACTTCTTACTTGCAGAATATTCAAAGAAACGTTTCAATCGGCCGTACCGTTTGTAATCACGGCTATAGAGAGCAAAAAAGCTAGCGCAATGAAAAGAGTCGTCGGCGGCCCGGCGTCTCGGTGACCGCTGATTCCCGTCATATGACGGTCTTTTATTTAGATGAGGCACACCCCCGAGGTCGTTCACCCCCGCGGTAGCACGCGCTTTATGAGGAAGGTCAGGGTTATTGCGGTGACGTGACAGTGCAACCACTCCCGACTCCCTGCCGTTACATTTATTGCATTGATTACAAAGACAGACTTTAACAGAGAGACCTCTATCTCAAAGTAACGAAGAGGCACAAAGCGATATTTTAATTAGGCTGAAAGAGATTGTGACTGAAACAGCTTGTATTCTGATTAGCATGTGTCATCCCAAAGAATCAAAACATAGAGTACAGTGACGTAGCACGCTGTGTGCGCGGTTGTCGCAGTGCAGGGTTCGGGGCGCATGCCCCCGGGCGCCGCCGGCCGCTGCCGCCACTCCATGTGTGCTACAAACCACACGCTCCTTTCACTACATCCTTTGTTTTTGTCCACACACATACCATTAATTTAGGATTCTCTTTTTCAAGCATTCTTTTCCTTTTTATTTTAGCTTCAAATGCCGTACTATGTTAGGCAGGAATTTTTACCAGGAACTTAATTAACAAAGTAGTCAGTATTCCCCTACACAGGCGTGATGACATGAAATGTTCAGTAACTTCAGTAAGGCGTTATTAAAATGTTATGAACTAATTTTAATAGAGTGAAGACATAGTGGAACTAATTAAATGTCATCGAAAACCTCTAACGAATTGATGGACTGGGCGAAGTGTGTGCAAGTGGGCAAAGATGCGTGTTCGCTGCAGCAGGGGCGCGGACGCTGCGCGCACGCTGCACCGCCTGGCATTTGCGCTGTGGCGAGCAGTTTTCTACCTGCAGCGTGCGCCGGCTCGGACCGCGCGACGCTCGCGCAGCCTCGCAGCGTACACGCGCGCTCCCTCTGCGGTCTGTCCTAACTCCTACTGATACCACGAACACTCATAAAACGACGTGACCTATTTTTACACTTTTAAATATCCGTTTTAAAGCCGGATAAAATATGGCTGTTATATAAACGCACGCGCATAAATTACTAACAGTACCGACGTCTACTCTGCCTAACATCAGATATTGACGCAGCCAGTCATGACATAACTGCAGATTTGTGAAAAACTGGTGCTATATTTTTTGAATGGTTCAACAGATTTTTCAGAAGTCGTGTAGTAGGCTGTAATGAGCTTTTTTATATAGTTCCTTCCTAGATGCAAGAAAATAATGGGTCTCTAATATTTTTTCCTACATACCTTATTATTGTCCTGCTTGTCATTTGGGTTTTTTTTTTATAAAATCTAAAATTAATCTTTGTACGTAGCTTTACAGTCGGTAAGCGTCCCGCTCTGGGTGGAGCGGAACCATTTCATGTCCTATGATGAATTACCATCCTCAAAAAAAAAAAAAAGCTTTACAGTTACTTAGTCATGTTATATAATAACAATGTAGTCCTATATTAATCAGCTGTAATATGAAGCGATATAAGCTGCAGTAATCACTTAAGCCGCGCCCAGTGGGGCTCATTTGTCAGCTTTATTGACGGGATCCGTCCATCCGATCGCGATACACCCGCCAGGGACTGACGGACTGTTAACTTTGATCAACACACGTTTCACGTCTTACGGTAACCATAAAACTTTACTTAGCATTATTCCAAGGAAAACGGAGTAAGTAAGTTGCGCAGATATTTGATACGATTTCGTCGATAGGTCGGGTGCTAATCTTTGGTTGAAGCCGCAAGAAATCTTTCAATCCTTAAAACTAGCTTGTTAAAAATAACCATTAGAAATTGTTAATCGAAGATAAAATTATATTTGGATATTTTGTGAAAACTGCTGCGATAAGGGCTACGAATTACGTAGTCTACCTACTATACGATATTATTTTAGTCACACCTATTTTGTTCATTTTTTGATCTCTAAACATTGATTTATTATCATTAAGTACCATGGATTATAATTAAACTTAAACCTTTTTGCCCTGTAAAGCGTGTAGTTTAAAGAAAAAGTCTGATGTTGTGTTTTTATCTCGACTTGTATGCACGACGACATATCAAGCTATACATTTCCAGCATAAGCGGCCCTTTTCATTCTACGAAAAGCCTTTACAATGCAAGATCAGCTAAAACTGGAAATGTATAGATTGATATGTCGTCGTGTGTACAACTCAACCACACATTCAAAACAACATTTTAAGTATCTAAACAAGATTTCTGCTGACAAAGGAACGTTCATCAACTGTTGTCAATTGAACTGTCATGACAACTAAACCACAAACTACACATGCTTACACTATGCCTTCGAATAAACTGAAATCATGTACCGTACAAAGCTCGCCTTAGTCAACGACATTAGATAGTGAAATGAAATGCATTACTCAATGCCACCTCGGCGACCGGCGTACTATACAATAATAGTATATTATTTCTGTGAAATGAAATCCCATCAACTTGACGCCGACATTGAGAAAAAATGACAAGGATTAAATTACTACTTTTGATTTCATTTTAATGACAGCTCGACCTCGCGGGGCTTTTCATTTCAAAGATTTATTTTGCAACAGTTACAGTAAGTAATAACAGCTTGGCAGTAATCTGTGGTGATGTTTTAATAACTTTATGTTGTTCTTTTGTTTTAGAGTCGAGCCGTGAGTGCGCCTGCCACCCCGGCTTCAACAACATTTTCGAGAGAACAGGTAAATTACACCATTATTTTTTATCAAGAGGAAGTCTACAAGCGAAAATGTATTCAAAATTAATTTTGATTTGTTTTCAAAAGAGAAGACTGTTTTACAAAAATAGTAGAAGTATATTGTGATTTGCAACCGGTGTAACATTTATCCTCAACCTAAGTTATCAGCTGTTTCTGATCATAAAATTAATTAACCATTTCATTAAACAACATTAAGTGATTGATAGCGATCATGTTTGTGTACAAACAGGAAACTAATTGATTGCGTATATCTCATAGAAATATCTGTTTTCTTATTTTTTCTGTCTAAGCGAATATGAGGATATTATTTTACGTAATGCAATCATAATATTCGTATCATGTATTTTTTTGGCACGATACCAAACCACTTGAACGCACGATGTTTTCTCAATGGCGACCATAAAACATAGATTTGAGTTGCTTCTTTATGGTTTGTAAGTTTCTTTTAATGTCTATTATTTAAAGAAAAACTAACAAAGAGCATGAGAATGGAGATTACAAACTCTATGCAACCTTAATGACTTTGCTAGTCCATCCAGGCTCTTTCATCAGGTTTGATTGTGAGAACTTGTAAAACTACAGCTTGTACGAGTGTGTGTGTGTGTGTATGTACTGTATATGATAGGGCATTTTAGTTCCCATACCTAAATCTTGAAGAAATTGTCGCCCACAAACGTTAAGACCTTCCGTTGGCAGTAGTTTCTCTAAAGGCACACATTTTACATTTTGATTGCAAAAGGAAATTAAGCTTAATTCTTAGCCATTTTCGCAATTATCTTTAATCAACCTTAATAAGCATTTTAATGGGCCATCGATACAAATAAACGTCCTGCGTTCAAATAGCCTTAATTTACATCACATAGAAGCGGGGCTTACGCATCGACTACTCTAATCGGATTAAATGCATTGAAGTCGAAGCTCGCAGAGTACGCAGCTTCGTGTCGCCCGCGCGGCTTCGCCTACGCAGCGTTTGAGACACTTTCACAGAATTATGGCGCGCCTACGACCTTTTGTTGGCTGACATAAACACTTAAAAGCAAGACAAATCAGGGCTTTTCTCTTCGCTGTCACCTTTCTATTCTAGTTTATTGTAACAACAGTATGGTTTACATAGTTTTCTACACGTCGGGTTTTATTTCATAAAGTGGAAATTATGATTGGATTAGTTGTCTCGAAATTGTTCTTAAGATTCGACAAAATATTGTTTACGAGTCCTTCACAAAGCACACCCGGCGAGTAACACGAGTTATAGCTGTGTAGATACAAGAGGGGCCCTAAAATAACTCCTTGTGAACGCTTGTGATTGCTTTGTAGTTTATTTCCTGCGTGTTGACCTTGTAATTTTTGGGACTGATAATGAGATATTGGATTTTACACCTACACCTGAAGTTAATGTTACTGCACAAATGTTCATCGAATGGAATCGGCAATAATTTTCGAGTTAACGTTTTTTTGTAACTGTTGTAAGCTGACATTGAATGGAAGCTTATGGTATTCTGGTCTTTATGTTTCATAATGATTCATTTTGTTTTGTTATCATTATCTCCTAACAATGTGATCATTGAAGAGTTGAATTTCTGTTTTTAATGTGCATCGAGTGGAAATTCGATATTCTGACCGACCATTGACTCCAATAAGGGTGATTAACTTTATCATAGAACAATGTAGCAGTAATCCGCCCTAATACCTACAGCATCATCATCATTATCATTGTTTTTAAATCAAGAACTTCTTCATTCAAAGTATTATACTACTACCTATTATGATAAATAACATAGCAATGATGTATTGTTTGCCTTCTTTATCATTAAGTAAAATTTTCCCAGACATTTTTGGCTTATTGTTGATCTGCCTAGATGCACGTAAATAACAGCATTCCTTGACCTTTCATCACCTGACATCCGTAGTTCAATTAGTGTCCTTGTTTACTTCCCTTCAGACTAGAACTAGAGGTAGGAAGAACTCAATTTATGTCCATTTATACGTGTGTGTTCAAGATCTTTTTTTTGATGTTGACTTGAAAGGGCATGGCAGTTGAAAACGTGTCATGCTCACTTAAATGTCTCACCGATGGTGGCGCGTGTGGATCATTCGGTTCCCTACAAAATGGTTGAGCTGGATGGTGCTGATCCACGTGTCATGTTTGTGAACGGGCGCCGTCGGTTGAGACTGGCCATCTCTTAACTGCCAAGGCTTATTTTTAATCTTATATTTTGAATTGTTTCTTCATCAAGTGTCTTTTTTTTACATTGTTCTCACATATAGAAGCAACAAGGATAATGTACCCAGGATTTTGTAATATCTTGATTTAAAAAAGAGATCTGTATGGAGAAGAACGGACAAGAAACTCCAAACGTAGATAGATACGTTTTGGAATGTGCAACTAGCTTCAACTTTCTGACTAACTGACAGACTATTTAATTTGGACAATTCAAAAGTGCCTGTAGAAGGTTTATTTGAAATAAATGCTTTGAGTTTGAGATCCTGATAAATTACGCCTTCGGAAAAATTGTCACCTATAAATTACACTTACCTATAAATTCACCAATAAATTATTCCCTGTACGTACGATAATACGACAAATTGCACAATTGAGATTGTGCTCAATACGATCTCTAACTAAACAATAGGTTTAGTCATCCTTTCTTGCCGTCATATTCGTAGTTCACGAGGTCGCAGTAGCAGGGTCCTGGATCTATTCCGGTTGATAGCAAATAGGTTTAGGTATGTACTTGATTAAGTACATAGAACATGCAATGTAACTGTTCACGCTGACATGGTGTGAATCATAGTTAGTAAATTGGCGAATTTATTACATCGTAACATCGTATGCTACATTAATTTCATGTTACGTTTCACCAATCTGTACCTGGCATTAGAGGAATGCATACTCTGCTCATCATCATAAATATTTTTGTGTCTTGTAATTACTCTTGTATTTTCTATTATCCAGGGTGGTTCCCGGTCGGCGAGTTACCCGGGTGGCCCAGGCAGCAGACTGGACCTATGTTATGTGGCGGAGCGCATGCTGGCACTACACCTGCCCGAGCGAGATGCGCATGCGGAGGCCCAGGCCGCGCATATGCTCACCAATAAACATGGAGAACACTTCATGGTGAGTATTTACACTATTTAATACGTAAAAAAAAAATAGAAATACGTAACTTAATTTGCGTAATTGACACTTAAAGATAACACAGTCATGCATTCTTCTGTTCAAAACTTCAACTCCAATCGGTCTAACTATTACCTATATAATTATAATTTTGACTAAATCTTTACAAAAGAGCGTAATTTGACAATTGGTGAAGGGTGAATGATTATGAGGTTCTGCGATTTATGAGCTCCGCCATTTTGTTGTCTGTTGGCCTGAAGTACAACACTGAAGTAATATTTAAAAAAAAACAATAATACTTAGCATTAAAATAAATGTCCACATGACTCAACAATAAATAGGTTCTACCCCTTGCTCCCTCTGGATTTCTTTATTAACAAGAGCGGGATGAAACTCAGTCATAGATCACGCAGCAAATTATTTCTATGAGTTTTCACTTTGTCATTTGTGTAGACGTGAGTCGATTTTTATGTTAAATATTTTAATTAGAGGCAGTGCTGCCCACATGGTGGGCGCTTCGCCGTCTCATAAGAACGGCGCTTTGAAGAATATTTTATTTGAAAAGTAATTTTTTATGACGGGCGTTTAATTGCTACAATTTTTAAAAAAAACAATTTAGATTAATTGTCAACAGTAGGCTATGGTAAATTATGTTTTGAAACATCTTTCACATCTATCTACAAAATAACTGCAGTTTGGGCGTTTGGAAATTCTATTTTAATAAATCAAAGAGTGGTTTCTTTAATCACAGTTATAGATACAAATAGGTAGGTACCAACTAACCTCTGATTGTAACAACTATCGAAGTCCATGTGTACAAACATTGTAACTACAAAGTCTGATGTAAATTTGACCCGCACCCTTATATGGGACGCGTTTGGTAACTCTAATGCTACAAATAAGAGCCAGACATGCCTTAAAAGTCTCCTAGGTGGATATCAGTTGGGATACCTATAGGTAGGTATTGTTACCTGCTTTAATGTACCTAGTTAGCAAAGTGCCTTATATTGTCACTTCTTCATTACGTCCATAACGTTAATCATGTCATTGTGTCGATGTAACGTTTCTTTGTGTCCTATCAAAACTCTACCTAGGTGTTTGTCCTTGGAAATGCTCCTTAGTTTAAACTACTGCATTTATCTATGAAATAGGCTTTAGGAATACTTGATTTTGATTTTGTCCAACCCGATGATCGTAGCCTAGAGCTTTCATGTACCATGATGTAGCCGCTACGGTCTAAAGAGTCAACATTTCTCTCTAATCTACACTGGACCTGTCTTTCTCTTTGAAATTGATCGGTCCTTGTCGGAATCATTGCATGTTTTCATGCATCTATCCACTTTGGTTTAAGTCTCCCTCTGGATCTTGCAAGCTAGGAACAGACAGTTCATATTTTTCATCATTATTGTTTTTGCATATTTTCCAGGTATTCGAGGTGAGCGGCGGCGACAGCGCAGGCGGTGTCGGGGCAGCTCGGAGCGTGTTCGGACGCGCTCGCTCGCTCGGCTGGGCCGGCGACCTGGCCCCGCCGCTCGAGCGCCTCTGCGCTGCCTGCAAGCATATCGAGAGCTGGCTAGCAGCGCATCCAAAGAACGTCGCCATACTGCTTGCATGGTAAATATTTGATTTATATAAGTTATTCAAGAAACTATGGCGTCTCGCCCCTAGAGAACATATTTATGAGAATATATAGTTCATACCATACAGACCTAATACAATGCAAGCTGTCTTCTAGCTTGTATAGTCTTGGCTACAGACAAGGATTTACATCATACCAGTTTAGTATAGTCACACGAATTTATTCCTATCAGGACTATAGATGGCAAGATCCACTTGTTTTCTATCGACATAATTATTGTCTGTCACAATACTATTAGTCAATCAATTAAACCGGCTGCCAAATTGTCGCGGCGGTCTATAAGGAAAACAGATAAAAAATTGTAGGTAGGTACCCTATACATTTTCCGGATGTTGATTATACCAAAAATCCTAGATAAATTGTTACATGTGTAAATAGATAATACTGTTATCGACTGTCATAAATAAATAACAAAGTGTAATTGCTATTTCCGGAATACTAAGTAATTGTACTTTTGTTTTGACCTTGTCGTCCTCTTTATTGATAGTTTTGATAGCAAAAATAAATACCCTAATAATTTTCTTTTCTTTTTTGACGTTCTTATTGACCTCTGTAATAATCGGCCGACGAAATATTTTAACAGAATCTTTAATTTTACTTTTTATTTGTTTCCAGGGGCAACCGTGAGCGGCTAGGCGTGTTGGTGGCAGCATACATGCACTACTCGGCGATATGCGGTGCGCCTGAGCATGCCCTTGATCGATACGCTATGAGGAGATATCTGGACGACAGAGTGCCCGTCTTCCAACTACCAAGCAATAAACGGTAAATAGGACACGATAATTACTAAGCCCCGTCTCTCTAAAGTTTTTAAGCGAAGTATTTCATATACCTAACTACTGTCATAATAAATAATTTGACTTGAATAAATGTTCATGGACAATTAATATGCCATTTTATTTTCCTCTTTTTGACAAGTCAAACCGCAAAATGGTAATAGGCATTCTATAAATTCGTAGCGTTTAAAACAGTCAACAGGAAAAGCACCTGTCTAATGGCGAAGTTTATTTTCTGTTCTTCTGCGATATTCTGTAAAATTGCAAAAATGTGTAGGTACTTAGTAGTAGTAAAGTAGAGTACACTACATTTTTTCTTCTTGTGAACAGCTATATTGACACATTCGCTGGCCTGCTGGCTGGTCAGATACGAGTGAACGCAGCGCCCCTGCATCTGACACACGTCAGCGTAGCGGGCTCCCTCGCTTCTCCCGCCACACCGACCATCGCCTTCCTCAAGATATACGAGAACTTCGTCTGCGTTTACACGTCAGGCAAGTAACATTAACATGAGGACAGTACCCGGCAGTAAAAGTGGCACATCGTGTAGAAAATGTTCGGCTTTGAAGAGCATCGTATCTGTCCTGCGCAAGAGTCTCTTTCTAAATCTCGTTGTACCAAATTTACAGTCGCATACTGTGTCTACTATATAAACTACGCAACGCAATGTGATGCGGTGTTCACCATCCTTTACAGAATTTATTCCGGGAGATTTATTATGTATAATTACTTAATAAAAAATAAATCTCGAGCGACCAGGGGCTGGTCGCTAGTCAGTAATATTCTTTAGGACTTTGCAAAGATGCGCTCGATTAGATTCACAAGGATGTCTTGTACTTTCCCCTGTAAAAAACAAATTTGAACGCGGTCACCAAACCCGTCGCTTTTAGCACACATTGCAAATATTGAGAGACACGATGGTACAATGATCTTAAAATATTGACATACCTATACCATAATGACAAAACCTACATCGGGTAACCGGTTATTTTTGTCTCGGGATGCACATTAGCACTAGTAGCACTCGGTAGACACTATGTACAGTCAACAAAGGAGTTAAGTTTATAGGAGCGTCGGATATTATTGAAGTTTACTAAGAAACCGATGGATATTTTCGAATAAAATTTTAGTTTATTAATAGAAACAAACAGCTCATTTATTAAATTAAATTTCAGTCCAGAACATCCATCGGTTTCTTAGTAAACTTCAACTATATCCGACGCTCCTGTATACTTAACTCCTTTGTTGACTGTACAATAAGCGAATCGATTTGTAGAGTCTTCCGTTTTGCAAGCGGTGACTATCAACTGTTTCAATACTTGAGGCTAATTGGGTAGCCCAAATATTGAGACATACATATTTTGGAAAGTAATTCTGTAATTTTCTTCAAAATTGAGTATCTCCCTCAGAACATAAAGCAGCGCATTGACGATATTTTTTTTAAAATCATTAGTAAGATTGCAATGTAACTCTTAGGTATCTCATTGTTCTAAAGTAACAAAATAGAATTACTCTCGTGACTTTGATAAAACTCTCGGCAATCATTTGTAATGTATACCTTACCTTACCGAGATAGTTAGGTATATAGTTACAATGCAATGACTTACTAATGGTTTTACATCGATCAGGAATGTCCTACTAAAGACTAATTTGTAATAAAATGTTATGTTGTGCAGGTCTGTACATGGTAAATGGCGGCGGCTGGACTGTTGGCGTGGGGCGGCTTGCACTACGCGGTGACGTGGTGGTGCGCGCGTACCGCCGGGCAGCACAAGCACGTCCGGGCGCGGGCCCCGGCGGCCCCGGCGGCCCCGCGGGCCCCGGCCAGCGCCGCCTGGTGTTCGCGTGTCAGTTCCATACATGCGCAGTGGCCGACCACACGCTCTCCTTCACCAAGCAGCAGCTCGATCATGCCGTGCACGGTAACCACCACCTTTCTGGCTTTCTTTCAGACAAATGTAAGATGGCGGGTACACCTTCAATTGTTTAGGTATCTTAGGCCGACCGCTGATTGCAATATTTGTCGACGTGACTTTTTGTCACTTAGTCAAGTGCAATGAAAACTATACTGAGTGCGCTCATTATGGTGACGTGATAATACGGTGACAAATAGTTGCAGCGGCAGGCAACACCGGAGTGACGTGACTGTCACCCGCCCTGTACATTACTATGGGAGTCCGCTCACTGGTGACTTTTTGTCACTCGGCCGGTGAACGAAATGAACGCGATTTGTTATCCAAGAACAGATTCAGTGAGCGCATCGTGGGTGACAGTAACAATAAGTCACGGTGACAAAAAATTGCAATCAGCGGCGTGCATTATTGATGCGATACTTTAGTTCAATATGATGACGACGTTCGTGTAGGAACGCATGACAACATATCAAGCTATACATTACCAGTATAAGCAGCTTTGCAGCAGTTTTTTTTTTTTTAGCGGCTTTTAGAGTCAGCTTTGAGAGGTCAGCTAAATTTGAAAATTTATAGCGTGATATGTCGTACATAATACCTATATAGATTTATACATAGATTATACAATTTGATGGTGTAACCTAAGACAGTAAACTTACTCTTTACGTTTGTCTGAACACATCTTTTTCTACTACGATGTTTCTTACAACTCTACAACAAGTACTTTCTTACAAAATGAAATGAAATTTCGTATAGAAGCAAAGTTTGACATATCATAATATATGCCCCACAGTGTTGAGAGCTATTGTTGGGCATTCTATACGAAGTTTTATTTATTTTCTTAAGGTCTTGCTAGCATTGAATGGTTATCTTTACTGCATACTTACCACTCATATAATAATGCCATCATCCATAATATTTTAGAATGAAACAATTCGTTTTATTTTACACCTTAAAATACTAATGTGAATGTTGCTTCTAAATCTGCCTGTGCCACAAATATGTATATTTATGTGTCTATATGTTTTGTATATTATATATACAAAACATATAGGTGCGAGTACATGAGTACCTACCTACATACCAGATAAAGATATTTATTTCAATAAGTCTTGTCTACAATTGAGTGCAATTACGCCAACGTGATTTTATTATCAAGAAAATTGCTTGAACCATTAAGTGTGAGGTCAGAGTAATAAATTCAGCACTAAGGAAAACGCAAATTTAATCTATGCATTTAATAAAGCCAAATTACATTATTTGTTCTCGAATACGAATAATTTAGAAGGTAACAACCAGGCTACCATTATTATAAGGAATTTACAGCAATTTGCACCAATTTGCTCCAACCAATGATGCGGATTCATGGGGAGTTTTAAACGTTCGTTCTTTGAAAATGGTGTTAACATTGAATTGGAGTACCTACCTAAAGTAGTATAATGAGTGACCAGTATTATAGACCAAGAAAAAAAACCTTTATTCGAATTTATTGCCTGTTTGGTTTAGTGGTCGCGGCTGCTGAGAATGGTCTGGGTGTTTGTGGCCAATTGACGACAATAGGGTCGCCTATTACACGGGACATGAATATAAGTGACAATATAAAATGGGCAAAAGTGGTCCAAATGTCCTCCACTAACCGAAAACGAGATCTATGTCACTGAATCTATACATATAATAAATCTGTAGACAAGGCGTTTCTGTACATTGAAATTATAAAAAAAAAATAGGTGGGGTGTTAAAGGATGACCAACAGATGCCATTTCATCAATTTTTGGAATTTTTGTCTGTTTGGATGTGACAGATTTTTTATTTGAACAGGTTCAACGTAAAAAGTACCAAACCAATATGGTTCATTTTTATACTCAAATATAGTGTAGAACTCGAAGTAGTGATTAGTCTTTGTTTCATCGCAATCGCTTCAGTCTATCAAAAGATATAATCAATTTAAAGCATTCTATAACAACTTTTTATTGCAATAAGTGGAAACACGTAACGACATCTATTGGGACGATATAGTACTAAAGAAAACATATTGTGATCTTTAAAACATTATTATGTGTAATATTAACTCTGATACTTATGTCTGTGTTATTTAAAAAGTAATGATAATGATTATAATCTATAAATATAAAAGAAAGTCGTGTTAGTTACACTATTTATAACTCAAGAACGGCTAAACCGATTTGGCTGAAAATTGGTGGGGAGGTAGCTCAGAACCAGGAGACGGACATAGAATACTCTTTATCCGGTTTTTTTTATCCGGTTTTAGACGGACATAGTATTAGTAATACTTTTATTTACTTATAGGAGTAGTGTGGGAGTAGGGTAGGAGTAGGGTAGGAGTAGGGTAGGAGTAGTGTAGGAGTAGGGTAGGAGTAGGGTAGGGGTGGGGTAGGGTAAGGGGTAGGACACCACGCGAACGATAGCGCCGGGCAGCTAGAAATAATTTATATGGCAAAACAACCTTTGCCGGGTCAGCTAGTAGTTTAATAAAGGGTTATTTTATTGGTAAAACATTCTCTCTCTCTCTTAAGAGGTCATTGTACTCATTATTGTGAACAATTTTTACTAAGAATGGAACAAAACCTGAAATCGCAAAAAAAAAAAATCAGCTGTTCCCTACATTTTGACGAGTTGTACGAACATAAATGTAGGGAACAGCTGATTTTTTTTTTCGCGATTTCAGGTTTGATCCTATAGTAAAAGTTGTTCATAATGATGAGTACAATGACCTCTTAAGAGATTGTTAATGTTTTTAATTATTAGATTTCCCGTCACCACAACTGACACTGGCTATAAGAATAAAAAAAAAAACAACTTGGTGGATTATAGCAACTATTCATCATCTGCCTAGCCTTTTCCCAACAGGCAACCTCCACAACCCAGTTACTGGGTAATACGATAGGTACTACGATGATTTTAGCAACTATTGATATTGAGTAAAGTCGTTAACACCTTTGCCTACTTTTGCATATTCTTCGGCTTTACCTTTATTTGTTTGTGTAGATCCATCATTCCCAAGCGATGGTGCCGTAGAGCTGGTGTTTCTGCGCGGCGAGGGGGGCGGGGGTGCCGCGCCGGCGCCGACGCCCGCCGCCCCGCTGCGCGCCGCCCCCGACGCGCTCGCTCGCGCCGACTCGCTCGAGCATCTGCGACCGCTGTCCACGCTCACCGATGATGATCCTGGTAAGCATCGGTATAGTAATCGTCAACGTACACGGGTGTTAATCCGGCACCTCGAGTTTTAGAAAGAAAGAAACGCTCAAACAGGTATGAGTGACAGAGACGGAGCTCTGCAAAGTTAAAACATTTACTTAAAATCGATGCCATCTTAACGGCCGCATATTGTACCTTAAGTATGTCTCAGGGTTCTAGATAATATAGAAATCCGCTGTGTTCGCGGTCGTTTGAATTGATGTACAGTCAACAGCAAAAGTAGATGATCAAAATCAGAAATTCAATACTAATGAACGGAGTTCGCGTCAGAACTGTGTGGCGTCGAAGTACTACTACTTAGAATACTTACTACGTAGAATACTTTTGAATCACTTCGACGCCACACAGTTCTGACGCGAACTCCGTTCATTAGTATTGAATTTCTGATTTTCATCATCTACTTTTGCTGTTGACTGTACCTAGGTATACATACCTACCGGCAATACTTTTTGTTTACTAAACCCCGTCTAGCACTAGTTTGTAGTGAAGAAGCGTTTCAAATATGTTTCCTAACGGCCTATCGCAAAACACGCATACATAAACACACATCTTCTTCCCATGGGGGTATGCAGATACTACAGAACGCCACCTGCTACAATCCTTACATACTCCTTTTGTCTGCAAAACAGTGCTACCTAAGTATAATTATTTTATGAACCTTTAAAATTGCACGTAGGTCACCGTAGACCCCTGTAGATCCCTCGTAGACCCTCGTAGACCCTCGTAGACGCCTCGTAAGACCCTTGTATACGTGGGTTATGCATTTATTTCATCATTATTAATTGCTCAAAAGATTTGAATAAATGATTAAAAGGCTCCTGCGTTTGAAAAAAAGGGTAACAGTTATAAAATCTTATTATAGCCTCGTAGATAAGAGTAACAAATGCCAAGTCAATATCAAGTCCTACATATTTTGAAAACGAAGGAAACCTCTTAATTTCATTTTTGCTACTTTTGTAATCGTGTTTCTATGTCCGAAGATAATAAGCTGACATGCTGCATAATTTTTTCGTCTTGTTGTTATTTTATCGTTGATCATATTCAAATTCTGAAAAATAACAAAAAAAATACGTCCTGTCAAATCTTTTATAGCTGCAAGGTACCTAATGAATGTATATATAGGTATTGCAATGGGTATGGTTATACATATACAATATATTATATACCATTGGTTAAAGTCGCTTTTCGTGTCTGTCTTCGTGACCGTGTTCTTCTAAAGTCTAAAGTTTAGACTATAAACTACGCAACGGATTTTGAAACGGTTTTCACCATAATTTAGATAACTTAAATGTGTATCATTAGTATTAGCTACATCATCATCTGCCTAGCCTTTTCCCTACTATGTTGGGGTCGGCTTCCAGTATAACCGCAGCAGCTGAATACCAGTATTTTACATGGAGCGACTGCCTATCTGACCTCCACAACCCAGACCCAGTAACAGTGTAATACGATTCCCCTTGGTAAGACTGGTTGTCAGACTTTCGGCCTTCTGACTACCCGTAACGACTGTCAACGATCCCCGAATGACAGCCAGGACCAACGGCTTACTTTCCGAGGCACGGAGGGGTCACGGTATGTAAAGATGGTCAACCACCCACAGACCAACAGCGGCAAGCGTAGCTTAACCTGATCGATCGACCTGTGCGGCTGTTATTATTTAGCTACGGGCCCCTCCCGTATAGTATTAGCTACATATTATAATCAATAAATATCTATGTTTTGTCAAGTCGATAAAACCATGCGAAGCAGGGACAGGTCACTAGTATAGTTATAAAGTTCCGCTCGTGCTCGAGGTAAGGGGCGTGGTGGTGCCGAAGCAATTTCGCAGATGGGAACCATAAATTAATATCTTGAGTGCTAATCCAGTAAAATGCGCTCAACCTTGACTGAGTGACTCGACCAGTTTGTCGGTCAAAGTTAACGAGTAGTTAGGTGTCTAAGTTTGTCTGTTAGGTGTAGTAAAGTGTTGTTTTATTGCTTTGTTCTGAATTAAACAAATAGTTAAAGATAATAAAGGTACCTACATATACCCACTTTATTATCCTACTTCCTACTTATATTATAAACTAGCTTCTGCCCGCGACTTCGTCCGCGTGAAATTTCACCCTCCCCTCATTCACCCTCTTAGGGGTGGAATTTCGAAAAACCCTTTCTTAGTGGATACCTACTCTTCACAAATAACACACCCTCCAAATTTCATGTCTCTAGGACCTGCGGTTTAGGCTATCAGTCAGTCAGTCAGGACTTTGAATTATATCTATAGGTAGATACTTTTCCGGGATAAAAAGTACCCAGTGTGGTGCCCAGGATATTAAAGAATAATTATACCAAGTTTCTTCGTAATCGAACCGGTAGTTTTTGCGTGATGCCTGAACAAACAGACAGACAGACAAAATTGTTTTTTAATCACATTTTTGGGTTCGGTGTCGGTCTAGTAACACCCCCTGACATTTATTTTTTTGATATTTTCAATGTACAGAATGTTCACTTCTACAGATTTATTAAAAGTATAGATGTGAAAGTTTGTATCTTTAGATGTTCGTTACTCATTGTTACTCAATTACGCAAAAACGGCTTAACAGATTTAGATTAAATTTAGCACACAGATAGTTTATAACCTGAATTAACACATAAGATACTTTTTATGCCGGTGGTACATTCCCATGGGATAACTACCGACATCGACGCGGCGAAGCCGCTGGCAAAAGCTAGTGTCAAATATTTTTTAAAGCTAGAGTAGGTCGACGTTCCTTAGCCGTCTGACCGTCGACCACTGAGAATAAGAAACACTGAAACACTCAGACGTCAAGGTCTATTTTAAAATCACAACAATTTATTTTAATGGGCAGATCATATGAGACACACGTAGAATAGATTAATGTTGGTTGTTTTAACGGTAGCAGTATACAACAATACCTATAACTTAGTTTACAAATCACACTTACTCGAAACAAGGAAATATACAAGATTCGCTTAGATGCGTTTTATTAGCCCAACATCCGCAAGTTCTAATCTATTCTCGTAAGGATTAAAAGCTTGTCTAACGATTTGTGTGAGGGGTTCCCACATGTGGCCAACCCGAGTCAAGCAGAACATCCGTGTGCCATTACAGGCAACAATGTGACTGACTTACTTCAACTAACTTGCGTAATAGCCCTTTTGACAGGAACTGGCCGAAATGGGGGCCGTTCCGTACATCCTGTGTATTGATATCGATTGAGTAAGATTCAGTCAAGGTGTTTTAAAGTTTGCGGTTGATCAAATCATCAAAGAGTAACTGCTATTATCTAGCAGTTAAAAGTCACAAATAAATTACAGCAAAACTTCGCTAAAAGCAGTTAGTAAATCTCAAGTTACCAATTAGATAACTAGGTTACTTTTGTAGTGAAACTGAAAGTCCCGTAACTGAAATGTGTCATGTGTGTTGACAAAGCGACCTAACTACACCGGTTAGCGAGAGGTCGCCGCGCGGCGCAGGTGTCGGCCGGTCGGCTATTTTAGTGATGTGTGTCCGCCGGCGCCGCCCGCCCAGTCCGTCCGCGCCCGCCTAGCGGGCCGCCACGCACGCGCACGTCCCTAACGTTCACTACCGATACAAACTATTAACATCAATCAAAAAATTCGTGAACTCAACTAAAAAATCAAAATATACCTTAAATTCGTTACAAGTTTTACAAACATTAATGTTTTCACGAAAACTTTGAAGAAAAGTCATAACAATTTCTTTCGGATATTTCGAGGCTCGCTAACAAAATCACAATCGAGGTGAGTGTGACATTAATTTCGCAGCTAGTGAAGCCGTTTTATGATCCAAAATAAGTGAACGTAATTCCACTGAATCGGTGTTCTGATGCTTATATGGAGGCAATGATTGATTGTGCGTGTCAAAATCTTTACAAAGAGTGTCTTCGAATAAATTGAAAGTGCCTACAGAGCCGGCTTTTCTCCTTTAACAATAGCAGTTCTCGAGCAAAGATAACAATAGGCGGTGTTAGTGCTAACGACAAATGAGATTGGAGTCGCTTCGTCCGGCGCCTGCCCGCTAATTGACCGGCGTAGAGAATCGCTGATGTATGTCCACCTCTCTGGACCGACAGCCTGCCCTTAGGGCTAGCATTCGACACACATCAATTTAATTTGATACGAGAATCAAGATCGTCCGTACGGGTCTACAAGCAATAAATAACCATAATCGCTGTCTGTGTCGGTACCTATTAAGCAGCGTGTTTGTCTTATCTTGATTTTGATTCTCAATTAACGTTAAAGTCTTTATAATTAATCGGCGATACAAAAAAAAAATGACCTTCTTGCGAGGCAATAGTACCTGCCTACTTACTATGTTCATAAATTGAACAAAAAGTTACGCTAATAAGATTACGAGTGTCCAGTACAACACGTAGTGAGGTCAAAGATTCGTGCATGCCTACTTGTACTTATGTCAGCCATCTCAGCCCGTACCTAATGAATTTTATATTCACAAGCAAGGCTATGTTTACCCTGACGTCACCTCCAAGCCGTGCAAAAAATATAGGTTGCGATCCTGTCGAACGCATGTCGAATTAATCAATCTGCAATTTCGGTACATGGTATAACTCGATGTGAACTGTGGAGTGATATTTTTAAGGCACTTGAGTTTTTAACAACAGATTTGTATAAGTTTCGCATGGTTCATTTAAAGATCTAAATCATTGAGCATTTGTTTGTTTAAATTGTCCATCCATTATAGCCGATCCACTCTGCGGCCGTCAGATCATTGTGTACACTAAAGATTGTACGTACTTAAATACATAGTAGCGCGTATCGATCGGATGGGAGTTTATCTGCGCTTGCTTACCCTGACATTACGCACACATGTCCTGCCGAGATAGTTATCAGTATTATTTTATCGCCTGAGTTTTCAGTTTTGATGAACAGTCAATACTACCCGCGTACATACGACAGTCGTGTGTTTGTGGTCAGTGTTTTACGAAGCTAATTACAGCACTTTCTCTTAAATTAAAAGAAGTGAAGTGTTACTAAGTGTGCGATACTTCTATGCTCCTAAAAACTTGTTGATAGCTTCTTATCACGCGATCAGCTTCAACACTGTAAAAAATTGCGAAGCTATATTCATTCTAAGATCAAAATAAGAGCATTAATATGCAAATGTTGTTGAAAATAAACCACATTCCTCACTTAGAAAAAAGGTAAAAGAGCGAAACTGGTTAGAATTCGGGGCTAACGTCGGATAACGAACGTAGATAGCCCAACGGTCAGTGTCGAGCGCATTATTATGCGGTAGAGCTTAGAGTTTCGCAGAAACAAGGTGGTACCTGATGACATCACTGCGTCTGCGCGCTCACCAACACACGCTCACCTTCATAGGTAACGACGACGGTTATCGCAACATTGTTAAAACACCACTGAGCAAACACTGTATTTCTCCCTGCCAGCACATTTCTGATATACGAGCGCTGGGTGTGACTCGACGTGTCCGAAGCTCCACCACATCGCGGTCACGCTCATTTTCAATTGTTAACGAACTAAAATCTCGTTGGACACGAGTTAGTTTGATGTTCCGATGACTTTAATAGATGTAGCCGTCGTAAACTTAGTATCGTATGGCTTTACAAAAAAATAACGATAATGTAGCAAAACATTATCGTGAACGTGAAGTGAATTGTTTCTTTTCGATCTTGTAACTACTTTGGTCAACATCATTAAAGATTTTTGCATTTTTGTTCCCGTAAATCTGGTTATGGGTAGTAAAGACCAATCATTAATTTTTTAGTATGCTATTCCTGTGGATAGATATCGGTGAGAGATAAAATCACAACACTGCGTAATCTTTTATCAAACTAACAGGGATTGCGATCAGTGCCATGTGTGTCTGTATAATTAATGAAAACTGATTTCTTTATCTCCACGTGTGTACCTAAGATATATCGTGGGACACAGCCGGCGCAAGCGACGCTAGGGCGCACATCCTCTTCCTGCGCATTTCGTAACACTAGCCCTCGCTCTCGCACGTTATTTTCGTTGACAACACAGAAATAACCGCATCTTCCTTAACAGCGGCCGACGGCGACGGTCACCAGACGCTGACGTTGATATCTTTACACTAATTGCGTTATTGACAACCACACATTTAGTTCAGTTTCGAAATCGAACATAAACGCGGCGCCGGCGCACCAGACAGTTCGCAGTTTACAGGTTAGTAGAAGAAAAATCACAAAAGTGACACAAATCGTTAGCTACGCGCACACGACACGCTCGTTATGTAAATTAGGTGAGTAATAGTGTCATTCCTCCTGATTTGCATTCAGTATTACACACTTTGACACTTTAACGCCTCAAACCATGTCGTAAACGGTTGTTGGCATTAAGTTGTACGTTGATTAAAATATGATTCGCGACCGTAACAAATATGTAATTTACAGAATTATAATCATTAGGATCAGTTGACGTTTTACAATTATACTAACTTAACAAGTTGTATTAACTTGTTAAGTTAGTATAATTGTAAAACGTCAAGGTTTCATGAAATAGTCATTCAGTGTGTTACTTGGTCTATAAAGTTGTGTTGATGACTTTAATAATTACAATTCTGTAAATACATATTTGTTACGGTCGCAAATCATATTTTAATCAACGTACCTACAGCTTAATACTGACCAGCAAATTGCAAAAAACGTAAAAATGAATTTCGCGGGCTACCTTAGCGCTTTCGCCTTAAGTAACAACGGGTCAGTTTTTTCGAACTATCCATTTTATATTATTTATCAACAATGTATCATTTACCTATATGGTATCAAACGTCTTAAATCTACCTATCGATGTAAATTGAACAGGTGTTAGTAGATGTTGTTGAGGTCGTTTCCTCGTTTGGCAATGCCGCCTTGAACCGTCAGGTAGAGTAGCATCTTAGAATAATATTCAAGACATTTTGATATGACAGGGTTATCAAGGTAGGTCATTAATGAGTTTTATTTTTCTGTCTCTACAATACATCTCTTATGTATGAGTAATATCCATTAACCAGGCTATGTTTTATCTCAATATATATATCAGATGCTACTAGCAATAATGACAAAGACAGCTTTAACGTTTATTTTTAGCTAAGTACCTACATAAATGAACCGCGTCGTCATTACCTTATTACTCCTATGTGTACTTACCGTTCTATGGCAGGCTTTGACAACAAGAGTTTTTATATGATTTCCGTATAAGAGTATCTACACTTATCTATAAGTAGGACGTGGTACCGGCACTTCATCAAACAACACTTAACGGTGTCATCCCGCTGCTGGACTAACGGGAAGCAAACTTAGTCCTTTTTAGGATGTGCTGGCTGTCGGGCGACAGTAACTGCACCCGCTACTGTACCAGGTGGCACTCATCTAATTAAACACTCGAGACTTGCACTCCAGCGATATTAGTACGTGTGAATATATGATAACAGAATAGAACTAGTCGTGTAACTTACCTACATGTTAATAAATTCTGTCCTCGTGCAAAGTGCAGTAGAAAATTATAGGTACACGTGCCAGCCAAATAGATATACACTACATCGTTGCGAAGAGGCCACGCCAGTTTATTGGAGCGAATCGAATCCAATTTAAAAGCTATTCGTAATTAAACCGTTGCTAAACACATCACCCCGCGGCAGACCTAATCACATCGAAGTTATGTGAGAATATTCAACATTTCGTAGACAAGCGCATGTATAGTGTTCGTTCTGAGGGGTTGAATTCGGTGCAGGTGAGAACAACGGCAGCGCAGAAGGGTCCGGCTCTGGAGGCGAGGCCGGCGACGGGGCAGAGGCGGCGCACACGTTTGGTCCCCTTGACGGGTCCATCTACGCCACGGTCGTACGCGCGAGCGGCGGGCCCTCCTCGCCGCTCAGCGCGTCTATGGACTCGGGCATCTCGTCGGCGGGGCGGCGCGCGGCGCCCAGCCCGCCCGACGAGCTCGACGCGCTGCTGGGCGACATGCTGCGAACCGTGAGCGCGCTGCCCGACCCGCCGCAGTCGCACGCCGACCGACCGCCCGACATACCGTACCACGCGCGCGCAGATTCCGCGCCCTTCACCTACGGAGCGCCCGGTCTGCGCCCCGGCATGCTGCGCGCGCCCAACCGCCTCGCCAGCCCCGAGCTGGTGCGGCGCGCCCTCGGCGGCGACCGCAATTACCGCCCCATAGAGGACGACGACGACGAGCGCACAGTCACCCCCGAGCCTGCCTCACCGCGCACGCCGCTGTCGCCGCGCACGCTCAAAAAACTGACGCACGAAGATGTCACCACCACCACCGTTGCAGCACCGCCGCCCGCTTCTCCCGTAAGGAATGGCAGGTTAGTACCTTAATTCCAAAAATACCATTACTTTTGTTTTTTCTAAATAAATATTTAAATGTACCTATGTAAGCAAATGTCAAGACGGGTTAATTAAACGTATAAATATTTGTATAACTACCACATAAATAAAGACAACCTTCCAAACCAGTTCCCCCTTCGCTTTAACTGTAGGTCTTACGGAAATCCTCTGCTTTCAAATATAAATTATAAGTTTAAATTGTTGGTATAATAAAAGCTTGAAAAAAGAATAACGGGTTGTATGATCTAAACTAAACATCCGTATTTTGTATGTATTGTTTGTTTTTCTTGCTGGGGTCAAAGGCAAAACATTAAATTTTATATTAGTGTAATCAAAAGAAGGGATCTAGTGGCAGATGTAAACATGTGTTCCTGTGCTGTAGGCGTGGAGGTCGCCGCCGCCGCCTACATCGTAAAGCGTGGACTGTTTACATTCACAACCACATCGATCTGATTATTTATAGCAAAACCTAGTTTTTTTTTAATATTCAAAACCCAAATACGTAAAGGTTAAACAAATAACTAGGGCCAAATGTCGGACATCAGTAACATTCGAGGGAACACCGTGTATCAGTCAACGTAATCAGTAATAAATTGTTTGTAACAGAACTGTATCAGAGTGCGTCTCTTAATTCATTTAGCCGCGTTCCGCTCGACCCACTTCACTGTCAATGAAGAAGAGCAATAAAATATAGCATTACCAATCACGACCATTACACCACTCGAGCATAGGCTAATAATATATTGATGGTGCCCTGATGATTAATTGAGTAAACGAGGGTGTCTGCATCAAAGACATTTCTGACGATATAAATTAAACATACCAAGGTAACGCGCTACCGCACCACATCCACGAAGTTCTTTACTGGCAATTTGATTAGGTCAAAGATACCTTAGAAAATCTTTGTGTATTTTTCTTTATTTCTCATTTTTCAAGGTTGGTTGACTCTTCACGTGACCTGAGGGCTGGCCTATTTTTTAGCCCAAAGAATCGGCATTGCCATCCAACGTGGTAATTCTGCCAGCCTTTTGGGCACTTATTGGGATAAGTGCCCAAAAGGCTGGCAGAATTAGGCACGTTGCGGACGTATATTCTTTATTTTTTTATTATACATACGTGTATATACCTAATATAATTAGTAATAATTTTAGTATTAGCTTGTAAATTGTAATAATTGTTGTGTGTTTGTGAATAAATAAGTTCAGAAATCAAATAATAATATGTCAGACGGAGATTTCGAATTTGGGAAAATGATCGTTTACAAATTATTAATTCGAAGCAATTTTTGATGTAACGCATATTGGTATGATACCGCATGTGTCTAAGTCATATACCTACTTCAGTTATAATTTTCGTGTGTACTTACCTTGTTTGTTTACCAAACAAGATAAGTCAGGGGAAATATACTGTAGGTAGATATCTAAATATAATGAAAGTACTCATTTTCCTAAGGTCCATTCCGCGCTAGTCGTTAAACTCGACTAGGGGAAAGCTCTACTATAAAATACTTGCACTGAATAGGGACCTACTAAGTATTTATTATTGCAGGGTAATAAGCATTTAACCCTATACATTTAACCTACCTACTTTCGATGTTCTAAAGCAAAGCAATTTACAAAAGCACTTAACTTGACAAGTTCGACACAAAGACTTATTCGTAACATGGTCTACAAGATTCTTGCTATTTAATAATATAGGAAAAGTGCTCTGTATTTTTATGGATAGCGAACTGTTTTATAAATACTACACATATTTCAATTAACTCGTGAAAAACATTGACATTGTTGATATTAAGTAAGTCTAACACACACTTGCCTTAGCCACGAGATCATCTGACTAAGCTTTAGTTACATAACCATCATCATTATCTACCTAGCCTTTTTCCCAAATAAGTTAGGGTCGGCTTCCAGTTTAAACGGATGCAGCTGAATACCAATATTTTACATGGAGCGACTAGGACTACCTATCTGACCTCCACAACCCAGTTACTGGGTAATACGATACCCCTTGGTAAGACTGGTTGTCAGACTTTCAAGCTTCTGACGACCCGTAACGACTGTCAAAGATCCACGAATGACAGCCGGGACCAACATAACCATTAAAATAAAAAAATAACTACAATTATTAACAAACTAAAATATGGTGGTGAAAAATTCCTCCGCATCGCTGTAGATTGGTAAAGTACCCAAGAGACTGGCGGCGTTGCCACGTTAAATTGCAATGCAAGGTAAAAGCCAGACCTTGGGTCACGGGAAGTGTCAGCCAAAGTTAGAAAACTGAATTGAATCGCTAAGAACTTATTAGGAGAACAAAGTCATGCAGCATAAGTACCTACCAAATAATACATCTGCAAACTTTTAAATTGATACGTCTGGTAAGACACAAAATAACGTTTTAAAAACACTTTAGTTCAAACAAAAGAAGTAGTTGAACATTAAATTATTATAGATTGAAGCGTAGGAGCCGGCTGTGTGGGCGTTGTGTAAATATACAATGATTACCTACAGCAAAAACTTGCATAAACTGCTCCAATGTTTTTTGTATGCAATGTTACCATTTTTAATTCAATACTATCGAAATTCTTTGATGTTGAGCAAGATTATCGTTATTATTTTTATGACAATTACCACACACAGTACCTACCGATATAAATTATTGCAGTATTTGTCAAACTCATACGAAATAAACAATCAAGAACCTAATCCAAACTAAGTAGTATTTAAGCAATAAGTACGTACATAATACACTCAACGTTGTTAAAATCTTCACAAAATGGTGTAATAACAATATTCCAGCCATGACACGCGTTAACAACTAATAATGATGCGACGTGACAACAGAAACAAGGAGTAAATGACGGTTATTATCATAATCTGTCTGTGCGTGTGCGGCGCACTACAGCATAATGCCCTTCTTTAAACAACAGAATATATTCTCGCTAGTTATGCTTGGTATCTTTATCGCAACAGATTCTCCGTCTGAAGTTATGCAACTTTCATTGAATCACAGACATTCTTAAAATGTTTGCTAGAATACTGACTCTATTATCCAAGTTATTCTTAGAATGTCTCGTTTTCCGAAAGCGAACATTTAAGTATAAAATTCAATTAAGTCATCTTCTTCGTGTCGCTGGCACGACGGTACCTATTTCAAATGTTGTTGGCCCAAAACTTCGCCACTTCCACGGCGTCGTCGATGGCAGCGCAGAGGTCACCTTGAATACATGTTTTAATACTTGGAGACGCCGAAAAAATCTAAGAGGCAGGCATTGAAGTTCTCGGAAAGTATTACACGGATAACACTCTCAGACCGAACCCCACAAAACCACAGGAATGCGCTTTCCATCTCCGCAGCAATCCAATTAAGTATCTACTTCCTACCTACATTGCGAGTTTTGAAGGGAGACCAGTTTCATTTTATGTATGAAAAGTATTTCCCTATGTAAATCATACCTGTTTCTGGCAAACAATGGCTCACGTCAGCAAAATGATCGACATTTTGTTAAGTGACACGATACCGATACCTGTGTTGTCAATCATATCGTCGTTATGCATTGTAATCACAGCACTTAATGTGAATGCTTTTGTTACGGTAAGCGAATAAAGCTCTGCTCACACTTTGAGATGTGGTCGTGTCCGGTTACATTTTATTTCGTTTTGCATACTGGCTCCTATCGCCACTGAAGTAGTCTGTAGTTTACCTAGAAATACGTAGCTATGAAGATAGGTAGGTAGTTATGTATCTTGATTAAACCTGGAATACTACACAAACAAAATAAACGTGCTGATCAGTCTAAAATTACAAAAGGGATGAAACTATATATCTATATGAAAAGCTGAAGCTTTACATATAGATATATAGTTCGAAAACTAAAAAAACCGCGAAAATCGCGATTGCGAAATCTATATCCTGAAGGATATAGATTTCGCACTGTTTCCTAAATATTTTTTTTAACAGCTATATTCTACGCATCTTTAAAAAATATTTTTGGTTTTTGGGAAGCTTTTGCGGTTGTGCGTATTTAGAACTCGACCGCAAATGAAGTAAACAATATTAACTAATTCATTTTTAAATTAGTTTCGAATAGCATTCAACAGTAGTCCTAGAACCATTTGCAGTACATTAAGAAACGGAAGCGTTCGTCACATTAATTGAGTCGGCGATAGGCGTGGGCTGGAACCGAGTCGATTATCCATCCACTCGTTCCGCAACATTGCCTGCGCCTGAGCACGAGCGATCGAGCTCAGCCTCAGCTCGCCCGGCTGCCTACTGCGAATTATTTATGCGGCGCCCGCTCAATGAATGGCTTCTTAGGTTCTCAGTCAAATTACTGACACGGCATAACCATTTTTGGAACCGACTTGAGCTAACCAATAATTTATAGCTTACAAACGGCATTCAAAAAGTCCTTTCTAACCTTACCATACTTGGTATTACAATACCCGCATTATTTTTAATAACATCTCGTCAACTGTAATTGCTCACGTCAGCTTTATGTAATGATCAACAAAATATGTAATCGAGTAGTTAAACATGTCGCCGTAGATAGACGCACGTCGGAAGGCGATGTCGACTGTCGAGTCGCAATTCTCGATTTGATTTGGAGCGATGGTGTGTGATTGCGTCGCGCCATGACCCAAACAAGTTACTATTTCGAGATAAACGTGGCCATAAACGGGCGGGTGTCGACCGTTCCACGACACTGCGACGCCTCACTGCCACACCGCCTCACGCAGCACGCTACACTATTTACTTTCTATTAAAGACCGCTTTGTTAGGCCCTTTTACTTCCCTGTTCATTAGAACAGTTACTTTCTGTTAAAAACATGTGGTTTCACTGTTAATCTGCTCTGTCTGTATACTTATCTCAATCCGGGATCATCACTGTTTAATGAATGCTGAGATGAAAAAATATGCTGATTGCAAACATTCCATTCTGAACGGAAGACGATTAATATTCAAATAAATTTAAATTAGTACTTATATTATTAGTTATCCATACCTACTCAACAGACACCCACTTGTTAAAGATTCCTAGCACGCGGATACAAGGTTTCCCATTGCCATAATAAGATCACTTGGACCTTCAAGACCTACACGCAAATATAAAAAATACTTACAAAGATAACAACCGGACCACGGCCATGACAAGATATTTTGTTGTTGATTTACGTCGTTTAAAACTATTATAAAGTTCAAAACAGTCACATCCGCATCCGTTATTTTATGCTAAACTTACCTGGGTATGTAGATTTTATACAGAATGAAGTTCTGTCCGTCCCAATTTTATTAATTCGTATTCAAATGAAAAAAAAAGGAAAGTCATGTCTTTGTACGACCTCACCTAAGTCTTGACATATTGCGGAAACTTCCATATTTCATTTAAATGTATAGTTTTCTGAACATTGTTATTTACTTACCAAACAGCCAACAACAAAGCAAGCAAGCAACCAGCAGATGGTTGAACGGCGAAGTTGAATGGGCGGAGCGACCTGCGAGCGCGAGCGCCGCTACACGGAAAACACCAGCCGAGAATGGAACATGGCGATCAGCGAGCACCCTCGGCTGGCACGAGAGTTCCCGAGCCCGAGAGCCACGTCGTTCCGAGAGCAGTGTGGAAGGAAGCTCAGGGCTCACGTGGCTACAGAGACAGCAGCAAAAACTGCGCGAGAGGAAAGAGGCCAGGGAAAGAGTCGCTCGACTACCGCTCGAGTGGGATACTTCTTCCTCCCGACATGTGCGCCGTTCCGCCAGCCACCGGTGAGAACATGCCTTCACTTTCAACGCTTTTTTTTGTAAATATACCTAGATAACATCAACGGTAGTGATAGCCGGATGCATTTTAGATGCGCTGTTCCGGACATTTAATTTGTTTTCCTTAAGTATGGCACCGAAATTCCCAATTTGTTTTTTCGGCCGTTAACTATCAGCAGCATGTCTTGTTTTTAACTACTGTCTCATAATATCTAACCAACACGAGATGCTCCATACCACTGACTTTTATTTCCGAACAAACATATTTACGTTATTCACGATTGCAGAGTGGATGGCTACACGAGTGACACGACGGCGTTCGCTGACGATGACGAAGACTTCAGCGTTCCTCTCCATGTGAACACGCGCACCCCTCTCAGGACAGAACACACCAGTCCGCCGGCTCCAGACAGGTATAATACTAGCATATTATATTTAAAGCTTTAAATTATTAACTAGGGACCTAATAAATAAGAAGAAGAATATCACAAAGAATGAGAACACTTTTACCTTCGAAGTCCCTTTTTAACCGACTTCTAAAAAGGAGGAGCTTCTCATCAATTCGGATGTTTATACATTTTTTTTTAACTACAGGGGATCCAATTAGCCTGAGCTTCTGAAAACTGTTGTATCTATAATATTTTGTATTTAACTGCAGTTTCCTCTGCCTAAAGATGTGATATCTGCATGTATAAGATGTTTTTTGCTTGTTGTGCTTCTTCAATTTTGGATGTTGGCAGCTTTGCAATAATTTTCTTTTTGAAGAATGGTTATTGTTATCTTTACAGAACCTCATCTAGAAAGTTCATGTACGAAAAGATGACGATGCGCGAGTGGAGTACGACCAGTACACCGAACAGTGCTCCCGCGCCTGGTTTACTGTCGCTAGTGGAGCCTCCCAACACTGATACCATCGTAAGTCTTCATTTTCGTGTAGCCTCTTATTTTATTCTTAGCATAACTTTAGATCACGCCTGTAACCTTCGAAGGGCTCGGCAGAGGTGTACCATGGTACACCCACATTTCGCTATTTTTGTAGTTTTACTATTGTGTCCTAGAAACAAACCTTCAAAGTAAATGGGTTCAAGAAAAAGTTCTAATAAAGCCTGTAATTCCAGGATCGTGCAGAGAGCTGGTCCCGCGCGGAGTCCCGCACGGAGTCCCGCGCGGGCACGCCGGCCTTCCCCACGCACCCGCGCACGCCCTACCCGCCCACGCCCACCCCCTCGCTGTCGGCGCGCCCGCCGCGCTCGCCCTCCGTCACCAGGTACAATATGTTTGACCTGGAGGACACGAGGTAACACAACAACTGGTGCATTTATGGCGAAAAATACGGAGGAATTTTGTAGCGTTCAAATCAATTTTGTTGGCCATGAATGCAATAACGCAATTATATTTCAATTGATATCCATATATCATTGTTAGAGATCATAGATAGATCCATACCTTCTTCAAACAAATTAGATCACCGGTAGGTACAAACCTCGCCTCAACTATAAATCGGTCAGACGCAGACCTTGACCTGAAACCGACACAAAACATTTTCCCATTTATTTATTTTTTCAATCTACTCTACTCTAATAAGCGTTATGTTTCTCCAACTATAGAAAAGAACGTGAAGTGAGTCCTGAGTCGGAATACCGGACGTATAATGGAAGTAGTGGTTCTCGTCGTTCGAGCGTCAGTGGGACAGCTGAGCCTCAGCACGTGGCTCCGGACCGCGTGCGATTCGCCAGGGATACCAGCCACTATTGGTACAAGCCCAACATATCCAGGGACGATGGTAAGTACTGCCGGAAGTAGCCCATAAAGCTGTTGGTGACAATTAGTCTCGTAAACAATCGCCATATTAAGTGAACTGCTTTGAGTAGAAAGAATGTTCTGCCAACCAATTATCAATTTGACTCTGAACTTGGTTTCTAAAATCATTAATGTGTGCGCTTTCTTGTCTTTAAAGTGGCAAACTGGCAAAATAGGAATACAATAAAATGGAATCTTCCTCGATGATGACAAAGATCACACAACATGATTTTTATTTAACAGCCGTATCAGCACTTCTACAACTAGAAGAGGGCGCGTTCATCGTGCGCGATTCCAACTCGTTCCCGGGCGCGTTCGGGCTCGCCGTGCGCGCGGGCGGCGCGGGCGGCGTGCGACACTTCCTCATCGAGCCCACCGCGCGCGGCGTGCGCCTGCGCGGCTGCCCCGACGAGCCCGTGTTCAGTTCGCTCTCTGCACTCGTCTACCAGCACACTGTGACGCCTTTAGCGCTGCCGGTGCCACTCAGATTACCTGACAGGTGAGTGCACTTGTAGTCTATTTGAACGTCAAAATTCGATATCCGTGGTCAAAATAGAAAAAAAAAATTTACTTAACTACAATAAGTACACGTCAGATATAGTTGTTAATTATGTCGACATGATGCTCACATTTAAAAATATTCCAACGTAGAGGATTCCTATTCCTAACATTTTAGCAAATAATTTTACCAGTGTTACCACACAAAAGACCAGTTTACGGCCCAATTCAGACTTAGGTGAAAGAAGAAATGTACAAGAACACAGTTTGACTCTAATTCTACTTACACCCATGGTTCTTTACAACTTTTGGTCTAGGAAAAATACCATTCAGTCTATGCTCACCAGAGTGTAAGCCATGCGCTTGATTTGCGCAGCAGGAAAAATCTTCTTAAAACCAATTGTAAAGTGCAAAAACATTTTCGCGTACCCCACAGAGATCCATGGGCTGGTGGAAGTGCGAACGCAGCCGCTCGAGCACTTCTAGCAACGGGAGCAGCGTGTCACGTGCTGCTGCTCGGGTCTGAAAACACTGAAGCGTTGACCGGACCAGCGGCCGTCAAGAGGGCCGTCACCAACATACTAACTAAGAAAGTAAGAGATAGACTTAGATGGATAAAATAACTGCTGCCGGTTATATGCTACTTTAGTTAAAGAAGTTTTTGGACCACCGGGGTAATTGCGTAATACACTAACAGTAGCAATGGCTTTCGTTTTGACAGTTCTACAACATTCATTGCGTTATTTACGTTGTTGAGCAGACAAATTTTTCGAACATACTCGTATATATGAAACGATGGATAAGCAATAAACTTCAAAAATATTAAGATTGCAAAAATAAAAAAAATTGATAGGCAAAAGGGGTCCAGTAAAAGTACTGGACCCCTTTTGCCTGTCAATTTTTGTTTTTTCTGACGCTATTTTATTTCCTCGAACTAACGAACTGTGGGAAAAAGTTTCGGTACTTGACGATGACCGGCCAAAATGTAAAGCATTCAACGGACTAGAGTACGGCTAGGCTCTGCTCTGATTCCCTGGAACAAACTTTGCCTCTGTTTCTGATTTTTACATTCTAAATTTTTGACCCATCTCATGGGTCGTCACCTTGGATAAAACTACATAAATTGTATGTCTTATCTGGATACAAATTTTATTTTCTTTATTAAAATGTCTAATCTGTTGTCTAGGGCGCTGCACACGTAGTCCACTTCAAGGTGTTCGGCGGCGGCATCACGCTGACGGACGCGGCCCGCAAGCTGTTCTTCCGGCGCCACTACCCCGCCGCCGGCGTGTCGTACGCGGGGCTCGACCCGGACGAGAGGAGATACACGCATACCGACAATAATACGCAGCTGGAAAAGTTAGTAACAAAGTAAAACATCACGACTGTATTCTTTAAAGGGGTAGGAACAAGTGCACGGCATATTTCGACAGTTTTCTTTAATAAGGGTTTTCTGAAATGACTTTGACTAGGTGGCAGCACTGCGACATCAGGGTCCATCAGGTCCGGGCACCTGTCAAGAGTGTCAAAGCGCCTATATTTTCTTTAATCGTGACTGAATTATGATCGAATTAAGAACGTATTAATTGTCAAAATGGAAGAACTCTTGTCAAAGTGGCGCCAACTGACTGAGTGGCGTGAATTTTCCCGTGTAGGGGAACCCTAATTCCCGTGTAGGGGACTAGTGTATCGCATCAACTGGTCACAAGCCCAGACTCCGGTCTGATATCTACTGAGAAATTCTCAATAGAAAAGCTCAATAGCACTCAGCCCGATCACAAAATCAAACCCCGGATCCATAGGAACTTGCATAATGTAGAGGTTTCCGGTCCCAACTTTCTGCATGTTAAGTCAATAAAATTCAGTCTTATGTTCGCCTTCGATTAAGACCTTAGGCTTCCTGTAAACAAGAAACATGTCTATAAGTAGGTAGGAACTCCTTTTATGGTAAGTATCTTCGGCCTTAAGACATCTTGTTATTTATAACAGTCAATCTTTCGACAGGCTTCGATCAATTTTCGTGTCTTATGAGATTCCAAGTCAACCATACAATGAAATAAACTCGACTACAACGACAATATCTTTTGCAGACGAATATTCGCGTTCGTGGCTCGTGCGTCTTCGGGTGCCGACAACCAATGTCACGTGTTCGCAGAGCTGGAGCCTGAACAACCTGCCACAGCTATCGTTAATTTCGTCAACAAGGTAAATTAATAAGCCTCTGAATAGCCTTCTGTATGTCTATTCTCGAGATTTCCTTAATTTTCCATGGCGTAGATTACGCGGTGACTAAAATTGTTTTCTTTTTGCAGGCTCTACTAGGCAGCTCGCAGAAAAAGGATATCATTTAAGTGAAATGACGACAGTTTTAAAGAATATTTGCGTTAATGAAATACTCACAAACTGATAAGTGTAAAACACAAAAAAACTAAGAATGAAGTATGAAATGTGTCGTCATTGTTGTAACATACGATTATAATATAAAAGAAACATGTTTTTATTTATCTGTCGCATTCTATGTATTGTACAATTGGATAAGGAACTTGGTTAACGTGCCCTTTTTATTTTAAATAAACATTATTTCCGATGATGGCTCTCCACGATACGCTTGATTTTCACCAAGTACAATTAACCATGAAATGTGTGTTGGGATGAGCTGCATACATAATATAAATATAAATTATAACTTAGCTTAGGGAAGGAACTAACTAGTCTCATATTATTTAATATAGAGTAGTGATATTACGTGTGCCTAATGAATATTAGATTATTAAAACTAAATCCAGTGCATGCTATGATGAGGTCCCACCATGAGTTAATAACAAAGTCAATTAACAAGGACAAGTAAACAGCAATGTTATACTTACGATCGAATGCATTGTAACCAGTACAACGAAATGAAATCGTATAATATAGTACAAGGCTTGTATGAATTCTAAATAAATAATGTTTCACCAGCAAGCTACTATCATGTGTACAAAGAAAATCGAATGCAGCTTTAATACATCTTGATGAGTTTTATCATTCATGCATACAACTAGCTTTTATTACTTATAAGGAAAACAAATCATTGCCTTAATATTTAATGCTGATATATTAAAAATGTTGGCTTTTCGGTTAGAATTTAAATCATTTCCATTTTATTAGAGGTGTCAACATCTATTTTAAGCTGAAGCTGAAGAAATGCCTTAACAGTGAACTTCAAGTAAAGCATACCGAGGGTACTTTAATGTTCGTTATCGTGCGCAGTTCGTGACGCTATTAAACATTGTAACACGTTTTATTATAATAATAACTGTTGTAAAATGTATTTATTGGGTAATAATATACTCATGGAAATAATTAAAGTGTTTTATTTTTACTTAGATATAATAACTAATCATAGATAGGTACAATTATTTTATTTTTAGATCATAAAATCAAGAGAAACAAGTTATGTTTTATATTTTACAAGTATTTCAGTGTGAAATATTTAACCAGCCCTTAGTATTTCACAAGTCAAAAATTAAAAATAAGAAAAGAAAGTTACAGTAGAAAATATGAAAATTACAGCAGAAAGTAAGAAAATGACTTCGTAATTACCTATATGGGATCGAAAATAAACATTTTACATAGTAAGTTTCAGCGATATTCATAATTTTACAGATAAGATAACTTCTGAAAATATACTATCTACATTCTATAATTATTATTTTCTAAGGAAGGAAGCAGTATCCGATAATAGAGAAGGAGTTAAGTACACGATTTTTCTGGCTGTCGTTCTCTATGTTTGAGCATGGGCAGGTGTCTTTTGTGTGCGGCGCGCTTGCGTCAGTCCTCAGACCGACCGAACCGCAGGTGTCCGTAGTCGTCGAAGGCATCGTCAGCGCGGACGGCCCTCCGCATCAAACTATAGTCCCTGTACAAAGGCCGGTGCCTGAATTCCTCATCTTCTTCAGGCAACGCGAAGTGATGAAGGTTGGCACTCTCGCAGCAACGCACCAGCATCGCCAACGCCACCGTGATCGCCATCGCCACAATTATTACTAGTCGCATTTTGTAGGATTTAAGACTGTAAGAACTGAAGACTCTGTAAGAACAATAATTCTAGCTTAGTGAAACACCATTGATAAATTTGAATACCAAATAACTGTTAAGGTAGCCGGGTATACCTACACGTAAGTGTAAACAGAATACATCGTTTCATTTCAGATAAAACTGAACTGGTACCTTGCTATAAAAATTTTGGTACTTCAAATTACTTCAGCCCCTCAATGTGGTTGTCATAAAAAGTTCATTCCTTCCTAAGTGCGGTTTTTCTGTTTTAAATCGCACCCTACTTAACTCTAGTCTAACCTTTACTATGGAGCCAGAAGAGCACGAGCCAATAAGGACATGACAATAAAAAATCTGGCAACTGTATACGACAAAACTTTCGGGGATAGTTACAATAACCACAGAGCATACAATAACTAACCTACTGAAAAAACCTCTTTTATACCCGACTGCCCCAGAACGAAGGTAATGTTTTATTTACGTTCACTTCAATCTAAGTAATCTGTCATAACATAAATCTATGCAAAAATAAAGTAAAAGAACTCTATGAATTTTCACTTACCAGATGGAGCTCGCCAAGTCTTAGTAGCAGAATGAACGGATGAAACTGTAACCACCCTTTTTATACCAAGTGCTCCCGTTGGAAAACATCATGCCCCCTTCTTTAATATTCCCCTCAGAGCCTGTCTGGCCTTATAAAATACTAAGGATAGTAATTGACAGATTTCAATTATTATAACCGCATAAATTGATCCTATTACTGCCATGATAATATTTTCACAATTTTCCTTCAGACAATCTTACCACAGAAGAAACTTAAAGCATTTTCAATATTTGTATAAACCTTCGTTTCTATTGTTGATTGAAGGTAGGTTCTGTACAAAAACAATATTTTGTACCTCGCCATAAAAAATATAGAAATTTGGGCCCGCGTAATGGATTAAGGCTCCTACAAACAGGCGCGACACGCGATATAATCGCGCGAGACACAAAGGCACCGCTCGTTGCGCGACTTGCGGTGCCTTTGTGTCGCGCGCGATTCTATCGCGTGTCGCGCCTATTTGAACGAGCCTTTACGGCCCATTCCCTTTCACAGAGAGGAGGCTTGTTTCCCAGCAGTGGGCACATTATAGGCTGATTATGATGATGATGACGGTGCATACTCACTAATCTATATCATCTGCCTAGCTTTTTCCCAACTATGTTGGGGTCGGCTTCCAGTCGAAAACTCAATTTCCTTTGTATTGTATAATTGCATAGCACAGATGTGAGTTCTATGTATGTACTTATGCCCTATGTACTATTTACCGGGTAATATATATTTCATTGACTTGAATGTGCCCTGGCGGCTGCTGATAGTATGTCATGCTCACACAAATGTCTCGCTGACGGTGGCGTGTGGGTTGGATCATTTAGCTCCCTTCAAAATGGTTCAGCTGAATGGTGCTGATCTATGCGTCATGTTTGTGAACGGGCGCCGTCAGTTGGGGCTGGTCATCACTTAGCTGCCTCGGCTTATTTTTAATTATTTTATTTTTGTATTGTTGTTTTCTTACTATTTGCTGTACTCTGGGCGCTTTTAACGGGTACGTAATTAAATTCAACTTTAATGATATAACTAATATTTTTGTAAAAATATAATTTAAAAAAGAGTGTCTATGTACCTAGTTTTTTGCCCGGTCTTCTCCATAGGTACCTACCTACGTTTTGGAATGGGCAACTAGCTTCATATCACAGAGCATGTAACAATTTACTTCATATTTTCTGACTGACCGACTTCTTGACAATTCAAAAGTGCCTGTAAATGGTATGATTAAAATAAATGCTTTGTGTTTGAGTCTAACCGGATGCAGCTGAATACCAGTATTTTACATGGAGCGACTGCCTATCTGACCTCCACAATCCAGTTACTGGGTAATACGATACCCCTTGGTAAGACTGGTGGTCAGACTTTCGGGCTTCTGACTACCTACCCGTAACGACTGTCAAAGATCCACAATGACAACGGGGACCAACGGACGGGTCTCGGTATGTAAAGATGGTCACCCATCCACAGACCAGCCGCGGCAAGCTTAGCCATACCTGATCAATCGACCTCTGCGGCTGTTATTATTTAACCACGGGCCCCTCAATCTTTATCTTCTATACTTTAAGTTACTAATAATAAAGATGAAGAGTTTGTTTGTTTGAAATCTCTGGAACTACCAGTCGGATTTGAAAACATATTTTTGCATTTGATAGCCCAAGTCTTGAGAGAGGTTATAGGCTATTTAATATCACTCCAGGGGGCCTAAAAAGGTCACTTTGGCATAATCATAAAAGGATAACATTATAAAACATAATAATATGGCGAAGACATTCCGTGTTTTTTATTTTTTTCGCTGGACTACGTAGGTATAATCAAAGAGATTGGGATTGGATTTGGATTGGATTGATTGGTATTGTAGCACATACAAAAAAAAATAACCGAAAAATCCTTCACCAATGGGATTTGATACGATTAACTTAACAGTTAACTGTCCATTATGATTCATAATGTTATTCTTTTATGATTATGCCAAAGTGGCCTTTTTAGGCCCCCAGGACCCATAAGAGCTTAGCAAAAAGAAAAAGTCATACAGAACGCTAAGCGAAAACGAAGTAAAAATGCGGGCAGGTTTTGTGATGCGACGGAGTGGGTTAGGGGAACGAAAAAACGAAGTCGCGGGCAGAACCTAGTTTAAAGCACAAAAAGAGAGAAAAACAGGTTATTTCCAGTAGGAGTTTTATTGCAAATAATATACCAGGCATAGATAGGTACGTAGATTAGCAGAACTTTAAAATAAGAAAGTTTTGGCTGAGCTGGCCTGAGCTGTCTATGATAAGAATATAATAGTTTTTTCTTTTTTTTAATCTCTTTTTTGGCGTAGCCTGGTACTACATAGTAGGTACTTACTAATTCCACAGTCCACTGAAAAAACATCGAAGCATTTTTCCCGCGCTTTTTAAAAGTTTGAACGTCAAACTAAAATTAATCTGTAACTGCATTACTGCATTAATATTGAAGTTAATAAAATCCACGATGGGCGTAACGACTGAGTTTGAAACGCTGGAGCAAGAATTTTTGGAACTTATTGGCGAATTTCGGACTCTCACCGTAAGTACCTAAAATACCCATACTAAATCATGTGTCCACTAACAATTAATATTTAGTTCGCTAGCAAAGAGACCTCTCATTGAGAGGAGGCCTGTGTGTGTCCCAGCAGTGGGAACATTATAGGCTGATTATGGTAACAAAGAGAATTAATTTCGGTACTAGTGAATACTTGTTGGAGAAAGAGAGAATATAGACATTTCACGTGCTTACGAGGACCATGTCTAAGTACCTACTATTAGTTATTCTGTGACCATGTTTAACAGTGGACGAATGTGTGGAGGTGATAAGGTATGATGACAATTCGAACGATTTTAAAATTAAAAATACATATTTTATCGCACATGATATAATATTTACTTTTAGGACTACATTCATATCTCTGGGTGATAGGTACCTACTCTTTGTGCTTGTCGCAAAAATTTAAACTAGGTATTGGTTATTTTCGATACAAAAATGTTAATGTTAAAATTTTTACGTTGCGTAGTTAAACGATATGTATACCTACTTATCCGTCTATATTGTTGTTAGGTATATTATGATATTATTATGTAAAGAGGTGGCTTAGCGTAGACAGAGTAAACTAAGGGTCAGTTAACACCGCGACGCAACGCGGTTCGCAGTTTTCAAGATAGCAATACAATTATCTATCTTATCTAATACAGTAAAAGGTACACAATTCAGTGAGGTGGTGTCTACTACGTCGAGCTACTCCGCGCGGCGCTGCGCGGCCCACCTCACTGCATTGTGTACCTACCTTTTTGTGTAGAAGATAAGGTCTACATTGTATTGCTATCTTGAAAAGTGCGCGCCGCGTCGCGTCGCGGTGTGAACTGACCCTTTGTAAACTAACTCTGTCTACGTGGCTTAGCCTCTAGTCGGCCTAACCAAAATGTCCTTCAACTTAGGCTGACCTATACCTACCCTAATTGCGTAACACACTATCAATCACAATCTGAATAATTTTGATGGATATTGGTAATCCATTGCTTCATGTCTTCAAAAAATTGTCTGCTCAACCACTAAATAACGCAATGAATGTTGTTGAACTGTCAAAATGAAAGCCATTGCTACTGTTAGTGTGTTACGCAAAGACCCCGCAGAACAATGAGTTTTTGTTTTCTCTTGCACCATCACGAAACTAGTGGAATAACGACCTAGTGAAGGTCGCAGAAATCTGATGAATACGGAACTATAGGATCGGTCGTTGTGGCAAATCATGGGAAGGAATCATCTTTGTCTAGATGTTTTTCGCATGAATGATGATGGTGAACTTGTTTATAATAATCAATCTGGAAAAAGGCTAGCCAGATTTATTGTCCCCCAAATTCTTATTTAGATTTCTGAGAGTCGTCTGCGTGGGTCGCTGCGCACCGAGTCAACACGCGCTGAGGCTGCGGAGGCGGCGCGGGCGGCGGCCGAGCGGGCTGCGGCGGAGGCCCGCAACGGAGCCGCCGCTGCCACCGCCGCCGTCACCAAGGCCACCACCGCACTTGCTACCACACAGGAACACCTCACCGGACTGAAGATACATCTGGATCTAACGGTATGCTAACCCAGCCTATAAAAATCTTTGGAATACTTATCGATTCCTGTTTTGTAATTATTGGCAAATCTGAATTTTAGCTTTGGTAGTTCTGTGTCTCTTGGTTGTTCAAAGTACTTTACCATATTTTTGGGTTATTATAACTATTAGAATAATCTATGAAAGTTGGCAATAACAGTTTGCCAGTTCAGTGACGGGACAGCAGTTAGCACTTTCTTCTTTTGTGACGTGGGAAAATTCCCACTCGTAACTAAGTACTTTCTAGATAAGATACGCTCATACGTACTTACTTTAGGTACTAGGTTGATCAATAAACTATTAGGGCTAACTCTTCGGACTTTAAAATATAAGCCTTACGTTTACGTTTAGAGAAAACAAACAACAACAACAAGGCCTAGCTAAGAGCCTTGACGAATGCTATATTCTTTGTCGCCTTAATCCATTTTTCGTGTCGTGGCCATACATTGGCAATTAACTCATTACTAGGTTGCTAGTAACGATATTACCCAGGTCGTTACGTGTAAGCGATAACCTAAAGACAAATAAGTAGGTACAACCAGAGATCAGATACCTACTATCCCTCCCTATGTCCCAAGAGTCACTACGCTGAGACTGAAGATGTCAACGATGATGCAATAAGATAAAAAACAGCGGTATTACGTCATATTGATGTTGATCGGCTCAAATCAGCCTTCGCAATGTCTTATAGGAGAGACAGCGAAAGCTTTTAGAAGATCGATGCAGCGAAATGACAACCCAGATAGGTTCTTTGGAGAGGCAAGTGCAGCAACTGAAGCCGGTGCAGTCAGCCCACTGCACCTTACAACGACAATACACAGACCTGCAGGAACGCATCTGTAGAGCTACTGAAGAAGCACGCAGGTAGGTGAAAATGTTTTTTTTTTGTGTTTATACGAGTACCTTTCTAGTAATACGAGTATTTAGTAATATAAGTAATACGAGTATCTTCATGTAATATCCTCCTAAGTAATACCTTTATAATACACACAGCACAAAAAGCTTTTTAGCAAACACTTAAATTATTTAAGTAAAGCCTCGGTACCTATAGGAATTATAAAAGTAAATCAATTCGTTGTCAATGAAACAGAGAATCTTCTCGTCTTGAGAGCGAGCTTCGAAGAGTAGAAAAGTGCGCATCCGCTGGTTCAGAAATTCGTGATCGCGCGCGTTTAGCTGCTGCGGCGCATGCAAGAGAGAGACGCCTTGCATCCGCAGAACTGCAACACACGAACAAGGAAATACTAGCTGCTAATGGTAAGCAGACACATTATGGCAACTTAGTAGGTAACTACCTAAGTACTCTTAGGCATATTTACTTAAATTTTATTTTTTGTCGTAGCGGAAATAAGCAAACTTAGAGCAACAGTTACTGATCTTCAACTTAATTTATCTGAACGCAATAATGGTTCATCGTCTAAGAAAACCGTTGATCCTGATGTTGAGGCTCTCGTTGAGACGCGAGCTGCATTAGAAGCTGAAAGAGCTGGAGCAGCGAAGCTTGAACGAGCCTTAGCAGCAGCTTTAGCAGACAATGCGACTCTAGCTGCACGCCTGAATACTGCAGATAATAATGACGTAACAGTCAAAACTTTAACTCCGCTAGAATCTTCTTCTACTAACATTTGTCCCATTGATTCATTTCTAGCTGAATAATTTTACCTTTTATGCATGTACATTAAAATGACTACCTATCTTATTAAATAATTCGTATGTAACAAATAAGATTTCAATGATTTATGTAACTTCGTCAAGCCTAGTTGAACTGCCTTGCAGTAGGTAGTAGTAGGTTACGTAATTAGAATATGTCATCATTGCTCCGATTCGCAAGGATGATCAATTTATTAGTCAGAGAGTACAAAAACTTGCAAGGATACCTGAATATAATATAACAATATAAATAGGTACAGGTATACCAGCCAGACTTCATTAGAAAACAATATGTTGAAGAAGCTCTGGGGCACGCTTTATATTACTAACAGGTTTTATAATCGCGACTCGCATGACCAAAAACTTAGAGGTCAGTTTGATGTTCTTTCCACGAATGTTATGCTTTCGGTCCGACCTGTTTAGTATTTCTAGAAATTTTAATAAACTTGTGTAACGGAATATACTTTGGTTAGATACAAGTTTTCTCATGGTATGTAATTTAAAGGATTCTTTTATAAGAGCTGGTATATAGGCTAAATCATGTGATACTCGTCAGCGTTGCCACCTTAATCCATCGCGATATATTTTAGTGGAATATCTTGTACGTTAACGGAAATAACACATACATATACACAAAAACATACCATTGCGATACTTGAGTACCTACCTAGGATTGGGTCCTAAAATAAAAACGCGTTGAGGTCTTTAATTAGAAGAACATTGATCGTAATATTCGGAAAATTATTAGGTCACAATTCGATTGTAAATAAACTACAGTAATAAATATTTTCAAATGGGTAATTTCTGGATAAAATTAATTGTAACAATAAAGCAGAAGTAGAAACTATTATACTGGATATGATGCAAAAATGTGCACATTTTTATTATCCGTTCATGCGCATTGGGCGACTCACGGTATTGTGTGCAGTCGAAAACAATACAAGCAATATGCCTGAATACTATTTCTAACTCTGTCTGTCTAAGCGATTATTATGGAGTGTTGCACTAAAACTGGTTCCTAGGAATGCACTGCCTCAACTCGCATCGGGCTTCTCTAACATATCATCGACCATCTGAGATGTAGGCGTCCTGTACGTGATAAACAACCTGTTGTTACGTATAAAAGAAGAAAAGAAACGAATTTATTGAACGCAGCTAACCGTAGAAGTTTATGCAATGTTTGCCTTCAAGAAATACGGTCTTTGAGTTAAATATAAATCTAGGTATCTTATCTGGCATATTTAGCATTAGCCTAATTGCGGGTGCTGTTTTGAATTTGAGACCTTGTTAACAAAAGGACCTTTCGCATTGGCATTTGTTAAACTCATTGGCTTAAAACTTAATTTGTATATCGAGTCTATTTCTAGGTATAATATCTGACCAGTCAATTAAAATAAAAAAACCTTGCAGTATCATCATGGTCTAGTTATAGATCGATGTTGTTTCCCCAACGTTTTGGCATCAATAAAGAAACCTCAAGCTACTCTGCACAGTATGAGTAGGTTTCCTCTATAGTTACTTTACTCTTTGGAGTAGGTGCAGTGCACAGGTACTGCGGCGGTGAATTTTCGCAAGGCTTCGCGGCGCCCCACCCGCGTGCGTAGGCGCAGACGCCGCTGCCTCACTCCGCAACACTTATTGTTAGTTGTACAGTGCATCCCGCGCCGACTGTGTCGCGCCGTCACGCTACACAAAATATTATGTGCACCCGAATCAAACGATCTGTGATATAGTGATAAGTTATATTTAATTAAGTGATACAAGAACAGTAACTTTAGAACCCAAAAGGTGAGCTTCAAGTTCGTTCAGTCAGTTGCATTTAATTTGGTGTGTACGTAATCTCTATTTATATACAGGTTGAATATCGAGATTTTAAATGACATCAAGTTGAAACATTTTTGTTTACATATGAATGGTAAATAAAAATATAGTGTCATGAAATAAAGTTTACGGTAAGATAGCTTTAGTGCCTAAGTAGGTGGACACGACGTAGAGTCACGCACTACTCTAATAGCGCTATTGCAGCGATTGTTTTGTTGCCCGAGGAGGTAAATACTGCACAACTCGAGCGAAGTCGTGGGGCCAGAGAAAGTTTCTTACCACAATACACTCATTTGTAATGTTGTGTCTTTGTAGAGATTGAGTACCGAATCTAAACGTAAAACGACAGATTACCATTTTTAACGTGACGAAATTTAACAAATATCTCTTGATTGTTTTGGCGGTAAATTCTTCTAAGAAATAAGTTGTTTTACCATATCGGATGAAAAGGCTGTTCCGCCCACGCGAATGTTGACACAGTGAGTCAGAAACGACGCAAGGACACAGTTGTACATATGTATGACAAATATGTGAATTCTATACATTCATGATTCAGAACAAACAGCTCACCCACGACTCGTACGCTTCTTGTCACATGTGTTAATGAGTTGCAAGGCACTATACCTGTGTGTCATAGTCAATATTACTATGCACAGCATCAATAGGCAGAGTAAACGAGACATACAAAATCTCTCATTTATTAAACCTATAGCTATAAAGACCAACAATTTAATAACGAGTCATCAATGTTATTACATAACACAAGAGAATCATTAAAATGAATATATTAAGATAAAAGTTATGTTTAACGTTACCTACATGAATGAAGTCCAATTTAATGTTGACCATATATAGAGCGTGACCATTCAGAAGGCTACGGCTGTCAAGATTCCCTTCATGAAAACGTAAACAAGTGTAGGAAGTCAATAACTTGTTCTAACTTAAATGATTTGCAAATCTATACATAAAGATATTGTATTTATTGAATATAGAATAGCTATGACATGAAAGTTGGGAAGGTACGACGCGGTATGGGCAGCACGCATAAGCAGGATACAAAGGTCTAAAAAGTTACCTAAGAACATTTTCGAAATGTTTTATTTAAAAAAAGATAACTGGAAATCTCTGTTTTTATGGAAAATTTAAAATCGGTCTAATTTGGCTGGAAAACTATTTTTCGAAAATGTTCTTAAGTAACTTTTTAGACCTTCGTATCCTGCTTATGTGTATGAAGTTTCATTAAAATCGGTTCATCCATTTCGAAAAACAAGGGCTTGAAAGTTCGTATGAAATGCCATACGGCAAGACTCAAAGCCCAAGTGATATATTATGCAAGAGTAAGATTATCATGAAGAAAACACACATAAGGAAAGGAAAGCTGAATCAATCGATTCTTGTTGTCTTTAAGTAAGTAGGTACCTATATGAAGTGAATGAATGCGCAGTTGTAACTCGGCTGAAATCAAATGTTTCTTACGTTTTTTGCAATTTTCAGTGCAGTGTGAGGTTTTACCAGGCAACTCAGAAAGTATTGCGAAAAAAGTTTTTATGTATGAGAGTCTGGCCAGTTATAATCTATTTTGAAAATATGATTATTTGTAAGTAATAAAAAAGTAATTTAAATAAAATAAATAGATTTAAAAAAAGAAATTAACTCAAAATTATGAAATAACTTTAATTTCGGAAGTCGGTGTATTGGGATCTGTATTTTAGTTTTAGTTTTTTGCCACCCACTTCCGGAATTAATTTAGTTATTTCATAATTTTGAGTTAATTTCTTTTTTTTGATGTCGATTTATTTTTTTTAAATTAAGCAATTTTTTGTTTAGTAATTTTTAGTTAGTTAGTCTCCTACATATGTAGTTGAGAAAAGGCTAGGCAGATGATTTCGTAATTTTTAGTTATAAGTAAAAACTGGAATATTCGTTTGTAATAAGTGGGTAATAGTTTTGTTGTAAATATTGCACTAGAATTTGACCAAGGTTTTGAGATGTTTTGCCTTTGACACTACACCCGCTCGTATGAATAAGCCAGGCCGTCACACTTACACGTATTAGTCCATAATATATTGAAAATTACTGAATTGATTGTGATGAAACTGGCTCTGTTCCCTAAGTAGAAGTAAATGTAAGGCAATAAAAATAATGCTCACGATCCGATTAATAGTTGCGGAGAAATGCGTGGAAAACATACATAACATAACATACATCTTTAAAATTTTGTATATTTGTTTGGAAGCCGTAATATATTGTCAGATTATGTGAGTATAATGCAGTTCCAATAATATTACATACATACGTGTCGAATTGATAACCTCCTTTTTTTTGAAGTCGGTACAAAAAGGGACGTTCCAATTTCAAGATTTCCCTCCATATTGTTTGCGAGCTAATTTAAATTATAGTGTCTCATTAAAAAATGGATCTGCGCCCGGAACATTTTCGCGCTATGATTTTTTACGATTTGAACTGTCGCCTGAAACCGGACGAATCGTACGATAGACTTCAAATGGCATTCATGGATGAAGGCCCTTCTAAGGAAACCGTGTATCGTTGGTATAACGAATTCAAGCGCGGTCGACTAACTTTGGGGGATTAAGAAAGAAGTGGTCACCCTTTGACGGCTGTTACGGCAGAAAACGTACTAGCAATGAAAAATTTTATCCAAGACAATAGGCGAGTTACGTATCAAGAGATTCAGCACATACTGCAGGTTGGATCGGGAAGCCTTCTCGAAATTCTAAATGTGAATCTTCACGTGAGGAGGATAGTTTCACGCTGGGTGCCGCACAACCGCACCGATGCTCAGAAGCAGGCCCGGGTGGAATGGTGCCGTGATATGATAAACAAATTTGAAGAAAGCTCGTTTCGGCAAGTTTACGACATCATTACAGGTAATGAGTCTTGGATTTGTCAATACGATCCAGAAACGAAGCGCCAGTTGGCGGTTTTGGGTGTTTCAAAACGAATCAACGCCTACCAAAGTGAAGCGATCTAAAGCGGGGGAGGAAGATTTTGATCGCGAGCTTTTTCAATTTGACTCGCTACTTGTTGTCAATTCCTATACGGAACCAAAGAAGCTTGATGCTTCTTGCGCTGAATGGTAATATACTACCAAATGCTTGGCAGAAGTTTTCTTTGTTGTGAGCAACAAGCGAGGTCAAACTTTTTTTTTTTTTGTTCCGGTGTGGAATATCCTCAAACTCCTGGGTCAACCTCCTTACAACCCTGACCTAGCACCGTGTGACTTCTTTTTATTCCCAAAAATAATCAGCTCAAAGGGATACAATTTTCGTCGCCGGAAGATGCGCTGTCAGCGTTCGAGCAGGCTGTAAACGAGGTGTCTGCGGCGGACTGGAAAAAGTGTTTCGAAAACTGCTTAAGACGCATGAAACTTTGTATAGAGAGGCTAGTGGAGAGTACTTTAAAAAGATTTAATTAAAAAATATTTACCTTTAGAACATTTATTTTTATTTTCGCAAAACGCTCGAGTGTCCCACGTATCTTGATCAAAATATGAATCGCGACTTTAGCAGGTACGTATTTACAGAATTAGAATCATTAATATATCTTAATAAGTTAGATTTGTACCATAGGAACAAATCTCTTATGGAAAAGTGCATATAAGGAACAAATCTAACTTAAAGAGATATAATTATTAATGATTCTAACGACTATAATTCTGTAAATACATATCTATTATAGTCGCGAATCATATTTTGATCAAGATTCAACCTGACACTGACCAAAAAACGTAAGAAAATTTGAATTTCGTGGTCTACCACTGCGCATTCACCTTATGAGAAGACACATAACAAGTCGTTACATAAAAATGTTTTAACTTTAATTAACATCGCCATCTACCACCAGTTTTTAGTATTCTTGATATTAGCGAACCTTTTTTTATAGGTCCAAGTTACGAACATCACCGAAAAACAAAAGCAAGTTTCAAGAAACTTAATTAATACTTTGTAATCATCACCCTCTTCATTCAATGTTAATTATTTTATTTCAGAAAGATGACTCATAAATTAATTATATACTACTACGTAGTAGCATTGACTGCGCCGCTTCTCGTACAATGGTAAGTTTTACAATGAAATCTCCTACATGATAATATTAATTTCAAAAACGCGACTAAAATCGTTACGTGACGACATTTATCTATAAGGTGGCCAATTCGAATGTATTCAACTTTCTTTTGGCCAAAATTTTTATTTGGCTGTTCTTTGAAATCCACTATTTATTTAAAGATGTGGTAAATTACAAAAATACGCCATTTATAAAACCATAACTCCTGCAATAATTTTAGTAATTTTATCCTAAAGTTCCGGAACGGATTGAAAATCGACCCAAAGTTTTTCAACAAATTGCTACGAATAACTAATTCCATTTTGATCACACAGGATTGCTGAGAGATGAGATGATTGAGGATTAGTAAATAAACCACATTTTCACTAATGTAGAGAAGAGCTACCTTTCTGACCTAGGCAGGACCCCTAAATAGTTTTTTGTCTGACTGGGAAGGTGAAGTAATTGCACCATTCTTCCTGTCACTGCGACTGGCCATAGCAATAGTGATAAAAAATTAAAAATTATTTCATCAAATGAATCAGACCTAGAAAACACATGGTTCCAATAAGATGGTGCCACGAACCATGCAGGACGAAACATAATCGAAACTTTGAGAGGAATGTTTCAGAAAGAAATAAATTCCAAGACATGTTGACATTCACAAATTCACCAGATTCAACAGGTCCTTTTTCCTGGCGGGTTATCTAAAAGAACGTGTTAATTTTGAACACTAAAAGCAGAATATTTGAATTTGTGCCTTTGATAGAATACCTAACAAAGTATGCGAAAATTTGTTGAAAAACACGGAGAAAAACGATCGCATTTTAAACCAGAAAAAAGATGGGGATTTGGCGGATGTTATTTTTCATACAAACCAATTGTACCTATTATATAAAAATTATGAGAAAGAAAAATTATCTTAATTTAAAGTTGTATTTCCTTCGAATTGGCTACCTACGTACTTTTTATAGTAAAACCATAATTAATCATAAATGTCCTACGTGGTGCTCATGCGATCAAAATTTTTAGTCCCAAGAAATTATCATTTCCCGCGTAAGTTTTCCTTCGAGTAAATCTGGCGAGGCTTGATTTTAAGCTGTAACGTCTGAAACAATCCTTCCTACTTTTCAATGTTTAATATTCGTTATACGTAATATGGGCAACTGCCAATCAGCTTTATTTTCAGTATCTACTTAAAAATAATTTTTTGATTGAACATGTATCTATTAATAACCCAGCTTGAATTAAAAATCCATTCAATTATATTGTTTTACCGTTTTGATTTGTTTAATAAGAACTTCCGCCGCTGATATAATGGCGATCTTACGATGTAGGTATGTTGGGAGGAATGTCGAGCAACTGTCTGTAATTACTACGACCCCTAAAGGAACTACATAGTTTAGCAGTACATACGGCGAGTGGTACCGTTAATCGCATCAACTTTTCTAGTATAAAATGCAGTATGCACACAAGCTCTTAGTTCTTTAAATGTAGATTTATGGGCGGAATATAATTGTGAAAACTACATGATGCTGTAATAAGCAACTGATCTTTATTAAAAAAACATCGTATTTTTCATTTACCATCCACAGTATATCAGTCCTAGGCCCGCGACTGCTGCGTCCATACACTTCATACACGGTGGCTATAGCAGGCGGCTCCCGGGCATATACCCTGTATGTCGCCGTAGAGGGACGTCGCGCCAATGGAGAGCAGTTCACCAAGGGACGAGAGGTTCAGGTCCCAGCTGCTGCAACAAGGCTCGTAGAACTGGAAGTGAGTATGTCAGCTATGTTACATCAATAGATCGGATTTCGGAATCAATGCTCTGTCTAAATTGGACATTATTCCAGTACACGTACCAATTGCTTCTTACAATGAAGATTGACTCACCAATTCGAAAGTCAAAATTGATGTTACCTACATTATAGATTTGAACTTACATTAAGTACTATCATTTCAGACCTCTGTAGTGCAGTAGGACAACCGAAATCTTTAATGTATGTCACATAATTTCACTAATCCAATATATCTGACCAGTGACCACATTAGCTATTCCCTTTGTAAGATTCTCCCACAAGAAAACGTGACCAAATCTGATACACCTGATGTAGATCGGTGACCCTGGACCGGGACAGTACTCGCTGGTGGCGCGGTCAACCTCAGGCCCGCTATTCTCGTCGTCGTCACCGTTGCTCTACCAACCGCGCAGTTTTGCCGTCTTCGTGCAGACCGACAAACGTGTCTACCAGCCCGGAGACACTATTAACTTTAGGGTCATCGCTTTAGACAAGTAAGAAAATTGTATCTTTATAGCTGTATCGTATCCTCTTCAATGTATCTTGACGATTGGTTTTACTGACACCGAGAAACACTGAACCGATTTCTAATGTGCGATCGATGTTATCAGCGGGTTTACTGTTATCCGTAAAGCTAATTCAAAGTTACACAACAACAACGCACAGTCCGATGTCCTAATGTGAATGTAAGTCTGCCTCCTCTACCCACTCTATTTAAAACATACCAGGGTCTAATTTATTTTCACATAAACTTATGCCATTCATGTTTTGATGTAATGATGTTCGAAATATTGAAACTGAAAAATTGAAATATTTCTGACTAATATTTAAACTAGATTCATTTCATTTCGCAATGTAACTGCCTAGTATGTAGATGTTGGCCATTAGACATTGATGTTTATATCAAATAGACTCTTCAAGCTTGATTGACTCCATAAAACATATCTACCTACTAGTTTAAGGTCACGAGTTTAATTATCTTCATAGTTAAACAAAACATTAACGCAATCGTTAATGCGTTACACATCAATCGATTGTTTGACTACCTTCCTATCACTGTGCACCTGTGTCCTTGTTCCATTTAACGAGGAAAATGCGATTCAAAGAGCATTAACGAAGAATTTGGTAGTACTCATAACTGCAAGACGCTTTCGTTTTCTATGCCATCGTGCGAGAGCTCGCGCGTGAGATTACGTATGATTACGAGGCGGTCGTTGACCTGTGCGCTTGCGCAGGTACCTGCTGCCGCTGTCGACGACTGTGGATGTCAGTGTGCTGGACACTGGGGGCTCGCCTATCAGGCAATGGGCAGGCGCTGAACTGGATCGGGGAGTGCTCACTGAGGAGTTGCTACTCGCTGACGAACCCGCACTTGGAGAATGGACTATACAGGTAATAACTCACCACCGTATTGAGCACCTACAAACTAACAGCAGTAGAGAGAAACACAAGAAGTAATAACTTGGACACAAAAAATAATAGAAGGACGATGTGACTTCAAATGTCTCCTCATTTCATAAAAAGACATTCCTACATAAAGTTTTTTTTAAATATAAGTACCTAAATATTAATGCACTAACGAAATAAAACGTGTATAAAATATCGGATACGCAACTGAAACTTTCATTTTTAACAATTTTGCTGAGAGCGGTCGGCTGCATAATGTGTTGAAGCTGAGCAAAGATTAGGTACAGAGTAAATTAGCGGTTTGATTTTTCACCCATGCGAAGACATGGTTAAAGCAATTTAAGCTTAAATGAATACATTTATGTACATAATTGCTCTAGCTGAGAAGGAAAACAACGATTACGCAGTATCTGGTTGTCACTTCCTTATAAGGTCTCAGGCTCAGCGCCTATCAATTAAATATTAAAATATAGTAGTAGTATAGTAGTATAGTAGTAGGTAGATATTTGTACGAATTTATCTCTAGCTATTCGGTCCCCCATCGGATATATCTATGGTCCCCCATAAGCTTATTACTGAGGATCGATGTAGTTGGGTTTTCTTAACCCCTGACGGAAACAGACCTGTTATGAGTTTAACGTCTGTATGTTTGTCTGTGGCATCGGAGCTCCCAAACGGCTGAACTGTTTTTTTTGTTTTGTTTTATAATGCACTATTTCGTTATTACACTATTTGTTATTACACTATTTGCCTATGAAGTGGTGGTCGTGATATTTTTCTAGATTTTTCCAACCTTTCTTCATTATGCCGTATTAATAGTAGGTCCTTACAGTTTTGAGAATGAACAGCGGCACAATCATATGTGGCGCTTAATTGTTAATTAAAAATTAAGAAACTAAACTGAGTTAAAAATAGATTTAGCTAGAATAACTCCGGAAATTGCGATTAGCCTCGAAATCATAACTCTAAAAACAGACCGCCCACTCGAAGATGACCTTAGCGATAGTAGGTGTTACGTTTGCATAACTTTAATTTGTGCAGGTGGAGGCTCGTGGGCAGAAGTACTCGCGAAAAGTGCTGGTCGCAGACTATGTGCAGCCAAGGTTCAACATGGAGATGCATATGCCCAAAGAGGTTCTCTTCACCGATGGCAGATTCGACATCAACGTCACCGCTAAGTAAATATCATTGTCTATAATATTCTGAACCATGACCACGCATTAAAAATGGCATATTCGTAATGTTTTCGGGCATTTTTATGTGAAATTTTTGATTAATTCAAAAGTCAAGTTGACGAGATTTATGTCCGAGTCCGTAGGTACTTTTACGAAAACAAGTTAAAGAATCCGGTATCGGTCGTGTAGTTATATATAACATGTAATATGTTTTAAAATACGAATTTTATGTAATTTTTAATAAGTATTATACAAACTGGATATTTAAGAATTCTTTGTAATATAATTGGGTTTGCTGCGGAAAACAACAAAGTAGGTGTTCTTTAATCAACTAGAATGAACTTTTCTCATCATTCCTCTAAACAAAGGAATTTCCACAGCGAAAGCTGTCTTTTCTCATTACACTACAGAAAAACTCATCACTCGAATTCAATAGAATAATCATTACGTAAATAAGCAAGAACCGTTTGTAGACGCAACGTTGTCAGTTTTTATCAATACAATCCAATCAAGCAGCAATAATTTCATAAAAACCTTATTTAACAGCATTATTGAATAAGCATCGAATCTATGTATACATCTTAGCTATTTTTAGATCTCAAGCGTTTATAACCGACTTGAAAAAGGAGGAGATTCTCAATTCGACTGTACTTTTTTTTGTATGTATTTTACGAAATATGTCCGGCAATTGTAGATCGATTTCAAAAATTATTTTTATAATGGATAGGGTATGCCTCAGGGGTGGTCTCGTATAAATATTATTAACTTTGCTTGGGCACTGTTATCTTCAATAATACGTATTTTTTTTACTTTTTGTTGATGATGTTATAATAACATATTTAATACACTTATATTTAAGTCAGCAAGTAGTGTTATACGAATTTGTGTGGAGTAGGTACGCCTGAAAAGTAAAAAAAACTGGAAGTCGGTTGTTTTTTTTTATTTATTTACATGGACATAAAATAATGTTTAAGTATTAATTTACTGACCGTACTTGTTGGTAGTGAATCAGAATGTTACCTCCGTTAGTCGCTTCGTAGAGTCTAATTAGCATCCGCGACCGAGTCTAATTAGCGTCCGCGACCTCTGCATATAAAAGTGTTAAACTATCGTTTAATAAAATTTGAAGTTACTACACACACACACACACACTACACTTAGGCTTGCCCTCTATTTTATGGTACCGAAAAATAACTGGCGAAATGTGGGTGTATTATACTATGGCACAACTCTGCCTTACCTTTTGGGGAAAACCAGCGTAAAGATAATATGTTACGTGTTGTAACTTAACATAACTTTCAGGCACTTCAACGGTCTACCAGTTCGTGGTGAACTAACCATATCTTCCTACCCGGTGTTCTTCTCGAATGTGTTACAACCGGTTGTCGCATCACCGACTAGGAAAGTAATCGACATCAACGGTCAAGCGCAAGTTACGTTCGACCTCAAAACTGACCTAGACCTGGTCGAGGATGCTGCGAGGCCGCTCGTCGTGGAAGCTGTGATTGAGGAGAAGGATACGCTGATAAAGCAGAATGTTACATCGAGAATACTGCTGTTGAGAACACCGTACAGGCTGAAAGTGACAGCGCCTGATTACTTTAAGCCAACCTTGCCTTATATCGTACAGGTAAATATGTATGCTTAGAATGAATTATGTACATTAGTGTTGATTGCTATTTAGGAGACGTTTCTGGCCATAGTTCTGTGTTTTCCTGATACCACAGAAAAAATGCCTCATTGGACCAAATATTGATTTATGCGATAATCTTCAGAATGTTTGTTCCGAGTCGAGTGTTTGATTATGTAAAAAACAAACAAATGGCGTACTCAGGGGACAGGAAATCCTAGTGACTGATGACGTCTTCCATTTTCTTATATTCGGACAAAAACATCAAATATTAAATTGTTGACAGATTGAAGTAGTGGATCCCTCAGGGCAAGTGATGTCCACGGATGGGGACGTGACAGTGGAGCGGTTGTGGGACGATGGAGCTCCGGTCAATGTCACCACCGTGGCACTGAACAAAGGCATCGCCACATATACCCTGGTGCCCGATAACGCACACGTCAACTCGACGCTCAACTTAGTGGTAAGATTGTGTTATTTTCTATTAAGAACTCTGTGTATATAATATTGTAGCTACACCTCTGTTATTTCGCTATCCATAATAAGCACCGCTTTGTAACTTCTTTGACATATCTCGTATTTTTTTACATTTACATCAATTACTTAAGTAATATACCTAAGCTATGTCAGATTAATTACTTGAGTGGTGTTCACTGAAGATCCTGTACCATTTCATCAGTAAACTTGAGGATAATCGTTTAATTATGGACTAGAACAAACTGTACTGCACAGTGCGTTATGTCAACCGTGAACAGCAATATGAAAACTCATGCAAGCTCACAAACCTCTCTCTTCTCTCCTAGCTCCTACAGACAGATAGCATTTAATTTGTGGAATTTGCTCTACATCAATTGTTCAATTTCCACCACCAGGTAAAATACAAAGAAGTATCAGAACGTGTGGTAAACGTACAAAGGAGCGAGTATTCGTTCGGGCAGTTCCTGACGGCGGAGATTCTGACGCGCGACACGGGAGTGGGCGGCGAGATGCGTGCGCGCATCACCGCGACTGAGCCCATGGACATGGTGCACTACGCTGTGATTGGACGAGGCGATATTATTGTCGCTAAAACCGTGGAGGTCAGTGTTTTGTTTATTTAAGGAATTACAATCAAGACTGAGATGATCATGCTTGTCGATAGGATAGCAGTTGATGGGATTAAAACTCTTGTAGCACCTCGTTTGTCAGTCCGCGCATTAACAATTAGGGTAGTGGGTACAAAGGGTACCTACTAAGTTTAGGAGCACTGATTTATGTGTCAGTTGTATAGCAAATTTTGTTGAAGTGAAAACTTCTTCGTTGGGCATTTTTTGAGATGGGAAAAATCCATTAAACTCGCGACATTGTTGCCGTATCCGAGACCTTTGATGTCTTTATAGTTTTGGCCACTATAAAGACATCAACGCGCGGTACATTTTGTTTGGGAAGAATGACCTTCAAACATATTTATAAAATTCCTATGCTTTTTCAAGTTTTCACTTCTGTCGGCACTCTTGGAGTGCCACTGTTTGTTTTTTTATTTATTATTTAGCTCCATTGGTCTTGAAAAGCTGTAGGTATCCTTGAAAAGAAACTATACTATTTTACGAATAAAGAAAGAATTCTTCAATAATCAAAACTTACAAAATATTTAACTGATGACGATTTTTTTTTTTTGCTTTATTCTCTCCACCCTTCACAGTTGAGTCCAGCTCGTCGCAGCGTGGACGTGACAGTATCGGTGACGTCACGCATGTCTCCGGGCTGCGTATTAGTAGCGTGGTACCCGCGTCTGGATGTCAACAACCTGCTCTCTGCCGCTGTATTTGCTCCACAAGGGAACCTGCTGCAGAACGATGTATGTACCTATGTAAACTATCCTTCATTTCACTTTCCACCAGAGGAAGCGGAGCGGTGAGCGAAAAAAATTCACCAATAGAATTGATAACTTTTCAATATGAAACAATTATATTGGGGTTGATTCCCTCGCTTCCTTGCACAGCTCGGCAGTATTTGTCTGTCCTTCCCCTTTTTAATCCATCCAAAGGTTGTCTAAAAGATCGCTTTTAGCGGCAGAATCTCGGACATGTACGCGTGAGTGGATAATAAAGAGTATCTTCTTCTACTTCTCGACCGGTGAAATGTCAGCCTAAAGGCGTATTTTGGAAAACTGAATTTAAACCTGCATCATCGCTTAAAAATCTCCAAATTTCTTCTTTTCTTAAAATCTTCCAACACCTTTGGAGGGTAGATTACATAAGTAATCTACCTAAAACTCCTCCATTCTTAGACGTCTTTGATTTCGGGTACAACAGACCCATTATATTTAACACCCTACCTACTTGACAGATCTCCGTATCTCCTGTGTCTACCGGCGGCGCGGGCACCAAGCCCAACACGTTGGTAGAGCTGCGCGTGTCGGGCGACGCGGGCGCTTACGTCGCGTTGTTAGCAGAAGACATGAACGCCATACAAGCTGGACTTGCCAGCCACAACGGACTCGGAAATGGACTTGATATGCACACTGTAAGTTCTTTATTTAATACTTTATGCACAAGTAAGACCTGCACCCTAATTGTATAACACTACCAATCACAATCTGAATCATTTTGAAGCATATTGCTAATCCATTGCTTCCTATGTTCGAAAAATGTGTCTGCTCAACAACGTAAATCAAAATGAAAGCCATTCCTACTGTAAGTGTGTTACGCAATTACCTATCCTGCTGTACAAAGCCGGAGTAAAAGTCTGCATTTTCTATCTAAATTAATACAGTTTTTAAGACGATGCATACGTAGTGGCCAGGATGATGGTGATCGTGACGAAGATAATCCACAAACGGTACTTTACTATGTATTTTTTGTTGCAGGTTGAGCGCGAAGTAGAAAGCTTTAGCGGTTTATCGCATTCAGTATTCAAGAACGAAGACCATCTTCCAGGAATGGGCTTGGATTTGGGAGGATACACTGCTTCAGATGTTTTCAAAGTAATTATCTCATGTCTTGGTCCCGGATATTTTGCAGCTCCATAAAATTAACTTACTTTACGATTAACAACATTTATTTTTTATTTTTAGAACGCTGGGGTTGTTATTCTAACAGACGGCTTGGTCGTAAAAGGTAGCCCTGATGGTGAGTTTTTTTCGTTTTGTTGATACTGACCCAATGATATAATTATCATGGCATCATCTGCCTAGCCTTTTTCCAACTATGTTGGGGTCGGCTTCCAGTCTAACCGGATGCAGCTGAATATCAGAATTTCAGTTGTCATTTATGTATAATAATCATACTTTTGTCAATAAACTGACCTATTTCTTTTCCCTTTTTTCTACTGAGTTACCTATTCATATTCAATTTCTTTAGTATTTGTCTTTTTTAGATATTTTCTTTTTTTTTTACCGTTCATCCCAGGTTCGCCCACGCCGGCTCCCCTAGAGACCGGCACGCGCGCCCCGCAGGCGGGCCCCTACGCCTTCAGTAGGCTTCCACCGCCGCCCTCACCGCGGTACTACCTCACTGTATCTCCGCAGCCTACCTGGTTGCTTGCTAATCTTACGATAGGGTAAGTTGACTGATCTGTATATTGTGACTGTCGACTGTTCTGTTTTTTTTTTTTACAAAAATTCTTCTGTATTTTTTTCGTAAGATTTTAAAGAAAGACACATTTCCAATCGTCCTCAACTCCAATTTTGAGTGCCGAAATGTACTTGTACCAATTTTGCTAGCCATCCTTTGAATATTCCTTGAAACTCTGCAATGATAGGAAAATATCTGTCCAGATTGAACACCCTCACATCATTAGCAGCAAAATTTTCACTTTTAGCTATGATAACACTTATTTTCACTTTTGGTCACAACAATGTGTATTTTACCTGCAGCAACGACGGAAAAGGAACAAAGGAACGTTGGACGTCAGTAACTCCTGGCGAGTTCTCCATCGGCGCGTTTTCCGTGCACCCGACCCTAGGTCTCGGACTAGCTTCACCTCAGAAGTTCACTACCTCCGTCCCATTGTCTATGGCTGCCGAACTACCCGCCACGTTACAGAAGGGAGAAACTGTGGCTGCAGTGATTATCTTGAAGAGTACGCTAGCAGTCGATACGTCTGTCGAGGTCACTTTCTACAACAGCGATCAATATTTCGAATTCGAACCTCTCGATAACGAACTCGATTCAGCGAAAAGTAAGTGGAGAAATTGTGACGATTTGCTGTCCACATCATTACATAACTAGTAGCTACTATTGTTTTCTAGGAATCCGTACCTCAAAAGGAAAAACGGAACCCTTAAAACTTCGTTGTCCGTCGTTCGCACGTTTGCACGTCGATCGTTGTCTGTTTTCGATTCCAACCCTTATTTATAACATTGATACAGTTATTTTGACGGCTTCGTTGGGCTAGTACCTAGTAGAACATGGGGTTAAAGGGTCGAATCCCAGGTCTATAAAAGCTTTATTTGGTTTTCCATAAAGGATTTCTCTTTAGCAGCCCGCGGAGTCGATTGACGGCAATGCTTACCCTATGTAACTTAATAATTGTATTTAAACATGTCTGGCGAAATGTGGGTAAGCCAGGGTGAGCTATGCCTAACACAGGCGTGACAATACCCGATAACGATTCTTCAAAATATAATCAAACACCAAACTTCCACAGAAATCGAGTTATTCCGTCGCGTCCGTGTGACAGTCCCAGCACGCGGCTCCGTGAGTACTGCGTTCCTAGTGAGCGCGGTGCGCAGTGGAGACGCGCCCGTCATCGTGGAGGCCAGCGGAAATGGCGTCTCCGACTCGCTTTTCAAGACCATTCAAGTCAAGGTAAAGAAAACTTTCACATTCACACTTTTAGGAAGTAGGTACCCAATACTCAAAGCGGATTCCTCAGAATAATCAGACCACAATGAAGGTCTACAGTGTTAGAAGCAAAATAACCCATTCAATTAAACCATTTATAGGCACTTTTGAATATTGTGAAGGAGTCGGTCAGTCAGAATTAAGAAACTAGTTGCACATCGATGGTACCTACCTATGGAGAACAACGGGCAAGAAACTCTATGGACACTCTTTTAAATTATATTGTTACACAAAAATATTATCTAGTTCTTTAATTGTATGTGAGAAAGATGTCAAAAAGACGTAGGTACACGTTAAAAGCGTCCAGAGTGCAGCAAATAGAAACAAAAATACAACCCTCGCTCTTCTACATCTATGCGTCTATTAATTTCTAATCCACGATTATATTATGACCATTGAGGGCTCTTCAAATGCCATATACCCCTATACTACAGGCCTTTTAGTCCGATTGGCGATTGGTGACTTTAGAATTAGTCTATTCACATTCTTTACTTACTTTTTGTTAACGAGAATAACCTGACTGTATTAACATTTCGAGCATTCAATCTTTAACACAGGACGGTTATGAAGAAGACCTATTCTCTTGGAGTCTCCTAGACGCTCGCCGCGGCGTCGCTCGAGCCAACGTAACGCTGGACGTGCCTGCGGGTATCAAGGCGGGCGCGATCTCCCTGCAGGCGACAGGCGACCTGCTGGCCGGGGCCCTGCAGGCCGCGAGGGAGCCCCCGGCCCCTGCCGCGGACCCCGCGCATGCTGTGCGGCCACTTGCACTAGCGTGTGTGCTGCTTGACTATTTGCAGGTTTGTGTTGGAGTTATTATTTCAGTTTTTTTTTAATATAATGGAATCAGAACATAACATCTCGCCTCCCTGTATTCCATGGGGTGTTGGCAGAGGTGCAGTAAACCCAAATTTTTCCAGTTATGATAAAGTCCCATGTAATATTGTTACCGGGCACAAATGCAGACTCCGGGCTGAGTTTTTTTATTTTACTCTAACATAAAACGGCTATCCGCCAAATTAGACTAAGTTCATACACTCGTCTCACAGAACTCCATGCATACTGCCATGATCATTTCATTCATTCTTTAATTTCTAGTAGAAAACCCTAATAATATTGCTCGACCTAGAGGTCGAACCCAGGACGTTAGATTTAGATCCCCAGATCGAGCAAGTTTTTTTTTGTGTTTTTACATCATGCATAGCAGTTCAAAATGAAAAAAAATACATTGATCACATATGACGTTGTTTAGAATACAATATTTTTATCAAATCCAGGCTTCTGGCCAGGAAGAAGTAGCGACAACGAAGGAAGCAAGAGAACTGGCAGCGTCCGGCTATCAAAGACTGATGGCGTACCGACGACCTGATGGATCGTTTGCTACTGAAATGGACGCCGACGCCGAGGGAGATGTCTGGTGAGTTGCACTCCTGACTATCAATGAAGATACAATACCTATTATAAAATTATAGTAATAGTCGTCGAGACGGAATTTTAGCCATGGCGGCTAATTTTAGCGGGAAATATCCATGCCGGAGATGCTATATTGCAGGCGTAGGTACGTGTGCGCATACGCAGATGCACTCATTCTTCCCTCACTCTCATAGTCTATAGGTACTAGATTTAGAATACACGAATTGTTAAGTAATTTCTTGTTGTTGTTAATGTTTTATGGGCTGATCATTCTAATAACTTACCATAGATTATTCTTCGTAAGTGTTAGGAGAATGTTAGCTAATCTATTATAATCCCCTTCAAACGATTAGCTTTGGGTGAACTTTCGGATTTACGTTTCCGCGTGTAGGAGCAAACTAATGAAATAACTGCAAGAATAAGGTGCTGAGATTTTATTCAAGTTGCATTTTATTGTGAGCAAGTTCATAACGTAGTCGTGTGTCACAGGATGACAGCCGTAGCGACTCGCTGGCTGTCCCGCTGCTCGCGCTACATCCCGGTGGAGCCCGTGGCCGCCCGGCGCGCGGCGGTGTGGCTGGCGCATGCGCAGCAGGCGGACGGCGCCTGGCCCGCGCCCGCGCCGACCGCGCGCCTCAGCCCGCACGCGCAGGCGCCGCTGCCGCTAGCGGCGTATGCGCTTATGGCGCTGCATCAGACTAAGGTACGTACACAATACATAAAGAAAGAATCCGTTTGATTGTTTAAGGAACCTGAACCTACCATTTTATGGCCTTGTGTTATTTTTTTCATTTTGAGTGGCTCAGTTAATTGTAGTATCGGCCCGTCTTACGAATTGTAAGTCGTGAGTTCGAACCCAGGCAGGCACTTTACTTTGTGTATTTAATAATTTCATCACCACTGCTCTCAAAACTGTGGACGAAAACATCGTGATCAAAAACCGGCATGTCTTAGAACCAAAAATTCGAAGACATGTGACATCCATGCCAAGCCTCACTGGGCCCACGTGGTAAATTACGGCCCGAGGGAGTGGGCCGTAATTTTTTTATACGGAGAGGAGGCCTGTGTCCCAGAAGTGGGAACAGTATAAACTGATTATGCATTGTGACAGAGAGTCTTATCATCGTGTTAGATACTGGGTAGGTAGTAACTGGATTCTGGAGTTCAAATATGCGGTGACTCCATTATAAAAGCAGCAACATCTGGCTAGTCTGGAAGTCAACCCCACCATAGTTGGGAAAAGGCTAAGCAGATGATGACATTGTAATGTCATGATTCTGATGTAAGAGAGAGACGGAGCTACACAGGACGAAGTAAGCATGGCAGACGACAATAAAATTATAAACATTTTTAGTAGAAAGTCTATGCTCACATTCGTAACGTTTCTTCGCTGTTACGAATATTAAAAAAAATGCTTCACGGCGGCGCGTTTAGAATCCACCGACGCCGGCGCTTATATCATAGGGACTTTGTTGCGCCATTTCATCTTCACAGCTAAAACATTAAGAAGTGGTGAAGGGGACGGGCTATGATTTGTAACATTTGACAATAAAGAAATTGTGATTCTTAATCTAATTTCAATTAACTTTCAGGGCAGCGACGTTTTATACAAGAACAACATCAACAAAGCAGTGGACTACATAGTGCGAGGCTTGGCTCCAGAACTGGACGCGTACTCGCTAGCCCTCGTCGGGGGAGCATTAGCGGTCACGAGACATCCACAACTCACGCAGACCTTGGAAATGATGGACAAATACGCTAACACTACAGGCAATTAAGCTTACCTATTCACTTAAATGTTAAGAAGAGTATGAGCAAAATATCTTGCATATTAGAAAGTTTTAGTTTCTTCGCCCATTGCTCAAATGTTAGGAGCGGGCCACACAGAAGGGCCGTGAGACGTGGACGGGAAGCAGATACGGCAATAGCATGCAGATAGAAAAGCGACTAAAGCATTATTTCAAGGGTTTCAACTCAAAACCCTTTTTGTCGAAAGTTCGCAACCTCACTGCATTTTGAATATTGGTCAGCTTAAAAAACCTATATTATAGGATGGCACCCCATATCACAGTCACAGGTAAACTGCGATTATCAAAAAAAAATATCAGCTGTTTCATATAAAGTGCAATACCTACGCGGTCATAATGTATGGAATAGCTAATTTATTAGAGTTTCGTACCAAAATGGTAAAATGGAACCCTTATGGTGAGACAGTCTGTATGTCTGTCTGTCTGTCACAGATGGATATCTCAAGAACTACTAATGCTATCAACTTGAAATTTGGAATAGGTTTAGATGACGTTTTGCTCAAAAAAGTATCTAACCAAACCACGCTACTTAGTGCATATCATGCCTATGTGGGATCCACTCTATCTTACGGGATACTATATTGGGGATACTCAACTGATAAAGATATTGCGTTCAAGGCACAAAAAAAGTGTATTAGATCATTATGTGGGATACACCAAATAGATTCATGTAAACCTCATTTCATAAACCTCAAGATATTAACCCTCCCTGCTCAGTATATCTACGCGGCCTCAATATTAGTTAAATCAAACATCAGCATCTATGACACATTAACAAGCAGTAGACTTAAAAATACATTACGCAATAAAACATCTCACACTGCAGTCTATAGCAATAGTATTTTTTGTATGGGTATAAAAATATATAATAAGCTACACATAGACATTAGGAACCTGCATTCAATTGCTATTTTTAAAAGGAAGCTAAAAGACTTCCTGATTAAAAAGGCATATTACTCTGTTAAAGAATTCCTTGATGAAAAATAATTATTTAATATTAAAATTATTGTGATATCTACTTATAATGTGATATAAATTATAAGAATAGTATGCTAAGAATATGATATAAACTGTATAACTGTAATAATGAGTATTACATACTTTTTTAATATTTCTAACCATTTAAATTGCAATGCCTTAACAGGCAACTAAGTTCTAAGAACCTACCTATTGTTAACATCTGCAAAATTCTATACACTTAGTTCGCAATAAAGAATTTGAATTTGAATTTGAATTTTCTCAACTATTTTGCAGATAAGAAAGAAATAATAATATATGTACCTATATTTTTTGCAACAGGGGAGGGATTTTTTTCAGACGGTTTCAGGTTTGAAAAATTCGATGTGTAGCCCCACATCGAATTTTGGGACATGTGGGGTATCTTAAGAAAGAGCGAGTCTGCACATTCTCAAACATTTTTTCTTTTTTTTTAAGCCGCAGAGTTTTTGACTATTGATAAAAAATGTAAAAAAAAATACGCCCCCCCCCCCTTATCTGCGAAGTTTGCAAAGAGATAAATCTGAAATAATTCTAAGTGATAGAAGTTTATGTAAAGATTAAAGGAACAATAAAACGAAGTCTCTAAATAGCACACTTTTAAAAAAATCATCAATAAAGGTTACATTAGTTCACCTATCGGTCAAGAGATGGCGCTGACATAAAACTGCAATATTCTACACCGCAGTGCACAATGTTAAAATTCTCAACGCAGGGGAGTGCAGAATCATGTGCTGAATGCTGGTGTTGCGCGTCGCTGTCCGCCATCCTGCACATTTTTTTTAATAGTTGATTCACCAATGTTTATTCCGTAGATATTACTTATGATGAGAATTTTGGATTACAGCATAGCATAGGAATATAGCATGAGGCCTTTTCTAATAGTAAGTTTATTTATCCACAGGTTCCACTCTCTTCTGGTCCCGAACTCTATCGGGCAACGAGTGGCGCAACCCTTGGCTCAAAGGCAACAGTTTGGAGGCCACCACGGCCGCGTGGGGCCTGCGCGCCATGCTGGCGGCGCGCCTGCTGGAGGAGGCCACGCCCGTCGTGCGGCACCTGCTGCAGGCCTACCGGCCGCGCGACCCCGACCCAGAGGTGGTGAGTACTGTGGGGTATAGTGTAGGGGCCACCACGGCCGCGTGGGGCCTGCGCGCCATGCTGGCGGCGCGCCTGCTGGAGGAGGCCACGCCCGTCGTGCGGCACCTGCTGCAGGCCTACCGGCCGCGCGACCCCGACCCAGAGGTGGTGAGTACTGTGGGGTATAGTGTAGGGGCCACCACGGCCGCGTGGGGCCTGCGCGCCATGCTGGCGGCGCGCCTGCTGGAGGAGGCCACGCCCGTCGTGCGGCACCTGCTGCAGGCCTACCGGCCGCGCGACCCCGACCCAGAGGTGGTGAGTACTGTGGGGTATAGTGTAGGGGCCACCACGGCCGCGTGGGGCCTGCGCGCCATGCTGGCGGCGCGCCTGCTGGAGGAGGCCACGCCCGTCGTGCGGCACCTGCTGCAGGCCTACCGGCCGCGCGACCCCGACCCAGAGGTGGTGAGTACTGTGGGGTATAGTGTAGGGGCCACCACGGCCGCGTGGGGCCTGCGCGCCATGCTGGCGGCGCGCCTGCTGGAGGAGGCCACGCCCGTCGTGCGGCACCTGCTGCAGGCCTACCGGCCGCGCGACCCCGACCCAGAGGTGGTGAGTACTGTGGGGTATAGTGTAGGGGCCACCACGGCCGCGTGGGGCCTGCGCGCCATGCTGGCGGCGCGCCTGCTGGAGGAGGCCACGCCCGTCGTGCGGCACCTGCTGCAGGCCTACCGGCCGCGCGACCCCGACCCAGAGGTGGTGAGTACTGTGGGGTATAGTGTAGGGGCCACCACGGCCGCGTGGGGCCTGCGCGCCATGCTGGCGGCGCGCCTGCTGGAGGAGGCCACGCCCGTCGTGCGGCACCTGCTGCAGGCCTACCGGCCGCGCGACCCCGACCCAGAGGTGGTGAGTACTGTGGGGTATAGTGTAGGGGCCACCACGGCCGCGTGGGGCCTGCGCGCCATGCTGGCGGCGCGCCTGCTGGAGGAGGCCACGCCCGTCGTGCGGCACCTGCTGCAGGCCTACCGGCCGCGCGACCCCGACCCAGAGGTGGTGAGTACTGTGGGGTATAGTGTAGGGGCCACCACGGCCGCGTGGGGCCTGCGCGCCATGCTGGCGGCGCGCCTGCTGGAGGAGGCCACGCCCGTCGTGCGGCACCTGCTGCAGGCCTACCGGCCGCGCGACCCCGACCCAGAGGTGGTGAGTACTGTGGGGGTATAGGTTCCTACTTGTGGGGTGCAGTAGCTCGTCTGGGGAGGCATGTACCATACTTACTTCTGCAGCCAAGGCGCCAAACTGCGCTGCTGTGATATCACATATAAATATGATGTTTGTACATAATTTGAAATCCTAAATTGACATATTTCAGATGGACTCGTTAGCACAGTACGCGGAAACAGTGAAAACATCGTCGAAGCTTCGCGTGTCGGTGAACGTCACCGGTTCCGAGGAGGCGAGACAGTTCCAAATTGGAGAGAACAACGCCCTCGTCATTCAAACGAAATCGGTAAGAAGTCACTTTTTATACCTATCATACTGTCTTTTAACCGGTTGTCGTATGTCGTAACTACAGAAACAATTAAAAAGCCATTGTTTCTCACGAGGATCTACGTTCGTGATACGATGAATACAAATTGTAAAGATTTACCTAAATAAATTGGTATGTAAAGGTTTTCTCGGTCATAAGTAGATCTTGGGTGTTTGCAACATATAATTAAGTAGATCTCGATCATAAGTAGATCTTGGTTATTTGCAACATATAACATACGTAAATCTTGGGTAATTGCAACATATAACATAAGCAGATCTCGGTCATAAGTAGATCTTGGGTATTTGCAACATATAACATGTTAAGTAGATCTCGGTCATAAGTAAATCTTGGGTATTTGCAACATATAACATAAGTAGATCTCGGTCATAAGTAGTTCTTGGGTATTTGCAACATATTAAGTAGATCTCGGTCATAAGTAAATATTGGGTATTTGCAACATATAACATAAGCAGATCTCAGTCATAAGTAGATCTTGGATATTTGCAACATATTAAGTAGATCTCGGTCATAAGTAAATCTTGGGTATTTGCAACATATAACATAAGTAGATCTCGGTCATAAGTAGTTCTTGGGTATTTGCAACATATAACATATTATCGGTCATACGTAGATCTTAGGTATTTGCAACTTAAAACATAAGTAGATCTCGGTCATAGGTAGATCTTGGGTATTTGCAACATTGCAATCCACTTGCTAAAGACCTGACAGCAAATTATGATAGAAACACAGTTCTAGAAATAAGTAAACGTGCGAGCATACCTAGTGGTATAGAATCCATCTTATTTTATTATTTCAGAAAATGAAACCATGAGTTTTTCTTTACGCTATAAACTAAACTACCTCATTATTTCGCCAACCAGATCCGCAACAGCCGATCAGTAAGCGCAATCACAGAGGGCCGAGGCCTAGGGCTCCTGGGTCTGTCGGCCCGGGGCGCCACCAACGTCACGGCTCCCTGGCCGAGATTCACGCTCGACCCTAGGGTAGACCAGGTCTCCACCAAGGATAGACTGCAACTGTCTGTCTGTTTTGGGTGAGTAATAAAAGCTTTTCATATCAGTACAATCCAAAGGAACTGGGAATAAAAGCAAAGTAAACTTATGTCAAAAGGTAGCCTAAAGACATTAGTCAAGCCAAGCCAAGTCAAGGAGGAGGAGCAATTAGAAGTGTCAGTGAACGGGGCTCTCCATCAAGCTACAGACCCATTGCAAACAAAGATATAAAGACCCTCAGCATAAACCATTGTATAGTAAAAGTGCGCAGTGCTACCCTATTTCAAGTTAAACAAATATCAACTTTGTTTCAATGAAAAAAGTTGATTTCAGAGTGACTAGCACTATTGAAAAAGTAAAAAAAAAATGTTTGAAGTTGTAGCGTAAACTGAACTTTATTGTGTAGGAATTAAAGTTATTTTTCCATTCATTCATATTTGTTTACATTTTTGGCAAATAAATCGCGAACACAGATTAGTGGTAGCGAACCGGCTATTTATGAAATCTAACTTTAGTCAATTTTGCTGGTTATAATTGGAAAGAGGTTCAGATTCGGGAATTTACCTAGCCTTAGATCAGTATATGAGCCCAATATATGAAATTAAAATAGGTACTATCTGATTTACAGATTCGTGGCGCAAGGAAACGAGACGGAAAGTGGGTTGACGTTACTTACAGTCCAGCTCCCGTCAGGATATTTAGCTGACATAAACACACTCACAGAATTGACGGTAAGTACGAAATTATACCTAGATACACAATATACAACAAACAAAGCATTTTACCAGAGCTCTGCGAGTATGCAGAGCGGTGAGCAAGGAAAAAATATCTTGCTTCAACTTCATAGGTTGGATTTTTACACTCGCACGCTCTCTGCCTCGCTTTTTCGTTTGGTAGAAAACTAATCTAAAAGCAGTGACAAGCCGTGCGGTGCGAATGGGATTTCCTATCGGCAAAATGTAAATCTTACTTACAAAAAATTCCCTATTTAAGTAACCTCTATATATATAGAATGGATTTTCAAAAATCCTTCCTTTTTTTTGCTTACCTTTACAAAGGCACTCTTGTGCATAATTTCATGCTTAAAGAAATAAAGACCCAGCGTTTTAGGTTGTGCGTTGTCTGTCAGTGAATTAATGAACTCGCTCTCTGCTTCGCTTTTTCGCATAGCTTTGGTAGAAAACCAGCATACCATACTAAAAGCTCCGAAGTCATTATTCCCTGGTGTCATAAGTTAGCTATTATTCCTTGTCCCCAGGCGGTGCGTCACGTGGTGTGGGCGCGCGTGTGCGCGGGCGGCTCGCGCGTGCAGGCGGGCGTGCGCGCGGCGCGGGCGGAGCGCTGCGCCACGCTGGCCGCGCCGCGCGCGCTGCCCGTGGCGCGCCAGCGGCCTGCCTGGGCCACCCTGCAGGACCTCTATGACTCCAGTCAGTATTCAGTCATGCGTTCACTTTACTTCTCTACTATTAATCTACCTGGCGACCGGAGTAAGAGTAATTCAATTTCTTGTAGGTTTGTCGTTTCTAACACGTTCTAAAGGTAAAAAAAACTGGCCAAGTGCGAGTCGGACTCGCACACGAAGGGTTCCGTACCACAAGGCAAAAACGCCGAAAAAAACACGTTTGTTGTATGGGAACCCCCCTTAAATATTTATTTTATTTTTAGTATTTGTTGTTATAGCGGCAACAGAAATACATCATCTGTGAAATTTCAACTGTCTAGCTACCGCGGTTCTTGAGATACAGCCTGGCGACAGACAGACGGCAAAAACGCCGAAAAAAACACGTTTTTTTGTATGGGAGCCCCCCTTAAATATTTATTTTATTTTGTTTTTAGTATTTGTTGTTATAGCGGCAACAGAAATACATCATCTGTGAAATTTCAACTGTCTAGCTACCGCGGTTCTTGAGATACAGCCTGGCGACAGACAGACGGCAAAAACGCCGAAAAAAACACGTGTTTTTGTATGGGAGCCCCCCTTAAATATTTATTTTATTTTTAGTATTTGTTGTTATAGCGGCAACAGAAATACATCATCTGTGAAAATTTCAACTGTCTAGCTACCGCGGTTCTTGAGATACAGCCTGGTGACAGACAGACGGATGGAAGGACGGACGGACGGACAGCGAAGTCTTAGTAATAGGGTTCCGTTTTTACCCTTTGGGTACGGAACCCTAAAAAGTTCTAAAGGTAGAAAAATTAATTTTGTATGGAGTCCGTTCAGCTTTTCGCGGCTGAACGGATGCGAACGCATCTCATACAAAATCTTTGTTTTCTATGGACAAAAGCTGAACAGAGCTGATAAGTGTGAGTAGTAGAATTGACTGCCTCATTGATCTTAGAGGTCGCGAGTTGCGAATATTAAGCGTGAAGTCCTGGGTTCGATTTCCAGTTCGGACAAAAAGGTATTGGGTTTTTCAGACAGGAATTTCTCAGTAACAGTCCATAGGACAGCCCAAAGTTTCAATAGTGGCGTTACACTCATCATCTACCTTATGAGGCTGATGATCTATAGGTGCGAAATAGGATAGGAGTATAGGAGACACTTAGCTACTTATTAATGTATCTCATTCATGTGAATAACATAATTATTTTCCTACTGACAATTCCTTGCCCCGCAGGTCACCGCGCCCGCGTGTTCTTCTCCCCCATCCCCGCTCACGCGTGCGACGTGTGCCGCGCGTGGGCGTCGTGCGCGCGCGCCTGCGGCAGCCCCGCGCAGCAGGTGTCGGACAGCGACACGCGCGACACGGACGCGCACGTGGCGCCCGACGCCGCGCACGCGCACTTGTTGGCACCTGTTGTCATACTACTCGCCACTGCACTATACTTGCTATAGCGTTACTGAACATCCACGGCGACGCTATGTTTCTACGACTAACATTTAGATAGGTAGTGTGCTGTTAATATTATGTGCAGTGTATCTTACGAACAGTTTAATTTGGGCGACAAAGACGCCTGTTCTAGGCTGCTCAGATCCGCCGACTAGTTACCTATATTGAATTGCTTAGTAGATTGAGAACTTCACAGCGATGTCGCAATGTACAGCGCCAGCACATCAAGTTACTACAATCTGTCAGATTTCTTTAATAGATTTTCGACTTTATTGCTAAAGCATAAGGTTCAAGGTTGATTGGGAAAATCTGACAGTTTCGGGTAGGTTGACCTGCTGGCGTCTGTACCTACCATACGGCCGACGAATTATGGCCGGTCTAAACTTAACGCAGGAGGCTACGCAATAACATTTTTTAGGAACCAAATATGGTAACATGTCGAGGCGAGTGTGAGTGAGAGAACATGCGCGATAGTTCGGAGAGCCTTTGTTCAGACCGGCCATGATTCATCGCCGATTTCTATCTTGTAATCTGAGCAATGGGTCGTCAATGTTATGTGGTTGCACGATATTTAGCTTCTTCGATCGGTTTTTGGTCTCATTTCCCGATCTAAGCTAAAACCATAAACTTTTGATATTAGTAAATATTTTTCGTAATGAAAAGCCGGAGGAATTTGTTTTTTATGTGGTTGCAGTCTATGAATATTAAAATCATATAACTTAACATCCCTGGTAAATCATAATAAAACATTATGATTTTGAATATTGTTTAAAATAACATATTATTTTAGTAGAAGGCAGAAGATATATTTACTTATGTTATTTTAGCAATTATTTTATTAATATCAATTTTAGCAGATGAATCCATTAAAAATCTTTATAGTCAGGTATCAGGTATACACGTCAAATTGCATTTTAATACGTTAAAATAAGATTTTTTTAAACAATGAATTAATTTATGAATACTTCACAAATGTAGAACAAGGAGTGATTGTTTGTATATATTATACCTATTATTAACTATGTATTCTAAAAATAAATCAAAAGAAAAAATAAATTATGTAAAAAACTTTTTACTTGTTTTTCTGCCCTTCCTCGTTGCCGTTTATACACCTACTTCTTCTCTAAGAGCTTATCTAGTAGTCTTTCATCCACGTCCTCCACTTCTGCTTAGAATGTGTACCAGAATGTGACAAATATTTTGAATTCACAGTAGTAAAAAACTGCTGACTTTTGGGGATTATCAGCACTAATCAGCATCTACATACATATATTTTTTTGACAATTCAAGAGTGCCTGTACTAGGTTTAATTGAAATAAATGCTTTGAATTTGAGTTTGACACCATGTCATCCATAAGTGATGTTATTTCACCCTTTTTAGCAATTGTTGTTATTTAACTCTTGTATTGCATAAGGTGTATTTCCTGATCTGATTAAACTTAGCAAAATGATTCCAATGTTCGAATCTGGTAGCACAACTAATTCCACCGCCTATTTCGATGTTCCGTACATTGAGCAAAATCTTTGAAAAAATTGTTTTATGACAAACGTTAGAACTTGATCTGAAACAGTTGAACAGTTTGGTTTTACAAAGGGCCGTTTAACTACAGCCGCAAGCGTGGAATTACTGAAGAGCATGTTCGAGGCCTGGTAGGTGTCGCAAGATGGTCTTGGCAGTTTCTGCAACTTGACCAAGGCCTTCGATTGCGTACATCATGAGACACTCATCAGGAAACTGTACACTGAACGTGTGAACAGGGCTCTCGACCTCCTGACTTCTTATCTGAACAACATAATTCAGAGAGTTGGTGTGAATGGAAAGAGATCTGCGGGCACCGTTGGCGTTCCACAGGGTTTAATTCTGGGTCCTATCTTGGTATTTTTGTAAATTATTTCTCAGGTTATTTTAATGATGGTCTAGCAGTTTGAATATTTAATGCGGCCTACCCACATGTCTCTTCTTAGGTATTGTTCGTCGAGTCGTTGAGCTCCATAAGTTCCGATTTGAGTTACGTACAGGATTACTGACAAAGGCTTGCACTGGCTGGACAGGTCCACTCAAATCCTTTCCTCAAAGGACCATTTCAGACACAAATCTATATGCTCCTGATGATCTGACCAAGATTTCGCTCACAAGTCACACTTAGGTGGCTCGCTCGCACTTTGTACGCGAGCACCGACGGAATTTTCATCGTACTTAATCGTATGATCGTGGTCTTACGAATTAAGTGATACGTTTCTCTATAAACGTCATAATGGCGGGACCAACTCTTGTAATTGAAAGATTCTACTACGCATATTTAGGACCCATATAGTATTATTTTGTCCAGTCCTGAAAATTTTGTACCTCACACGGCATAAACGGAATTTCACGATAATATTGGTCTCGCCAATCAAGCAATCTTCAAGCTGTCAGTGATACTTTTTTATATTCTACACAAAAAGAAAGAAAAAGCTATTTCTTATAAGACAGTTGAATTGCATTATACCACCCAAGATTTCGGGGTAAAAAGGATTCTTATTATTCCCACCTTATTCGTCTGGGTGTTATCAACATGATAGGAGGAGGTACTTAATCCATGTGCATTTTTTAAAAGGTTTTTTTAATCTACACAAATAAATAAAATTGGAGTGTCTGTTTGTAATATTAAAATAAAAGCTTTTTACTAAACGCATGTGGATGTATACACGGTACATAATACCAAAATATTTTTTTTATTATTTTTGTCTGTCTGTCTGTCTGTTTGTTTTGTTCCGAGTAATCTCTGAAACGGCTGGACCGATTTTGACGGGACTTTCACTGGCAGATAGCTGATGTAAAAAGGAGTAACTTAGGCTTCTTTTATTTTAGGAAAAAAAAGGGTCACACGAAAAAAAATTAATACCAATGAAATGAAATTAAGTAATTAAATTTTGAATAATATCCGATTCAAATAGGGAAGTTGTATTATTCTCCGTTTATTTAGGTACTTAACCAAATGTAAACAAATCATTATGAAGAAACGGAGTAACCTATAATGTTTAAAAGTGGATCCTATACGTGAAGATTTCTTAATCTTCATAGAAATTGATTGAATAAATAATATATACTTAGTGTTGTTGTTTTAGCCCAAGAAAATCGTACACCATTGTATAAGTATAAAGAAATTTTTCAATAAAGCTAATACGAAATACTAAAAATAAATAATAATTAAACTAAAAATGCAAAAACAAAATAAAAGAACTAATAAAAGGAGAAATATGTACAAAAACAAAATATCGATTCATAAAATAGAAGAATTTCATTAAAATTAGCATAGGTCTTTTTTACGCGGACTACAGAATTAATAAGTTATCGTAAACTCTGCGAACTGAACACTAACTTCTTTAATAAAATTCCACGCGGACGAAGTCGCGGGTAACAGCTAGTACGTAATAAAAAACAGAGGTGCCATCGATCATTTTACTCGCAAACGTTCGCTCCATAGGTAACAATTTAGAACATTATTAAAAGTGTCGTGTGTATAATTGCATAGGCAAAATAGAAAAAAAACACGCAACATTATTTAAAATTTGGCATAAGTAGGCATTTCGTATAATGATGCTTATATTTCCATTTTCCTCATCATCCATTGAAAGAAACCGAGTATTGAGAAAGACATGGTCAGTGGAACTGCCGACGCTTTGATCCACGCCCACAGACTGAAAATAAGACAATGCTTGTTTTAATAAAATAATCACAATGTACAAACAGTTCTATCCGCACAGTTCCGGGTCAGGGCCTTAGACCGTCAGGTTTGGGTTGTTTCTGCACGTCAGACCATATTCTGGAACACAGAGCCTGTACGGCCCCTGAAAGAGAGCATGCTCGTAAAACTTAATTGGAAAATATTTTAATCGAGACCAAATTATTCTCGTAAGATTTATCGATTTTAATGTTCATATTAAAATTTTTGACGATTTATTAAATACTTACTCCTTGAGATTTAAATCTGCAGACACAAAAATAAATGACATAATTTATCCAATAAAGTACACTTACTCGTAAGGGTCATCGGAAATATAGAAGGCTTGTGGGGTAGGCACCAGTCCGCAGTCGGCGATGTACACGTGCAGTAGGGGCCTATCATCTACATCCGTCGGGGTATGCTCCAACATGTGCACCACATTCTGTCCTTCCACAACCTTCGACAGAGTATTAGCACATAATAAAGTAAATTATAAAAGAATACTTAAGAGTGTTGATAGATAGTAAAAGAGGCCAGTCAGAAGCTAATTAAGAACATCGTCACTTACACCCCCATCTACTTTTCGGGGATTACAGGCGGGACAAATATGATTTAAGGCTTAAATTTTAGGCCCTCGCGTCACTAAAATCAATAGTCCGGTCCAGCCTGTCTGTATAAAACATAACTTTATAATAAGATAATTTTATTCTTACTGCCCTCCCCCAGCGACACCCTAAGCCGAGGTCCGTACCCCGCAGGGGGTGCCCTTAGTGCCCTTCTGCCCTTCGCTTAGTTTTTAAGTTTTTCAAGACCTAGCTGGCGGACTTAATCTATAGCCTGGTTAAGCAGTCGATAACCGTCTAGGTTGACCCACGCGATGCCAATTATAATAAAAACTAAAATCAGAGCAGTACGAATGCGGTAGCGGCGCAGTTGTATGGTGAGATATTTCCTAACAATGTGAAATTGCACAAAAAGCGCGGCACCAGCTATACCGTGACATGTCGTGATGTGTGGCTATGCAATAAGATATTGATTAAAATATAAATAACTTTATTAAAATTACCTTTCCAACTACAGTATGCAAATTATCCAACCAGGGTGTCCCAGTAGTTGTTATAATAAATTGACAGCCATTTGTGTTGGGACCTGGAAAGTAATGTAAGCATTACAAACACATTACTTAAATATTAATCACAAATGACAATTAATCAAAAACGACAGATACCTTTATTAGCCATAGACACAAAGCCGGCGCCACTATGCTGTGTCTCCAAGTTCTCGTCACTGAATGTATCTCCATAAATGCTGGTCGAACCTGAACCATCGTCTGCTACAACATCACCACCTGAAAATTATTTTAATTTATAAATATATTTACTTGTTAATGACAAATAAAGGACAGTTGTGTTTTTATTTACAACTATCACTATAGATATATCAATGCCCCATAGAATACCAGGGGAACATTAAAAAAAATGTGCTTTGTCAAATAATTATCTAATATTAAGCTCACCTTGGACCATAAACCTTTTAATTATGCGGTTAAACGAGGTGCCCTTATAAGACTTCCCCTTGATGCCTTTTGTGGCTAAAACTTTAAAGTTTTTAACAGCATTCGGAGCTAAGTCGCCAAACAAACCTATTACTACACGGCCGAGAAGTTTGTCTTCGCTTTTAATATCAATATACACCTGATCAGTAACACGGAACTGCCGAGCCTGAAACATAAGGGCATGTTGGAATAAAAACACAATTAATTAAGTTTTCTGTTTAGAAATGTATACTCTTATGAGTAGTCTTGAGTAGTATTATGTTTTCACAAAATACAATTACTTACATGAGAAAAAACAAGATGAGTTGAAACAGCAACAAGAAACAACAATGAATTGTGGAAATCCATTTCTAAATTTTTTACTCTTGTCACTTTTACATAAGTGTCCAGTACATAGCAGCCCGACTGCTCCACTGACTTACTGCTTAATTAGATATATGTAGCTAGCTGTCTATGAAAGAAGCCCTTCATGTGCTTAGCATGGCTTAATAGACTCTTTTATTTCATCACATTTGGAACAGTAGTATTGATTCTTTGTAGAGACATAAAACTGTTACTATTTTACAATATTAAAAATATTCTAGTACATTCTTAAAACAGCTTCATTATTTTCTTAAGACCTTAGTGGATGTTTTTAAAACTATATCAGATTGATATTATTGATAATCTTAATTCCAAATAATTGATGACATTTTTTAACAGAAATCAATCTTTTGATAATTAAAACCTCCACTCCCATCACTCATTGATGGATTTTGTATGTAATGGGGCTGTGCAATTCTCTACAGGAACTTTTTTCTGCAAGTCTTTAGCTACAGCACTTGTTTGTTGAGCCATTCGTTTTGTGTCAGACTTTATATGGGCTTTTAGTTTGTCAGAGCGACTAAACTCCTTCTTACAGTTCAAAGCTTCTTTAAAAGGACACTTTAACATCTTCTTGGTCTGATGTAACTTCATGTGCCTCTGAAGCAAATCTGGTCTTTTGAATGTATATTTGCAAACAGAGCATTTGAACTGCCTATTTCCATGTTTTAGCATATGTGTTGCCAAATATTTCTTCATGTGGAAACTGCTGCTACAAATATTGCACTGATATGGTTTCAAGGTCCTGTGTATCTGTAAGTGCAGACGTAATCTCTTATCACTAGCGAATGTCTTGTTACAATGGATACACATTTTATTATGACTCTCTGTTTGCATGTGGAGAGATAGTTTTTCTGATTTACGAAATCTAGCATCACATTGTGAACATTTATATACATTCAAGTTTCTTTGTTTATCTTTAGAGACATCAATGTGTATCTGCAGGTGTGTTGCAATGTCTTCTAAGCTGTTGAATGATGCACTGCATATATGGCAAGTATAAAGGGGGCAGTTGTGCAAAACAGACACGTGCTGAAGTAAACTATCAACTGTATCAAAATACTCCATACAGTCCCCTTGAATGCACTTGTATTTTTTTAGAGACAAATGGTTCTTCTGATGAGCTCTGTATTGGCTGTAATTAACCAAAATCAAGTTGCAATACGGACATGTGTAACTTAAAAGTTCTTCTTCAAGAGTTCTTGCTGTAGTTTCCTTGAGACCATCTGGCCACATTCGATGAGATGTTATGTGTCTCTGCAGGTGGGAATTTTGAACGAAACATCGACCGCATATAGGACACTGGTAAGGTTTGTCACTGTGGGTTTTCAAATGGGCTAGCAAGGTTTTTATCTTTTTGAACTTTTTCTTGCATGTAGAACAAATTAGATCTTTAGGCCATATCTGTTCCGTCACAGAATCAGGGAGCTCACCGCCTTGACGTAATGTTGCAATGTTTTCAGAAAAGGGTTCACTACCAACTGTTGTCGGCACCAAATTAGCATTCCTAAGCCTTTCTTCCGGAACGATATTGTTACATTTTAAACTTTTATGATCCAGGAATACTTGTAAGTTGTTAAACACAGCTTTACATGTTCCGCAAACAAAAATATCTTCATCAATTGAATCCAATACCATAACGTGAGCCATTCTTGGAAAGTATTTGATGATACTGATGAAACTATTTACAGTGGGTGTCGGGATATTTTGAACTTCATTGAATAAATCGAACAGAGATCGAACAAATGATCGAACAATAAATTAGCAAAAATGCCAAATATTTTTTTATGTGTCAAGCTAGTCTTATCAAAGTACTCTGTGGTGTCAAGTAAATAAACAGTTCAACATCAACACTCAAAAAGTGTCAATGTCTTTTTTTTTTTTTGATAATTTAATGGCCAGGCCATTAAATTATGCGTCAATGTCATGTTAGTGCAAATCACAGAACATTAATTTCCTATATAGTTACTTTACTCTTTGATTAATACCAAAGAGTAAAGTAACTATGTAGGAAATTAATACTATCAATGCAATGTGAATGTGACAAAAAGGTGGCAAATAATGTTAAAAAAAAAATACAAACTACAGGGTTCTGTGGTAATGTCCATAGACTATATATACCATACATTTAATAAAAATCAAATCAGTCCAGCCTACAGTCAGTACTGTCACACTGTGTCACTGTCATTTTTTCTATGTCTAAGTCTACGAAGTCTTCAAAGAAAGAAGAAAGCTAATTCAAATTATTTCAAATTCGTCTCCGACTCTGCCTGAGTTTGTGATTGTTTGTAATTCTGTTTCATTGTTGAATCTGCGAAATAGTTAATATTTCTTCAATTATTACGATACACAGTGAAACATAGGTGTGTATTTATTCTACTCTAAGTTGCCATCTTCTATTTTCATACGACGACGCCATAGCTAACACAATGTAAATAATAATTAATACCTTTGAATTATCTTCTATTTCAGGTTAAGATGACTGTAAACAACACCATAGCACATCAGCGTTTGGTTTTAACTGGAGACCGGGAAAGGTACCGACATAAAGTTGACCATACTTTGCATTTTCTCAAAACCCATTCTAGAGTACCTACCTACTACTTACTGGTAGTTTTGCATGTTCAGGTCACCCTAAGCTTTACGTCTAGATCTAAGACCCCTATTACATTACACAATATTTAAGGGTCTTCCTCTGATCTTTCTCTGATTACACCATCCCAATTTAGAGAAAGGGTCCTGAATAATGCATAGTGTAATAAGGCTTTTAGTTTAAACTGCTAAATCCTCTCTTACTATGGATTTAATGAGCCAAGACTAACGGGGGTATCCTAACAAAAATGTTGTTAGGCAAATCAATAATATGAAGCAGCTATTTGTGTCACTGACTCTGGCAGAGCCACCATCAGGGATTTTAATTTTGATAGCACAAAAAATTTGTCGCTAATTAGTCGAAATTTGTCACCAAATATCAGAATTTGTCAGTCACTGGTTCAAAAGTTATAAGGGTTTATAGGTGGCCGATCTGGAGAGAGTTTCCCCAGCAGGGCCACATTTATATCTCAAAAACTAGGGCACCTTGCGAAGATCTGTTTTCTCCCATATTTAGTTGCCAATTAGTCGGGATCAGTCGCCAAGTCACAGATTTAATCGGGTCTTAGTTTAGGAGATATGACAAGTTCAATTAGTAAGGTATAGTCCAAGAGCTAGTCGAAGTTTTTTCGTGAACTATTCGATCTAGCTCTTGGACTATACCTACACATATAAACCCTAATATCTTTTGAACCAGTGACCGATAAATTCTGATATTTGGCGACTGATTCCGACTAATTGGCGACTAAATATGGGAGAAAACAGATCTTCGCTAGGTGCCCTAGTTTTTGAGATATAAATGTGGCCCTGCTGGGGAAACTCTCTCCAGATCGGCCACCTATAAACCCTTATAACTTTTGAACCAGTGACCGACAAATTCTGATATTTGGCAACAAATTTTTTGTGCTATCAAAATTAAAATCCCTGATGGTGGCTCTGCCAGAGTCAGTGACACCAGCTATTTGAGATTTCTATGCAAGTGTTTTTGTTGCAGGTTCAAAGAACTTTTAAGGCGGCGGCTAATAGAATGTGGTTGGAGAGATCAAGTCCGAATGCTTTGCAGAGATGTTGTCAAAGAAAATGAAAGCAATAACATCACATTTGATATGTTAGCTACAAAGGTTACTCCTCGTGCCCGGGCACTGGTCCCAGACACGGTGAAGAAAGAACTGCTTCAAAAAATCAAAACACATCTACTTACTCAAAAAGATCAATAGAATGATCCTTAGATTACTTATAATTTAATTTTAAGTTTCTCTTCTCAATATTATCAACACATAAATATTAAGCTCATGTTATTATTTGCATAGTTGATGTCTGAGTTCTATAATTTATTTTATCAAATTTGGTCGCATTGTAGACTTACAAATGCATATTGATTATGTTGCTACTTCTAAATATGTGTATTTTGTTTCAAATAGAAGTAAAAAACTGATTTACAACCAACAGTATATTTTATTTTATAAACATTTACTATACATTTAGGTTAAACAAAAATATATATATATATTGCTTATACATAATACTGCCATAAGATTCATTTAATAAAGAAAATATTGCCTTGAAAATGTTGTCATGGACATATTTTTATTACAACAGTAGTGGTGGCTACAAGATCTTGTAATTTTGTAAAAAGTAACCATACACACCCTAAACTTAATTAATTATGAAGCTGCCCAGATAAACTTTCTTTGTAGATATGAAATGCTTATATCAATTTTATTATTAATAAAAAGTTTTCCACAAATTATGTCTTAAACATACAGGACATAATTATTTGAATGGGCATCTTTTAATTAAATAGCTTGTTTCTAATAAACTCTTAAAATAATATCACACCTGAAGAAAAGCAAGGATGGCTTTAACTTAGCTAAACATGTTCATCAGTAAGGGAGACCAAGAAAGAATTGATACAATATCAATGTATGAACAAAGGATATACAAATATAAAAATGCATTACAGAGCTGTCATAGTTCAATATAAAAATATTTTGAGCAAATAAAATTATGCTTATTTTTCTAAGGTAAACCCAATACCTATGATAAAATTCAATAAAGAATATAAACTACAAAATTTATAAATAGAAATGGACAACACTGTTACTGTGAGAGCAATTATATCAGTAAGAAGAAAGTGCTAAATGTACTGTACTCGTATTATAGCATTTGTAATGAAAATGCCTTTTGTCATTTTGGCAATCCATCTAATAATATATTAGGATATAATTTCAATAGGGTTTATACCGTTGAGCATAAAATAGGACGAAATTAGGTAATACATAATGTATTCATCTATTGAAATAGACGCCTGAGTTCAGCTAGCCTTGCTAGCATTGTATAACATTCGAATTAATACTACCAATCTAATAGCATAGACAATCATTATAATTTTACTGCATTATTTCCATCACCATTTCAATATGCCACTAATGCATTCAAAATACACAAATATCATTCAGCCACAACTTAGGTGTAAACTACAGACATTATAAAGAAATCCCTCTTCAATTCTAAATAAAAATGTAAACAGCTTGAGAAGGAAATAATATATAAATGCATTTATATGTATATCAAGAAAGATCTAATCGAAGATTATGAGCAATAAATTTTCTTAGTATATAAATATCCTTAAAGCTCTTTGATACCTGATCTAAAATTTGGTAATACACAATTACATATTACACATTATTTTATGTACAAAGTTATACAAATGGAATGTATTTTGGACTCAGTTTATACCTTTGATCAAGTACAATTCATTTGATTATGTATAACTTAATAATGTAGCCATAACAATATTCAGTACTCTCTTACTATTTTAAAGTTAAAACTAATTATTTTATATAATAATTCTACTTACACATCAAATAATTGATCAATCCATTTACACAATACTGCTGATTACTAATGAGCAATTTAATAATCAAAATTAATTGCTTCAATGAATTTATTTTTATGTACACACGACGCCACATCAAGTTATACATTTCCAGTTTTAGCTGACCTCGCATTATAGAGGCTTTTCGTAAACGAGAAGTCAGCTTATACTAGCAATGTATAGCTTGATATGTCGTTGTGCGTACAAGCATTTTAAAATTGGAGCTATAAACAAAATAATTACAGCACACACCGTGTGTTAATAAAATACCGAAAACGAGGCGACTGTTCTATTTTTTTTTAAATAGCTGCAAAACGTTTTTTTATTATTACGTTATAATTATAGCTTGACCACATAAATGCCGACCGACGCTACGCCCCGTAATAAACATTAACAATAGACTATCTACCATCAGATTAAGTTTGCTGGTACTGTAGGTACTGATTTAATTTAACTCCTACCGATGAATTTAGACATCAACGAAGCTAAGGTAATTTACGTTACATAGGTACGTATTTAAGAATATAATTACTACGTATCTTTATCTTTTTTTGCGTGTCTCTTTGGTCGGCCGGTCATTTTTAAAATGATGACGGTGTAAAAAGACCAATCACGAAACCGTCATCTACGCATTCTGTACATGTACAGACGCCAGCACATCAAGTTACTACAATCTGTCAGATTTCTTTAATAGATTTTCGACTTTATTGCTAGAGCATAAGGTTCAAGGTTGATTGGGAAAATCCGACAGTTTCGGGTAGGTTGACCTGCTGGCGTCTGTACATCAAACTTTGTGCAATAATAATTGCTGGGAAATGACTTTTTTTTGGTTAGATTTGCTGTTTACGGTAGTGTGCAATGCAAGGCACACAAAACATTGTGCCTATGGCACACAACGATACAGGGGTCGTAAAGGGATCTAAAAATTTAAAATCAGATTTCCAAAAAAAAAAAACGCACTTCGGGAGTGCCGACAGAAGTGAGAAAAAAAACACAAACAATACTTTGCCATCATATCGGATATACATTAAAGGCGAGTACATCCCGAAGACAGCCGATCGCATCCGAAGCGGGTATTTTTGTGTTATGAACACGCGCAGTGTCGCTTACGGTAACAGTGGCGCGAGTTCAATGGTTTTTACCCATCTCAAAAATTGCCCAACGCGCCTAAAGAAGTTTTCACGTCAAAAAAATGGCCTATTGACCTTTGACTTGTCTGTAACCAGAAGGTTCCTAGGTATGGTCCAGTACAAAAAAAATATCATTATAACGGGAAAAACAAGTGACTCTCGGCTTCATCATTAGGGTATTTTTACACCCGTTATTGTATTTTCCCAATTCGGGTTCTCTGAGCATACAAATATTACTAACAGATTTGCAATTATATTAGATATGACCAGCGGTTACGTAATTTATCGCGTTTGTAACATATATACAATACCTATTGGCTTTTTAATTGAGAGATACTTACGCACTTAAAATAATCTCAGTTATTTATATTTACGGTAGTACTATTTGGCAAGTTAAAATTCAGTAACACGAGAAATAGCAAATGCAAGCCAACATAACAAGTAATTATGAAGTATATGTGCAATTTCAGCTTCAAGAAAGAAATCAAGCTACTTTTTACATTAGGTAATCTATAATCAATTTAGAAAATAACTGCCGTAGATATGTAATTTAAATAACTAATAATATATTTTATCATAAGAGATTCATCTATCAATAGGAACATAGTTTTCTAATGTACCTTAGAAATACTCAGCTGCAATATTTTACTCATCTACTAAAAACTTGTAAATAAAGATCTGAAGCTAACTCATAAAATAGACATTCAATAACATTCCATTAACAAAATGTGGCGTCAACATTAGATAATAAAATTTCGAGATAAACAACACAACAGATCAGCGAATATTGGCTATTCACAACCCGCGCATGACATGCGCTCAATTTTGATACCTTTGGCTCCTCGCTCGCATCGAGACGGCACAGTCACGAGATTCAATGATTAGCGAAGATAAATAGCAGATCCTCGACACAATTGTGTAAGTGGAGACCAATCTCACCACTCACCGATCGATATATACAAATACATATTGTAGAAATCTATAACACCTGCCCTAAATAGGTTGAAAATTAACTTACATCGATGCGGCCGTCGATGACATCATCAGTCGCAGCCGGGTGGTACGTACATTTTACACGAAAACAACGTTAGAGCGTCTGTTTGCACCTGTAGCCCGCGTTCTTTCGGAGCCGGCCAGAGAAGCGAGCGTGTGAACACGGGTGCCGTCAGTGGCAGTGTGTCAGCAGGGCGGCTAGGTATGCGCGGCCAGCCGGGCCAGGGGCGGAGCGCGGCGTGCGCGGGTGGCCGGCGCGCGCGCCACCAGCACCAGGGACGACGCCAGCGCCAGCCGCACGGGCACGCGGGACCCACCCGGCAGTCTGCGCAATATTACATGCTTATTAATAAAAAAAAACTGACAAATGCTACGGTCGCTGCACTCTCCTCATTGTGCATCAGACGTCCTATTGCTATGGATTAAATTATAATTCGTTGTTACACTTACTTGACGAATACAGTGGTGACGGCGGCGCGCGTGTCGGCGGTGGGCTCGATGGCGACGGGCCGCATGTCGGGCGCGCGGCGCCGGCGCGGCCCCGATGACGTCACGGCCGACGGCACACCGCCCGACAGGATCACCGTCACCGCCGCGAACGGCCGCTTCGCCATGTGCAGCATCTGTGATACAGTTTATTTTTAATATACTCACTAAATTTATAACGCGTTTGTATTTTTAAGAAATAATTGGTAGAATCCGTCTACACTATAAAATTGAACTGATAAACCAATGTTGGCGACAATTTGTGTGTATATCAAGTTTATAAGAGCGCACAATTTTAGTTTTTAGAAGATATTTATTTATTATTTTAAATACAACACATAATTAACACACACACACACAGTGTCTAACTCCTTACCTCAACAACATGTCTCCGTCGGGCGCGACGCACGTCGGCGGCTTGTTTCGCCTTCCACGCGACCACACACGCCGCCAGGAACAAGAAAAAGCACGAGAAGAACACGGAGAAAAACACGAACAGATCGATGTGCAGCTGATCTTGTCTGAAGAATATCACGCCGAAGCTTGCAGCGCCATCTTCTGTATGACGCGCGCGAATCACAATGTAGAACTTAGTGTGGGTTAGGTCATGAACGTTTTGAGGCAAAGTGAGGACTAATCGGTTGCGAAGATTCCTCACTCGAAGCAGTATATTCCTCCTATCCACAGTCACGTATGTAGCCAAATCCTTCGCAGTATAATCAGCGAGTGTGTACTCAATCTTGTCATAGTACCACGTGACTCGTGGTTCCTCCGGTACATGCTCATCGAATGATGGCATCCTTCTACTCGGCTCATGCTTATGATACGTAGGGTCGAGTTCCACCGCATGGTCGCCATTACTTGAGTTTACTGAAACTACGAATGAACTGTCGTTCGGACTGAGGTATAAGTCGACAGCCCCCTGAGTCACGTCCACTATCACTCTTATGTCCACGTTCATGTATCTTGGGTTTACTGCTACGAATACTGTCTGACCAGGATACAACGGTCGTGGCTTGATTTTGCACTCATCTGAGAATAAAAAGCATTTTTAATAAAAAAAAGTGTTTTTTTGGTTTGCTCTTCTTTCATGCAGCAACAGAGCACCGGATCTACGTGATTTTTTGCATGGCGTAGTGATAAACGCTATGGTTGTTTTCTTTAGGAATGTCTCAAATCTCCTTTGAGATGAGAATCAAAAGAATCAAGGAAGTTCAGCAGTGGGCAAAAGCTGGTATGTAAAAGAGATAGTATAGAAAAGCATACCTATAGATTTTCCATCAAAGCACAGTTTGTTTTCAATATTAATCGTCTTGTAACACTGGTGTCCATTCCTGGGGTCGCCCATATACAGGTCCTTGCACTTGACGCACTGATAACGCCAGCACTCCTGCGCAGAGTTCTTACTGGAGGAGGTCGTCTGACACGAGATGTCACTCTCAGTGTTGTTGCCACAGTTACACTTCTCTCCTGTGACTGGGTCACAAGTGTCACCGTGTCCGTGACACTCGCATCTGAAACAGGCAAACAATGTTAATGTGAAGGGTCAAAAGTATCACAAGCTGTACTAAAATAAAAGTATCAAAATTAATTTGAAATAAAATGTTAAGGCTGGGTTTAGTGCTGACCGTGCGCGCTAATTATCGGTCGTGACCGAGCGTTTAGTGCTTAGCTAACGGCAAACTGAGTACTCATAAGAGAGGTCACAAGAGATATTGCTTACGCGCATATGGTCGGTCGCTCGGTCAGCGTCGTACTAAATGTCAGTGGTGCATGTAGTGGTTCATAAGTGTTCATAGATATAGCTACGTTCGACCGTTGTCAGCGCTGACCGTCGGTCGAACACTAAATTTGAATTTGAAAGGATAAAATCTGATGACGGTTAAAAAAAGTTGAAAAAAAAATTGAGTTGACTGTTTAAAGTTACATGGAAGTTGTGTATTTTAATAAAATACAGGTTTAATCTCTGTACATTTTGTAGAGCAGGCCGATACAATTATAGGCTATGTCCGTTTTTTAATTACTTTTTCCTTTGAATATTGCTGTTTCAATCATTAAAATACACTTACGGTCTACAAGGGTCTCTAAAATCATCCGATCCTCTGAAGTATCCTTCAATGCATCGCTCGCAACGGGGTCCGTCGGTATTGTTAGCACATCGCACACAGCGGGCTTTAGCGGCCCCGTCCCTGAAGTCGTCAGGGTCTGCGGGGCCTCCAACGTCCCGCGACGTAGGGGCCGCGTCCACCTCGCTGGTACAGATGGATGTGTGGCCGTGGCAGTATGTAGAGCATGGCACGCACTGCACATTGTTCACAGGATCGCCCACGAAGTTTGGTTTACACTTTTCGCACTGATCACCCTACAAACGGAACATATTGTTCGGTAAGATAAGTTGAAAGAAAGAACACAATTTATGGTTACTGAGCAATAAACTGAATAGACGAAACTGTTATGATCGGCTTGACCGGATTCGTACACATACACGAATAAATGGACTGTTTAATTTTAACGATTTGCTTCTTATCTGTCAGTCGTAAGCGTTCGGTCTGATCGGATCACAAGCCACACACGGTTCGGAGTTTGTGCAGATCAGACGGAGCTGAAGGTAGAACCGTGTATATGGGCGCTCTAAGGGAAGATTCAGAGACAAGAGTTAGGGTAACCTTACGCATAGATCCAAAATGCACTGATGTTGACAGAGCAAAATGAAAGTTTATTTCAGTTTCGTCTCCGTGTTTTACTCTAAGATAGGTCGAAAGAAAAAAAACTTAATTTTCGAGAAGAACCACATACCATTGTATTATTATGGCACTCGATACACTTGTCAAGCTTATCAGGTCCTTCGCAGTCAGAGTGTCCGTTACACTGGCACTGGATGGTGCAGTTAGCGCCGACGTAGCCGAACTCGCAGCGGCACACGTCGGGCTGCACGCACGCGCCGCGCACGCAGCCCTGCGAGCACACCGCCACGCAGCTGCCGGCCGCGCCGCCCGGCCCGCCCGCCCCGCCCGCCCCGCCCGCGCGCTTGTGGCCCGCGCCGCATGCGCACTCGTAGCCTTCGGGCAGGTCACGGCATACCTGATACACAATGAAACGCATAAGCATAGTAAGCCTATAACGTTCCCACGGGTGGGACACAGTAGGCCTCCTCTTTGTGAGAAGGACTGGGTCGAAATCCACAAGGGGAAAGGTATATTTGTCAAAATTTAGTTTCACTGTATGTGATTTCGGAAAAATAACTTTAATGCCAACACAACAAAGTTTAGTTTCTGCTATAACTTTTTTTTATCATTTTCTATTATGCTAGTTATCCCAAAATCAACTTTATTGACCAACCCATAAATGTAATATCTGTTTGAACAGCAATTATGTGAATTGGAAAGAATAATATTTGTATAGACTATATGTTACAAAATTACACAAAACTCACCTCAGACTCAGCTTTACACTGATGATGGTTATTTTCACACTCGTTTTCAGGCGGACAGCGCGTGTAGTGCCAAGAGAAAGTATCGTTAGAATAGTCGTCGTGGTTCGCGGCCGTGTACACCGCGGCGCAGGTGGTGCGGGTGGAGTAGTCCAGAGGCGCGTCGATGGAGCCCTCGGAACACACGCCCTGACCGTTGGCGCCTGACAGCGCGCACCAGCCGCAGTGAGAGTGGTGGAGGCACTCCGAGCACTGAAATGAAATTTTTGTTATGCAAACAATTAAAATCACTTTTTCACGCTCTTGCTCAAAAATACCGTCATTGTAGCGTCCCAGAGCGAGGAAAAAATAGTATATCTTCCTTTAGAGGAAAAAGTTTTTTTTTTTACCAACGAGCCTACTAAAACGAAAAAATCTTTATACAGAAGTAGAATAATCCATGGGACTTATTACTGTTTAAAAAAAAAAAAAGAATTTTTGCATTTTATTTCTGAAAACGGAAGAGCAAACTCTTCCGTTCCGAGGCAGCCGCCTCGTGTAATGGGTCATTTTAGCCCCTTGTATAACAATCTACTATTGCGTGTCATCTATTGCAAGCTGAAAAAACTTAGATGTCGACACACTATTACATGCTCAGTAACTATGATTATCGAAAACGAATGTGAATCGATTCGTTCCTGACCGAATCATTTAATAATAATTTCCTACCTGCTCAAACGTGTCACACGGCGCAGGACACTTGGTCTTATCCGCCTTAGTAAGTACGAGACCGCAAACGCCGCCTGCGCAATACACCGGTTGATATGCGGGTGAGATACACTTTCCCAGGTATGTAGCCCAGCGGCACTCCGCAAACCCTCCCTCACCCCCGTCAGTACTCAAACACGACTGACAATCGTCCAACATCGTGCATCTGTTCGGACACTCTTCGCTCTTCGTCGCGCGGAGGCTTGTTCGGCCGGGCTCTTCTATTAACGCGCACGTCCAATTGAAAAGCTCGACGGATTCTTCTGCTATACGTGTTAGTTGACCTGAAAATAATATGAGTTTAGTATAACTACTTATTTGAATTCAGAATCTCAGTTAATTATCAAGTTTTGGGGCAACAAACTCGATGTCATATATATCAAAAATTCAAATTCCATTGCAGTCAAAATTTATTTACGATGTTTTTATTACAAACGTCAAAAAACAACATAAACTACATAACGCTAAAGTAGGTACATAGTTGATTAAGTGATAATATATGGAAATTATTTAGGATTGGGTAAAGTTTAAAATAAGCAAGTTTTACAATCATGACCAACTAACTCATGATGAACTCATTTTACCTTCTCTGACAGCGTGTCTCGTCCATGTGCACTCTTTAGCACCAACACATTTCTCGCAGTCCGATGACGCGCATCTTAGTTCAGGACAGTTATCCACATTACTGATGTAAGTAGTGCCTGCGTTGCATTTCATGCTGGTACAGGACTCATCCGTAGGTACGCATTCACCTAAAATTTATATTTGTTTTAATCTGAGGATGTTTAGATAAAATGCGTTCTCAATAGATGTGATTCAGGAAAAGAAACATCAATGGCTTTACATAAAGTTAAGTTTCCGCAACTTCAATATTTTATGACCTTTTCAATAGTAATAGTCATTCCGAAATCAACTTAATTTACGCTCATGTAAAGTTGATATTGGTTTAAGTTATGTGAATATCAACTACACTTGTATGTAAATTAAGTAGATTGAACCATGAATGAATTTCACATACCGACCGCCGCAGCGCAGGACTCGCACCATCTGCAGGCAGGCTTGTCTTCGGGGTACATGGGCCACGCGGCCAAGCAAGACGTGCACGTCGTGAAGTTCTCACAAGCACGGGTCGACACCAGCTCAGCATCACAAGCAGCTCCAGGATTCACCGACACACTGTCACTTCCCTCACACCCCGGCTTATCCACAGAAAAACACTTTGTATAGTTCCCTGTATTACAGAAACTACACCCCATATGGCTTCGACATTCAAACTTATTCGAACTCCATAGTGAGCACAGGTCTTCAGGGAGTGATATCCGGGTGACCTGACAGTGGGCGCTGCCTGTCCAACCTCCTATTATGTAGATGTATCCTTCGTTTTCCGTATCAATGTCGATTGCCATTGCGTGTGCAATTGTAGGCGGTGGTGAATGACCCACGATACTAACACCTGAAAACATGTGTTACATTAGAAGGACAATAATTTGAAAGGGAATTCAGCTTCATAAAATAATAGTTATACAAACCTTTGACGAGTCGGACCCATTGGTTGCAGCTGTAGATGTAAGCTATAAGAGAGTCAGATCTATTCTCAGGGTCGGTTCTTCCACCGAATATGATCATGTAATCATTTGTCGTCACTGCTGAATGTAAGTAAGTGGCTTGTGGTAAATTGTCGTAATAGTTGTTTAAAATAGGGAATGTAGGCAGTTCACTCCATTGTTTGGTGGGATAGTGAAATGAAAAGAGTTTGTTAGAAAGGACAGTGCCGTTGTATGCATATAAAACCCCTCCATACACATACAGACTCTGCGAAGGCGCGTGGTATACAGTGCTGTGACCAATTATTCCAGAAGGCTTTGCGCCTTCATCTTTCAATTTGATCCATTTCTCATTGTCAAGATCGAACTCCCACACGTCAAACATGAAACCTTCTTCTAATGAAAATCCTCCAATCAAAACCAAACTTTCGTAATCCAAATATTTTTGTAAAGTCAATGTGTGTCCGGCGAGGGATGGGGGCTGACCATCTTTATCTTTGTTACGGATATTGCTCCACCTCTGGTCTTTCAAGCTGAATTGCCAAAAGTCTCCAAGCGTTTTGTTGTGTCCACTCTTCTCTTGTAAACTTAAACCTCCATAAATATAAATATTTTGTTTCGAGTGATAGATCTCAGCAGCATGGAAATATCGACCTTCTGGCATCTTAGCGTCTGGCGTCGCTTCTAAAGTTACTTGCATCCACGTGTTATTCTTTGTGTCAAAAAATCTTATGTCATTTAATGGACCGTGAGAAAGAGAATATCCGCCGAACATCCATAGCCCGCGTCTATCAGCCACTAAACTGTGGCCGAATCTGGGGAGAGTTTTCCTCAAGTGATCTAAGCCATCAGATAAATATTCTGAGTTGAAAAGCTCTGTAAATACCAGTTGTGTTTTGTCTAGTCTGATTGAGCAGTCATCTCCACCGAAACCTTCGTTACATAAACATCTGCCGTAGCTGGCGTCACATATACCGGCGCTGGCCGCCATGCTGCAGTTATTGCGGCAGATCTCAACTTCACAGTTCGGGCCGCCGTAACCTTCGCGGCACACACAGTGCCTTTTGTTGCAAACTCTCGGCCAGGTACAGTAGCCGTCACACGCCAGCACCTTGTAGCTGCCCTCGAACCCCTGCTCCGGCTGCCCCTGTTTGTAATGGACTGTCAGGTTACCACTGCGAGCCTCAATGACACCCGAAGAGGCGCCGTTACAGAATACACCCAGTAACTGACTTTGCTGGTTGTTACTCAGATCAGGCACCCCACCGAGACCATCATAAACGTAAACTGCATTCTCATCACAAGGAACGTCGAAGGTGGACGAATTAATGGTAAACTGAATGATAGCATCCTTTATATCTTCTGCAGAAATAATCCATAAGCATTCTTTAGATGGTCCAATCGTTTTGATATCGGGGTCAGTTTTATAAGAACCAATTCCTTCGGTTTGTGTCGCATTTAACATTCCTCTGGGTTCACACTGATAGTAACATCGTCCGCCGTGTCTAGGATCACCATAAAACTTTGGTTTACATCGTTCACAGTTCAAGCCTTCCGTATTATCTTTGCAAATACATTCTCCGGTGGCGACATCACACACGCCGCGCGCGTCGTCGCCGTGATCGTTACAGTCACACCGGCGGCACCCCTGCCCGGTGGTCGCGTTGCCGTGGCTGCCGGGCTTGCACGACTCGCAGAACTCTCCCTCCGTCCAGTCCTGACACTCATCACACCGACCCACGCCGGTCCTACACGTCGAGTGATTGTGACAACCGCAGTTTATGGAACAGTCCGCACCCGTCCAGCCCAGATCACAGTGGCACTTATATTGAGGAGCTCCTAGACAATAACCGTGGATGCAGTTATTGTAGCAGGTTCGCATGCAGCTTTTCTTACCATCTCCGATGTATCCCTGTTTGCATTTACACGTGTACGAGCCGTGAGTGTTGTTGCAGATAGCGTGTTCATTACAGTCGTGCAGGCCGAGCCCGCACTCGTCGACGTCGGGGCACTGCGCATACGCCCAGCCCGCGTCCACTGACGTCACGTTGAGCACGGCGGCGCAGTCGGCGTGCGAGCGCGTAAAGTCGCCCTCCGTGCACGCGCCGTTGATAGGGTTCTCGTGCGAGTAGCACCAGCCGCAGCCCATGCTGCGCAGGCACGCGGAGCACTGCACATGGCGGCGGCACGACTTGCACTGGCCGGACTTGCGCGCCGTGTCGTCGGGCGGCGAGGACGCGCGGTCCAGCCACTCGCGGCAGAGCCCGAACTGGTACTCGCTGGTGTAGACGCTAAAGCTGAAGCACTGGCGCGTGGCCTCGCACCACACGCAGCGGCCGCGCTCGTCCAGGCAGTGCTCGCAGTCGGCGCGCAGGCGGCAGGGCGCGGGACACTGCGCGGCCGCCGTGACCGCGCCGCCCGCGCGCCCGCGCCGCGCACATCGCGCCTCATCCGCCCACCACTCGCAGTAGTTGCCGCCCACGCAGCGCTCGCAGCTGATGTAGTTGGAGCAGTTCGGACAAGCGGCCGGCTGCAGCGTCAGGTAGCGCCACTCGCCGTCCGCCATGCACGAGATGGTCTCGTCGGTGTTCCGAGGTTCGCACTTGTTCGTCAGCTCGCACCAGCCGCACGCGGCATCCGAGAGACATAGCAGACAGTTGTCGTATTTGCACTGGCCGTCTGAGTATGGCTCCAGAAATTCGAATGTGAACACCTAAAACAATGTTTTCTATTTAGTTCTTATCCGCAGTATAAATAATACGACATTCTGACTATACAAAGTAGGTATATAATATAGCATAACTACATAAATCTCTATAAAAAGGGAATATAAATAAGGTATTTTCTTCAATAAAAAAAAAAAAAGTTTAATAAACTATAACAACTAACCCAACTAGGGATAAAAAAAATATAAACATCCAAATTTAGAACCTCCTCCTTTTTTTTGAAGTCGGTTAAAAATTAAGAAACAAGTAGAAGATGCTGATTGGTACCATCGTATTATTGAGTAAGAAAAGTATTTTGATTAATATGTTAGATATTCCTGTTTATTCAGTTCTGTTGAAGTCACATGAATAACGTTGTAACTCGATTCAATTGCCGAATATCGTGCGTATTTTTTTAGCCTAGATTGACGTCATCTCCATTGTTTTTTTTGTGTATCAAATTATAATGTTTGCTTTTTGTAGTTCTCGTCAAAATGTAGGGAACAGCAGATTTTTTTTTTCGCGTTTTCAGGTTTGGTCCCATAGTAAAAGTTGTTCATTACGATGAGAAGACGCTTTGCCGTAGTCGGGTAAAAACAAAAGAAAAATGGAAATAGGAGTAAACAAGCATTACCTTAGCGCTTTCCTGAGACTTGTTGTGAAGCAGTTCCATTTTGGCGTGATGATGTGATGGATATAACCCCGTATGTAATGAGTCATTAGCGTGCATGTCAACGGCCAGACGTCCAGGGAACAATGCTGGCCAATCCACGAGGGAGCAGGCAGATGGCTGCGCGGTCAGGTTGGCTACTGGGCCACCAGCGTCCCCCAAAGCCAGAGAAATGTTCGAGTATCCCGCGCAAATGTGCAATGTTTCACCTGTCCCGTTCCAGTACTGTGGTATATGCAACCAACCCCTCAACCGCGCCTCACTCGGCCCACTAAAAATATGGTTACTCCCCCCTCCCGTAACCCAATCAACCGTTGTCGCATTAACCACAGAAACCCCATCTGGGTGGTTCCAATCTGCTGGTTGCTGATATCGAAGAAAAGTGAGACCGGGTCGTTTGTCTAGTATTTTACATTCGTCAGGAGTCGTTACTTCTGTACCGGTGCTGCCCCACCAGCCGGGATTTTCTGAGGGTGTGTCTTCTCCGCAAACGCCATAATTGTCTATAAGAAAAAGTTTCACGTAACTTATTGCTTTTTAACATTTAATTATTATTATTTTATTGAGTATTGAATATGATTGAATGTTACGATGCGTTTCACTGCTAGCATTCGAAGTGAATATTCACGTTGATGTAACTATTTAATTGCTTGTCAATATTTGTTTAACAAGCAAATTATAGTTATTCGAAATGGTTGTGCTCATTGGAATGTCGACATGCGAATAGAGGTGCGTCTACACCAAGGTTTCTTTAGTGAGTAAAGAAACTTTGGTGTAGACCCACCATTTGACCATTAGCTACAGACTGCTTACCATCTTTATGATGACACCGTGCATTCTGCACGCACCAGTTACACTGATCCAAGCCGAGCTTCGTGCTGACAGATGGCAATGGCGTGCGGCTACTGTTCCGCCTTCCGGGCGGCGGACCGTGTATGAGGCAGGAGTGGCAGTCGCCTAGCGCTGGGCATATACCCCCACATCGAATTGATTGGAGGTTCGTTGTGCAGTTGGCTCCTATCCTTCTACCGTAGCAAGTCTGAAAAAAAAATTGTCAACCAAAATTACTTAGCATATTGTTCTATTATATATCGGGATTGTATTACAAAGTGTTAGAGCCAACACTGGTCCAGTGGTGCATTGTGAGAGAGAGATAGACGATGGAACTTTACAGGACAAATTGTACCAACTCTTTTTTCGCACTGAAACCATCAAGGCTTTTAACGCTTTGAAATATTCTAAATCTACTCTTACATAATATATGATAAATAATAATAACGTACATCGTCAGCAGAGCACCAGCCACACTCGGGGTCGGCAAGGCACTCAGGTTGGGAGCGATGTCGCCGACACGCCGACTCCGGGTCGTCGTTAGTGATACCAGCCTGCCAACTAGGTACCATATAGGCTAATAGATCACCTGTAAATTAAAGAATAATTTAGAAGAAGCCTGCCGTGTTGGTAGGGGCTGCAGCGCAGCGGTCCTGGGTATAATCCCCGAGTAGGGCAAAGTTTAACTCCAAGAAATTCTTATTGTTATTATTAATATAAATTCCCGCTAGAAGCCAGGATTTCGGCACGATTTATGACGTAACTCGAAAAATTTTGAACAAAGGTTGACTGGTAGCAAATGCCTAAAACATTAAAGTCAGTTTATGAACATTTTTGTGTTTGAAGTAAGTGATAAATAAATTTATAAGTGTAGGTGTACCATTTTCAGGTATTAAATTGGAATAATGTGTGTTCTCGGACGATTTTTAACTCACAAAAAAAAACAGTGGCACTCCGGGAGTGCCGACAGAAGTGAAAACAAAACACAAACAGAATACTCTGCCATCACTCACTGACATATCGGATATACAATAAAACCGAGTACATCCCGAGGACAGCCGAACACATCCGAAGCGGGTATTTTTTTAATCATCTTATAAACAAAACACGCGTGGTGTCGCTTACGGTAACAGTGGCGCGTGTTCAATGGTTTTTCCCATCTCAAAAAATGCCCAAGGCGCCTAAAGAAGTTTTCACTTCAATAAGATGAATAATAATATTAGATAAACTCACCATTGACATTTCCATGATACCCTCCAGCAATTAACAAAGTAGACGGAGGCCGCAAGGCAGCCGCATGCGCAAACACTCCCTGCTTCTTCGGATAGAACCGCCGCACTTTCCCCAACACGTCGAGAGGGATCCAAGAATGGCAGCCCAGGTGATAGATGTACATCTGGCCATCGTAACAGATTTCCTCTCTGTTATGGCGATGAGAATATCCGCCAAATACGACCAGATAGTTTCCTGAAATTGTTTGGTGAATGTTAATTCCAACGGTATAACAGACTTTAAGGATATAGTGTCCATTTACCAGACTAGCAATGCTTAGTCTCGGAATATTACTAATGAAAAACTAAAAAAAAAGTTAACATAAGTATACTGTATACATACTACATAGCTTAAAGTCCGTTTTTCAATACTCTATTGTAAAGCAAGGCGCAGGTGCTGGTCTGGTAAATGAATTACTTCCTTTTCAGCTTTAATTAAATAACAAGATAGTAGCATACCAATAACAGTTGATGTGTGAAACGCCCTCTCCCGCGGTACGTATGTGTCACGTAAATGTGCTCTAGGATAGAGTATTTCGCTCCAGTGTTTGTAGTCTATGTCGAAAGCGAACATTCTATCCGAAAGCTTAGAAAATCTGAGAATAAATTAAAGAATTTTGGTTACTTAGAATATCGCGTGAATACACTATGTCGAAAGCGAACATTCTATCCGAAAGCTTAGAAAATCTGAGAATAAATTAAAGAATTTTGGTTACTTAGAATACCGCGTGAATACATAATTATCGATACTATTCCATCCTCTATTGTCGTCAATAGATTGAGCAGAGGGGCAATTCTCGATTTTAAGAACATTCACAGTCTGATGTGTCTCAACCTGTCAAAAAATAACTCTAATTTTCCTAAATTTTTGACAAGTTTTTGACATTGATTGTCTGAGACGAGATTGCAACTAGATTTTGAACGTTTTTAATTACGGGAATTAGCCTGATAAAACAAAATTGGAGCAATAAAAATTTTAAATAATGATAACAAATTTGGATTACCTTGCTACACTGGCGACTACGCCTCCATACACCAAAATAGAATTCGAATACGTATGATACACCGCGGTGTGCGCAACCACCCGCACATCCAGTTCTTTGCCGCCTCTCACTTGCACTCTTTCCCAAGCCTCTGTGTTTACATCACCCAGCTTTATTTTGTACATACTGCAAACAATAGAAGGAAGGAAACAAATTGTTACTAATTATTCATTCAAATGTAATCAGAATCAAGTCAATTGCATGATTATTTACCTTGAGGAAAACTCCCCGTCTACTGTACTTCCGCCAAACAGATACAATTCATCTCTGACGGCGGTCAATGTATGCCGAGTTAGGCCAGGAGGGATGAAAGTGGAGTTCATAGCCCTCAGAGTCCAAATATCTAACACAGCGTCATACATCCATAGTTCAGAAGATAAGGTGCCATCAGAGAGTTTTCCGCCATACAACACGAACCCACTACCAAATGCACATGCCGAGTGACCATACCTCGGCTCTGGCTTTGTCGTGTTTGGTTTCATAACATTATTTACTACCTCTGGTTGCTCAGTGAAATGCAAGTAGCTTTCTGAATATGGAGTAGGTGCATGAGAGTACATGAGAGGTAGTGTGGTCTTGTCTTGATTTGTAAATGATGACAATAGTAAATTAAATAATGAACTCCTGTTACCTATTTGCCAGCTGCCATCAACATTTCCCTAAAAACATTTAAATATTAAATAGTTTTTGCAGTTAATACAATAGTATGGATGGTATATAGGGGGGCAGGGACATTTTATAACGGACCGGCGCTAAATAAATGTACGTAAAAGTTCAGTATCATGTACTGCATCCATTTTACCAGGTTGCGCGTCGATGACCCTACCACCCTGTATATTGCATTTTCGAGGTTTCCCTACCACCCTGTATATTACATTTTCGAGGTTTGCTTACCTTAGTAAATAAAGTTAACAGAGATTTGTCAATCTCTTCGTTGGTAGGGTACCTACGTAAAACTTTTCCATTTTCATCATACCACTGACTAGTCGAAAACCTATAAATTAATATTATATAATGTTCAATTAATCAAGCAATAATAATTAACAGATAAATGCGATAATGAAGTGTAAATAAAAATCATTTTAAATGGCACAAGTCTTTAGAACAGTAGTAATAAAAATTAATCTTGGACCATTTACTTGTCAACCAGTAAAGCAATTATTACAATCATTTACAATAAAATGTTGCAAAAAATTATTGTTTACTACTGTTCTTTTTAGTTTTTTTTTAATAGTAAATTATGATAATGAGCATATTCAGATTCACATTATGAGCACTATTATATTACCACTAATACCGGTATGTTAGTTCACATATTCGGTTTTTAACCAATACAAAATACACCTTATTGCAATTTCATAAAGTTTGTTTTGTAACAGCAAATCACTTTTTTTTTAAATACTCCAAGTTTTTGCATGCCTTTAGGGTGGCAATTGGTAATTTTCACTATCGAAAATATCAACCTTGTTGTGTTGCTTCGCAAGGTGTGGGTAATCCATTAACATTATTTATTAATTTTGGCATATTCAACCTTGACATTTCTGAAGTTTATTCATAAGGTCATTTTAACTTACTTGTATACCTCCAACAAGCCCAATACTTTGTTCAGATCATATCCTCCAAATACGTAAAGTGAATCGGTATGGTTTACATAGACAGCTGTATGAGCTGTTCTCTTGGTCATCCCACTCTCTGTATGAGACAGCCAGTGCCAGCTATTGCCTTCCTTGTCATTTTTCTTTAAAGAACATGATTCACCAGAGTACCTGTATTAATGAGATAAAACTGCACCAATTGGTAGATAATAATACGGTGTTATCGGGCTATCAGTTTATTGCTGTGCAAGGTCCATCTCAAGTTGTATTAAGATATAGAAAACTCTTTATTATGCACACCATAAAAATGACAGATATAAATGTAGAAATTTTATAACAGGTGACTCAATGGGCAGTCATATCACTAAAAGAAATCTTTAAAAGACAACCACAAAATGTGTATTACAACACATATTGTTGAACAATATTGTCCTGTATAAAATAAATCTAATTTATGACATTTAACTAAAGAAGGAAGGAAATATCTTGAGGAAAATAATTATCTTGTAAGAAATTCTTAGCAATTTCTTGGCTAATGTGGCAGATAAAACAGATTTATCTGTGCATTGCATTGTCTTTGAGCAACAAACAAGAAAACAAAAGTAATTATTTAACAAAATAATTATATCATTGTTCCAACTTTTACCCAAGCTAATGGCAAAATAGAGTACACAGTTTTGAGTACCTACTGACTTTTATGCAGCCTAACAAAGGCATTTGCATAAACAAGACAATGTATAATAATATGTATAGAGGTCAATATTGATTTTAATTTCCAGATCATAAAAATATGCTCTTGTTTAATTGCACTAGAGTTATGTTAATACATTCAAACAAACAATATTTGTATTATATTCTTCATAATCTAGGTGTTAACAATTCTTACCCTTTTCTACATGCACATCTATCTCCTTTGCAGTGTCCATTATTAGAGCAGGAATTTGGGCACAGTTCTACACTGCAGTCCGGGCCGCCCCAGTTGCCAACACAGAAGCATTTGTTGGACACACAGAGCCCCCGCCCTGTGCAGTTGTTAGGACAGTTGTGAATGGCATACGTAGCTCGGAATCCATCCAAAACATAATTTGTATCACTGTACAGTAATATTAACATCTACAACAACAAAGTAATTATTCAATGGTAATTGAAATGCAACATTTCCTTGATAATTGAAATGCAACATTTTATAAGCAATCTAGAATCTCCATACTGAAAAGAACAAGATATTGAGATTAATTTCAGTTGAGACCTATTTGACATCATACTTACAAATCCACTAGAAGCAGTTACATTCTGGGGTTCAGTTTTTCCACTAAAGCTTCCAAGCAAAGGTGCATCAAATGAGTCACCATCATACACAAAAACATAGTCATAGGAACATTCTGTGCCCATACGAATAAAACTTAATGTAATGTACTGGCTTTTATTCGCTGCCTTGATGAGCCACTCACAATGGGAGTCCTAGAACAAGATCTTTCATTAGCACTTCACTCAATACTGTGTATAACATCTGTAGAACATATAACTGACTTGTGTGTAGTTCGAGTTAGTTGGTCCATCGGTGATGATGCCGCTCTGGTCCGTGAACACCCTGCGAGTCTTGTCACAAGGCGCTGTGGATGCGCCGCACAGAACAGACAGGCAAATCCAGCTGATTACAACTAAAGCAGCACCTTTCTCCCGTACACTTAGATAAAACATGCCTCTTCCGGATCGTCGTAAGACATAAGTCAAATATCAAAGCCATATAATCGTGAATTTGCGACTAATATAGCTAAAATGTAGAATAAACAACACTCATATAAGTTAATAGGTGACATCTACTTCAAGGCTAACCACTTAGATGAATAATGCCACAAAGGCATGTAAAACTTTTGATCTGGATTAATAAAGATATCGCTCTTGAGTGATATTTGCATTTAATCCAGGTTTTTAGTGGCTGGGAAATACTTTCTAACGAGTTTTTCTTACAAACAAACAATTCACAGATCCATCACAGTATTTTGACATTTGACGTAGAAGCAGAGTTGCCAAGTTTAATCTTAAAAAAGATGAAATAAAAATAGTAGGTTTTCGAAAAAAAATCAAGAACTTTCAACCAACTTCATAAAACAGGAAGACCAATTTTTGAAAAATATTTTTTATTTGGTAGAAAAAACTTGCGCGGTGGCCCCATTAAAACATTTATTAACTTTGCTTGGGTAGAGTTAGCTTCAATTATACGTATTTTTCCCACTTATTGTATGATGCTGATGTCACTGTTGTTGATTGTGTCACTGTTATTTACATAGCAAGTAGGGGTATACTAATTTGTGAGAGGGAAGGTAAACAAAACGTCAAAACGTAAAAAATTACAAAAAAGAAAAACCGACTTTAAAAAAAAAACACTAATAATTGAAAAATAACTTTAATTTTGTAAGTTGGTGTCAAAAAAACCAAAATACAAAACCAAAGACACCAACTTTTCTCTAAAAAAAAAGATACATAACGCAACAGCCGTGTAGCGTAATGCGCTTGTTGAAGATAAGAAAGTGACTACTTACATACGTTAAATAGTATATATACAAAACCTTGTAAAACATTTATTTTTAAAAGTGTAACGTTGGAGTTTCTTGTCTTCTTCTTCTTGTTTCTTCTCCATACTTACGTCTATTTTGTTGTAATTTTTGACGTTCAAAAATGCCTAATAATGTGCCTATTTGAAATAAATGATTTGACTTTGACTTACCCGTAGATACCCTCATTGCGTAACACACTATTACTTTCAATTTGAATCATTTTCAAGCTTATTGCTAATCCATTGCTCCATCAGTTCGAAAAATGTGTCTGCTCAACAACGTAAATCACGCAATGAATGTTCTTGAACTGTCAAAATGAAACCCATTGCTACTGATACCTAGTGTGTTACGCAATTACCCTGCTTTTATTTACTTAGTGTAGCATGTTATAGGTACCGTCGACACTAGTAAGAAAAGAAAAGTGTATACTAAACTTATAAACCTGATTTTACAGTCAGTCAGTTTAAAGAGAGTTTACCTGCCTTGCCTTGTTTCGAATGTATATAAATTCCTGAAAAGTTCAAGAACTCATTGTCTACAAATATAAAACAAATCAATATCTCGCGAGTTTCTTCGAAAAGTTATCAGCTTCGTAAAAGCGAGACCGCGAGTTACCCAAGGAACTTATAGGTATAAGTTCCTTGGAGTTACCTAAATATATTGATTAAACTGGCAACACCGTGTCAAAGAGACAGGAGTGACCAATAATTAAAAAAATCTAAGAATCGATTACTAAAAAAATATGGGTATCATTTAAGCTATCACCAATTTAATTAGTTTTGTGTTTCTTAAATAATAGGGTTTGTCCTCCAAATAGTAGATCTGTCACCAAAATGTAGTCACCAAACAATGCAAAATCAGTTCCACAATAAATCACCTAAAATCCTGAGATATAAGGTCTAGTACCAAATAAATGTTTTTGTATGTATTATAATAGGTGTGTCCTAATAAGTATTTAAGCAAACTAATTTAAAGAGATCACCAATAAATCATATTATGTTACTAGAAAATTGCATTAAGTTCAAATATCCTTTTTCCATATTATTATCCTTCAAGTATCCTTTTTCCATATTTTTTTTCTTTAAAATTTAGTCGTTTCTGGCACTCGCCGGCCGCTGCCGCGGCACCGCTCGCTTCGCTCGCTCGGCTCGTGCGTAGGAGGTCACAGTTTTAACCTAACCTAACCTAAGCATTTTTTTTTAAATAATTAACCTCGTAACTAATTCGGTTCTCGATAATGTCCGATCTCTTATTTTACACATATATTAACATTAATTTGATAATTCATACCTGGGAACAATTTTTGTTTATCTGAGAACGAAAATATTTCGTGGCGATAGATCTATTTATTAGGTGATAGGTACAACTTGATGACAAATATAAATTTTGGTGATAGAAAATATAGTTCCCAAAAAATATTAAGTAAATGGCAAAAACATTATTTGTTTATTGAAAGGTGTGACATGTTAATTCTAAAATTCAATTTACAGCTATTTTCTGTAGACATAGGTTTATTACGAAATTAAGTTAGATACCTATTCTTTTTTTTAATTTAGGTTTTCAGCCTACCACTTAAACATTATGAATAGATATGATTCAAATCTTGTGGTCGCTGGTTGGTGATTCCCCGACGATAATTACAATTTTGTATTGTAGATAGGTATTTACCCTAAATACGGACGTATGACTGAGCTTTCAGTCGGTCTTGTTGTAGTGCGAGCAGTCAATATATTAGGTACCTACATATCTAATGGATTCATGATGAGCTTTCCATTAATTATGGACAGAATAAACTTTCCGCGAACTTTCTACCTAAGTGGCGGGCGTAGGTAAAACATTCAATCATCAAGAAATACCAGCACCCTAATTGGTTAACACTCTTTCGATCACAATCTGAATCATTTTGAAGCATATTGCTAATCCATTGCTGCATATGCTCGAAAAATTGTCTGCTCAACAACGTAAATAACGCAATGAACGTTGTTGAACTGTCAAAATGAAAGACATTGCTACTGGCTGCTGTTAGTGTGGCACACAATTACCCCGCGGCCATTGTCATAGGTAGGTAGTGTAGGTACCTACATCTGACTTCCAAACGGGTGGAAGTTAGGCATTCTATGTACAGTCACGAGCACTAATATGTCAACACTTGGCAACTTTCAATTGCGATTTTTTCGTGAAATGACGAATGCAACGTTGAAATACGACACTTTACATAAACTTATGGATTCGAAAATACTATGTTCGTAATAACATAAAATTTCATTAAAAAATAAAGGAGAAAATTGCCTTTGAATAAAGCCAAGTGTATTCATACTTATGCTCGTGACTGTACGTAGGTGCGTGTAGGTAAGTCCGGTCTTACCAACATCGACTGGCTGCATCTGAATGATATAGTAAAATCATGAACTGCATTCTGCAATTACCAATCAGCTATTTAGATTTAAATACGGTGTTATTTCGTTATAGGAACTTTATCTAACACTAACCACAATAATTTAGAATACCTACATGCAGTCATACTGTCATACATGCAACCTACCTACTAATAGTACCTACTTGTTTGTACATGCATACAAACTTAGTAGCAAAGCAAGGTTTAGTAATGCTTATCAACACATCAACCTAGAATAAGGATGACGGAACCTGGAGCCGTCCTGACTGAGCCATTTATGGGATAGCTCAGCAAAATACCAGCTTGCTGGACTTGACCCGGTGGAACGCAGAGCAAAAAGGCTTACAGGCGACGAGACGTTGGTGGCTAGGCTTTACAGCCTGGGCTCATCGGCGTAATGATCCTTGCCTGTCGGTCTTCAACAGACTGTACTTCGGAGAGTTTGAGCAGGAGCTCCACGACCTCATCCCACCATCGCGCATATACTACCGGACTACCAAACGTACCTACTGCAGGGTACCATCCGCACTTGGTTGATTTGACATCCTGACAGTCGTACTCAGTGCTTCTCCTCCACGTTTATTGTGCGCATACTCCGCATAGCCAAAGGGTGGAACTCTCTGCCTCCGTCTGTGTTCCCTTCCTTATATAACCCGTCTGCCTTCAAGCAAGAGCGAACAAGCATCATCTGGATACGCTCGTTCCATCGTAGATCTCGTCCATAGCTTTCCATCAGGACAGATCCTATAAAAAAGAAGTCTCGACTTGCGCAGTCAGGACTTCTTAAAACATTTTTTAGCTAAGTTCTTGGGTATCCCTGCATGCTTTTGATGCAGTAAATCTTTGAAAGTTCTTTACAATGTTTATCCGTACCAAGTTTCATTTGTCATACAAAAATGTGAAATTAAATTAAGTAACTCTCTCTGTCAGTCACCTTTTCACGCCTAAACCACTGAACCGATCGTTATGGACAAATAAGGTAGCCTGGGGGCTATGGGACCTAGAGATATTAAAAACCGGGCAAGAGCGAGTCGGACTCGCGCACCGAGGGTTCCGTACCATCATGTTTTTAAATTTTCATCGGGGAGGCTATATTCGTCAGAGAATTTTAACACCGTGCACTGCAGTTTAGAATATTACAGGCCAATCTCTTGACCGATAGTGGAACGAATGTAACTTTTGTTGATGATTTCTGAAAAAGTGTGCTAGTTAGAGACTTCTTTTTATTTTTCCTGTAATCTTTACTAAACTTCTATCACATAGAAAAGTTAGTTGTTGTTGTTAGCATTATTACACACAAGTTGATAGCATTATTAGTTCTTGAGATATCCAGCTGTGACAGACAGACAGACAGACTGCATGAGTCTCACCATAAGGGTTCCGTTTTACCATTTTGGTACGGAACCCTAAAAATGGAATCGGTATCAAAAAAAAAACCTGTCCGATTACTATAGGGAAGGATCAAAAGCATAACAATATTGATCAAGAGTACCTAAGTCAAAGTGAATTGGTACCCTGATAGAAACCCAAACAATAACTTCCATCACAGATGAAAAGCTGCTACAACAAAAAGCTACTCGATAGGCAGGCGGAGATGCGTGCCTATCGATCGCGCGAGCTGCTGACTCCGCAATCCTCTCGGCGTAGGTACTGTAGCTACATATCTATACTCTGTGCATACTTTCTGCTGCCTTTCTGCAGCTTTGACTGTGGGTGCAGATTCTGTAGATAGGCTACCTATTAAAATCATCTACCTATTAAAAGTACCTATTCATTGTTTAAAAAAATGAAAAAATATTACTTATTTAGAAAGAGGGACTTGTGGCTAAGTTATAACAGGCGCACTTGTCGATCGATTGCCGCGGCTGGTCCGTGGATGGGTGACCATCTATACATACCAAACCATCAAGATCCCTCTGTGCCTCGGAAGCGGTTGGTCCCGGCTGTCATTCGTGGATCTTTGACAGTCGTTACGGGTCATGAGAAGCCCGAAAGTCTGACATCCGACTAGATGTCAGACTTTAGTAGATACCTAAGACTTTAATAAGGGGTATTTTACACAGTAACTGGGTTGTGGAGGGCTGCAGATAGGCAGTCACTCCATGTAAAATACTAGTATTCAGCTGCATCCGGTTATACTGAAGGCCGACCCCAACATAGGCTAGGCAGATGATGATTAAGATTTAGAGAATAAGTAGAAAACGGTTCTCGATAATTTTGGAATGTCATAGAGACGGCTGACTTGTATTTTAATTTAAAAATATTTTCGAGATATTTCATTATGAGTGGTTTGTTTTCTTAGTGCTCTTCATTGATATGCAAATAGATGCCTTTGACCTATTCATGATTTGATCGCAGAAACGTGACTAAACTTTAGATACCTACTTATTTATTTTCGTCTCGGTCGGCAAACACAAAAACAAATCGTGAAAGTCAACAGCCTGACAGCACTTTCGAACTATTCCTACTCTCCTCTTTGCTACCCAACCTGCATGCCTGCTGATTTCAGGTGCTTTTCGAATTTACCCCAACACACTTACACCCCTAGCAGCCTGAAGGTGGGTACCTATCTTGAAATCCCACCCGAACAATGTTCCCATTTCCGTAGCATTCTAACTAGGTCCCACAATACTTATTGCTGTAAATAATTTGTGAGTATCCTGTCGAGTGTCGACTCATTATACAGGCGTGCACCATATTTATGAAGGTGAAAATTAATAAATCATAAGCGCACGTGAGAGGAGCCGAGGGCTGTTGAAGTTTTTTCATCCGGAATGAAGTGATAACCGCTAATGACGCACTCTTACCGCCGACTCATCCGCTACACCATCAAGGCTAAATTAAATTATCGGCATCCGACATCATTAAGGGCCGTAGAGACTGATGATCAGTTATGAGCATTAAATTATATACAAACGAGATGCATTCTAGCCTAGTTGGGTTAAGTACCTACCTACGTATAAAACACGAACACGGTGTCATGCGGTAAAATTACCTACCTAGCTGTTAGTTTACTTAGGTGACGTAAGTGTGTTAATGTGTTTACTCGCTTATGGCAGACGTAATACCTAATCGAGCACAACCAACAACCTGCTTCTATAGCACCACCACGTGTTTCCCAATAAAGTGAAATGATACAATTAAAAAAAAAAACCTTTCGCTCTCTTCGATTCGATCGGCACAAAAGCACCCGAGGACACAGCTGTGATTAAAAATACTGCTTAGATTTTCCGGAATTTTCCAACACTGCAAAAAGGCCTCGGAATAACACAAAGATTCCCAAATACGTGTTTTGTTTACATGGAAAATGCGAGTGCCATCCCCTTTCACGTAAACGACAAGATTTTATTAAAAGTTCTGTAAAATCCAAAATTTAATGGTTGTAAATTATTTGCGGCGCGCTTTACCGTCCTGTCCTTGATAGCTGGTCTTGTGAGCGACTGACCGCGCGTGACGGTCCATTCTAAGCGCACGTTTACCATGTAAATTAACTGACCTCCGCCGCTCATTTTTTTAGCAGAAAAAGCAAATATTGTCTGTGTTGTTTACTCTAGCGCCCGGTTTTAGCTACACGTCCACACTGCTTTAGTACGTAGCGTTTTAAAGGTTACCCTTTTCCTTGACTTTTGTTTTACGACAACTTATAAGTATTCCAAGTAGAAATAATTAATAATTGGATGATTAAAGTTTTCGAAGTTACGATATTAAGACACTACACTTCTCGGTACAAGTTAGCATATTAAAGGGATCGATTTTTTTTATATTTAGATATATTGCCTTTTCCTTGAATGTGTTTTTTGCAATCATCACAACATCATCAAAATTAACATAATACTCATTATTAAACAAGACGGCATAATGTGCAATGGACATCAATTAAGTATTTTACGAATGCATTAAGACTATACCTGTAGGTACTATACCAAAAAAACCGGTCAAGAGCAAGTCGGGCTCGCGCGCCGAGGGTTTCGGACCATCATGTTTTTAATTTTTTTTTCATCAGTGAGGCCTATATTCGTCAGAGAATTTTAACGCTATGCACTGCGGTGTAGAATATTGCGGTTTTATGTGAGCGCCATCTCTTGACCGATAGTGGAATTAATGTAAGTTAGGTTGATGATTTCTGAAAAAGTGTGCTATTTAGAGACTTCGTTTTATTTTTCCTGTAATCTTTACATAAACTTCTATCACATAGAATTATTTCAGATTTTTCTCTTTGCAAACTTTGGAGATAAGGAGGAGCGGTATTTTTTTTAAATTTTTCATCAAAAGTCGAAAAGTAAGCGGCCTAAAAAAAAATAAAACAATATTTGAAAATGTGCAAACTGGGCTCTTTCATATGATACCCCACATGCCCTAGTAGCCCCACTTCGAATTTTTCTGACCCTCTTTTAGTCCCTGTTGCACAAAAAAACACACATATTTTTATTTCTTTCTTATTTGCAAAATAGTGGGTCAAACGTCATCTAAAACTGTTCCACATTTCAAGTTCTTGAGATATCCAGCTGTGACAGACAGACAGACAGACAGACAAACCCACAGTCAGACAGACAAACAGACAGACCGACAGATTGAGTCTCACCATAAGGGTTCCATTTTACCATTTTGGTACGGAACCCTAACAAATATCGACTAAGCGATGTCAGCGAGGTACACTATTGCGTTGCGGCCGAATACTAAAACCACAATCTAATCCTTGAGCCTAACATTTTTTAAAGATCTTCTTCGTCATATCGATGATTCCCTATTATTATTCATTATTTTTCAGAATTCGGCCACTGACATCGTTCTACAGTACAGTTCCCAGTAGGTACGTTTCTAAGTGTTACAACGTTATGCACTGCGGTCTGGTAAGCTAGTAGCAGGTACTTATGATAGTCGTAAAGCTGCAAGCCCTACTATAACACCATTACTTACGAGCAGCTATTGCGGCAAGCGACGTCACTTTCACGCCACGAAATATCGAGGATACCGTAGGGAACGACTCTCGGCCGCGGCCCGACATCATCATACAAATGGCACATTAGCGGACCGTGTCCGAGCCGGCCGCTCGCCGGACGCACCTTATCTGCCTCTCAACTATATTTGTTCTACACCGGATTACGAGAGATTTACCACGGTCACTGACCGTTAACAAACGATTAAACGTCCTCTACAAATACAAGTAAAATTTAATGTCACGCGTGACCGCTTGAATTTTAAAACATTTATGAAAAGTTTCGTAAATGTTTTTGGGTTTTGTTGCGATAACGTGCAGCTGCTATTCAAATTCTCATTATAATAAATTAGAAACACATTGTTTTCACAAGTTTGTTTTCCTTCAATTAAGTACGTAGGTACTTAACCTTGATTCGGGCTCGCTTCTCATACACTCATCATCTGCCTAGCCTTTTCCCAACTAAGTTGGGGTCGGCTTCCAGTCTAACCGGATGCAGCTGAATACCAGTATTTTAGATGGAGCGACTGCCTATCTGACCTCCACAACCCAGTTACTGGGTAATACGATACCCCTTGCCCCTTGGTAAGACTGGTTGTCAGACTTTCGGGCTTCTGACTCCCCGTAACGACTGTCAAAGATCCACGAATGACAGCCGGGATCAACGGCTTAACGTGCTTTCCGAGACACGGAGGGGTCGGTATGTAAAGATGGTCACCCATCCACAGACCAACCGCGGCAAGCGTAGTTTAACCTGATTGATCGACCTGTGCGGCTGTTATTATTTAGCCAGAGGCCCCTCTATGGAAATCGAAAGACTTTGGAAAATAATTGTTAACAGAAAGTGCGGTGAAGTTTCTTGCCCATTCTTCTCCATACGAAATTACCTTTTGCAAGGGGCGACTAGAATCAATTAAATTTTTTGTAAATTTTATCGTTCAAATAATAAGTGCCAGCTTTTGCACACACACACACAAAATGAACATACCTCGTTGCGTAAGCAGCGTAGCAATCGCGTAGCTCGGCGTAGCACGGTGTAGCGTGCGTAGCTTGGCGCAGTATACCGTGGCGTAGCACACTGTAACGCAGCGTAGCACACTGTAGTGCGGCGTAGCACACTGTAGCGCGGCGTAGCACATTGTAGCGCGGCGTAGCACTTTGTATCGCGGCGTAGCACACTGTAGAGCGGCGTAGCACACTGTAGCGCGGTGTAGCGCGGCGTAGCGCAGCGTAGCGCGGCGTAGCTCGACAGTAGGACAGAGACGCGGGTGCGATAACGTGACTCCGCTATAAATCAGCGCTGTCGATGCGGAGCCGCCCCATTGCAGCTCGCGGCTTGATTTGTCGCGTCCATCCCACGCGAATCTATGACCAGTAGTGTTGTAGTAAAGTCGATATATCGATAAAAGTAGGTTAATTACAAAAACATTTTTATTTAATGAATTTTTTAAATACAATATCCATCGAATATACATACTCGTCGATAAGTACCTATTGTTTTTAAGCAACTCGTCAGTAGTTATTAAATAATATGCGTAAGTATTACTTTTTGTGACGAACTTTAAAATTGTTAATATAATTTAATTAATTGTTAGTATCAATCAACTCAGCCTATCGCAGTCCACTGATGGACATAGGCCTCTCCCAGACTGCGCCACAGCATGCAGCACCCTGTCCTCCGCCTTCCGCTTCAATTGTTAGTATAATGACTATTAATTTAGGAACTAACATGAAAATGGAAAGATATACCTAGTCTTAGTATCCGTTACGGCCACTCTTTTGATGAAAGCGTATTTTGTACGAATGTTAAATAATAACAAATCTATGTACTAATAATAAAGTTGAAGAGTTTGTTTGTTTGAACGCGGTAATCTCTGGAACTACCGGTCAGATTTCAGAAAATCTTTTTGCATTTGATAGCCCAATTCTTGAGGAAGGCTATAGGCTATTTAATATCACGCTATGACCCTTAGGAGCCGAGCAAAAAGAAAAAAAAGTCAGAATGAACGCTAAGCGAATACGAAGTGTTGCGACGGGGTGGGGGTACAAGTAATTTCACGCGGACGAAGTCGCTAGTAAGCTAGCTAAGAAGCTAGTTAAGAAATAAACTGAAATAGTTCCATTCAATCCAAATGACGTCGACAAGTTTACTAATACCAATACCGACAAATCAGCAGCACTAGCCCATTGATATGGAACCAATAAAGCGCTCAGTAAAATAAAATCGCCCCCAACCGCGGTCAAACATATCTCCACTACCATTGTGACCCGCTTGCATAATCACTATTGTGCTATAAAAATACGACGATATAGGAATTACATAACATACAGAATTTATCGCTCACAATCATAACTAAATAGTTTATTTAATCCATTTACTTACATAACTTTTACAATATTTATACTAGTTACTAAATTAAATGGCTAACTATACAAATAAATACAAAACAAAAGGACACTTCACTTACTCGACGGCATCGCTGTCATCCGGAAACGTGCCCAGAAGACTGGCAGCATTGCCACGATGAATGGCAAAGCTAATTCTTTTCCAAATAACGACCCAGCCCCTCTGGTCACGTGAGTGTTGATCTAAAAAAAATCTCTAAAAAGCAGACGCACATTCGGCACTGAGAAGTTAATTTTAATTGCTAAAAACAACACGAATTGCTTTTTAACTATTTCAATATAACTAACTTCTCTCTATCTCTTTATTTCCGAAAGTAAAATAAATAAACAAAATAATAACAACTTACACTACGAGACTGCCTTATAAATTGCCTTTTATTCATTCAAGAGCTAAACATACCATACCATTTTAGTCATACCATTTTGTTCAACAGAATATATTGGAACACTGACCCTTAAATACTTAACATGACGGTGTTAACTGCGACCTAATTTCAGATTAATACGCTTAAGCGGAAACCTCACTAAGCAGGTTCAAATGGCACGCGGCTCGGCCCATCACGGGTGAACTGTGAACATGAACGACTAAACTAACCAGCTTAAACACTTTATTATGTTTACTTTACTTCCCGATTCTTCTCTATTACGCAAGTTTAGCAGATTTATAGTTTCCGCCTCGTTCATTATCTGTATTGAACAACTAGCTATGGACGGCGCGTGGCATAAATCTGAATGAAACGCAGTAAACAGCCTCCCGCCCTAACAACTTTCCGACTTCTGTCAACTTTGAGAAGTTTGTCCCGCAAAGTTTTCTTACGGCCTCTGATACATTAACTAATCTGTATTAGATAAGTGTACTCATTACTTCGATTTGGATACGTTTTAGTAACGATCTTTATTATTCTAATTTTATTTACCCTAACCTAGAACTAAAATAATTTTGCTAACTCGATCACCGCTACAAGGATACTACCCCAAATAACAAATATACCGGAAGCTATAACCCGTCCTATTACCAATTCCCTCTGTCCTGTTTCCTAATTATTCAGTTTTTCCTTTGTTGGCAGTTTTTCATGTAGTTAAGAAAACAAGAGCGCCATAACTCTCGTGCCGGTTGATCAGATAGCATGATAATGGCTGTAATGGATCCTGGTCAGCGGCCCGCATGCAAATAAATCTGCGGCCCGATGCAATGATGTGTGGAAAATGGGAGTCACCCCTTGCCGCGGCCTGCTCGGGCCTGCTCGCGGCCTTGTCCGAGCTACCGGCGCGCGGCGGTCACCCATCGTAATAAAACAAATTACCTTACATTTGTAAGTGATTTTTACTGTTATGATATTTTTTACTACCCATATTATATTATGCGTTTAATGAAAAAATTTAAACAAATCTGCAATATCTTATTCCTATTTATGGTTTGTTGTTTATCTTGCAAAGAAATAATTGTGACTATTAAAATATCGAATTATTATGGGTTGCTAAAAAAATAATAATACCCAACATTAAAATAAATGAGAAACAGCAATTGGTTTTCAGTTAGAATTATTTTAAAACGAAATCGCTTTAGAAAAATAATAACCCCTACAATAACCCCATTATTCCCCTTTGTAAAAAAAGGCATTTAATGTTAGCACTATAATGGCAATGCAATCGAGTCGAGCAAATGCGAACAGTTTTTATTAGAATTGGCCGGAGTAAAGTTATCATGATTACTGCGACGACCCCGTATCACGGAGACAGTTACTGCTGGACAATCTTTACCTGCTGCTGTTGTTTTATCCGGGAAGTGGGCAGCGATAAAAGTCAGGGCAAATGGCAGTCAATAAAATAAATAGCGTCGGCAGGGTGTTCTGTAAATAAGTCGGTGCCCGGGCTCGGGGCGACGATCGCCTTTTTTATTGGCGCCTCGATTGCTCTCGAAACAACGAGTGTGAAGCGGCCGCGGGGCGCGGGGTCGGGGGCGACGCATATTGCAGTGTCGCGCTGACACTGCAGATTATACTCACAGATTAGAAATAGAATTCCCCGCGATGTTGCGGCATTGTCTGCTACAACACTCTTATCCTCAATTGTTCCATCGTCCTATTCGATTTTTTAGTCTGAGACCCATCTGTCACTTGCTCCTGACGCCTAGTTCAATGTTATCTTAATCTTTCCTCAAGCGAAAAAGTTGCATGTTTCTATTGTTGGTGAACATACACTGAAGTTAGTTGACTGTAGTATTCGTATTCAGGAATTACCTTCTGCCAGTATTATCCCATCATCTGATTTAGTAAATAAGTACTACATTTTTTACTATTATGCGAAGCTGTCACTTATGTGTCCACCAACACTTACTTATCCTTAATACCCTGTCTCTAGAGAATAGTGTTCAGATGGGATAATAAAGTATTCCACACGTATCGCGGTCGGTCGCGAGGCGGCTCCCAGATAGATGTATTAATTTGTAAGAATTTGTCGTCGGACCCTCGCCCTCCTCCGCAAGCATTCCAATCACGCACAACAAGCTGCGTAATTGCACCTAATAATTTCCTTAAATAGCTACAATACTACTGAACATCGTAGTATCCCGGCAGCGCTTCACGACGTTTTTTCTTTGATACGGTACTAAAACCCAAGCGTAGAATGTGTGCGTGCTTTATGACATCATCTGTAAAGAATAATAAAAAAACAGCAATTTCGTTAAGTTTATGAGACACGAGTGAATGACCTTCACTAGTGGGTTCTATTTGTATTGAGCTGGACATTGGACGGTATTAGGAGCGTGACGGAGGTGTCAGTGCATCGCCGTCGGCCGTGGGTCGTGAGCGCCGGTCCCGCGGGGCTCGTCAACACACCACGGACCTAATCCAATCACAACTGCACACGCCCACGTCCACTTACACATGCTCAGCACAAATAACTTTGTGGAATATTGATGACAAGTACGGGTTTGTGTGATCAACATTACAACCGAAACTCGGACCATTACAAAATAAATTATACAAATAAAATTTTGCATATTACCACCACTTTAAATATCAGGCAAATAAAAAATAAGTATTACTCAAATTATGCACCTAAATTGAGTGAAAATTATATTTAACTGGCACGCCAATAAAGCTGATAAAGCTCGAGACTGCGAGCGCGGACTACGCCGTACGCGCTACGCCGTAGCGGAGTCGTAGACGCGCTTAGTTAATTTACCTAAGCACCTTACCGCTATCTGTTTTGCGCCCGCGCCGGATTATGCTAATGATGACTTGTAATTCTCTTATCGCGCTTTGTCTACCTACAGGTTTGCTACAATATAATAATTGAATTTTACACCAAGTCTATTACTGGGGTAGTTAATATATTGCATTGATTATTGGAAAGTGAACCCACGTTTCCGTAGCAACTTAATAAAGTATCGGCAATAAACTGAAATCTACAACGCCTACGCTCAATTAGTCACAAAACGAATAGTGTGACGTTAAGGAAAGATGAGGTGTATTAGAGGTGCAGTTATTAGAGTTGATTTGTCCACGGAGGCCGGTCTCGGAGGTAATGGGCGCGAGACGCGAGGGGACCCACAATAAGTCACCGCGACCATCCGATAGCAGCAAATCAATGACCACCCTGCTATGATACATGGGATTAACCGACGTTTATAGTTTTAGCTACGGTCGACGAATTAATACCGTGGAGGTGCGTGCTATCAGCCACATTAATTTTTATGGTTGTTGATAGGAATCAATATATTTATAGGTGTTTTAATTGATAGCTCACAACCTCATGGCTTGTCTGAGAGCATCATTATATCAGACATTTTTATTTTTTTTTTATTTTGTGTGGTCGACAAATATTTTTATTGTGTTACCAGGATAGAATAAAAGCGTGAGTGTCCACCTGTCACGAGCATTGGCTGTCAAATAGCGTCGTGCAGTTTAGGGATGGTGCTAAGGGTGTCTGTCACCGTGTTTTAAGGCGCTAGGGTCGCTTGTTAGCGCGAACGTGCTCGTCGCCGGTAAACACGCGGGTAGATAACAATCTATTTGGATTGCCTCTATATTTCATTTTTCCCCGTGTGCACCGCTCTAACTAGATAGAGGTGCCGCGTCACATGAACGAATAAGGGAAATACGGGTCGGTTTCTTCTGTAACAAGGTTTCTACATTTCTATTTCCTGTTCGTGCCGTTTAAATCAGGTGTCTTTACTGGAGTTGTAGAAGGGTTTGTTCGAGAAAAGGAAATGTGTAAGGAAATATTAGCATTTTATAGTTTACATCAGTTATTTAATGCACCGTGGGAAGCAGGGTGTACCTATTATCCAAGTTTTTTTTTCTAGTAAATCTCTTGATGTCAGTCATGTAGAAATTAAACGACTCCACCCAAACCAAATATTTAACAAATCTAATAAACACTGCAAAGTATTGCCTGTTCTAGCGCGCGCTGCGTATATGTTCCTCATAGAACATTTTGATAACAGTGATATTCAAATTCCAGTTAAATATGACGTGAATACACGACAAGCCAAATCAAAATCATTTCAAGTGCCACGCAAAAATAACTTTTACGGTAGGCGCACCGCTTCCTTCACAATACCCAATTTACTAAACCAAATACATACCTGTAGACATTAGAGACTCAATGAATAGTAAAAACATAAAGCGTAAGCTTAAAGAACATTACATCAACTCGATTATAACTTAACTGTTAATAGAGCGTTGATCAAATCTCAGGCCATGGCATGCTAAGACAGACTCCAGAGGTCTAATTGTGTGCTTTGTTTAAGTATAAGAAACATGTAATCTATAAAATAAATAAAAAAAATAGAACTTTCCAAATCACGTTAAAACTAATACGGAGGTGTGAAGCTACGGTTAGTTAGGCAGTGTTTACACTCGCGACCTCCTTGGTCAGTTGATCGCTTGTGCACACATCAGGCGACCGTGTGTAACCACTGTAATACAATCACAGATGCCAGACAACATTGGGAACGGGCCATGTGCATGGGATTTTGCTGAGTAGGTAACAATTCGGTCAAAAAATCTTTAAAACAGGAAGTTCCCATCAAAGTTCCTTACCCCAAAACGTAGGTAGTAAAGGTACATGTACTCTGAAAGAACTCTAGTATCGCCATAGATATTGAAGGGGTTTTATTATTTTTAAAGTGCGCGCTCGTTTGCACGCGAATGGGCCACTTAACCACGGAGACAGGCTCCCGCTTGTGCGCGTAGATTTCCTATACTAACTGCATTAGCCATCTTTATGTGAGGGATAACTGTTTCGCCACGCTTTTTACATGTTTTTTTCTTCAGAATGATAGTGAAATTCGACCCGACGGTTAACTGTAAACAAACAAATGCGTAACAATAAAGCCTTCATAGGTTTGGAACTTGCGATAATATAGCTGTGTCTTAAGTCTTAAGGGGCTTACAGGACCTAAACGCAAAAAACGCAAGTTGTAGAAACAATAAAAGTATATGATCGACTACAGTAAACAAAATCAGAAAAATAGATATATGATATTCTTCAGGATATATGCTAGGTAGATACTGTGTTGAAAACATAATACAATAATTTGATACGTTAGAAAAAATCAAGAAGATACCTTTAAAAACTTTCTTTTTGCAACAAAAACCATACTATACTTACATACAATCATTCTGATTTTTTGTCTGATTGTTCTACAAGCAATATACTGTTTTATTTTTTTAGTTCAAACTATTTTTTCTAATTAATTAATTGCTTCATATTTTGTAATAAATTACCAGTGTTGTGTCATCGCGCTTTTCTTTCTTTTCTATGCAGTCCGACAGTGACCGCGCTTTAGGTCATGTAAGCCCCTTAATAAAAACAATTGTAATTTTACGAGGGAAAATGATAGTCGGTAGCAATAGGCTCGTTATCAGAGCTCTCTGCAATAGGCATAGTGTCAGTCGGAGGATCGGACGTAATGTCGGACGTGACTGGATTTACGAGATGTTCCTTCCGCGAAACGAGAACACAGCTCCATTAACATACGAGAGACGTCACGGAAAATAATGCCCTATCTATTTCCATCACATACGAAAATATTTAGAATTGCCATAGAATAAACAACCACATGTAAAAACGGCTAAGTGCTTTTTTGGTTTAATTGACTTATGTTTTTTCAAGAGAAATGTCTTCAGCAATGAAAACGCACGCCCATAGTGATACCTTTTGAATATCTTCGCTTGTCAAATTTAATGCGCCCTCCATCTGCACTATCAGTCGAACCCCTGTCGCTATCACTCAAGGTAGTGTTCTTTACATGTTAAAAAGAAAATAAGAAAAATTGGCGAAATAGTGAAGCGTTACATTTTATCAAGCGATGACAAAATCGATAATAACATCAAGCAAAAAAGTGCAGTAAAAAATAACTTCCTAAAACTATAACAATAAGTATTATGGTTTAATTTGTATTTATCAACTGTTAAAATGTGCATTGGCAAAGCGGAATCACTAATTTGCAACCCCTCAGTGCGGTCGGTGCGGTGGCGGTGTGTGAACCGCTAACGCATTTGATTCTTATTCATGGCGCGGGGGACGCGTCGACCGCCTAACAATTTGATAATGTATTCACTTGATAAAGCGGAAGGTGGTACTTCGCGAGAGCCGCATTAAAAAACCAATTACAGCATGGCTAAATCGCGGCGTCGGTGCTCTCGCCTATTTATCAGACTCCGGAGGGATAAAGAGTATATTCTAAATTTAATTTCACGCAATTTAAAAAATTGGGGGACGGTCAGAGACGTTATTTTTTATTGAGCGCCAGTTATGAAGTTTAAAACGATTTTAAGGGAGTCAACTAGTTAAAGGGGAAGCCAGAGCAAATCAAAAGAGATGTGTATTTATTAGATTTGGTAGATGCTTACGTTACTAAATATTGTATGATACTGAAGAAGACTGAATTATAGGATGTGTAACATGGAGAAATTCTGTCTCTTGAACTCAGAAATTTAACATTCCGCACCTTTCAAGTAAAACCGTTACTAAACGAAATTATAAAATTTTGCAGGAGAGCCAATATTAGAAAAAAAGTCCTGTAATATTGGCTCTCCTGCAAAATTTTATAATTTCGTTTAGTAACGGTTTTACTTTAAAGGTGCGATTTATTCACTCAATTAAATGAAATTGTTTTTATGTTTTAACATCTAATGAAAATTTAATCAGATTTTCTTTGGTCAGTTATGGACATAAAAAGGAAACAATTCTTTAAATCTTTAACCTCGGCTCTCGTTCTCGTATTAAAACCAATCACAAGCCTCTACAGCCTTTTAAGTATTATTAACCTTCCCTCACCAGTCACCACCGAAAGTTTGCAAAGAAAACAATTAAAGAGTTTATAAAAGAAACCGTCGCAGTACATGTCAGGGGGCGAGGGCAAAGGCGATGTAACAAACAGCCGCCCTAATACAATAACGGCCGGAACAAACTGCGCTATAAAATATCACCAGTGCATAAATCAGTTTTGCCGTGATGCGCCAAGCCAGGACCCTCCACCTACCGTTACTATCAACGATTTATGGTCATACGATATTGTATAACAGATAAAATAATAATTGTCCGGATCTAAAAACAAAGCCTGGCTTCTGGAGTAATTGATTGGTTTGCAATCATTTTTGGTTTCACATAACTTTAATAGTAACTGCTGATTTTTTACTTTAATACAACTAGTGAGTTCGTCCTTTTAGAACTTAGATGATCAAAAATAAAATCAAAACACAACGGTAGAAGCCACTTAATGCCAGCTTATCCGTATGCATCGTACGTTCCTACATTTCTGATAACGTATCAGTATCAGCAGACACCTACTAGAGAAAATATAATTTTCTCAGGGTTAAAAAATATACTTTAGGTTTTAGAAAATACTTTCTTTTTTAGAAAATTATACTTTCTCTTTTAGAAAATTATACTTTCTCTTTTAAAAAATTATACTTTCTGTTTTAGAAAATTATACCTTCTCTTTTATCTAAATTAAATTTGGTAACAATTAATCATTTTTATAACATCTCGATGGGTATCATTACATTATGTTATAGGAGAGTGCCCAATTAGTGTGTGAAACCAATCCCAAACGCGTTACCTACTAACAGTTCACTAAGCTCCTTCTGTTTTCAGAAATAGCGAAATCGTAGTTGGTCACGGTCACTGCACACACGAATGCGTGACGCCGCGTGAGGCGTGAGCTGAACGCAATCTCAGCATCACTATGCGAGGCAGCAAGCGTGAAACAGAAGCGCGGCGCGGCACGGTGTCGCACGGCACGGTGTCGCACGGCACGGCACGCGGCGCGCACTGATTGAGCCGCGACAAGTTAAACGATTTGAAACAATTTAATAGAGATCAAAAATTCAGGACCCCACAAGCCCGCACAAACTTTTGAAGTTTTTTCCCTCGCTAAAGGGATTATCGGTGAGCGGAAGCTTAGGGGGATATTTTATGGTTTTTGTGGACTTTCTTATATTTTTTCCTTAATTCGGGCACTTGTATTGAGAAAATTCCCAACATACGTTTTTAAACATGTTATAAAGTCCACAATGAAATCCGAAAACTATTTAAGTTAAATGCTGCTGCGGCTGCGGAGAACCTCATCGGAAATTATATTTTCGAGCCGTTTGGGGTTGAAACCCTCGGGCCGTGGGGTCCGAGTACTCATGGTCTTTTTAAAGATATTTCGAAACGGCTGATTGACACTTCCCGTGACCCAAGGGCTGGCTTTTACCATGGCCAGAGGCTAAGCATCGCCATACAACGTGGTAATGCCGCCAGTCTCTTGGGTACATTACCAGTCGACAGCGATGCGGATGAGTTTTTCGACGCTATTTTCTAGTTTCTGTATAGTTTTAGTTATGTTAGAATTTAATTTTGTTATTTTTACCTGTCTAAATGAATAAATCTTATTAGTTATACGAGTATTTAAGTATATTAGTGGTAAACAAGTTTTGCAAGTTCTTGATGTGACGGAAATATACGAAACTTCGCCTCCTTCAGAGTAGGTTGTATTTTGTAGTCTAATTACTAATAATAGGACTACAATACAGGATGGCGGACATCGACGCGCAACCTGTTACCATCCATGGACTCAGCACATGCTTCTGAACCCCCTTGGGTTGAAATTTTTCGTCGGTTATTATAAAACAAATTAATAATAATAATAATACTTTATTTCAGACCAAGGTGTCCACAATTGTTAGTAACAATGATTCTTATAAACTAGTGTTAGTAATACTTAAAACTACCCACAACAAAAAAAATAATAAAAGAAATACAATCAAACAATCATTACTGCGCCATTCCATGACAAATGGCGCCGCAATGATTGATGTAGCTACAGTCCAGCCGACTAGCTATCATGCTAAGGATGCTGTTGGCGCTGCCACGTACTCTACGCACCAGGGATGCGCATCTTTTACGCATCGTAGCGTAAAAGCAGTCTACGCGATGTTCAGCAAACATCCCTGATGCACTACAGAATCGCCGCAGCCCCAACAGCACCCTGAACGCGTTATTAAATTGGACTCGGAGGGCACTGTAAGATTTTTGAGTATAGTCGGCCCACAGGCTGCACGTGTAGAATGATGTACAATATGACCTAAAAAGTGTAATTTTGACTTCTGTCGAACAACGTGCAAACCTGCGAGCTATCATATTCGCCCGCACTGCCAGCGCCCTCCGTTCCCTCTCGATGTCATCATTGTCCTTGAGGTCAGAGGTCAGCATATGTCCTAGGTACTTAAATTTAGATACCCTACGCAAAGCTGTACCATTAAGCGTAATGTTGGGAAACACGTTACCTGTACTGTTTCCTCTGGCCTCAAAGACCATGACTTCACTTTTGAGTGGATTATATTTTAATCCGTGTTGCTCGGCATATGCTTCACAGATGGTAAGCAGTTTCTTAATCCCACATACCGATGCACTCAGTAGCACCATGTCATCAGCATAGCTTATGTTGTTTACATTGATTCCGTCTATGTGACAACCTACCCGGGTGCTACTGAGTGCCACAATCAGATCGTTCATATACAGGTTGAATAGGGTTGGCGAGGACAATCCCCCCTGCCTCACCCCGCACTCCATCCTGTATGATTGCGACATGGTTCCCGACCATCGCACGCCATTGACCTGATTTCCGTACCAGTACTTGCAGATGTTGACGAGTTCAATTGGCAGATTAGTGTTTTCTAACTTTTCCCATAGAATATCATAGGAAATCAGGTCAAAGGCCCTCGAAAGATCAAGAAAGCATGCGTGAACTGCAGTTTGACGTCTTGTGTAGTATTTGACAGCATGCTTAACACACAAAACTGCACTTTCAGTGGATAGTCCGCCTCGGAAGCCGAACTGATTGTCATGAAGTTCTATGTGTTTGGTCAGCTGTGAGTTCAACATGCTGTCAAATATCTTCGATACTACCGTGGCAAGAGATATAGGTCTGTAGTTATTCCTATCTGATAGATCAGCTGTCTTATTTTTAACGATAGGTATCACAATGGTTTTAATCATCTCTTCAGGCAGATATGAGTGGCTTAGACAAAGGTTAAACAGCATAGTCAACAATCTCGGTAAGTGGGGCCCAGCGTGCTGCAGATGTTCAATGCTCAACCCGTCATGGCCGGGTGATTTACCTCTAGTCATTGACTGGATTATCACCTTCACTTCTCTAGTTGTACATCTAAAACCTATCTTTTCACCGTTCTTAACATTGATCACCGACTGCGAGGACCCCAATGGCGATTTGACAGTAAAATGTTGTCGAAATAGATCTGCTATTTCACCAGCATCGCTTACGCCATCGATACACACAGGAGTAACCGGTTTGTTATTAAGTTTATTGGTAGCTTTCCAAAAAGATCGAAAATCGTTTTTTGAGTGATGCGAGGCCAAAATATCCATTTTTACCTGGTCTTCATGGTTCTGACACCATCTCAGTCGGTTCTTAAAGATTTTTCTGGCCTCACACATCTCGTTATAAATAGCACCTGAATTTGGTTTGCCATACCAACACCACAAATAAAATTTTTGCTTAGCTTCCCTGTGTGCATCGCCAACATGTAAATTCCACCCTGCAACAGGTTTCTTTTTCTTACGTATATGTTTACTTAGTTTGCCACACATTGCTGCCTCTTTTAATATTTTTACAATATTGTTATACAAACTGTCAATGACTTGTCTATGCTGCAAAATATTACAAGTGTAATCTGCACATTTCGTAAACTCCTCTGGAAAGTCAAGAAGTCTCAAGAGTCTATGACATTCAGTCATGTATTGATTAACTTGATCTAGACTTCTTTCTCCCCATATAACATCATTTACAGTCTGTTTATAGTCTAGTATCTTAGGTGAGACTTTGCCCAGACTACACTCCAATATTAACGGAAAGTGGTCCGACCACAGTACATCATACTTGACAAACACTCTGCGCACTGACGGCACAGCTGCCTTAGAGACTATACAGTGGTCAAGCCATCTTTGCGATCCGTGAGCCTCGCTCACAAAAGTGAAACAATCAAAAGAAACACCCTTCAACATTTCTACATCAATGCAAGTCCACTCCTGGTCCTCACAAAATAACGATAGTTCATTATAAAATTGTTCAGTAGGGTGCGCATTAAAGTCACCTAGTATGTATACACAATCAATGTTGCAACTGTCTATGATAGCGCTTACCGACCCGAGGATGTCCGTAAACTCGACTAGATTCGCCGCTGTGTCCACAGGCATGTAAACATTCACCACTAGTATAGACCGCTCAGGTAACACTACGCTTATTGCACATATTCGCGGATTATTGCACTGCACCACTGTCACATTGGGAAACACTTTTTGCCGCCATAGTATTCCGAGACCGCCGTGAGGACGTCCTCGTAACATGCCCGACGACATGTCCACCGCCGAGGTCCCCGTGCAGCTAAACTCGTCATCAATACTGCTCAAGTATGAAATGTCACTGGGCAACAACCATGTCTCCTGAAGAGCTATCATGTCACATGTTTTACACAGCTCACGTACTCCACCCACAGAGCGCTTGACACTCTTACAATTAAAAGTAGCAAATTTGTAAACGTCACTAGCCATTTAATTTGTTATAATGACCGTCATCAGAAACTTTTACTGTCTCTGTGGATCTCTTCTTAAAATGCACAAAGCGTCTGAAAATTATACCACACGGCCATAGTTTCTCATCCAAGAAAATCTGTACTTTTGATGCAGATACAAAGAACTTATAAGCGTCATGGTCACATAGCTTCTTCATTACAATTTTCTCTAAAGTAACATTTTCACAAGTTTGACTATAAATATATTTGCATATATCAGATTCTAATGTGCCTTTATGTACGTTCGTAATGAATATGGGTACTTTTCGGTCGGCCGCCCTAAAGTTATATTCGGTTTCTACCGTACTGTTTCCCATCTTTCCCTTTAAACGGTTATTTCTTATTGGTTTACGTTTTTGTACTAACGTCCATCCTTGTTCGTTGTCATCTTTATTGTCCTTAGAACGCAACAGTACATTTGCAAACGTGCATTTGTTTGAGTCAATCAGCTGTTCGCATACACCGTTATCTGCTGCCGGCGATGACTCACAGACCTGCTCGAGCGCTCGTGCCGTGCTACACGTCCCCGCACGCCCCGCTCCTTCGACGTCCAAACACTCACGATCTACCGACAATGTTATATTTGTCGGAATATCTTTACTACCCTCTATGCAATCGCTCGTATTAATTATACTTCGATAATTCAAATCCTCATTTGGTGATGAATCAGATTTTGATACGTCGTTGGAATCACGTATGGATGAGTCATTGAGATGTGACAATCCCATAGGTCCGCTATCTCGCCCTTGATAGGCACACGTACCACCTCTTTTAACATTCACATTTCCGATTGAAAACGCGGGGACAGAGTGCCTCATATTTGCAACTGGCTTTAATTAACAGTTCCATACATTCAGACCACGTAGGTATTGGACTTTTCTATGAAACAGCAGTTTTTTTTTTAATAACCTGAGTACGTAAAATTTCAACCTAGGGGGTTCAGAATCATGTGCTGAATTCATGGTTACAGTTTACGCTTCGATGGTCCCTGCCAACCTGTATACTTACGTAGTCAATATACTTACAAAATTTTGAGTCTAAGTCTATGGGTTAGAGTATTTATTTTAATACAAATGTCAATATCTTCCCGTCTAAGAACGCTCCTCATTTCTGCTGACAAAAATCCTAACAGCTCCATGCATTATCCCAAAATCGAATAACTCACGAAAAGATTGTTTTCAATCTGCGGATACATACGTTACATTTATCGAAGGAATAACGTGAGCTTTAGGTTATTATGGTCCCTGATCGAGTTCACGTATCTACTCCACTTCTTTGCTGGAAGGCTATCAACGTAAATATCTGCACATTTTTACTGCCTCTTCGACAAGGTACTACGTTGTTCTACTTGCGGAGTTTCAATCTAATGCGTACTGCGTAAGGTTGAGATTTCATGTGTGGTATAGAGATGGAACTTTGTCGTATTAGGAAGGTGGGCGATATGCGATTGCGTTATGATAGGATCAGGGTTCAGCGGAGCGCGGCCTGTGAGAGAGGCGCTCCGAGCAACTCCCAGAACACGTTACTGTATGATGTTAATGTCATTTTAAATGTGGAAGACTCTTTGTGCTCCTTTATTCCTTCAAGAAAGTGATGTAAATCGTGCGATGTCACATTAGAAGTTTGCCAAATTACATTATAGCACCTAAGTACCTAATTAATAGGTGCCGTGACCCACCCGCGCTGAGCAAGGGTCTTGAGATGCGGACAATGGCCGGGTAGACACTTAAGATAGAATAGAATCTTACTTAGATATTGTTTTCCAATATGCGAGTTGATGCAGTGCCTAATTAAAAATGATCCTTAAATCTCACCCTATAAATGAAGCCAGAAACAAAACCTTATTTTGGTTTTGTTTCTGGCTTCAAATCCTTTGACAGAACTTTTACAATAAAAATCATTGCACTAAAGCTTCGTTTCATCTATTAAGTTTTTCATTTTCTTTATATCCGATCTCAAGTACCTAAGCCGGCAGTACAAGTCTACAAGCCAATGTGCATTGCTCTGAGGATTATTCCGAGGTATAATGGAGCAGAACGGCATCTCCCCAATCGGCTCATCCGATATACACAGCCGACCGGAACGGAGTCCCCTGCACGCATCAATCGCACTATCGCACTCGCACTATTGATTGTCGCTGAAAACTTATAGTACGCATTTCAATCAGGAATAAGAAGTATTTTTTGTAATCCTTTCTTGCATTTTATTTTAAGCGTCCCTACTTTCAGTCTATCAAAAAGTACGGTCTACCTAATCTTATTCCCGATATTGATGAAATACAAATTAAAAATTCAAATAATTTTATTTATAGAACATAGGTAAACAAAAAAAGGTACAGATGGAAATGAAATATTTATTTCTGTAAGTAGATAGGTCTTACTTATATAATATATGACACTTATCACAATTTTAAAACTGGAATGGCACAGGTATTTCCTAGGAAGAAATGTCGAAACAAACTCAGAGGTCATGGTCTCTTTTAAAGTTCAAACATTAGGTATATTATTAAGATGTGTGAGTCAAACAATGCAGGGCTGTCTGGAAGGGATATGGCTGGGAGGGCGTCTGGAAGGGGATGTTGCTGAGTATCAGCGTAGTCTAAGATAGAACTTTACTGCACATGAAAAGCATTAGATATTGATTGGGCTTATCTTTTACCCGTAGGTAGGTACTTAGGTATACAAAAAAGATTTCATTACGATGTTAATATGATTGAATGTTTTGCCTTCTTGGTCAAGTGGTTTCAAGCACGACAGCTGACTTGGTAGACTGGGTTCGATCGCCAGCTCGGTCATATAATGTTAGTAGATTTTTTCATAATTGGCGATATGTGAATGTATGATTATATTATATAGTAGGTATGCCTTACCCGTGCCTTACCCCTCGGGGAATATAGGCGTGATATTATGTCTAACAAAGTTATAGGTACCTATCACAAATTCTTAATTTAATTCTTAAATGTGTACAAGTAGGTAGAGAAGTGATATTGCGACAAAACAATACCGTGAATTTCATTGTTTATTACCGGCCAAGTACTCAGTAAGTAGTGTCATATAGCATTACCCACATTAGCTAAATCAGCACTTTGTGTGACTCCAGTTGCACACATACCTACGTTATGTGGACATAATTTACTACCTATGTAGGTACCTACTAAAGTACCTATAGTACAGGAAAGTACAAGAGCAAAATATGTATATATTTTTTGCAACAGGGACTGAAAGGGGGTCTCAAAAATTCGAAGTAGGGCTACTAGGGCATGTGGGATATCATATGAAAGAGCGCTGTTTGCACATTCTCAAACATTTTTTCTTTTTCTTTTCGACTTTTGATGAAAAATGTAAAATAAAATACCGTTCCCCCCTTATCTCCGAAGTTTGCATAGAGAAAAATCTGAAATTATTCCATGTGATAAAAGTTTATTCCTGTAATCTTTAATTACAGTAAAAATAAAACTATGTCTCTAAATAACACACTTTTTCAGAAATCAACAAAAATGACATTAAGTACGTAGTTCCATTACGGTCAAGAAATGGCGCTGACCTAAAACGGAAATATTCTACACCGCAGTATTAAAATTCTCTTACGAATAGGTATAGGCCTCGCCGATGAAAATTTAAAACATTTCACGTTTCACAATACGGAACCCTCGGTGTCCGAGTCTGACTCGCTCTTGACCGGTTTTTTTGTGCATTGTATGCCGCAATGTGATTTTCTACCTTCTACTTTCTACTCTATTTATTCTAAGACAGCACACCAAGCGTTATCCAAATAAATGTAACACGCTAAATCTCAATGAATTTCCACATGCGGACAGATTCCTCATACATTCACTCAGTTAATTGCATTACTTAGTTCATGAATTCCATTTTGATTTCCTCCCTCATGGTTCATAAACATAATACACCTGAGGACGTCCATCGATACTGCCTTTTTAGGTTTTTGCAGATATCCAATATTCCGAGTTTGTCTTCCAAGTGATTCAAAGCCATCGAAGTAAAATAATCCCTTAGATTAATTTTCAAGAACTACCAAACAGTCCGATATAATTCATGGAAAATCCATCAGAATCTATAAGACGTTTATAATAACTTCCTTTGATGAAATTCAATCCTTTTCAACGTCTTCGAATCTCATCAATTTCTGCTCGAGTAGCGCATATTAAAGTCCAGAAGGGATTATATTTTTATAGTATTGGTACAACACAAACACAATCATGATTAATCGGATCTGGACAAATGGCCGGTCATTTGTGCGAACGATTGGAGACCGTGAATGTCCCGGTGACTATCTAAAGTATCGAGATAATAGGTGCAGGGGCTGAGCGGCCACCCGCCGGCGCTGCGCCGGACCGGCCGCCGTACGCCGGCCGCCAGGGCCACTAAGGAATAATGTAAGTGTCCGGGGCGACATTTGCACCGAACTGCCGACGACCTCCGCCTCTTACTTATGCGGTTTTTAATATTTTTATTGTAATGGCTACGGTCAATTCGGAACAAAAAAGACATAGATTCGACTTCTCGTGTGTAAAAGTGGCGCCTACTGGTATATTTATTTAGAGTAAAAACATAGGCGTTAATCTAAAATTGTGAATAAAGCAGAATACATCAGTTTCATTCTGATGGTCACACAAAACCCTAATAGCCCTGGCCGCATTAAAACATACTAGAACCTATAAATTAAGACAACAATTTTGAGAAGCAGGTTAAAATCTCCATACAACGCTAAATTGCACTATGTATTAATTACACACACCGACTACACTAACACCAGGAAAATTATATCAACAAAAAGTCTCCAATGATTTCCTCAGTTCCTGCATTGTGAGGTAAAGGTTGTATAAGAACGTGTAAAAAACAGCTGTGCCCCCGACACCCTCGCGGTCACCGTTATTGTTGGCGACGGCCAGCGCACTAAAACTGCCCATAAAACACCACCGCCACCGCCACCGATACATATCTTACACTTATTGAAACTTTCCATTTCCGATATTAATAATTTTAGACTTTACCTTGTGACTTATGATCGAGCTTCCGCAGATTGTGTTATTTTTTGGTCTCATAGTTTTTCGCGGAGTCATAGTACTTACAGACAGCATTAAAGTGGATGTCGGGAAAGGGAACCTAAAGAAGTATGTGCTGAAAAGTTTAATGAATGAAAACTTGAGAATAACTTTTTTTTATTACATGTGATTACCTAGCAAGGCAGTACTTTATATAATTAACTACTGTGTTGTATACCTGCAATATATTTGATAAGTACTTGGATTTAGGAAATTCAGTTAGCCACAGATAGTAGGTACATACTATAATATGAAATTGATGGGCCAGATTAAACAAGCTTTTCATCAGAATTTTAGTTTCTTAATTAAACTAGCTGTGCCCGCGACTTCGTTCGCGTGCATGTCGGAAAACAAATTGGATTTCATGGGTTTTAATTTTTTTGCGCAAACCCTAATTCTTTTTCTAAAATATAAATAGCCTAAATTTTTCCATATAACATCAGCTATCTGCCAGTATGAAACCGTCAAGATCGGTCTAGCCTTCTCGGAGATTAACAAACAGAAGATAGACACAGAATAAAAAAATGTTTCTATGTTATAAGTACTGCACAGTGCACAGGTATACTTTACTTTCATATGCATTTAGTAAAAAGCTGTTATTTTGACATTACAAACAGACGCTTCGATTTTATTTACTTGTATATAGATAAGTATATAGGTAATATAGGAGTGCAGTGGTGGCCCAGTGGTAACGGCCGCGACTTACAAGTTGTAGGTCGTAGGTTCGAACCCAGACAGACGCTTTACTTTGTATAAATTATTTCATCACCACTGCTTTCAAAACGGTGAAGGAAAACACCGTGAGGAAACCGGCATGTCCTAGAACCAAAAATTCGAAGACATGTGGCATCTGCCAACACGCACTGGGCCCGCGTGGTGGATTAGGTACGGCCCGCTCCCTCTCACCGAGAGGAGGCCTACTGTGTCCCAGCAGTGGGAACATTATAGGCTGATTATGTATATAGGTAATATAGATTTGTATAGATAAAACTATTAGATAAATGCCTGCTAGACTTTTTACATATACCTAAGTGTAGGTACCTAAGTATTCAATAACTCACCAGGTAAAGGTAGAGAGGACCTTACAGAACAAATATTAATAAAAGAACTCTGCACGACTTGGCAGATAATATACGAGTTGAAATAAAATCTGTCAGTGACCATTTATGGCGGAGTCCTGTTATTAAAATGTAGCGGGGCTCGGGGCGTCAGGTCCGCCGGCCGACAGCACGGGGCGGCGTCTCCGCGCCGGCTGCGACCACGACACGATCTGATTTATGTCCCAACCAGCAGTATTTTATTCGACGGGCGCCTCAAGAAAACTATAAGTTTCCGTTCGGCAGGACCAGGGGAGTAGCCCAGTAAATATTGTCTCCGCTCTCTGCATCAATACAGACAGATATCTATATTTATTACGCTACTTTGTAAGATAATTTGGTAATGGATTGGGATCATTACATTTTTATTCTGTAAATATGTTTGAGCTAACAAGGAGATTTATTGTTAGTGTAAGCAGTTTAGTGCGGTTTATTTTTAATGCTTATTTTTGTTGAATTAATATTTTAAGTCGTGAGTCAGGCTGGGGGGTATCTAAGATTGATTCTCTGGCCGTAGGGATACGTCTTTTTGATAGGTACTGGATTTATTTGTTCTCAAAACAAAGCTACTAAACTGTACTATTTTTTTAACTAAACGTACTTAGCTACACACATCAAAAGTGTCTAGGGATCAACATATATTTTTGCAATAACTTTTCTCCTGATTGATATTAATTAAAATTTTCTTTAAGGATTCATCAAATAAAGTGTTTTCGTTTGTCACAGTAACGATAAACCAAGTCACCTTTGCATTAATAAAGAAATTTGCCATTTTCCTAATAAAGGGATTTTTGACATTTGAACCACTAACACAAAAGTTCGAAAAAAAGACTGAAATAACAGTTTTCTTTAAAATTTTATTGGGTAACTTAAACAATTAATAATCCGTGTTTCTACCGCGAACACTAACAACACAAGAACATCGGTTTGGCATACTCAAAATGAGTTCATCCAAATCACGCTGTGGAATGGCCGCCCATGTTCGTTGCAACAACAAAAAAAGGTCTTCTTGCGACTGGATACCCTCCATATTCGGCAGAGCTCTTCTCTGTAGCATATCCCATGCATGCTCAATCGGGTTCAAGTCTGGCGACTGAGCAGGCCAGGGCAGGACATTGATGTTAGCTGCGGCGAGAGTCTGTCTTACAACTCTTGCGGTGTGCGGTCGTGCATTATCATGCATTAACTGAAATAAGGGACCGATTTGCACTTGTAGAGGAACGATGACGTCTGATACAATCGTCTCAGAATAAATTTGAGCGTTGAGGTTGCCTCTGATCCAAATCAACTCAGTTCTTCCGCCGATCCAAATACCCGCCCATACCATGATGGTTCCACCACTATAAGGATGGACTTCCTGGCAGGATTTTAATCGCTGTTGGCGTCCAGGGGTTCTCCAGTGTCGTATACGTCTTGTATCCGGTCTCATACCAAAACGAGACTCATCAGAAAAGCACACGAAACGCCATTGTTCTTCTGCCCAATTTCTGTGTTCAAGAGCCCATTGATATCGAATCCTACGATTGTGCATTGCTATAGGTGGTACCCGTAGCGGTCTTCGGGAATGAAGGTTCACTTCATGCAAGCGGTTTCTGACTGTTTGGTCGCTAATTAAGTTCCCTGAAGAGTGATGAAGCCTCACGGCTAACATCATGGCGGTTATTGTTGGAGCTCTTCGAGTTAAGATTTGAATGTATCGGTCTTGTCTCCGTGTGGTGCAGCGATACCGTCCTCCATGGCGCTCAGCCACGGTACCAGTGCTTCGGTAACGTGTCCAAAGTCGACTGATAACACTCTGACTTGTATTCAGAGCTAAAGCCACAGTACGTTGCCGGGAACCAGCTTCTATCATTCCCACGGCTCTGAGCATTTCTTCCCTGCTTAAATGACGTCGCCGCTCCATAATAACGTTGGTTTTAATCAGTAGTAGGGAAACAGTAGCACTAATAATGTCTTCAATGCGTTGTATGTTTTTATAGGGAAAATATTGACAGCTGATTTTCATCTTTTACTCGAATTTGATTCACAGTTCCTGATTCAAATTATGAAATGCACCAAAAAGGATCCATATAAATTTATAAAATCATAAATTTATTACAAAGCCACATCTCAATCTCAAGAAATCCGCATAAAAATGCTTGATCCCTAGACACTTTTGATGTGTGTAGTTCATTCTAGCTTTCACCTGTGAACTGAGTAAGTTGCTCCCAAGCATAATTGCAAGAATAAATCAGATACATGCACATCATAACTGCGTGTCAAGTGTGACAGCGAGTCCAAACGAAGTCAATTGGTCTGTCAGTGCACTCTGCTGAGGTAGGGCGCACTATGACGGGCGAATGGATCACCCTTTGCCTTTACTAACACTATTCCGTAACACATTACATGCTTATGCTAAATTGTGGTGATGAGGTCGATATGTCATATATATTATTTTATATATATGACCCCATCACCTCATTAATCAAATATTAGTCTAATGTTTTCTTAACCCAAAGTAAATAGATAATTACAAAATTAGTAACAACTAATAAAAACGTACGTAAAGCAAATGGTAAATAAGAAACTGAAAATAAGTACTGCAAATCTTTCTACCAAACAAAAAAAAAATGTAGAAAGCATTTTCAGTTTCAGAGAATATATTGTAGCAGACACTAGACAATTTAATTAAGTACCTACCTATTTTTAAGAGTTACTTTTCTAAATTCTGAATAAATTACTATTAAAAGGGTATCGCACTTACTAGTTACGCCAGCTATAGAAGTTTATCTTTTTATTAGATACGGTATCAACATTACATCACTACGGCAAAAAATACGGAATGCTATGAACTTTATTTTTTGCCGTAGTTGAATACCTGAATACCTATATTCCAAGGGCCAAAAGTCCTTTCTTTTCGTTGTACCTACTTACCACGATAATGACTCTGTTAGACCTCGGCAAAGAGTTCGATAACTCGGCACGGTTGTCAAACTGGACTGATGAGTGATGTGCCCCCCGGCACACGATCCAGTGCTAATGAGTCGTCAGTGTCACTGGGAACCGCCCTAAGAGCGGTGATCAACGCGCCTCCTGCCACTGGCTGACGGAACAACCTTAATTCCTTTAATTTATCTAATTTTGTTTGTTATCGCCCTTTTTGCATTTTAATTGTAATTTCTCAGCTGAGTGAAAAATATTGAAAATTATGAGGTAGTTCATTGTCAACTGTCAGCAGTCCTATGTCTAGGGACTCATAGAATGATACACAATGTAACTTACAGAACGAAAGAAGAGGCTCTGTAAAACGCTACATCAAGACTAGCTGGACGTGGAACCCCCGATTTGAAGGATAAAGTCAGAACAACTCCTGGTCAAAAGAAGTTTTCTTTTTCTGATCATACCATCATAACTCCTAATTTCCTAGAGTCTTCAAGATTAACATAGAAAGAGTATCTGATCTACTTAGGTATATGAAATTCAAGTCACAGTGGAACTTGCCTGTTTTTGTACCACATGGCCTGTCCATATGTACTTGGGCAAGTATTCAACATGCAAGCGCTGTCCAACGGAAGAGCGATGCCCATCAGACTTTTGTAATCGATCACAACATTTATAAATATAGCAGTAGGGTAACGTTACTATCCCATAGAAGCCAGTTGTAGTACTCATTACCCGGTCATTGAATAAAGCTAAGTCCAATTACGTGATTGGATTAGCCACCGGTCGCGACTCAACGCCTGTCACCTAACTCAAGTAGGTACTTAGTTAGCACACGTAACAATCAATTATCTAGCTATTGTTGCATAGCCATAGCATGGGCTAGGAGAAACTGGAATAATAATAACGTTTAATGGAGCTCTATTACGTAGCTGTTTGAACTTGATTGAGTAAATCTAGATACCAATAATATAGCTGAAGGATGTGTTTGTTTTTTGTTTGAAAGCGCTAATCTCTGGAACCACCATAACTTACCGTAAAAAATATTTTTGCATTCGATAGCCCAATTCTTGAGGGCTATTAACATCATGCTACCCTTAGGAGCCGACCAAAAGGAAAAAAAAGTTAGAAAGGACGCTATGTGAAAACGAAGTATTAGCGCGAGCAGGCGATACGATGCGACGGGGTGGGTTGGGGGAAAAAGAAATTTAGCAGGGGCAGAAGGTAGTAAGTTATATAAGTTCCTAAAATGATGGTATAAGCCACATTCAGCGTCGTGGACTTTCGGTAAAACTGGATCCATAATGTTGTATAAAAACCAATGATTCTGGACTTAGTCATCGACTTGTTGTAAGTTCTAGTGAGGCTAGTAACTACTTTGTTTTAGGATTCACGACCAACATAATCAGCCTATAATGTTCCCACTGCTAGGACACAAGCCTCCTGTCTGTGAGAGGGAGTGGCCGTCATCTATCACGCGGGCCCAGTTCAGGTTGGTAGATTTCACATGTCTTTGAATTTTTGGTTCTACGTTATGCCGGTTTCCTTCACCGTTTTGAGAGCAGTAGTAATGAAATAGTTTACATCTAAAGCGCCTGTCTATAGGTTCGAACCTAAAACACAGCCTACAACTCGTAAGTCAAGGCCATTACCCTGGGCCACCACTGCTCATAAAAGCAAATAGTAATTTCATGACCAAACGATACATTATTTATTATTATATTTTTCTGCATATTTTCCATGCATTAAAAAATATTTAAATAGCGTTACGCATCATTCCAAAATATAAACTCTAAGATTTGTGTTTATAAACTTCTAATAGCTATATATATATTTTTTTTTTTTTTTTTTTGACGTGACAACGTCTTAAATTAGGTTGCGGCTGGGAGTCACTTATGAAAAAGTGTAACGCTCGGTAACGTTACGATGAGTCACCGAACGAGAGAGAGGCCCGCCGAATGCCTTGCGTCTCTCTCCCACTCAACTATTCTACCGAGAAAAAGACGTTGTCACGTAAAATCTTCGCCCGTAAAACCGACTTTACAGGCAACCATTTTTTTTTTTTTTTTTAAAACGTTGCCCCACACTAGGAATTTCTCCTGTATTGTGGGTGCGTTTACAAACATTTAAACTCACATACACAAACAGCCAGACCCGGAACAACTACTTGTAGGTCATACAAATATTTGTTCCGTGCGGGAATCGAACCCGCGACACGCAGCGCAGCAGTCAATCGCTTAACCACTGCGCCAACCGTGCCGTCATTTCCTGCCTTTGTAATATTATTTTGTGTATTATTCAAACCAGCGACCTGCCGTAGATATCGTCCAGAATCGAAAAGATTTCCAATGAATATTTTATAATTACAGTATTTAATTTAATTTTTATAATTTACCATATTAACCGAGGTGAACGCCCTCAAGGCACACTTACCTAATTAAGAAATTAATATTTTGCAATTACGGACAGATACGAGTACATCATCGTTTGCAATAAAAATAATTGTCGACGTTAACATTTCACTTTAACTGTAGGCAAATGTTTATATTTTTTTTGCATACTTAATTAATTATTTCAATAACTGAAATTGTTTACGTGTGTTTTTTTAGGTCTCATGTTTAGGTTTATTTATCTACTAGCTTCTGCCCGCGACTTCGTCCGCGTGAAATTTCTTGTTCCCCCGATCCAACCCGTCGTCGCGTCGCATCGTCTGCCCGTTCGTTTTCACATAAGTAGCGTCCTTTCTAACTTTTGGGACCCTAGCGTGATGTTAAGTAGCCTATAGCCTTCCTCAAGAATTAAGAATTGGGCTATCAAATGCAAAAATATTTTTTTCAATCCGAGCGGTAGTTCCAACGCGTTCAAACCACAGAACAGATAAAAGAGGACCTCTTTTGTCTGTTCTGTGGTTTAAACAAACAACCTCTTCAGCTTTATTATTAGTATAGATTTGCCTGCTGTAATATTGAACTATCTTACTATAGATAAGTAGTTCTCCTACTTCTACTTATACCATAACACACCTGAAATCATCTTTCTAGTTTCCACTCTGGAAATCGTGCTCCGAGCCCCAAAATACCGACTAACTGTTCAGTTTAGGGGCTTACTGACAAAATAATACTTTGTAACTTGTAGGTAATATTTTAAGCTACTTATGTCGTCTCAAGTTGGTAATTACCTGGACAATACAATATTTTCTATTTTCTACTCAATTCCTTTAACCACTCATTACAGACGCTGAAAAAGCGTCCTTTTTGCCATAAAATACTTTGTAACTCTTTCCGTGGACGTGCAGTGTGCATAAATGTTGCTCCTGGCATAAATAATTATTTGTTACCTATTACTTGTATCACCCATAATGTTTGCAGGTTTGTAATCGGTAACTTTGGTACAATTATGACTTTTAGTCTGCATGACTAAAAGGACCGTGTGCACATATCTAAGCATTAACAGACAATCAAATTACCTTTTACTTTTAGCCGGTAACGTTAATTTGATCGTTACGCATAGTTTTGTCGACGCTGTTTCACGGAGGGTCATTAGGGCCCAATTGTTTTCTGCCACCGTTTGGGCCCAATGGCCCAATGAGCCCCGGCGCTATTACCGCGCGGTAGGTGTGCTCTCCGCCCTAGCCCTGCCGCCTGACCGCACGCTGATTGAACACTTGTTTCGCGATCATTTATCACTCAGCCATTCCGATTTGTTTAACCATTTTACTGAGTATGCTGTTTCCTGTAATACAGGTATTGTGCAGATAATTGATATGGGTGTAGCTACTATTTGCATATTGGAAGGGTATAGGGTAGGTTCTATTACAATAGAACCATAGGGTAGGTATTACAATACCTAAGGCTATTAGGCACTAAAATATAGAAGTGGTTATATGCTCGGACTTATTCTTTGCTCTGGCTTCTTCTTCTTATTCTGATTTGTTTTCTGTTTTTTTTTTAAGTTTTAAGGTGTATCTTTTGTTGTAGGTAGGTACAGACGTCAGCTCATCAAGCTACCCGAAACTGTCCACGGTCCACGTATCCCAATCAACTTTGAACCTTGTACTTTAGCGATAAAGGAGCAAATACTTAGTCCTTAAAATCTCTTGGTATAGGTACTTACAGTGGCTTTGCTAGGAGTATAATGTTATCTCACCACACATTTCATGAAAAGTAGATTGGCAAGATTCACAAAACGCTTTCACTGTTAAAAAGTTATCTTATGCCCTGCGTATGACAAATTTTTAACAGTGAAGGCCTAACTCTAGAAAACTTACATGACATCTTGGTCAAAACGTGGCTCACCGTTACGCGGCCGTCCCACAGACTCTCTTAGGGGCGTTGTCATGGAATAGTTCAATGGAACGGCAGAGCCATACATTTAATGCATAAGTACCCCAGTGGTTTTGATGAGTGAGTGAGTGAGTGAATCAGCGATGAAATCGACGTATGATTTAAAAGCTATACAAATCAAACTTCGTGTGTTTTATAAGTAGGTACTAACTGCATCTCATCCTAAGTATTTGGGCTCTCTAAGCATTATCCACGCCGAAGCTATGATGGTTTGAAAATATGACGAAACCCTTCGAATAAAGGTACCTACATAAAAAAAAATAATTTCATTATGACTTACTGACTTATACAGTACGAAGAAATGTTTGTAAAACAGTAATATTAATTATTGAACATACTACTTACTTATTACTGAAAAAAACAACAAAAAAAACCGGGCAAGAGCGAGTCGGACTCGCGCACCGAGGGTTCCGTACCATCATATGTTTTTAAATTTTCCCCGGCGAGCTTCTTACTAGATCTCGTTCAAACCAATTTTCGGTGGAAGTTTACATGGTAATGTAAATCATATATTTTTTTTAGTTTTATCATTCTCTTGTTTTAGAAGTTACAGGGGGGGGGACACATTTTACCACTTTGGAAGTGTCTCTCGCGCAAACTCTTCAGTTTAGAAAAAAATGATATTAGAAACCTCAACATCATTTTTGAAGACTTATTCATAGATACCCCCCACAAGTATGGGTTTGATGAAAAAAAAAATGTTGACTTTCAGTTCTAAGTATGGGGAACCCCCAAAATTTATTGTTTTTTTTCAATTTTTTTGTGAAAATCTTAATGCGGTTCACAGAATACATCTACTTACCAAGTTTCAACAGTAGGTATAGTTCTTATAGTTTCGGAAAAAGTGGCTGTGACATACAGACGGACAGACAGGCAGACATGACGAATCCATAAGGGTTCCGTTTTTACCATTTTGGTACGGAACCCTAAAAAAGAAGGAAAACCACCATTACTGTAATGTAAGTTTTCAATGGTTTGAACGATATCACCAAATGAATAAAACGGTTAATTTTGTGACCTTTTAGTACATAGAACGTTAAAGTTTACTGTCATGACGGTATCATTTTGAGCGTTTAAGCCCTACGGCATTTCATACAAACTTTCAAGCCTTTGTTTTTCGAAATGAATGAACCGATTTTAATTAAACTTATACGCATATGCAGGATACAAAGGTCTAAAATGTTACGTAGAACATTTTCTAAAAATAGTGTTACAGCCAAATTAGACCGATTTTAAATTTTCCATAGAAACAGATTTCCAGTTATCTTTTTTATAAATAAGACATTTCGAAAATGTTGTTGCTGTTGTTGTTGTTGCTTTTTGTTTTTCGTTCGTCTTGGCAGGGGCACTCCCATAGTTGAAGTTTTTCTCTAGTAAGAATATCTGCGGTTGACATAGCTTCGTCTATGTTCGCAAAAGTATTGTAGAAATCAAAATCTAAGTAGAAATCTGGTGCCGATGCCCTTGTTTACAAACTAAACTAAATTTATCCTCTGTCCTTTTCTTAATGAAACAGAAAGAAAAAGATGCACTGAACTTAAAAGTTTAGTTTGTGAACAACGTAATCGGCACCACTTTCCCATTTTGTTTTCCTTGAGATATTTTACAAAATTATGGAGCGCTTTGGAAATACCCAACGTAACATACATTATATGCTATTCAACGCAAGTGAGCATTCTTACTGTAGTCACATATCTACCTAGAGTACCTACTATAAAACTCAACAGTTCCTCTTTCATTCCGGAACAGTACAATCTAAAAATATTTACACTCACGAAGTACAATCTAAAAATATTTACACTTGCGGCGTAGCACTCCGGATACGTATTGATAAAGCGCGATTAGTATTACACGTTACATTGTAAGACCTACTTACAGTCTATCCCAATATTACCTGATGAAAATGTAAACAAATGCATTAGAAACGTACCTACCTGTGCAGTGCAGCTGTGGTTGCCAATTAGTCTTACAAAATGAGTGGTTTGATTATTTTGAAGTAAGTAAGTAATTCATATTTTAATTTTTTGTTGCCCAATGAGCTCCTGTCTTTTTCTTTGCTTTTTTATACTTGTATATAATATGTATATTTTAGTGTTAATATGTAATTAAATAAATGTAAGAAAAAGAACAATACATTAATAATTTTAAATCATCATAAAGTTTTGTTTTTTTTTATCATTGGCAACTAGCTTCATATTTTCTGACTGACCGACTTCTTGACAATTCAAAAGTGCCTGTAAATGGTTTAATTGAAATAAATGGTTTGAGTTTGAGTTTGCTAACTTCTGCCCGCAACTTAGTCCTCGTGGAACTCTTGCTCCTCAACCCACCCCGTCGCTTAGCGTTATTGCTCGGCTTTTAAGGGTCATAGCGTAATTTTAAATAGCCTATAGCCTTCCTCAAGAATTGGGCTATCAAATGCAAAAACAAATCCAAAAGGCAGTTCCACAGATTAGCACGTTCAAATAAACAAAGAAACCAACTCTTGAGCTTTATTATTAGTATATGTAGATATCTTATCAATAACTTCTATTTTCGTGGAGGATTTTTGTATTTCAATTTGATAACGTTATTTATACAATAATTGTTGGAAAAAGTGTTGAGAAATAATGTTGAAACCTTCTAAATACAGAAGATGTGGGTGTGTTACTAATTCCCTTTAGTGACATGATTGCGTAAGAAATCACTCACAAATCTGAACAGAGTTTGTTTACACTTTCATGCTATACTTTTGGAACAGACCATACGTGCAGGGATTCCAGTGGTGTCACTGTATCTATCGATGTTTTGTATATTAGGTATGTTATGAAACCATCACCTTGAGCCTGTGCAACTCGATCGCGCCGACACCATGTTTTCGCGAACTCGACACCACCAGGCCCCGGCCGGCCGGCGGCCTTATCTATACGCCGTGTGACGATCCTTGATTTACTTTGTTAAGTTACACGTTATTACAAAACAAAGAATACCTAATCCTACTAATGAAAAAAAATAAATAAATGGTAGATAAAGTTTGTATGTTTGGTACTCAATCACGCAAAAACGGTTGAACAGATTTTGATTGAAATTTGTCACACAGATAATAAGCTTTGACAAGTATATGTATAATCAAAGCACATAGGATACTTTTTATCCCGGTAAATGACATCGACGCGAGCGAAGCTGCGAGAAAAAGCTAGTCATTTATTAAGATTCGTATTGAAACTGTTTTTGTTTTTATAGCTGCCCTTGAAACTAAATAGTTTAATAGCAAACTAGCTTATGCCCGCGACTTCGTTCGCGTGAAATTTCACCCTCTTAGGGGTGGAATTTTGAAAAACCCTTTCTTAGTGGATACCTACTTTTCACAAAGAACACACCCTCCAAGTTTCATGTCTCTAGGACCAGCGGTTTGGGCTGTGTGTTGATATATCAACAATCAGTCAGTCAGTTTACCATTTTATACTTACACTAGCTTCTGCCCGCGACTTCGTCCGCGTGAAATTTCACCCTCTTAGGGGTGGAATTTCGAAAAACCCTTTCTTAGTGGATACCTACTCTTCACAAAGAACACACCCTCCAAATTTCATGTCTCTAGGAGCAGCAGTTTAGACTGTGCGTTGATATATCTACAATCAGTCAGTTTACCATTTTATTTAAATAGATATAGATCAAGCAGTGCTGGCATAGTGGTAACGGCCGCGACTTACGTAGTTGTAGGTCGTAGGTTCGAACCCAGACAAGCACTTTACTTTGTGTTAATTATTTCATCACCACTTTTTTTTTTGTTAAGTAATTATTTCATCACCACATTTATACGGAGAAGGAAAAATTTTTCATCGTGACGAAAACGGCATGTCCTAGAACTAAAAATTCGTAGGCATGTGACATCTACCAACACACGTCTCACACTTGGCCCGCGTGGTAGATTACAGCCCACGTAGAGAGGAGTCCCAAGTCCCAGCAGTGGAAACATTGGCTGGCTGATTATGCTAAACATAGGTACCTGGCGACAGCGGGTGTACTGTACACTGCTACCCCTTCGGGCAATACAGGCGTGTTGTCACGCCATGTTAAAAGTATAACAGTACGTGTTTACAACAAATAAATAAATAAACTCGTACGTCAATGCTGGTGGCTGCGAGTGTTGCCACACTTACGCAATGCTCTGTGGCCGCGCTTCCGGGGTTCGGGTCGAAGAAATTGTCACGTCAGGCGAAATCACAATGAGCACTGGGCACATGTCGGTAGACACACACACACTTACAAGGAGAATACACGTGCGATGGCCATGATATTATTTAGATCAGGAAAATACAAGTGTAAAAAAAATATACAAACATCCGAATTGAGAACCTCCTCCTTTTTTGAAATCGGTTAAAAAGTAGTCTTCCAGCATTTATATGACTGGCGCGTTTGTCTAGTGGTCACAAGTACGACGGTTAAGTATAGGGTCCAGGGTTATATTCCCAGGTCAGGCAAATGGTGGGGTTCCCTTATGAAATTGATGAATATAATAGCCTTTCATTTATAAATACTAACAATTCGCTGTTTGTCAGTGTCTTTGTGATGGCAAAGTAGACAGACCTCATCTCACTATTTCTGTTATGTACCTAGTCTTCTTTAGATACTTATCTAACTTTTTAAAGCTCCAATACAACCTTCCCACAATCAATAATTTCATAGAAAAGTTGTGTATGTGTTATTTCGAAACTTAGTCACGCTTCTCGGTATAGATTTTCAGGCAGTACCGCGAACAGGATGTCGCATGCAATTTGATCTGGTCGTGCCGGCCAGTATGTAAACACGTTACCTACATTGTTTCACATAGATATTGAGTTCTTTGTTTAATATTAAAAAAAAATATTTATAAAGATAATTTACTTAATCAAAATTGTAACATACAGCACCTGTTTTTGTAATTTAAATAATAAATATGAGATTTCATTATCCTTGCTACGTAATGTGCTATGTCGTGCTACTAAAAATAGCTACGCAGTTTTTGAAAATTGCCTACATTATCCTTGTTTTTGATTTATTGGTCTGTCTGTTGTTCTGTTTTGTTGTGTAACTTATGAAATACTGTAACTTATTTTCCTTCATAATTATTTGAATAATTATGTAAGAGAGAGATTAAGGCTCTTCTTAGATTTTTCATATTATTATAATTTTACTGACAAACATTCCTTTATTCTGGATAGAATTATTTCTACGCCAATTTTAAATTATTCACATATTCACAACAATCACAACAACAGCGTAAAATCTTCTAGCAGTCTTTTGTTTGAGTTACTCCTTGAAATCACTCCGAAATTCCTCTTCGAAATCCAAAACACTTCATTCGACCGTATCTCCTGCAGAGATGTCAGTGATTGTACTTGAATTGTTATCTGAACAGTTGTGAACATATTTGCATAGATCAAGAGCTTCAGGCGTCTACTCTTGACGTAGAAAGTCTCAGAGAAACTTCAAATCAAACTGTGGCTCGCACTCATACACAACTCGTGTTCATTCGAATTTGAGAGAGACGCAACGGGGACTCCTACGATTTCCGCACAGAAGTGAATATAAATGTGATTTGTGAGTGTGTGAGTGTGACAAGCGAGGAGTTTCGTCAGTCAAACATCAGTATAGCATGTAATGTATGGAAATAGTCGGCAGGTGTGCGGCAGGCGCGGTCTGCCGGTTCGTTTGACGACAATCGTGTTTGCGGCGCATCCCTGCGGCGCCGACGGCGTGAGCCCATCACGCGCCCGACATAACCAGTACTGTATGTGGAAACAGACCTTTTATTTATATTGTGATGGGGATTTAGACAGAAATATTATGGACACCAAATTAAGGCGGTACTGATTGAGAATTTTCTAAATTCGGACGGATAGATAGAGTTCGGATCTAGTGCGCAACCCCTCATACAAAATAGGACTATGGTCACTCTCACTTCGGACCGGCATTTCTCGGATTCGGATGGAATGTAGGTAGTGCATAACCGCTTTTAGTCTTCCAAGCCCGAAATTGAATGACAGTGTTGTTAACAATAATAACGACAGTAAATTGCAACTTCTCCTAGTATATACATATTATTCCCATCGAACCACCTCACCTTACCTTATATTTAGCCACCGATAAATCAAGAATGTCTCCCCAAACCAAAATTCCTTCTCATTATCTTTATATTTAATTCACCTAGACAAAAAATGGAATGTTAAGAAAATTGCTTACTTCATCAAAGTTCCTTCCACACTATTTGACATGATGGAAGGCAGTGTCTTTGATGCGGCTCCCGCGACGCGTTAAACAGGACTCGAAAGAGTGCAGGGCCCCGCCGGGACATAATTCACTTAAATCATGCTTAAATCACGTACGGACTCAAAAGAGCTTCACTTGCGGCTTTGACGTCACACCTCGCACATTTAATACCTTCTCTTGACGCTTTAACATAACGTGTCGGGACTGTCGGGTATTATTCCTATGTTTTTAAAGCTTTAGTATTTTTTTTTGTTTTTTGTTAACTTTTAAACCTACTTTCAAATTACATCTATAAGGTAACCTAACTATAATTTCAGCTTTTATAAAGAACGTCCACAAGAAATCCCTTCACGAAAGTTTTCAAAATATTTACCATCATAGGAAAAAATCAATCTAGCAGGTAGGTACAAACATAAGAGCCATAACAATACACTCACATTGTGCTGGCGACTTTATTATGAAAGAAATTGAAAGGACGACGAGGGCATGATCCAAAAATCCCGCAAATAAAATTCCAATTACGCACAAATGAAATGACATATTCGGTTTGCTCAAATCCTTAAAACGTCATCCAGATATCCATTACATGTCTATTAAATCTTACGACATATATTTGTGGGGCTCAGTCAGCAGAGTTCCCCTCGCAAACACGCCGGCGATTACGAGCTCGACCGACCGAAGTAAACGAATATAAAACACATGCGGGAAGACGAATGCAAAATGTACTCGTCAAGATTTTGCATAAGTAAACATAAGCATCACCCTTTTCGCGGTACCGTCCGCCCCGACTCTTGTCAAATATTTGTCATCTGCACAGAAATATGTACTTATCAAAATAATGTCGAACAATGCAGTATTTTGTTTTAAAGGAACATCTTTTGCATCATTCTTTCATGTAATCTTTGCTAAATAAATTTATTATTATTATTTAAAAGAGGAGTCTTGAGATAAATTCTAAAGCACTGACTAGGTAGTTAGTATAAAAATTTATGCCGTTTTCCTAAAAATCTCAAAGAAATCAAAAAAAGAAAATCACACCAGACTGCTGCTGTGCAAAAGCCACCTGGCTCCTTTTCAATTAAATACAAAATGTTATCAGAATAAAAATACAGATGAAAAGAACCTGTGGCTATCAAATTACTTTCAAACATCCGGTTCATTGGCTCCCATCATCATATTGACACAATTACTTGCACGCTCGAGCTTAGACAAGTGAAAGTCTGCCGAGTTTGCAGTCTCCTACTTATTTACGTCTAGCAGGTCATTTCCATGAACCCATTGAGTTGATAAGATTATAGAGTTAGCGAATAAGTAGTTCGGTAGGTTTCTAACTATAAACTATTTTGCTGAATGGACATGGCATGGCTGGTAACAACATGGCTACCAAGTTTGTCTGAAAATGTGCAAGTCATTTGGAAATTTAGCGTTTTTTCACCGAATAAGCTTTTACGTGATATTACTGAGATTATTGTTATAATTACAGGTATTACTAATAATAATTGTAAAATAATGGCACCTCACGTGTATAACGTGACCATAACTATGGCCATGTCAACAACACCACGTGGAGTTCAACCAACGAAAACCTGACCTACAAAGCTAATTTGAAGGACATCGAGAAAAGGAGAGTGACCTGACGTAGCGGCATCTAAAGTGATGAGTCGCGCGTGGCCGGCGGGCGGCGGCGGCGCGGCTGCCAGCTCAAGTAACGACCTATCGATTGGCAATAGTGCCTAGTTAGCAATCCGCGCCCCGACCCGCGCGCCCCTCCCCACACACTTCATCTAGACCTCTCTATGTTCAATACACTGGCTTTTCTAATTTATTCATGAAGAACCGTCTTTATTTGAGACTGTAAGAATAGAAATGAATGCGTTCAATAATAGACAGCTTCGACAGTTACAAAAATACCGTTGTCTAGATGTTTACAAAGGACTCGCGACTATCTAGACGTAGGTACCTCCTGAAAATCAATGAGAATTTCAGCAAATCCTTTTTTAAGAGTTCATTCAAAACGTAAGGTATACCTACTTTCAGCGGGATTGTCCGAAAGGGTTACCGCTGGCCCGGAACATAAAGGGATAAGGAAGGAACACGGGTGGGTTTTAGTCAGTAAGAGTCTGACACTCCCTTCCGCTCCACCCAGAGCGGGAGGGGTCATTTGATGATTTCCCATCAGAAAAAAAAAAAAAAAAGGTATATCTACTTGACACATCAGATATTGTGATAGGTATAACATTGTGTAGTACGTAGTAGGTCGTGTGTCTCCGAGGTGACGACCCTGCTTCGAACGCTCCGCGCCGTCAGCCGTAGTCAGCACGCGTCAGCTCTCGTCAGCAGTTGCCGTGTTCACCCGAACAGCTGTTCTACGGTTCTACTGTGACGACACAGCAGCTAACCTCTTTTATGGAAAGTTAACTTCAGTGTCCCCTGTACAATCAGCTGCGTTAATTAGTTCTACACTATTTTTAAAGGTATTTAAGCAGGGTATTAAACAACATCTTTGGCTGTCATTTAAAAATTCTGAATCTAAGTAATAGGTACCAAATTACCAATGTGGCTTTTACTCATAGCACTCCACTTGATACTTGATTGTATCACAGATTCACAGCAAAACAAATCGGCGGGGTAATTGCGTAACACCTTATCAGTAACAATGGGTTTCATTTTGAAAGTTCAACAATATTCATTGCGTTATTTGCGTTGTTGCGCAGACACATTTTTCGAACTTATGGATGGATTAGAAATACGCTTCAAAATGATTCAAATTGAGAGTAATAGTATGTTACGCAATTAGGGTGCAGATCTTGTGAACTATTAAAAATTTTGTTTATCATTAATTAAAAGTCATACCTAACTCATAATAAATACTTATTACATCGTCGCATTTCACATTATCATATTTTTATTTTATTCGCATGTGACTTTATTAAATTTTAATGTAATTACTAATATCAATGTACACACATTTTTAGATTGGAACTTGGTGTCTTAATATATTATCATCTCATACAAGCCGGTGAAGAGTGGCTCTCGCTCCCCCAGCGCACAGGTCACGTTCAGCCCCACACAACCTGTGTTCACGACTGCCACGTTCTGAATTCTCCTCCAACTCCTGAAAACCGTATAATAAAATTGTTCTTGAAGAAATCTCATAAATAATATAATATTAAATACCAGTAAATCAAAATATGGAGAAGACCCGGCAAGAAACTCCATGGTAGTAATAAAATTATGCATAAAACAACCGAAAGAGGTTTTTACATTAGAAGTAAGTATTATAACCTTTCAATTTTATTTTTAAAAACGCTGGCCGTTTGTGTTGAAAATAATTAAATAAAGCCATTAGAAATTGTTTTTTTCTTTACTTTTTCTTTAGACAAATGGTTTTATAATATATTTTTTCAGTGAAATCGGCCAGAGATTTATTCCAAAATTAAGTATTAGAATTTTATATAAATTGTGCAATGCAAAAAGTCGCAAATTCCGCCCTAACTTACAGAGAGCGGTGCAATAATTTCAAAATATAAGTAGTATGAATAAAATAAAAAATAATTTAACATTGGAATTTAAAAATACCCAAAAGAGGTTCTCCGCAAAAAAAAGAACAAGAGAGGTTTTGTTACTTTTTTTGTTGACCTTTATAATGGTAATGGTAATGATGACAGATGCAGGCTAAGGAAAAGTTATGGAATTAGTAAGTACCTACTATAGGAAAAGTTTGCATGTTAAAGTTAAAGTTTGCATGCAATTAGGTATGCTTAGCAAAGTAGATTGGCTTGCTCAATGATTTTATTAATTATAATATTTAAATGGTATAAGTAATGAAACTTTTACATTTTGCTTCTTATCTACGAAACTATATATTAACCTGGTAATATTATCTTACGAATACAAAGAATATTTTCGTTACTGAACAGCAGGCATCAGTAGGAGCCGACCGACCTAGTGCGGGAGTATCGACCGCGGGCGACCCTGCTCAGAGTGCTGGCTCAGCTCCGCGTAAGCGTTCCTCTTTCCCCCATACTACCGCTTACTCGTACACTCCATCAGCGCTTTCATATACATTCCCCGTAGTATTCTCCTACAGGTGTCTTCTTGATAATAGATTATACATACAAACTAGTGAACTGTGAAACATCGAGGAATCAATAGGTACTTAAATTTTATTTTTATTTTATTTGAAAATCATCTTTATTTTATCCGAAAAAAGTCCACTAGAAGATACCTAAGTTGCCCCTTAATTATCTTCCTTTTTAACGTTATCATTGTGTTCTTTGATGTAAAGATAGAACTTCTGCTGTTAAACACAGACACTCTCTCTCTCTCACGATAGAGAATCGTTCTGATGTAAAAACAGCAGACAAATACTACTTTTGTTCAGTTTTCTTATACTGCCCCACTGCTGGGCAAAGACCTCTCCCAAATTCTTCCAGGAACTCTTTTCCCGCGCCAACTGGAACCAGCCCTCGCGGTATTGGGACAATGAAAATTAATCAATCTTCAAAAATAACGCCTAATTACAATTTTAATAGAATAATTAGAAACTATACTGGTTCTGATAAAGAGAAACATAGAGGAATGTTAGATGTCTTATGTGAAAAGATGTAAAAAGGTAGAGTTTCGATATCGCTCACACACATCGCTTTCAAGTCAAGGTATGGGTCATCATCTCTGACTGTCTGACTGGTCAGAAATGATGTGATTTTTTGAAAACTGTTACTAACTAACTACATTAAAAAAAATTGTAAGCATCTCATACATGATGAATTCAAAACTTCACATTTAAAACCACTACTAAAATGATGATATTTTAGTTTAGTTTGAAAACGGAAAGTATGGAATGGTGACGTCACCGCTAGCAGCCGACCTTGCCACTAGAAAAATGTGCCGCGTCGGTCGCCGAGGATGCTGGCTCATCACTACGAGCGCTCGGCGCCCGGACATCGCACCCGCTCCAGAGACAAAACAGAGGGTTCAAAACATCATCATCAGAGTTTGTCTTTGTTTCAGTTTTCTTCCCAGAACAGTCACATAGGGAACACCGACCTCAACTAGTTTTTACCAGACTACGGTACTAGTTTTGACGTGTAAAAGTGTTCGTACAAAACTGCTTACAGAAATTAATATCATAATTTATCATCATCCGTTATAGTTCTACCCTGGTCTTGGAATTACTGTTTTTATTGGTACCCAACTTATTAACTAGATATAATGTTTTTTAAAATAGGATTCTAACAACAACATTTCATCAGACGATATACGCTGCGAATTACACTGCTATAAGCTTCCCAGCCTACATTATCACAATTAACTTGTATTGTATCAGTATTGTTCTGAAAATTTTAGACCTTAGTACCGGGCCTTGTAGTCATATTTATTTTCACCTATTTGAGCTGGGAAATTCGAATTAAAAAAACATTGACGCATCGATGTTGTTTTTGAGAATTCAAAACGGCTGTTTACTAACTAATTTTATTGCTTCAGGCCATACAATACGAATAATTTAGTACAAAAGTTTCTCCTGTTGTTTTGTGTAAAAAAGTAAATGTAAAGAGGGTTAAGTAGGTATTAAGAACGCGATATCAGGAAGTTAATTAAGAAAATAATCACACTAAAACAAAGAGATGTAGAATTGGTTAAAAGTAATAGGTACGATGTTCGACACCGATTCGTGAAACTGGATAATACGTGTTTCACGAACGAAATTAAAAGCTTTGGTTTCATAAGAAAGGACGGAACGGTCACACAGTAACGGCTGTCCGTTTTTGACACCTTAATGTCAATAATGGTGAAAATTACAGATTTTCATGTGGGCCGTTCTAATATGACCAACCAAAGCTTTAGTATTACCTACTTATTCATAATAATTTTAATAATATGAAAAGTAGCTTTTGTTACTTTTTGGGGTACGTATTTGCAATTCAATGCAATAACACAAATAAACCTAACTCAATTATTCCTAAGTAAGTGAATATGCTAGATAATATTATTACGTTCTATACTTATGTACTGCCATGTTATAAACTATAAGTATATGGTATTTATGAACGACAGGCCAAATAAATAGCAGTCACCAAAAAGCCCTGGTCAGAAATGCAGCCCAATGGCATCGTAGAAATAATTGTCCCATATATTATTATGATGTACGCCTACCAAATGGGCCATTACAATGGACGGGGCCGCAGTAACAATGCCCATAATTCTCCTCGACTTCATTAACAGGCCTCCATTTGCATGACAGCCTCTACTTACGTACCGCTATAGTCCGTAATAAGCGGCCGATGGTACGAGAGCGGAGGTGGTTGTACCCTCGGAACATACCACTACACGTCGGTAGATACACCAACGTTTTCGCTCACACAATAAATTCCCATTCAAATCTGAGCCTTATTCCTAAGAAATAGGTAAATCTGGGATGTTGAGCAGATGAAAATGCATCGTTGTTGAGTTCGTGGCTGGTAGGCGGCGCGCAGGCTGTCTCGCTCTGGCGGGGCGTGGCGCTACGAGGCACGCCCCACCGTCCCTCTACGCCGCGTCTCGTAGCCCGTAGGCCCCGTAGCTCTGCTACGAGATATGGACAGACTATGTTGACTTCAGACGTCGCTTGATAAATGTACAAGTTGTACAACTAAAATAATGGCTTCATGTTTGAGCTAAGTATGTACATAATTTCATATTATATTGGAATATAAAATGTGATTATTGAGTAAGTACAGTGATAAGAACCTACAATGCATTATAGAATTCGTTACCACCTAGATTCTTTAGCGGCTTAGATGGTTTGGTCATGTCGAGATGATGAATGAAAGTCTTTTCACAAGATATATACCAATAAGACGGATGTTAGAGGAAACGCTACAAGGGATCGTCCAAAAAGGATATACACTAACTTCATTGGCGTTGTCCTTCCAAAAGGTCGTACGTAGTACTCACAGTCAGCTCGCGTATTTGAACGTGAACGAAGAAAAAGGAGTACCTAGGTGTATGTTTTAATTCTACCATAAGGCATTCTGTAGTTTATTTCTACCCCCTTGGGTAATATGGGATAGGTGTCAGCATAAGTATGCACGTGACTATGTCTCGACATAATTATAGCTGCTTAATGTACCACACCGTCGCGCCCCGGCGGCTAGCCGGCACCCTGAGTGGGTGAAAATAACCTTCCGACTGAGGCTTACGATGCTGAAAGTAGTGAAAGTGAAGATACTTATAGAGAAAAACTAAACGTATAAAGTAAAGGTACATTAACTTATCGTAAAAGGAACCAACAAAAAAAGCTGTTATTTATATTACTATAGCAACAAATATAAGTTTTTTACGTGTTAACTGTTAAGATAAACCTAAATCTACAGTACCTGCTTAAACTATTTTCTTCTTTCTTACCTTATTTTCTTACTGGGAACCTTAACTTAACCTTAGGTTACTGATGATTTTCTGTGTTTTCCTTGAAACAATTACTTACCAGCCTATGTACACCATACAAACATTATAACTTGCATCTGAGGATGAATCGGTGACAAAGAGCACACATGAACGGCAGTAAAATATTACTATTATTGTTGTTAAAACATTACTTCCACTTTTTTATTTTGTTATTTGTATTTTGTGGTTCACGAACTGTGTCCAAATAAACGTTTTCTTTCTTTCAGTTGGTATGCTACAAGTTAGCCTTTCTTTCAGTGCATTCTTAAAACTTCAACTTGTCTATCTAGCTAATGCTAGATTGCTATATCAGAGTATTAAAAAGCCCTTCACGAAATCTACGCATTCTCTACATCAGACAAAGTAATTTTGTGCCAAAATAATTTTTCACAAACGAATTTTAATTGTGTTGTGAAAATTCGCTGTTTATAGTAAATGCAAGCGTAACATTGTGCTTTTGGGTGCATAGAACGGTATAGGGATCGTTGAAGAATTTATAGTTAAGGTATTAACATTTAAAACTTGTCTTCGTAAAAAACGTTGTAAAGAGTAGGAAGTTTGACCCTCAACATCTCCGTAACCAGAAGTCGAGAAGGTTCCCAGGTATGGTCCAGTCCAAAAACAAATCATAATAACGGGAAGAACAAGTGACTCTCGGCTTCGTTAGGGTTATTTTACACTCGTTATAGCAAGTTACCAATTCTTATATCGATTCCTAAGAGCGATAAAATCGATTGACAGATTAAATATCTCCAAGCTATTTGATACACATGCATCAGCTAATTAGCTGTCAAAAAACCGGCCATGTGCGAGTCGGACTCGCACACGAAGAGTTCGGTAATAAGAAGGCACAAAAAGCCGAAAAAAACGTTTCTTTTATACCCCTTTAAATTTTAACTTTATTTTATTTTTATTATTTGTTGTTATAGCGGAAACAGAAAACATCATCTGTGAAAATTTGAACTGTCTAGCTATGACGGTTCATGAGACAGACAGGCAGACAGACGGACAGTGGAGTCCGGAACCCAAAAATAGTGTCAATAGCGCAGCTTAGGAGTTTAGGAACGCTTCATACGTATAGGTCATAGATAGAGCTCGCACTGCTTGCATCTTTAGCTTGAAATTGCCGGATACTACTATTAAAAATATTTTTCATCTCTCATGCTCGGAAAGTAGTGTTTGTTTGATCCGAATAGCGAGTGGAAGACGCTGCTTCCCACCATAGGGCGGGAAAGACTCATAGTAATTGCTTCCCTCCCTAAGGTGGGAATGAATTTTAAAAATGGAACTAAATTTGGTTAGGTAGTCAGCTCAGTCAGACACCCTTAATTGATTATGTAAATATTTATTAGGCTACCCATCAAATCTTATAAATGTGCGTTAATTAGGAGAGTTGGATAAAAAGCTCATATGTTAACGCCATTAAATCTTTCATATTTAGCGCACAAGTTTAGTTAATAATTTACCTTGAATAAATTCAACATACTTAAAGGTACGATAATAATTTTGATGTCAGTTGTGGTCGAGGCTAAAAAACATAAAAATTGGGGATTTCGAACATCCTGACTTCACCATAGGGGCTGTGCATATACATCATTTAATTATTCGACGAATTTATCCATAGTTTAAGGTAAATAAGTAGTGGTAATGAAGTTTTTTTATATCTAATGTCGAAGTTTCGCGCCAATCGTGCGTGTTTTCGTTTCACAAATTTCACACACAGATGTACTTATATAAGATTTAAAATGTGACAAATATTATTGAAAATATTATAAACAACACGAAAATGCCCAGGTTTTAACGTAATATTCACATTACCACTACCTACTCAATTTGTGTTCAAAATCGTCGACCATTATTGTTTTTTTTTTATTGCAATGATGTGCGAAACAGCGAAAGCGATTATTCCAACAATTTTTTTTTAATTTCCACTGACGAGTAATTAATATGAGGAATGTAATCGATACTTGAAAATAAATACATGCATTGTTTTAATGATTTATGCTTTTCTAATAGATATCATTTCAATCTCTTCTAATAATTATCATGTCACTAGCAGCATTTATTGAATTTCGCGCCGAAATGTTTCTATATTTGAATTTATATTCGGAAAGCGCTCGCTGTTTAAAATTATTTTAATTTATTGGACAATTATGTATTGTGGATTTTATTTTTAATACTTTCTAATAGTATGCTACAGAATTCCCAACAAACATTTTTTAGGTAGGCTTAGCAAAAGTTTATTTGAGAATGATGATAAATTAATTCTATAAATTGGGTATTCAGCAAACACTTTACATTTCAATACATTTTTTTAGTTAAAAGAGTTTTTTATTCAGTTTCTACAATTTTTTTTTATTGCGAGTATCGATTAGGCTGAATGCAAGTTTTGAATCTAAATAGAAAGTTGTGGGGACGGTCAGCACTAAAAAAGTGACGCGGTGTGTTCCATATTTCAAATTTAAAAAAGACTAATATATAGGTATCTACTATTCATGTTATTATTATCAATTAATATTTTAGAAAAACTGCTATTTTTTACTTTCCTTATATTCGAAATGAAAAGTAGAGTGTTTAACACGTGTGAAAGTCATCAATTCCCACTCGGACTATAGCCGCCCTCGCTGCGCTCGGGCGTCTAAATGCCTCGTATAGGAATTGATTCCTTTCCACCCTTATATAACAATCTACTATTTTCTCCTAAGTCCTGTAACGGCAAATGTCAAAACCAACAAACTTGATAACGCACAGTAATGATAAGTCACACAAGGCCCAAAGAAGTCTTTTATTTCAAACAGCTTTGCGACTTAAATCCAACTCTTTAATTAACAATAATATTTGTTCATTCGTACAAATAAACGGACATTATATCCGTCTCAGTAATTGGTATTTCGCCTCGTTATCAAAGAATACGACGCCTTCATTTCTAATAACACTTCAGCACAACTTCAGTGTCACGTTACTAACACCGCCGTGTGACGGTATTGTACAATAAGTACCTAAGTAAGTCTTGCAACTAAGTCGTTATCGCGTAACAAGCGCCGGAACTCTTACAGTGTTTTTGTCTTGATCTAATTCTCGTAACTGATTTAAACTTGACTGGTCCTTTGGTTCTCCTGCTTTTTCGACCTCACTTATAGGTACCTACTTACTATCTGATATTCATGAAGAAAATCTAAATCTGCGGAGTAATTGCGTAACATACTAACAGTGAAAGTGGAATGGCTTTCATTTTGACAGTTCTAACACATTCATTGCGTTATTTACGTTGTTGAGCAGACAAATTTTTCGAACTTATGAAGCAATGGATTAGCAAGATCCTTCAAAATGATTCAGATTGTGATTAATAGTGTGTTACACAATAAGGGCGCTCCGATCTAAATGTGATGCAGATCTAGTCCCATCATAGAGAATATGTCCTATCATAGAGTTCTTTGGTTCCCATGAGTCGCTGAAATATCGTAATACTTGATAATCAACTCACTTTCCTTACTATCGGATTATAACTATTATGACTAGTTAATAATACGGCTTACTCGCTCATATTCGTGTAACTAAGTGCTAACAACTAAGTATTTAACGTAGGTGAGTAATATAGAAATTATCTACATGTTTAAGACCATCATTATTAATGTTTAAGTAAATTATAACTTCCACTATCAAGAGAAGACTCATTGACATGTGTATTCTTCCCATCCTCACGTAGGTATGGTCCTCAAAGATGGCCTTTGACAATTTAGCAGAGGTGCACGCTCGAGGTTTGCCAGAGACCTATGGAACGGAGTATTCTGGAATCGATATATCTATAACTCTATGATTCTGAGTATTAAACTTGTGGACCGGATTCAAACGATCAATGGGCCAAAAGCTTGTGATTGAGGTTTATCCTAGTATAAGTACATCATACTTTGTAATAAGATTTATACCTACTGTATTTGACAAATTTTTATTTTTGAATAAATATTTATTTATTTTTATTTGTAATATACTTACAAATATAAAGTACTAGCGGCCCGTCCCAGCTTCGCACGGTTGCAATTTTTTTTTCGAATTTCCGAAATTTTCTTTCTTTTAAACCTTGTCCTGGCAATACCGACACAACAAAAAAAAATTATCCAATTTGGTGCAGTCATTCAGAACAGACATTTCGGTGACTTTGTTTTATAATAGAGTAGGGGTAGAAAATAGAGTAGGTACGTAGGTACCTACTCTATTTTCTCAAATGGAGTGTCGGCAAACATTAGGCTACCAGTCTGCACCTGTAGATGTTGTCAAAGACTTTCTAGTAAGTATTAGTAAAGTATTAACATGCGGTCGACCGTACGTAGGTACCTACCTAAATAAAAGTAAAAAGTACATCGTTAAATGTTTGTATTTCATAGTTCTTCATGATGATAAGCAAGGGGACCATTGTTTAAGATGTATGCATATTGTAACAAATAAAATAAATAAGTTAAACCCATCATAGCGAAATAATCTGAGTGAAATACCTAAATATCCACAAAGAGTAAGCGTATTGCGATTCGCGAGTAAAGAGAAACTCAAAAATTAAAAGTAAACCGACGACTGTACAAGTTTACATGCTCTCTGATTCTGAGGCACATGGATATCCCACCGCCCTGCACTTCTGTATTTCGAGAGCTGCTGCGAATCTCCTGATTAAAATCTCAATAAACTTTACCCAACCTGGAAATTTAAGCTAGGACCACTCAGTAGTCAACCAACGACGAGAACGAGGACGACAAAATCATAACAGAATCGATAATGCACGAGTTAAACACGAACCTGCAACAATGTCTCTTGTTTATAGTATGATGAACATTGATTTACGTAAGGGAATGATTCATTTTCATCAATAAAATAACGATAACAGCAGGCACCTATAATTTTAATTGGTTAAAATGTATTGATAAGATGTATCTATAAACTTTGTTTACTTCCACACGGCACGTGGAAAATAGACCCACGAGGAAACTACGGAAAATCACTTTAAAGAGGAACATTATGTTATGGGCAAACTAGGTGGTAGTGGTCTTACAAACATTTCGAATCGTTTTTTTTTTAACTCAAAAGAAGCAAAAGTAGTATCGTAGTAAATGCTGTTCTTTAGTTTCTGCTCACCCCAATGAGAAAAAGGTGTGAATTTATGTGTATGTAAACAAAAATTTCCTCCGGCCAGTTGGGATGACGATCTGCGAAAGACTGCAGGCAGATGCTGGATGCATCAAGCTGAAGACAGGGCGCTATGGTGCTCATTAGGGGAGGCCTATGTCCAGCAGTGGACTGCTATAGGCTGATGATGATGATGAAACAAAAATCTCCACTTAAAATCCGGATTTAGATCGCAAACTATGAATTTTGTTCTAAAATAAGTTCAAAGATCCCACACACTCAAACAAAGCTAAGTAGTTATGCTAGAACTCTGGCTCATCATCATCAGCTGGTATACCTTGGGTAGGTATACGAGCTACATACCTACCCACCTAAGTAATCTGCTTTCGAATGACTGGCCAAGCTTAACCGAGAAATATTCATATTATGACCAAATTTTTGCATGTTTTATAACTATCGTTAATTATTTATCGATCAAATTGTAATCATTTTGAAATTATTTGAAGAGCGTGATAAACTGTCTGAGATACAGAATAAATAATTTTGTGTCGGTACCTAATACAATATGTATTAAGTGGTACCTATATTTTTAATATAAACAATACATACTTACCTACCGGTGTCGACCTGTTTCCTGCAACTCTTGAGCAATCGATGTTCGCGATGGATGTCGTCGCAAACTTTACCTAATGTTGCACAATTGCCACCTACAAGAGTCATTGGACTCATACTTACGATTTAAGTTGAATCGACACAAAATATTAATTTGCTTCCAATTAGGTAACGATGTATCTACAATCATTTTCCTTTTTATAACGACCTTTTGATTTAGCTTGATTTAGTAAAGACACCAAGATATCATTTACCGAACTGTCCTATAATATGAATAACTAAAACTCGCTGTAGGACAATCTGCCTAGCATTTTGCCAACTATGTTGGGGTCGGCTTCCAGTCTAACCGGATGCAGCTGAGTACCAGTAGAGCGACTGCCTGCCTGTCTGACTTCCACAACCCAGTCACTGGGTAACACGTTACCCCTTGTAGGTAAAACTCACTGTGGGTAACTAACCTAATTCAACATAAAAGCCAGCAAGAGTTTATGCAAAAATAAATTAGAAAATTAGTTTATCAAAAATCCTACTAAGTAGGTACTTAATAATAAGTTATTAAAAGATACTTTCTACTTACCAAAAGGAACATGAACACAACACAAACTTGTGCTAAACTTTCACTGTCTTTATTATTTAATAGGTTTATATTTAGACAGGTAAAAATAACAAAATTAAATTCTAACATAACTAAAACTATACAGAAACTATAAAATAGATTGATTATATGATTTAATAGGTAACTATTACCTTATGTGCACTTGAACGAAAAGGCTACAAAAATCATGCTAAGATTTTGCCTCGCTAAGGTGGTGAATGATAGTGTGTAGTTAACAAACAGGTGTTCTAGGTCAAGTACGTGAATTTGAAAATAAAACTTCATATAAATATAGTAATATTAATATCGTATATTCGTAGCCAATATTCCTTCCTACTTTTATTCAGTAGATTGAGTATACACCTGTGCCCACATAATAATAGCTATTAGGTTCTCAATCCATTTATTTATTAGGTATCATGACTAACGTATAAAGTAGGTACTTTTAACCGAAGTGACCAAAGCAAAGTTACTAAAACTCAAGTGGAAGTTAGTTTCAGAAATATTTTACAAAAACATTAAAAAGGCTTTTTACATTTTTACAGTGACTCATTACATTTAGGTCTTTAATTTCCTTTAGAGACAGATAACCAGAAAAATAGGCACTTGCATAGCACTTGCAAACCTGTCACTTGTTTGGTATTAGGTACAGCAACATTTGGAGATATTTAGACAGTATTTGGCATGTACGAGTACTTTATATGTTCTAGTTTTTATTGAGAAAAATAGTCACTTTTTATGTGTGTAAAGTCATTATATTATAAATTCAATTAATATTATACGATACATGATTGAGTAAGCGCCAACATTGTATGCTCCTTTGACTGGACAATATTTACAATGTTTCAATCTCATTAGTTATATTATGTTAATAGATAAATAAAAGAATATTTTCAGAAATATTTTATTAGGAAAACACAAATCCTCCTATAGTTAATATTCGTCATTTATGTATCTATTTACAATTATTCGATTAATCAGTTTTCATGACTCATTTAACTTACGCATAAATTTAAATTTTAATAATACATATAGATTAACGAAGCTATGCATATCTTACGACACAACCATATATTTAACACGGTGCTTGTAAGCCGCCCCCGACGACGGGTCGGCGGCTACATTGTTCCACCTTAATAAAAAGAAACTATAGAACTGGAACTGATGATAATTACATTTCAAACTTAACAAAAGCACGAGTGTCGGCCCTGTGAGTACACCACCCGCGGTCCGGGGACCGGCGGCGGCGGCTCAGTAGCGCTGCCAGGCGCAGGACGAGGCGGCGGCGGAGGCGCCGGGCCGCGGCGCCGCGCCCTGCCGTCACAGCTCCGAGAAGAACTCGGGGGAGGAGTGTGGCGTGGGCGGCGCGTGCGGCACGGCATGCTCGCGCGCCGCCATCGCCAGCCGCTGCTTCAGCACGTCACGCTCGTGCGTCACGCGCGCCACCTGCAGCTGCAGCACGTGCAGCTCGTCTTGCAGCGACCGGTTCGTCAGCTCCAGCTCTTGCCTTTGTTGCAATCGTTTACTGCGACAGTTTTGCGCGTAGCCGCGGTTTTTTAGAGTACGTCGTTTCTGCTTGAGTCGTGTCACGTCTTCTCGGGGGAAACCATGGAGCCGTTTGTTAAGTTCTCGTACGCTTAACGTCATAAGCAAGTCATCACCGATAAGATCATCCCCACCACAGGAGGAAGGCTGATAGGATGGATGTGGTCCGGTTCGAGGGGACATCGCTGAGCAGGAGCTGGCAGGGCGCATCCCGACCTGTTGCATGTGGTGATCCTGCTCGCGCCACTCGCGTCGATCCCATTCTTCAAAACTGCCGCAAGGAACTGTACGCATGTCAAGCGGCTCTCGCATGTGTGGTAGCCAAAGAACGTCGTCAACCAATGCCGCACGACAAGGACTTCGTCCGACAGGGGCTGGTGGGGTCTCCGGGGGCGTACTGGGATCTACAGCGATAGCTACGTGGGGCTGAGGATACGGACCCGCGTCAGGCCACGGACGGCACGCACGGGCACACGCAGGCGGAGGTTCTACCATCTCCTGCCAACCGGTACGCAGGGGTTCGCGTTTCACAATATTGTGGTCCTCGAGATGGTCGAGTTCAAAGTTCTGCACGTACTCGTCGGCGAGCTGGTCCTCGTCACCATCGCGGTGCGGCTGCGGGGGCAGGGTCTGCATGGCGCTCGCCTGGGAGCAGTCGACGAGCGCGTGTTCCACCATGGGGCCGTGCGGGGCGCACGCCGGCCTGGAGCGGACTGCCGCGGCGGCACAGGGCGGCGCGAAACTCCGCCCTCCGACCCAATGACGTTGCGCGACGCGCGCATACACATACAGCCTTTATTTTCACTCACATAAGTTCGCTAATACTAGAATAATATCATAACATAATATAATAATAACATGACATACATTACGAAATATACGTGTACTTGAGTAGGTTCGGTATAGTAGCGAATTGGATGGATATCACGTATGTGTATTTATAGGCATGTATTTAGGTAAATTTGCGTCGGTACTGTTTAATATGCTTTCAGTAACTTAGATTAAAAAGGATGCTGTGATGTCTATAAATATGTAGGTACTTAATAATTATATATTTGTATCTGGTTGATATAATTTCGACAAAACTGGACAAAATTGGTCATTCGAGTCTCTACGAAAATGTCGTAGCACCTGTGCTACACCGTACATTTTTACGTAGCGGTGCTACGGCGCTTCATCCGGTCCTATCGTACTATCTTGATATTGATTACATTGCGTATTTTGTTATATGCATTAGTTTAATTAAATGTTTGCAAATTCTTAAATATTTTGCAATAAGTAGATGTATACCTAAGTAACTTTTTATAAACTTACTTTTCAATATCAAAAATAACATCTAAAACGAAAACTGATTGAGATTTGTTTTATATGAATTATCATATCCAATTAATTAATACGAAGCAGGCAAGCAGGGCAGCGAGGAGGCTAACTGTAGAACAAAGTGATTTCACGCGTGGCAGACCGCGAGACTAGGGGTGAGGTCGAATCGAGCATAATCGCGAATTACATGTAATCACCGGGTAAGCGTGACCTGCCACTCTAAACATTCAACCCTTCCTTATTATCCCTTAATAATTGAAACGATGCGCTTGTTATTACGAGACAATGAATGGGTTATGATTTGTATTTAAATTACAAGGTTAAATGCTTACGGGGATTTTGCTGCGATTCTTTGGAATTGCTAACTTTAGTTGTGAGTGAGTATTGAAATCTGTGATGCAAGTCATTAACAAATTAATAAGATGAGTGACATTGAATTTCGATGAAAGTTAAATGAAAGCTGTAATACAATTTTAAAGTATCGATGCGATGAAGAAGAATTTCATATTTTTTTTATATAGGTACTTACTAGGTAGTCAATTATGTTCCTCAGGGATGTGCCTTTCAGGCGTTGCACGGGGGGGTTCCGGAATTGGTATTTTAAGAGGAACCGGGACCACCCCTATGTGCTGATGGTGATCACCGGGGTGGTTTTAGTGAGGTAAAAATCCCACACTCCCGACCTCCCTCCCCGGAGGTCTGGGTGCCTTTTGAAGGTTTCACCCCGACAACAAAAAAAAAAAAAAAAGGTACTCAATTATGTACCTCGGTGTATAAGATTTGAGCTATTAAGTACTTACACCTGCATGCACCTATGGCTGCGTTTATAAAATCTGCAATAACAAAAAAACCTACGTTTTTATGCCAAAATAGATTTATCTACCTGGTACTTTTTATTGTGAGAAAAACCGAATTCGATCGGTTCCTACAGATCTAGATAACGTATTTATTTATATCCAGACATTTTATAAATTGAAGTCACATTTCGTGTCTGTCGTCTGTGTGACCGCCTTGTTTTCTTCTAATCTACGGATTTTGATGCAGTTTTCGTTAGTTTAGAGAATATATTCCGGAAAGTTTACGTGTTTAATATATTAAACTTACAATATAATAAAGAAGTCTCGATATGTTATCACAAAAACCTTGCAAAACAATGGCGTATCGCTACCTACTTAGTAGGTATACATATTCTTCCAGTCTGTGTGACCGCCTTGTTCTTCAAAACTACGTAACATGTTTTGATGCGATTTTCCTTTGGATGAAATAATTATATCTACATAGGTACCTACATGAATATTCACATCGGTACTGCATTACATTATATTAAAGAAATCTCGATGGATGTTATGTTGAGTCGTAAAAACCGTGCGAAGAACCGAGTCGCTAGTATTAAAATACTTAGAGCGATAGGGTTGCGGCACCGGCAGTCGGCAGTGCGGAGCGGGTGCGGCGGCCCGTGAGCTGACGTTGCCGCCGCTGTTTGCTCTGCACGGTCAACATTGTTAGTCGCTCCCGCAACCCGCAACCCGCCCGACGCTCCCGCAAATGTTATTACATGATTAACCCGAAGCTAACACGTATCCCACTTCTGTTTGGCCTAGCTTTGTTAATTGCCCACTTTGAAACTGCGTACCTACATCAATTTTATTATTTCATCAAATCAAACAATGTGGAAACTGTACAGCTACATGATTCTGCTGAGTTTTGTACAATGGTATTTTGGATATTAACATGTTGACTGTCCGGATTATATTTTAGGTAGAAATCCCGGTACAGTCAACAGCAAAAGTAGATGATCAAAATCAGAAATTCAATACTTACTAATGAACGGAGTTCACCTCAGAACTGTGTGGCTATGTCTACTTTTGCTGTTGACTGTACCTATTTACGTCTATTTTTTTCTAATTTATGTTTATTTAACGAAAGGTGTAGGTACTTATAATTGGCACGTCTTGCCGAGTCCAATCCACATCGAAGTGTCGCTTTTCGAAGTTGTGAAGAAGTACCTATGTGTACCTAGAGTAGGGCAGGTTATCCAGCTCGGTAGACATAACTTTGAGTAAGAGCCAACAAGAGGATCCAGTTGGTTTGGGCAGCATTTGGAAAACCCCGTCACGTCTTCTCGTCGCTTACCCCGCAATGTTTGCAGACTAAGGTCTTCAACCAGTGCATCCTGCCTGTTATGACATACGGTGCCGAAACGTGCATACTGACAGTAGGGCTAGTCCACAAATTTAAGGTCACTCAGCGCGCTATGGAGCGGGCTGTGCTTGGAGTTTCTTTAATTGAAGGATACTTGACAATCAGGAATTAATTTAGGTACGGCACGGTTGGCGCAGTGGTTAAGCGATTGACTGCTGCGCTGCGTGTCGCGGGTTCGATTCCCGCACGGAACAAATATTTGTATGACCTACAAGTAGTTGTTCCGGGTCTGGCGAAGCCGCGAAGCGTAATTATCGCCAAAGCTTGCAGAGTAAGCAAGCTAAACCATGTTTGTGGAGCAGAGGAGTCCTGCATAGCTATTCACAACCACTCGATACGCTTCCGTACCGTGTCGAACATCAATCAATGAATAGAAGGAGTCCTCTATCGCTGTTCACAACTCCAAAACCCGAAAATTTTGTCAGTTTATATCAAATAGATGCGCCTCTATTCATCCGACAGCTGTTTGCTGTTGGGGGCAGTTCCTACCTACATGTAGGTAATATGGAATATAATAATAATTCATTTATTTTTCAGACAAAGTCCATTCCATTATTACAATTAGAAAAACATACAATTAAAATTGAACACATACACAATAAAATAACACTCAGACATTCAAATCAAATCAAATAAATAAATTAAATTAAAATACATGTCATAATAAATCAAATAATATCTAAAATACATACAAAACTCAATATGAACTCTCTACCTACCTGCAATCTTATAAAGGCATTGTTTATTTACTTAGCCGTGAGGTACAGTGTTTTTAAAACAATTGGTACCTACCCTTTTTTTGTATAGATAGGTAATAGGCTATTTGACAATGTAAAAAATAAGGTCATAATTATTGACACTCGTATAGATTATCGCTTTTAAAATCGATTTGCATTAATTTTACTACAAATCAATGTACCTATTATTTATTAAAAAAATCCCGAAAAAACTTCATCTTTTAAAATCTGGCATCACGTAATCGAAAACGGTCTGGATTGGCTGAACTTAAGATGACGTCATGATTTTGTAAATTTCTGTCTATCGTTGACAGAACAGATGACTTTTGTCTAGTATCTCGACCGTTTCAACGTTTGTTTACGTGAATCGTGACGTCACGACGCCATATTGTTAAAGATAGCGTTTTGGCGGCTTATTTAAACAGTACATTTTTATTTACTATTTTTTAAAAGAAATACATTATGCAATTTGAAGTAATAGGTTTTTGTGGGCTCGTTAGAGATGTTTATCAGAAACCAGTCATATAGCCTATTATATGTAACGTGGAGTGGGGGTCTGTGTGGTGGCACAGTAATGTATAGACTGTAGTGGTGGTGTGTGGTGTTAGTGTAGGTGATGTTATTGTGAAAGTCCGTCTCTGTACATTTGTGTGCTTAAAGTATTAAATAAATAAATAAATGCTATTCTTTCTTTCGTAAATGCTTGGTTTTCTTGGCCAATTTTAGACATGTTAAAGATTCCAGTAGGCACAGTTTAGACGCAGCATAATTCTCTTTTGTCTCGTTTCTGGGTTCGATTCCCGGGTCGGGCAAAATGTTATTGGGTTTTTCCATCTGGAATTTCTGAGTAGCAGCCCAGAGTCAGGATTTCTGCCCGGTTGATGGCAATAGGCTCGCCCCCTACTACATACATAACTGGCGAAATGTGGGTGTTCTATAGGTAGGTACACCTCTGCGTAACCCTTCGGGGTATACAGGCGTGATGATGTGTACATTCAATACATTAACTACTATACTAAACACACTGAGCGAAGAAGAAGAAACAGTCCAAGAAAGAGTCCAGTGAATAAGTTGATACCTGTTTTTACATTTCTTGTGCCTACAATTTACTATAACTCACCACAGTTCGGTGCAGTTCGGTTTGGTGATCGGCTTGGTTCTGTGCATCCTGGACAATCACACCCAACACCTTATTTGACTGACCAATTCTTCCCTTGCGGTGGTAGGGGCTAGGGCTAACGCCCGCCTGGTTTGCGACCACCCCTCCCACCGGAGTCCGGCGTCAAGCGGCCTGCTGTGTTTCGTCGATGCGTGAGAGTTCCAGTGCCTTAGGCATCTTCTAGGCACTCTCGTTCCATCATAGACCTCATCCATCGCTTTCCATCAGGCGTGATCGAGGTCAAAAGCGAGCCCATTCAGCAATAAAAAAAATAAAAAAACTGTCTATGCCAATAGACCAAAAGTCAATTAACCAAATAAATATTCAAGTGTGTGCACCCCGCTTTAAAATTGTGAGTACCACCTGCCATTGTTATCATCGTGCAACAGGAACTGTGATAAGAATGGCTGGCGCGAGGCGAGTTCGCCCGTAAGAGGATAGCTCCCAGAGGCGGGACACGTTCGCGGCCGCTATCACAGCCTCTTCATCAATTGATTCCGCGCCCTCGGCGGCTCAATAGGACGACGATCCGCTTTCCACTAAACTACAAACGTCCTAAAAAGAAATGTGGAAAGGCTTACTGCATTCTTAGTTTGTTTTATAATATGATATAATATTGTTATTGTTTGTTATTGTTAGTTTATTATTTAGAAATATTAAAACACTTCATCTTGCGAGTAGGTAGGTACCTAAACCATCAAGCACTAGATAATTGGACCATCTGATCATCACTGTTATTTTAGATGTTAATTAGATCTTCCGCATGACTTATTACCTAATTATGTAAAGTTTGATCAAAACTTTGAATTAACTTCGAGAATCCGATCATTCAACTGGTAGAACAGGCTGTTACACAACAGATGATTAGAAACTTTGTCTGCACACTTATTTGATCGGGAAAAACCACGACGGATCCCAATACCCGCAGGGTCTCTGTGTTTTACATGTCTCTACGCTAACAATCGAGTAAAAGAGCATCAAGTACCATCTTAACAATATAAGTAATCGTCCTGACTTTTTACCCGACTGCAGCGAAACCCAAAAGAGAAAAGAAAGAAAGAAAAATAGGTAGAAAAGTAAGCTATTTGTGACAGGTGACATGGGTGTATTTGGTAATATGTAATATGGTAAGTAATGTTAGTACCTAATGTTTTTTGTTTTTTAACATTCATGGCATATGTACGGACGCCAGCAGGTCAAGCTACCCGAAACTGTCACATTTTCGCAATCAACCTTGAACCTTAAGATATAGCAATAAAGTAGAAAATCTATTAAAGAAATCTGACAGATTGTAGTAGCTTGATGTGCTGGCGTCTGTACATCTATTGAGGTATAGGTACCTATAGGTACACAGTATACCTACCTATAAGTAGGTACTTACCTTTTTTTCTACTGTACCTATACCTAGATAGTTTGATTTACTTAATTAGGCAATAGTAATTTTCATGGAAAATGTGTTCCTACTTCCTAGGTCCACCATCAACAACTCTGGCGAACCTCTGCATAAATAAGCCTTCGGCGGTATACAGGCGTGGTATTGTTTTTTATGCTTGCTTTCATGGAAAAGCAGACCCTAGAAAAAAACGCCTGCATTTATAATCCAGAACGGAAGACCGTTCATCCTCTCTTGGATACCATAGCCACAGACTACAATATAATGCAGCATTCAACAAACATTTTTATCCAATCGGAACTTTTACAACCTAAACTTGCGAATACAGTGACACCTACCCACGAAATAAAAAAACAGTCAGTACAGCGCTTTTAGAACAAGTTTATCGACCGAAAACCGGTTGCCACGCCATTTTATGTGTCCTAGCAATGGCGTTTGATTCTAGTTCAAGCCCAACACAACAGGTGGCTCTGCACGTGTTATATTTGTGTCATCTTTACCGATGATTCGGATTGCTCCTTGTAACTAATACACCGAAAATTCAGTTCAATTAGATAGATTCTATCTGCCTTCACCTATGTATATTTACCAGGAAGTTAAGTTGGCGTTTATAGTGTTTCACTGTATTTCTACCTATGCTAGACAAAGTAGCGTCGTCATGAAAATGTGCCGTGTTTTGATCATTCTAATACGTATTGCCGTTCAAGGCTATCTGATAACGGTTCATCGGCCTCTGCACATGCCATACACACGTTGCGTCAAAGGTTAAAGTGTGAACGTACGTCGCACTCGGAGCTAATTCGATATATCTATAAATTTAAATCACCGTACCGTTGCCCGAACATTATCTATGCCCGGACATAATCAAGGTCAAATCACAAATATTTCTATGTCTTGGGGAGCGTGTAGACAGTGCTGCTCACGTGCTTATGATGGCTATTTTAAGAATCATCACGTTTTTCGCAGCAGTATTTTAGTAGGTAACTGTTACTAGCGTCTAGATGAGAATATGTGCCAAATGCTGTTTCAACAAAATGTTTCGGCGCTTGAGTCTCTACAACCCGGTAATCGTTTCTAATAAAATCCAGTTGTAACATTCAAAATTACTTTATTTTTATAAAAATAGAAAACATATAAAATATGAAATATATAAGTATTACAGTAATACTAAATATCGTATAATATATAAATCCAATCATAACAAATTCATTTAAATGCATTTTATTTCATAAATGTGATTTTTATGACTACGCACAGGTATCGCTGTAAAATAACAGAAATAAATTATTTAAGTATTTGTAAAACATTCTCTCAAAATTATTTTAAAACTACCCACACGAATATTTTTGTACTAAAAAATAGAGGTTCTTGTTACGGTACCGTACCAAAATGTTAAAAAGGAATCGTTATGGTGCGACTGTCTGTCTGTGTCACAGCTCAAGACCATCTCAAGAACTACTAACACTATCAACTTGAAATTTGGAATAGTTTTAGATGACGTTTGCCAATTTTGAAAATAAGAAATAAATATAAATATTTTTTCTGCAACAGGGACTGAAAGGGGGTCTTAAAAATTCGAAGTAGAGCTACTTGGGCATGTGGGGTATCATATGAAAGAGCGCTGTTTACACATTCTCAAACATTTTTTTTTTAGGCCGCATAGTTTTCGACTATAGATGAAAAATGTAAAAAAAAATACCGTACCCCCTTATCTCCGAAGTTTGCATAAACAAAAATTTTAAATTATTCCATGTGTTAGAAGTTTATGTAAACATTACAGGAAAAATAAAACGAAGTCTCTAAATAGCACACTTTTTCAGAAATCATCAACAAAAATTACATTAGTTCCACTATCGGTCAGGAGATGGCGCTGACCTAAAACTGCAATATTCTACACGACGAATTTAAGCCTCGCGACGAATTTAAAAACATTTCACGTTTCACAATACGGAACCCTCGGTGCGCGAGTCTAACTCGCTCTTGACCGGTTTTTTTTTAATCGTTCTGTGTAAACACCACATCAACACCCAAAATCAACCGAGTATACAAATATTTAAAAAAAAACTGTAATGTAGGAATCAAAATACGGGAAATAAAATTGGTATATTCTTTCGAGACATGGCCTTCATATCACAATGTAACGTGTCGCACCGATGAGGTGCATTCAGTCTTCATTGACATGCTATACATTCATTGAAAGATGCAGGTAGATCTGACATGGTCGTCCTAAAAATATGCTTAATAATAGCTAAATAACCCCATTTTCTACACACTAATAATTCACTGACCACCTAAACCACAAATAAGAAAATAATTGTTCATTTTCAACTTAATTCGACATACATAAAGCGTACCATGATTTAAAATAACCTACTTTTTTTTGAAGTCGGTAATAAAACATTTCATGCTTAATAAAATATATAAAAAATATTCTTAATGACTAATGGCTGTATTTTCATAATTTGGTAAATTCTGAGTAATTAAACCAATTAATTATTTATTCCTATCACACTATTTTGTAAAATTCTAAACTACTCAAATGTACATGTAACGTAAAAAGTATTGTGACACTTCTAAATATGGCTCAATTCAAATAATAGAATGTTGATATATTTTTGTAGCGCGATTCGAAGGTAGCTTGTTTGATGCCTTAGACACTATAAATCCGTAAGTGAATAAATTAAAGGAATTAGAGCTCTGTCTGCACTGGTTTAAAATGCAGCATGGCGTAGTCATGGTAGTACATCATGATGGCAAGTGGCTGGCCAAGGATCAGGGAGCTCCACACCATAATGTTGCCCCAACGTGGCCCAAGCCTGACCTCGGCGTGGCGAGAGATGATCGCGAGCGGAGGTTGGGCCATCATACCCAAGAACGCCCAAATTCTGAACATTTGCAGCGGCACACTCACCTGTAACAGTTTTAAGTTGCCATTAGTTAATATGGCGACAACAAAATATGGAAAGATTGGGACGTTCAATTACACCGATATCAAAGAGTTAAAGTGTGTGAGTAGACGCACCTGGCGTACGTGATGGGCAACATTTTTGAATGCCGACTAAATAAAATAGTTTCTATCAACATGGGCTGATATTCTGTGGTTTTACCACCAGTGGAAAAACGTGTGAAAATTTAACAAAACACTTGTTGAGCTAGTTCCCAAGACAGCTATATATTCAGGCAACGATTGCCGTTCTACTGTCTCTCCGCTTTACGTCACAGGGAGGAGCATGCCAACTCAGCGTTTCTGCAAAGCTGCAAAATGCTGTAGGGCTTTACAATCAAAAATCTAAGCATTCTTCCTATGACCTTAAGGTTAATAAGTTGTAGTTGATAAATTATAACACTCACCAAATACTCATGAAACAGCGCAGATATAGCGAACACAGCGATTCCAGCGTTAAATTTGCTGAATCCTTTTTCGGTGATGGGTTTGTACACGTGTCTGACGGCCCACATGTGCACTGGCATGTTCCAAGTGCTCCAGAATACGGATATATTGTTGGAGTTCCACCAATCAGAGTAGAACTTGCGGTCTGCGAACTGCAGTAGCTCACCCATCAGGTTCAGGAACGAGTGGAAGGTTAAATAGAAGAAGCACAGCCATATGAGATGGTTCGGAACCTGGAATTGTAAGGCTGTTTTAGGTACCAACCACAGAGTCCGTTAGGGCGGCGAAAATTGGGAGAAGATCAAAGTGTCGATATAAGCCGATCCAGCTAGTGACCGAAGTGGTCACGAGCCATTTATTAATTTGTATGAAGTACTTGTAACTAAACAGCGCCAAAAGATAAATTTCTAAATACCCGTCATTCTCTTTTGTCGACTTGCCAGATTGTCTATCAGCAAATCTCGTGCAGTGTGCGATCAAGGTTAGGCGGCAGTTTGGGACTGGTCTATATCCAGAAGCGAGCGGTTGCCAGATGGATCACTATTATCATCAGAATACGAAATTGTAGAGTTTCTGTTCTCGTGTATGCAAGAGCTAGTCAGCAGCATAAAGGACCGAACGAATGTTTTGTAGAATCACTAATCTATGGACATGAGTAACATTCCTCTTCGCATTTCTACATTCCACAGCTTTGTGTTAGTGCAGTACAGTAGCCATCTTCAGATGGAGGGCTTTAAATAAAGGTTTTATTATTATTATTAACATTGCCCGCCCATCTAAAGATGTAATACCTAAGTCGCCATAGAAGCAAACGGGGAAAAAATGTCATCATCATCTGCCTGCTTCCAGCTACATATGTTGGGGTCAGCTTCCAGTCTAACCGGATGCACCTGAACCCACCAGTAACGGGAAAAGACATTTATTCAATTATGCTGCACTCACAGCTAACTTGAGTAATCTTTCTGTGATCCTAATGGGGTCCATCGTTGAGAAAGTCTCCACGGAATTGGTCACGGTGGGTATCATCCATTGTTGGAACAGCGCGAGGGCAAGGTTTATACCGAAGAACAGCTCCAACACCCTTTTAATTACAAACCTCTTCCGGATTCTGAAACGCATACCATATACATAGAAGATTAGTTAGTGATACTTATTTATTTATTTTATGTAATAACTACAAGCATGCGCGCGCAACAAACAAAATATTGAGTAATTATAAATTATTATCGTCCGTCAACCTTTGGTCTAGAATGTGTAATTGCGCGTGGTCTTGGCCTAATCCATTTTAGTTATTATGTCTTTTAGAACATCTCACTCGAGGCTAATAAAAGCTGTCGCCACTCAGCTTTACCGGAGAGATGACTTTGACTTCAAAGATAATAAATCCCACATTATTTACAGCGATCAGTAAAATTTTGTCATGCGCAAACCAAAAAGCACACGTGATTAACAAAATATCAAGACATAATCACTGATATTCGTCGAGGTATAAAGATTAGAGTACACGTGATCTCGCACGTTTTCTTCAAAGAAAACTTGAGTTTGTTGCCCTTGTTTCACACCTGCCATTTAATATTTTACGTACGGTCAGGACAAAAGTCGATAGACACCATTAATTTAAGGGGACTACATGACCTAAAGCGCGGTCACTGTCGGACTGCATAGAAGAGAAAGAGAAGCGCGATGACACAACGCTGCTAATTTATTGCAAATTAAGAAGCAATTATCTATAACTAAATACAAATAAAATATTAATACACTAGTGCTTTAGTATGTTGCTTGTAGAATAATCTGACAAAAAATCAGAATGATTGTATGTATATTAGTAGGATTTTTATTGTAAAAAGAAAGCTTTTAGAGGTACCTACGAGTATCTTCATGATTTTTTCTATCGTATCAAATTAGTTGTATTGTGTTTTCAACACACTATCTATATCCTGAAGAATATCATACTTATATTTTTCTGATTTTGTTTACTGTAGTCGATCATATAATTTTATTGCTTCTAAAACTTGCGTTTTTTGCGTTTAGGATCTGTAATTCATTCCTCATTTTTTTTTATAAAATGGTTTTTATTATAATAATATCATGTTATAGACGCCTTCATTTATTTAAAGCAAGATAAATCGATTTTAAAATATAATTATGGTGTCCAGTGATGATGAAAAAAGTGAAGTGACTTTCGTTGCCGATTGTACTTAAAATAGTAGGTACGCTTATTTACAATAGGCTATTTGACAATGTAAAAAATAAGGTCATAATTATTGACACTCGTATAGATTATCGCTTTTAAAATCGATTTGCATTAATTTTACTACAAAACAATGTATTATTTATTTAAAAAATCCCGAAAAAACTTCATCTTTTTAAATCTGGCGCCACGTAATCGAAAACGGTCTGGATTGGCTGAACTTATGATGACGTCATGATATAGTCAATTTCTGTCTATCGTTGACAGAACAGATGACTTTTGTCTAGTATCTCGACCGTTTCAACGTTTGTTTACGTGTATTTTGACGTCACGACGCCATATTGTTAAAGATAGCGTTTTGGCGGCTTATTTAAACAGTACATTTTTATTTACTATTTTCTAAAAGAAATACATTATGCAATTTGAAGTAATAGGTTTTTGTGGGCTCGTTAGACATCATTAAATAATCTGAGATGTTTATCAGAAACCAGTCAAATAGCCTATTGTAGTTGGAAGCAGGCGGGACCATTTGAGTTTGAAAATATAATAAAAAAATGGTATGGGTCCCGCCTGCTTCCAACTTTTATTTAATTTAAAATGGCCTTGTTTTTAGCTTTTCCGTTTTTTTTTAAACTAATTTTTTTTACCGCAGTCGGGTTTTTTAGTTTTTTAATTACTTGTTTTTTATTTCCAGCTTTTTAGTTTACAAATTTGAAAGATTTTGCAGACGATTTACTTATGTATTAATTATTAGCTGACCCGTAAAGTCACTCAACAGGGAACAAGAAATAATTATTTTATTTAACGTGTTTTTTACGATTTGTCACTTCGAATTACTTTTAACCATATAAGTTGTATATATTTTTGTAATCACCGTTTAAAACCCTTAATTTTGATATTTCACTCGATGGTATTAGAAGAAAAAAAAAATTCGAACTCCACACTAAGGCACCCTAAATCCGCCATTTTACTTTGTTTTTAATGTAGCCAGTGACACTCGCGCTACCAAGACAAATCTAAAGACGTATAATTTATCCAAATCCGTTCATTCGTTTAGAAGTTACGAGGGAACAAAGAAACGGACATACATACATACATACAGGTCAAACACATAACCCTCCTTTTGGGCTTCGCCGCAGTCGGGTAAAAAGATGATAATTAAAAATTACAGACAAAAAAAACAGATGCAATAAAAACTAACCGTGCAGTGCGGGGGTAATTCAACTCATAACAAAGGGTAGGTGCCAACATAAAGTAGGACAAATCTTTTAGATTCAGATTGCCGGGATACTTCGTCAGCCTCGCTGCAGCCGGGGTATCATTTATAAGATCTTCTTTACTCTCTGTAGGAAAAGGATCGTTAGTAATTGGTCGATTTAATATCTACTTTTATTCACAATGCGATTAGTTTATTAGCAGATAAACGAATATAGATAAAACAAGGATGCGATAAACATAAAGCGTACAAATCGATAACGTTAAGTAACGCTACGATAATTATGAAAAAAATAGAACGCAACACTAAAAGAAGTATAAACTCTTTACAAACTCTAATAGAAGGCGAGACTAACTCATACATAGAAAAACCATAAACTCCTGTATTCTATAATACTGCAACCAAAGCATTTCTAAAGTAGGCATACCTATGCTCATATTGCAAAAGCTAAAAAAAAAAAAAAAACAACACACATAATACAAGAATCACTCTAAAAGCAAGAAACAAACAGATGTAAGGAAGGCACGCAGTAACTTGTATTAAACTTACGCTCATGTTCTGCCGTCATTAGTTTATCTGTAATAATTTAACAGTCACCTTTAAACTCTGTATTCCCACAAATATCTGTGTTTTTTTTTAATTAGGTCAAATATAAGGCCGTTATGACAGTTATTGGTTAAATAATAAAGTTTATCTTTCTCAATAACTGACTTTGTAGAAATGGCGTGAGCTTAAAGATCCCGCGATACTGGTACAGGTGTTTTAAATCTCGGACGGTATCAATGTGTCTCCGCGCTCATCAAAGATGGACACACAACATAGGATTATAAGTAATGATAACATTGAATAACATACTTTTTTTTCTGGATGGGAAATCTTCAAATGATCCCTCCCGCTCTGCGTGGAGCGGAAGGGAGTGTCAGACTCTTACTAACTAAAACCCACCCGTGTTCCTTCCTTAGCCCTTTATGTTCCGGGCCAGCGGTAACCCTTTCGGACAATCCTGCTGACCCGGCAGGCTTCGGCTATGGGGCCCCTCCTTGATGCTGACATCTCTTTGAGGCGCGTGTGGAACACGTACGCGCCGTCCGGCACGGGCCTGGCCCTGATCGGACGGGGAGCTACCCATTACTCTCCGCCCGAAGGCCCGCGCCTACGGTGGCCGGGAGTCGTCCCGTGGCTCCCGATGCCCGGAGCGTCTCCCGCGGGGGCTGGGACGGAAGGCTCTCTCCCTCATCCGTCCCGCCACCTCCTTCGCTAGCATGACTGCTTCGCAGAAGGAGGTGACTGTTGAATAACATACTTTATGATCAGTGTCATAAAGTCCACTATTCTACAAATATCGACCGCAAAACTGCTCAGAAACATCAACACAACGGTGCACGCACCGCTGCCCATGACGGTCGTAACTCGCAATCGAAAGCAAACATTTATCTTTGACATAGATAACATAGATTCTGTATTCGTGGTTGGATATCGGCCCTAAACTATTTTTTTACTTATCATCCAAATTAATGTAAGACTTACTCCAATTAGGTGCTGATAAACTCTGTCTCCTAAGTTTATTATCTCCGAACTTTCTCTTCAAACCAAGGCGACACCAATGGTTGGTTTGTACATAACTCCAAAGTTTTAAGAAAATAATTAGATAGAGCATACAGACTGTCGTTATTCCAACTGCAAAAAAGGATATTATTTAGCGAACTTGGCGGCTGTTTCTTATAAAGTCGAATTAAATTAACGAGGCGAAAATTCACTAACGTGATGGGTACGACATCTCTCGACTCATAATTTCAAGCAAGTACATCTGGTAGTGTCATCATAATCATCATCAGCCTACAGTAGTCCACTGCTGGACATATAGGCCTCTCCAATCGTATGCCATTCAGCTCGATTCTCGGTAACGCTCATCCAGCTGCTACCAGCCACCCTGCGAAGATCGTCGCTCCACCTAGCCTGAGGGCGTCCTACCTTACATTTACAGATTCGCGGTCTCCACTCAAGAACACGTCTATCCCAACGGTCATTGGTAGTGTACCTAGTTACTTAAAATTATGAGTCTAGAAAATCTTATTCCTTGCTTGTATCATTAAATATCTAGTAGTGAAGTTTCAAAGATATACATAATTACCGAAACTAAAATCGTTGCCCTTAAAATGCAGAACTGCAATAGGCAATAAGACCATAAAAAGCATGTTACATAGCTGTAATATGACGCCAAGCTTCTCTGGTAATAAACCCTAAAAACAAAAACAGACATCATTATTATCATTATTGAGAGTTAATAAAAAACTGGGCAATCATTATTGAGTTCCAACTTACAACTGCTATTCCCTTTTCCACTAGTAGGCTGACAACAATAGGAACAATGCTGACTGAAAATACAAAAATATTAAATAAGCGCGGGAAAAGAGTTCCTGGAAGAACTTGGGGGAGGCCTTTGGCCAGCAGCAGTTGGACAGTACAGGCTAAACAAAAAAAAATCTAAGAATTTTTATAAATTATTTATGTACTGCAAGACAACTATCAAAATAATGAAATACTCACAAATTATCAGAATAACTGATGGATATTGACTTCTGTCACCTTCATTGTAACCCGTGAACACTATAATCCATTCAAAGGGGTTAACGCGTAAACCATATCTGTAAACGAAGATTATAAGAGTAAAACACAAAGTTCGGCATTACCGTGGCCACAGTTAGCGCACCCATTACATGTAGTCAACTTGTAGAGTTTGTGTGGTGGCCATATGTACACCCTTCTTGATAGGTAGTAGCCGTTCTGGCAGTCTGTGTGAGTCCATGTGACTTAGACTCATTGAGAAGTGTTTTGAAATAATTCCAAGTTTTCACAAAGGGAAATAAATTACTGTGACATAGCAATAAAGCCATTATACTTACTTGCAAGCCTACAATAAAATGTACATTAGAATACCCTTTATTATGTACACCATAGATATTAGTTCTACTAATATTATAAATGTGAAAGGTTGTGAAGATGTTTGGATGTTTGTTACTCAATCATGCATATACTGTTGAACAGATTTGGATGAAAATTGGCACATAGATAGACCATTTCCTGGATTAACACATAGGATACTTTTTATACCGATATTCCAACGGGATCGAAACTAACGCGGGTGAAACTGCGGGGCGCTGCTAGTATTAATATAAATATATTAGTATATTACATAGAAATTTTACAAGGGCTGACACAATGGGCGGTCTTAACGCTGAAAGCGATCTTTTAAAGACATCCTTTGGATGAATTAAGGGAGATAGGAGAGACAATACTACATGTAGTATGTGGTGTACCATTTACATATATACAATAAATACATACATACATAAAACATAAGTTTATCTATTTTCTTTCCTCTTCAGTGTTTGAATGTAAAATTTACAGACCTTAGAAAGGTGTACACATTCATTCTATAAATACAGGTCTTAGATTAGCATCTATCACAATACAGTCTTGTTTTTCCTCGTTTCGTCAGAAAGTTTAGTAATATTTTGCTAGCCTTGTCTAACGTACAGTCAACAAAAGAGATAAGTATGCAGGATCGTCGGATATAGTTCAAGTTTGCCTCAAAATGCCTGGCTCAATGCTGGTCCTGCTCCAAACCACAACTAATTGATTGACACTTGAAAGTATTGTTGGAGCTGCTGAAGATTGTAAGACTATCTTTGTAGTTAATTTCAATATTTGGAAGAGGTGCTTCCCTTTTTCTTTTTTTTTGTGTTTCTGACATTACGAACATAACTTTTTTAATTTATTCAATCAAGTTTTAATTGTTGAATACTTCAATATTAAATATCTCTTCCTGTTTGGTAGGTAATAAAATTCTATTTACCTCTTAAATAAATTGCAAACTGTAGTTTTGTATAATTTAGAAGCATTTTTTTTTATTTTGTAAATGTAAGAACCATGTTTCCGTTTATTATGATTTTTTGATGTTGACTTGAAATAGCATGGCAGTTGAGAACGTGTCATGCTCACTTAAATGTCTCACCGATGGTGGCGCGTGTGTTGGATCATTCGGTTCCCTACAAAATGGTTGAGCTGGATGGTGCTGATCCACGCGTCATGTTCGTGAACGGGCGCCGTCGGTTGAGACTGGTCATCTCTTAACTGCCAAGGCTTATTTTTAATCTTATGTCTTGAATTGTTTCTTCATTTCTGTCTTTTTTACATTGTTCTCACATATAGAAGCAACAAGAATAATGTACCCAGGATTTTGTAATATCTTGATTTAAAAGAGTGTCCATGGAGTTTCTTGCCCGTTCTTCTCCATAGAGATCTACGCTTTGGAATGGGCAACTAGCTTCAACTTTCTGACTAACTGACAGACTATTTAATTTTGACAATTCAAAAGTGCCTGTACAAGGTTTAATTGAAATAAATGATTTGAGTTTGAGTTTAGTAAGAAACCGATGGATGTTCTTGAATAAAATTTTATTTTATTAATAGAAAACAAACAGCTCATTTATCAAATTAAATTTCAGTTGACAACATCCATCGGTTTATTACTAAATTTCAACTATATCCGATGCTCCTGCATACTTATCTCTTTTGTTGACTGTACCTACAATAATTACCATTGGACATTGGTCAATGCTAGCATAAACGCAATAGATACAAAGTCCATTTCTTGGAGGTATTCAGATAAAAAATGTAGCAAATAAAAGCCATAAAATGAATCACCATTGTTATACTTTGGTATGTAATGAGTAAGTAATTTTTTTTTTTTATGTTATTAAATGAGCAAAGAAAGTGGCACAAAGATTTATAAAACTAAATCATATATATTGCTATACATACCTGGTTTGAGATTCTAAGCAACAGAAAAAAAAATAAGTTAACAACTATTTGCAGTAGGTACAAAATGTATGTTGTCTAATTCCCTATACATGTTACAAGCATACTCACTTTAAGAAATTCTCAAGACCTAAGCGGATGCCACCAACAGACAGCATCAAGAAGCCCCAGTTCACCAGGCCCGTGAAGTTGTTGAACTCTGAGCTCCATGAGAACAGTGAATCTCTTGGTGTGTGAACACTGCAACAACATTTTTATAGGATCAAAGAACTTTAAGAAAATAAAATGGACAAATCTGTTGTGTCCAAACAATTTAATAATAAAACCATGATGGCGCTCAGAAATCCAGAAGACTGCGGGATCATTTATCTGGATGTTCAGATTATCAAAAATCATAGATGGACCTTACTAAAATCTTTTAGAACACCACAATGTTATGACAATTAATCTCTTAATCCCCGCTAATGAGACACAATTGATTTTTTATTGTAATAGGCTGCTAGAGGCTCGTGCCGGTCTGAGCGATTAATGTGACACTTACGGCTTATCCAATTGCAACTTTCTAACTTTCTTCTCCGTTTCTGTTATTTCCTCAGCTTTTGAAACACTTTGCGCTCGCCTGTAGCGAAGTGCTTTTTCTTCAGATTCTGTAGTCATTTTCCTTATTTCTAGTTCTGCAGTCTGTGTTTTGACAAAGTCCAAATAAACGAATATTTAAGTCAAGTTGTGGGTAGTTGGTAAAATGTCATAAATAATGAAAACTTACCTACACATTGCTAAATTAATGAAACAAAATTTTACGTCTGTAACTAAAACAATAGGTATGAAACAATAAAAGCAATTACCAGTGGGAGTACAGGTTTTAATTACTTACAATGGTTATGGTAAAGAATATGTAGGTAGAAGTTTATTTTATCAGAAGCGGTATGTCATCATTCTAAAATAACAACAACAGTAAAGAATTACCTTAAGGTTGCTAAGTCAGCACTCCAGCAGCAGCATAATCAGCTTCTCGACTAAAGGACAACAGTTCTTCGACTTTACTTACTTATTATCAATCTTAAACCCACCAAAATAAACCACTTCCGAAATCACATACGGCTGTCAAACTCATACCCATCCATTCATCATTTCATCCAAATGAGCTGTCAACAACAAAACGTCAACCGGTCAACCTTCAAATGAACTTAGGGCCGGGTCTACATTTACCTAGTTTGCTACATATTAGTAATCTGTGCATTTACCTACTTTCCATAATGATGCCAGAAAGTCATGATTTTTTTGTCAGCTGAATCAATTTCAACATAAAATTTTATTTTATATGAACCTCTTTTCATTGAAGAATACCCAGCCTGTAAGTGCCCCTAGGAAAACCTTATTTAGAAATATTCTCCATGTATGAGTTCCGTCTTTCTGCTCTTTCCTTATTACGTCGCAAGTTACAATACTTGCCATACTTGAAAACTATAATGTTTCAGTAGTTTTTGAAACACTGTTTGGGAGCGGGTGGCTACAATCTCTTTCCCTCTCCGCAACACTTGCACCGGGCGCCGGAGAGCATTCCACGATGCCCGGCCGCCATATTATGGTGTGGGTGGCCTGTAGGCGACGCATTTGAGGAGTCTTTTGGAGTGACGAGTTCCGCATGCGCCTCTCTAGAAGACTTGCGTTTGTAAGATGAAAGCCTTTAAAGAGGGATGGTGTCCGCCTGAACATTAGCTGGGTCAATACCTTCCAGGGAAGTAAGATAAAATGCGCGTTGGCATATTTGTAGTTATTTTTGCCAATGGGGTTTAAAACTGAAAGCTCGTCACAGGTGGCAGCACTGTTGTCTGTCCATAAACTGCCATTGTTGCGTGTGTTCATTGTTGTGTCATTAACAAATTAAACGAAAACTAGATGAAAATGATGCGGGAAGCGTCTACCAGTGGTAAAAAAGCAGTTTCAGTGGAAAAAATCAATTTACATAATATCACACTACATTTAAAGTCAACATTCGTTTTATGTTATGAAAGAAGACCGCTTAGCGCGGGTTGGCGAGCGGTAAAAACTAAATATACGCAAAAATGAATAAACCATCATATCATGAACCATGCCACGACGCACCGCACTCAGCGTCAACGCCAGCAGTAAGACACAGCACCGCTTGCCGCTAAGCCAAAATTCGTGGCCGGGTGGTAATACGGTTAAAAAGTTACAGCTGGTTACAGCCATGTGACAGAAAGACGGCGCAAGTGGCGGCGCCACAGAGTACTTTTTGATAGACTCGGTGTAAGCTAGGACCTTAAGCACGAAATGCACGGTTTAAAACGGTGGTTTCAAACCTAAGTTTAGAACAGTGTAGACATTGGTTTTTAACCAAATTTGTATGACCTTTAAACGTCCTTGGTAGAAAGGCCTGCGTTGCAAACCAGTGGTGGCAGAAGAAGATGTTGGTTTTAAACCGTGTAGCAGGCATCTCGCAACAACAACAACTTCAAGGTCACCTTGGTTTGTAAACTGGTTTCAAACCGTGTATATCGTGTTTTTTATAGTATTAAGGCGAAAGCGCCAAGGTAGCCCGCAAATTTCATTTTTTTTACGTTTTTTGCAATTTGCTGGTCAGTATTATGTTGTAAGTTGATTAAAATATGATTCGCGGCCGTAACAAATATGTATTTACAGAATTATAATCATTAAAGTCATCAACACAACACTCTAAGACCAATAACTACCACCGCGAATCATATTTTAATCAACGTACGGACGCCAGCAGGTCAAGCTACCCGAAACTGTCACATTTTCGCAATCAACCTTGAACCTTAAGATGTAGCAATAAAGTTGAAAGTCTATTAAAGAAATCTGACAGATTGTAGTAGCTTGATGTGCTGGCGTCTGTACAAACTACCTTACTACCTTAGCGCCTCCCCGTTAAGGGGGAAGCGCTAGGGTGGCCCGCTAAATTCAAATTTTCTTACGTTTTTCTTACGTACGCCTTAACCTTTTGAACGCCGTAGCATAAACGCACGCGCGTACCCTCCACGCCAAGCCACAATTTTAAATATTTATGGTATACAAATAAAAACACAAAAGTAATGATTTAATTGTTTATTTCGTGATAAAGTGCACCGCATTTTTTGTCACATATTTGTGTCGCTGAGGTACAGGACACGCGCTTGCTTGTCACGTATATGTGACAATTGCTTTCAAAAGGTTAAACGTTGGGACCCTACTAAAGGACGATATACACGGTTTAAAACCAGTCTATAAACCAAGGTGACCTTGAAGTTGTTGTTGCGAGATGCCTGCTACACGGTTTAAAACCAACATTTTCTTCTGCCACTGGTTTGCAACGCAGGCCTTTCTACTAAAGACGTTTAAAAGTCATACGAAATTGATTTCAAACCACTGTCTACAGTTCTTCACTGTTTTAAACTTAGGTTTTAAACCACCGTTTTAAACCGTGTATTTCCTGCTTTACACTTTACATCTTTCGGGTACGGAATAGCGGAACCTAAAATAAAAGGATGGCTATATTAAAAGTTCTAAGAGAAATGACCTTGTCATGATATTCTTTCAGTCTACAGTAGAATTTTAGCTTTGCATTTAGTTGTTTAGTAGATTCGCTAATAAGAAAATGGTCACTTCAATCCTCCAGTGAGAGGATAAAGGTCGTGTCTGTCTGTGTGTGAATGTGACCGACTACTATGTAACGGAATTTCAAGGAAAAAACCAGGCTTCTAATGAGATAATATTAGCATTATCTCAAAATAATTTATTTCGTAGATATTTATAATATAAAATGAAGATTTGGACCTCAGAACACACTTTCAAGTAAGTAATGACGATTGATGTTATGACGACTACGACGATTGATGTTATGACGCAACCTTGAATAAAATTTCAAGACAACGGGTTAATTCTAATAATCATTGTCTTTGTTCGTCAATTTACAGCCATCCGTGGGAGACGGTTGCTCAAGCAGCATGGCGAAAATATCCCAATCCTATGAATCCAGCAGTTATCGGAACAGATGTCATCGAAAGACAGGTAGTCGATGGAGTTCTAATCACACACAGACTTGTCAGTTCCAAGTGGTTTTTTCCGAGATGGGCTCAAGCAGTAAGTTTTGTACTTTCATTACTTAAATAATTTATAATAAAATTATCCAAACTACTTTCACAAAATTGTAAAAAAAGTACCTACCTACATTGATCAAAAAATATTTATTTACTTACAGCTTATTGGTACAGCGAAAATTTGCTATGCAAGTGAAAAGTCACTGGTAAACCCGAATGAACGAGAGATGACTTTAAAAACCTCGAACTTGACATTTTGCCATTACATAGCTGTTGATGAGACTGTTCGGTATAATCCACACCCCTCTGATCCTTCTAAAACTCTGCTGACACAAGAAGCCGTAGTCACAGTACAGGTAAGCAGAATCATTGTCCGTCTTATTATTATATTGTTTTTGTTTTGTAATTTCCGTGCATGTATTGCAGCATATTTTGATCAGTACATAGATATACCTACCTATGTGCATACCTTTTAGTTACTACCCTTGCAACATACTAGTTGTTTAACCAATTGAATGCCATATTTACAGAAACAAAAAGCCATTGTGTCTTGCATGGTCATACAAAGGGACGAATTAAAGTCTTATTAGTCCCTCAAGGCTTCCAAATTAAGAAATCTAATAGTAAAAAAAAATATACCATAAAGCTGCATCATTGAAATGCTGTATTATCATCACCTACAGCTACAACCACCCATTGTTTGGGCTGGAGCTTGGACATAGGCCTCAGAGGCCTATGTCCTTTTTGCCAATTTCCACTCAGCCTAGCTGGCACAAGACAGCTTATTATAAATGAAATATGATTAGCATTAACAATAAATTAATATTTTCAGGGTGTTCCACTCAGTAGCTACATGGAGGATTTATTAGCCAACAAAATATCCTTGAATGCTGGTAAAGGTCGTCAAGCTATTGAATGGGTCATTGGAAAAATAGACTCAGAAATAAAAGAACTTGCAAGCACTGCATGTAAAAGCACAGATGAGCTATTATCACAGACAAAGAAATCTCTTGATGACATAACTTCCACGGCACGAAGGTCAATGGATGATATATCAACAAAGGCTAAGAGGTCATTTGATGACATAGAAAAATTCACAAAAGCTAACGCTAATCAAAGAAGCTGAAAAGAGGAGTGATTGAATTGTTGTGCCACACAACACATGACTTGCACTTAATATCTAATTATAACTATTAGTTAATTTATGTATTGTAATATTGTAAATTATTTATTTTCTAATAGTTTTAATAGCAAATTTATTAGCAAAACTTTGCTTGATAACATGCTTATTAAAGTGAATCCAGATAAACGCACAGTTATCTAAAGTCAGTTTTTGCATCTGAAAAAAAAACTGATTGTTATCGGCTGTAGTGAACATTGATAACATAACAGACACCAGTGAAATTTGCTAAAACTTGCTTTATATAAGTGATGCATGACCTGCATTGAGTATTTGATTTTCGAGAAAGAAATCTTGTTTTTGTAAAGGAACAAATACCTCAAATGACAAATTTATCATTACATCTCAGAGCATGACTGTCTTGTTGTGTAGTTCAAGAGTTGAGGGTGAATGTAGATAAAAGTGTGATGATTTGCAGTATTGTAGATTAACAAATGTATAAATGTAGCTTTATTTGATGTTTTATCTGGGTGCAAAATTCTTTCTGATGTTTTACATATTATTAGAATTGTATAAAAGCCTCGAAAGTAAATTGGGTAACTCTTTCTAGTAAAAGGTAATTTATGCAAAAGTCAAATCAATCTGCCAAGGTTAATTTACTTTAGATTTCAAATTAACACCAAGATTTACCAGTGCAGTGAAGACTGAACACTATAAGTTTACTAGCCAACCACCCTGGTGCTCGAACAATTGAATATCATTGTACAATAGTTTTAAAGCATTCTCATTGATGGTGAAAATCAAATCAAATCAATCATCTGATTGATGGATAAGTAGAATCAGATTGATGTAACTGGACATTGTGTAATGCAGAACTCGGCTATGAACAACCATTCCCTATTGGTTGTCATTATGTTAATGGCAAAAGCATTCCATGTTAATGTCGTTGTTTGTAATGAGTTGATACTTGCCCACACTTTGGTGACCAAAAGGAATATAAGCTGAATTTATTATTGTGTTTTAAAATAATTATATTTTTCCTGAAATCCTACTTTTTATATTTTCATATTTTATGAGTGGCACTCACATTGCATGAGCAGTGGTGGCCAAGTGGTGACGGCCGTGACTTACGAGTTGTAGGTCGTAGGTTCGAACCCAGACAGGCGCTTCACTTTGTGTAAATTATATCATCACCACTGCTCTCAAAACGGTGAAGGAAAACATCGTGGGGAAACCGGCATGTCCTAGAACCAAAAATTCGAAGACGTGACATCTCCCGCACTGGGCCCGCGTGGTGGATTACGGCCCACTCCCTCTCACAGAGAGGAGGCCCGTGTCCCAACAGTGGGAACATTATAGGCTGATTATGTATGTATGTACTGACATTGCAGAGACCTACTCAATTCCAAGGGATTTGAACTAGTTCTTCTCAATGGGTTAACTTGTAAAGAAATCCCATTTAAAATTAGCTTTTAAGTAATTAAAAAATCACATACCTACTTTTCCTTTGTATTCCAAACATGACTCCAGGAACTCTTTGTATTGAATTAATTAAACAAATTTTTCAGCATTCAGTGTATTTTGAATTCAATATTATTTGCAATAAATTTTTCATGAAGTATCAGCAATTTTATTCTTATTTATCAATTACTCACTATTTTACCCACCCATTATTTTTTATGGGTCTGTTGCAATCTGTTGTCTGTTAGAAGAGCTACTTACCATACTAAACTCGTGTCGCAGAGGTGTCACTAACTCTGGCAGAGCCACCATCAGGGATTTTAATTTTGATAACACAAAAAATTTGTCGCTAATTATTCGAAATTTGTCGCCAAATATCAGAATTTGTCGGTTACTGGTTCAAAAGATATAAGGGGTTATAGGTGGCCGATCGAGTCTCCCCAGCCACATTTATATCTCAAAAACCAGGGCACCTAGCGAAGATCTGTTTTCTCCCATATTTTGTCGCCTGGAATTTCGTGGAGCATTTCAGACGTTTGGCTCCCAGACTGGAGCGGGTTGGGGCTGCCTTGAAGCAGCTCCTGCCCAATCTAGGGGGTCCAAACGCCTCCTGCCGGAGGCTCTCATGGCGACACATGGAGAGTGCGACTGTCGCAACCCAGTGCTGGGCACGCCACAATTGCGGCGATAAGACCCCTCTTTGAGGAGTGGCTAGAGAGGTGCCACGGCGTCTTCACCTTCCGCCTAACGCAGGTCCTCACCGGGCAGTTGCTTCGGGAGGTTCAGAATAAGGCGGGAGGAAACGCCCGGGTATCACCATTGTGTGGTTCGCCCAGAGGACACGGTGGAGATCTGCCCAGCTTGAGCAGAGCATCCGTGTCCTCACGGCGGCGATCTCTCGCGTCCGGCCCTAGTCCAGGCCATGGTACGAAGCGAGAGTGTATGGGAGGCTGTCGTCTCCTGCGAAGCAGTAATGCTCGCGAAGGAGGAGGCGGAGCGCGTGAGGGAGAGGCAATCTTTGCGCCCTCACGCCCCTAGCCGCCGCAGGAGCCCTGGGCGTCGGAAATCGATAGCCGATTCCCGGCCACCGTAGGCGCGGGCTTGCGGACGGCGAGCAATGGGCAGCTCGCCGTCCGGTAAGGACCAGGCCCGGGTCGACGGCGCGATGTGTTCCACGCGCGCCTCAAAGAGATGTCAGCACTAACTGACTGGGTCCGCTAGGGCCGATGACGGCCAGGGTTGCGGGTTCTTCGAAAGAGATACCGGGGCTCCTGGCACAGACAACTGAAGGAACACGGGTGGGATTTAGTCAGTAAGAGTCTGACACTCCTTTCCCCGCCCAGAGCGGGAGGAGTCATTTGATGATTTCCCACCAAAAAAAAAAAACCCGCAAAATTCAAATTTTCTTACGTTCTTTGCAATTTGCTGGTCAGTATTAAGTCGTTCATTAATATATGATTCGCGACCGTAACAAATATGTATTTAAAGAATGGCTTCTACCCCATTCACCTTTTATACACTGTATTTGTCCAGACAGAAAAAAAAACTGCTGCCTGTAACAACCGTAACAACATAACGCTTCCATTAATAGTTTTGGAGTAATGACGGAACAGATGAACATACATACATAGCCTGTTAAAATCATAACTCTCCCTTGGCACAGCTGGGTAAAAATAACAATGATACAGTCTAGTAATTTTTATTATTGGTAAAATGTTTACTCTACAATTCTATAGCTGTACTTATTAACACTAAAATTAAATTTAATTAGATTAATCACACATTAATAAGAAAGATATTTCTTGATTATATCTATTCAAAATCTTTCAACTTAATCTTCTGATCATAAAATTAAGGCTTAAGATTTGGAGGCAAATTGCATAACAACTTATGTAAAAAAAGCAGAGGGAGAGTCGAGTATGACACCTGAACACCATTTGGAAGAGCCAATCCAGATGAACAATCTCAACACATTGGTACATAAATATTAGCTGAACTTACCTATTTACATGCCAAATTATGAGAGCCTAGTTGAATCACCAGATCACATAAATGATTAATTACTTACACTTTTTACTTTTTTTTAACCAATACATAAGCCATTCAAAAGATACCATATCAAATAAATTCTATTAACTCTTTAAGTAGTTGACAGAGGTAAAACAGGCTGGTGTCCACACCTCCACGCACATTGCAAAATTTGGTGACATAATTATAAAGTTTTATAAATATTTCAACAGTTATTTATACCCATACTTCCAAAAAACTGTATCAATATCTTATTAGAATAATGTAACCTTACATTTTACACTACATTGAATTGAATTGGAGTGATTGTCCACTACCAGTATGTGGCCATTGTTGACATGATAAACCAAACACATCTTGCAACTACAATTTTACAGGATAACTTCACATGAGTACATTACAAATAGTTTTTTTATTAAGAATGCAATATGTTTACTGTAACATTAAAAAGTCTTTCCAGTAACACATGAACTGCATTAAAGTTAGTATCAAGTGCTGGTGCCTGAAGATGTCATGCTGCCATTCTGAACATTTGGTCCTGCTACTGATCTTGTAGCAGACAGGTGAGAAGCTTTCAGACGGTCCAACTCATTCACCCAGGAACGGACATGCTCTAATCGGTGCCACGCCATCTGCAATACTTTCTGTGATGCATAACCAGATCCTTCATGCGGTTGGCCAGTAGATACTTGAGTCAGATAGTTAATCTGATCACTGAGTTTTGATTCCACTTGGCTTAATGTTCTCAGAAATTGTGATGTGTTTGTTTCTGCTTGTTTCTGACCAGACTTTTCTTTACTTAATTCCAGGAGTGCTTGAGCTGAAATGAAGTACTTTTAGATTGTATTATTAAAATGTCTGAATTTAAGGTGAACTCTTTCTGATTTAAAAACAAGTTTATACAAAACGTTGGTACAAGTTGGATGTGAATGATGTGACCTAAGGAAATATAACATGATTTTTGCTTGTAGGCCTTCACAGTTTCTTATTCTTGAATAAATAAACGTTGATTCTGTATTCGTGACTTCTATGGAATATTCATAATTTAGGAGAGTGCCGACGAAAGATGAAGAGAACTATTTCTACAGTTCTTACCTGCACATTGGAGACATGTTATAATATCTTTTTCAATATCATCAAGAATTTGTATTCTTTCCATTGGAGCAGTCATTTTCTATAGTTAATGTTTACGTGGTGTCCGAGCTGATTCAGAAATAAATCAGAATTTAATTATTGATTTTATATTTTCGATGACAGATTATTGACTGAGTGCCAGGATTGACAGCACATTTGACACTTATCTACACAGAACACAATTTCGAACTCAGATAAATTAATATTTTCGTAAAAGGCTTATTACATTATCCAATTTTAAGCAATGCTAACTAGTAACTAGGAAGTCGGAGCTAGTAATTACACCACACTAAATTGGATTCTAAATCGGACAGAGAGAGACGATGAGATGAGACGACGCATTCAGACGCATTGTCGGCGTCGTCGCATTCGTGAAGAAGGATCGTACACGTAGTATCTCTAAGTAGTCTGTGGATCGTACTAGGTTGCACGTTCCGAATTTTCTATCGATGGCGCAGTATTTATCAAAACCACAGAACACTTTGATCAAAACTACAGAAGAAAATAATAATTTAATGTCGTTTAAATATATAAAAAAATAAATAACTTTGGTCGTTATTATTATATAGACTAGCTGCGCCCCGCGGTTTCACCAGCATAAGTGTCGATCCCGTGGGAATTTCGGGATAAAAAGTAGCCTATATGTTAATCCAGTGTGTCAGCTACCTTTAGAGAAAATTTTATAAAAAAAAAGGTATAAATTTTTGTCGTTTTTATTAAAAAGATAAGGCATTTCCCCATACATTTCTATTAATTTATTTAAGACTAGCAGCGTTTCACCCGCATAAGTGTCGATCCTGAGGGAATATCGGGGTAAAAACTATCCTATGTCCTTTCCCGGGATGCAATCTATCTCTCTGCCATCCGTTCAGTGGTTAAGGCGTAAAAAGGTAACATATAGACAGACAGACAGAGTTAGGTACTTTCGAATTTATGATATTATAGTATGGATAGTATAATTATATACTCGTAGCACATGGATTTTTTTTTCTGTAGGCAATGCTGTCGTTTCCGATGCAGTCGCCATGTTGTATGTAGCATTTATATAAAAAAAACTGGCCAAGTGCGAGTCGGACTCGCACACGGAGGGTTCCGTACCACAAGGCAAAAACACCAAAAAAAAAACACGTTTCAAATAAATAAATATTTATTTTATTTTGTTTTTAGTATTTGTTGTCATAGCGGCAACAGAAATACATAATTTGTAAAAATTTCAACTGTCTAGCTATCGCGGTTCTTGAGATACAGCCTGGTGACAGACAGACGGACCCCTTACCCATTGGGTACGGAACCCTAAAAATACTCTTTGGTAGCATTCGTGCGCTCGGTCTACTCGTCCACCTTGCTCAAAGCGCGGACTTCCTCTATAGTTGCTCTACTCTTTGGCGCAGACGCCGACTAGTCGTTCTAAATCGTAGCGCCGCCGCCGTAATTACACTATCCTAGATTGGATCCAATTTAGGAAGTAGAGCGATTGGACCTCCAATTTCCACTAAATTGGATCCAATCTGTTCTAACTGCGATTACATCTGCCGATTTCCTATTGGATAATGTAATCGCAGCAGGTGACCTAAAGTTCTATAGTTATGTAGCAACTCCTTAGAGCATTTAACTTAGAGCAACTCTTAAAACTTTAGTCGATTTAACTTACTTCTGGAGTCGAGATTTTTAATCTGTGGAAATCAGTGTTACCAGTGTTTTAACTGCCTAGTTTTCGGGAACGGACAATGCTTAATTTTAGACGAAATATTTATATACAAAAATAGAAATATTCAAACATGTTTCATTACAGTTTGAGACGAATTGTAAAATAATTTTAACTATATTGCTTCTGCTGGGGTTCGAAAGAGTTAAATTTTTCTATTTTAATTTACTGTTTTGTTTTTATTAATCTTTCTATAGTCCGACTTTTAATTAGCGGCAGTAAAATGACACTTCGTCGGACTGAGTTTAGAGATATTTATGTCAAATAAGTTTCGTTTGTTACACTATTCTGTACTAGAAAAAACCAGATTTGGTTGATGACCGCTAAATAACAAAAATACGCCGAATTTCAATTATTTATGTAACACCTATGCTGTCATTTTACTGCAGCTCATTAAAAGTCCGACTATAGTTTTCGAAAATACAGTACTGTATCTCATAAACTAAGTAGAGTGCAACCAGATCGCTGTCAAACAACCTCGAAACTATGTCACACACGATGTCATCGATCGATCGGTCGGTACGTCGTAAGAAAGTGGAGACTAGCGAGTGGAAAATTCCGATGGGCACGGATGTGCACTTTACTTCACTAATGTATCCAAACAGTGAGAGTCTGAGAGCAACGCAAAATACTAGTCTTAGGTGACAAATTAAGATAATATTCGGAATCTTCGGATACGACCGGAGATCATTCACCTAGCCCGCTGTTGTGCTGACTTTAAATGAGCATTTGCTTGCTCATTATTTATGTATACATCGAAAACGCTTGCTTTTGCTTAGTCCCTCGCTTTATTTCTGGACGGACGAAGGCCTTGGGATGCAATTATTCGTCTTCGCTGAGTCGTCCACGCGCAGTTTTTTTGCATTTGTCGTTTGCGGGCGCTTTATTTCGTTCTCTTGGAGTGTTCCTCTGTAACAGTAACTTACAATAATGACGTTATTCAAAGTAAAAACCATCAAGCATCAAGGCATCAAGCTACATATGAAATCTAGTCATGAAAAGGATATGAAGCCCCATAAGGAACAACGGCGGCCATTGCTAGAGGTTGCACTGTCAACACTTTCCATCACCAAGCGTGAATTTATTCGTATGACGATAATCAATCAATCTGCCTAGCCTTTTCCCAAATAAGTTAGCTTCCAGCCTAACCGGATGCAGCTAAATACCAGTATTTTCCATGGAGCGACTTCTATTGGACTTCCACTATCCAGTTATTGGATAACACGATACCCCTTGATAAGACTAGTTGACTTGAGACTTGTGGGCTTCTGCCTACCTGTAACGATTATCAAAAATCTAGAACGACAGCCGCGACCAACGGCTTAAGGGTTTTCGATATGTAATAGATGGTTACCCATCCACGAACCGACCGCGGCAAGCCACACGGGTCGATCAAAGATTATGCTACCTTCGATCGACCCGTGGGGCTGTTTATATTATTTAGCCACGAGCCCCACGCATTACGACAAAAATGACATATAAACATTGAGGGCTTTGAATGGCGAAGATGACAGAGTTAGTGCACTTAACGCACTTTCAGCACTACGAATTTTGTCAGTTATACCATCTAGAGGCTGCCGGTGCGGTGAGTGTTCTGTGCGAAGCCCAAACCCCAAAGGGTCGAAGAATAAAGATTTTTGTGGGTGTTTTGAATTATGGTGATGGCAACCCTAACTGATGACAGCTCATCAAGAGATTCCTTTTCAATCGGCCATTTTTGTCGCGACTGTCTACGAACATGGTTAGTATTACTTCTAATCCGAGAATATTTCTTGAATCTCTTTTTCTTGTGGTATTGACTACACTGACTATTATTGATGGTGATGTTGGTTTATTATTCTTCTAAATATTCTCTCTAATAAACTGCAAATATCTACTTGTGAAAGCTTGTTTCGTGGGTCGGGTAACCTTTTAACATACAAATGATGATCTCCTATCTTTATATTATACGGTTAGAACCTGAGTTCTATGTGAAGATTTTTCTAGGGCGGACTGATGTTTATATCTAAATATCTTGGAAGTGTCCCCTAAATAGGCAGAGTAAGTAACTTGTGAGTTTGTTTTCAGTCGCATAGAAAGTTTTCGGCGCCCCGCCATGGGTCGATGGGATTCTACCCCAAGAAGAGGTCCCGCCGTCATCGAGGAAAGGTGAAGGCATTCCCCAGAGATGACCCTAGCAAGCCTGTGCACCTTACCGCCTTTATTGGTTACAAGGCGGGTATGACCCACGTGGTTCGTGAACCTGACCGTCCTGGATCAAGTAAGTTGTCATTATTCTATGATGTTTTCAATGCCCTCGTGGTCAAAAAGTTTAATTAATTCGTAGGTACTTTATGCTTCAATGTGTAACTTATTGTTGTTGTAACTCTCCAGAGATCAACAAGAAGGAGATCGTGGAGGCTGTGACCATCATCGAGACGCCTCCCATGGTGGCCGTCGGCGTGGTTGGTTACATCGAAACACCACATGGTCTCCGCGCTCTGCTCACTGTCTGGGCCGAGCACATGTCCGAGGACTGCCGCCGTCGCTTCTACAAGAACTGGTAAACATTGTGTTCTGTCTATTTGCAATCTTTGAATGACATTATTTCCTTGTTATGGCCCTATAGTAATTTATAAGTTATGTCAAGTATTTGTATTATTCCATGTTACTAATCACTTCCAATAGCTCTCCTCTTAATAATGAGAGTTTGAAGTCAAATGTGCCTGGTGCATATTGCTACCAATTGGTCTCCGCTCAACGATGAGGCCATTGGGTTTTTCTTACAGCGGGCACTTATGATTTGATCAATTAGGTACAAATGCAAGAAGAAGGCATTCACTAAGTCCAGCAAGAAATGGCAGGATGAGCTTGGACGCAAGTCTATTGAGAAGGACTTTAAGAAAATGATCCGCTACTGCAGTGTAGTAAGGGTTATTGCCCACACTCAGATGAAGCTGCTGAAACAGCGTCAAAAGAAAGCTCACATTATGGAAATCCAACTCAATGGTGGAACCATTGAAGACAAAGTCAAATGGGCAAGGGAACATCTGGAAAAGCCCATTCCTATTGACTCAGTGTTTGCTCAAGATGAGATGATTGACTGCATTGGAGTTACCAAGGGTAAAGGATACAAGGGTACGTAGCTACATTCTATTTTGATTATTGTACTTAAACATTATGCACTTGTGGAACATCTCGACACCTCCTAAGTACAACTAAGTAACTGAAAAGTGCAAATTTTAATGTACGCTGTGTTTATTTGTCAGCTTATGCAGATAAACAATTATATGTTTGAGAAAAAAGTAGGTTGGGTTAAATTGAAAAAATAAAATAAAAATGTATGTGGTAAATAAAGGTTTTTAGATGCCAAAAATGCAATAAAAACCGATTCGTGTATCTGGCAGATACATACGTATACTTAGCGGGTGTCGATCTTATCTAACAGTATTTAAAATTTTCAGGTGTGACCTCACGTTGGCACACTAAGAAGCTTCCTCGCAAGACGCATAAGGGTCTGCGCAAGGTTGCTTGTATTGGAGCGTGGCATCCTTCAAGAGTTTCATTCACTGTTGCCCGTGCTGGTCAAAAGGGCTACCACCATCGTACAGAGATGAACAAGAAGATCTACCGTCTAGGACAAGGTCAGTTTCTATTGTTATTACTTGTATATTTCTTTTGATATGAAGATTTTTTTCAATTTTTTACCCAGTGGTAAGTGTAATATAATTATTTGTTTTTGCTTACAGGAATCCACACCAAGGATGGCAAGGTCATCAAGAACAATGCTTGTACAGAATACGACTTGTCTGAGAAGTCTATTACCCCCATGGGTGGTTTCCCTCACTATGGCGAAGTCAACAATGACTTTGTGATGATCAAGGGATGTTGCATGGGACCCAAAAAGCGTGTCATTACTCTGAGAAAGGTATCAATATCTTACAATTTGGAACCCCTAGTCAAGGACTTGTCTTCTTTAGAGTTAATTTTAATGATTTTTTTTTATTCTTCCAGTCCCTGCGCACGCACACCAAGAGGGCAGCTCTTGAGAAGATCAACCTCAAGTTCATTGATACATCCTCCAAGTTTGGTCATGGTCGTTTCCAGACGCCGGCTGACAAGGCTGCTTTCATGGGAACACTCAAGAAGGATCGTATCCGTGAAGAGGCTGCGGCTACTACAGCACCTGCAGCTCCTGCCCAGTCCTAAACATCTTTGTGGACTAATAAAAATAAGAGAAATGTTACTATGTATTTTTATTTACCCAACTTGCGGCAGAGGTGGCGACTGACTTAAATTGCTCGGAAGTAACGTAAGGGTGCTTGTACACTGTGCATGTAGCTTGCGCATGTTGAGGCACTTGCGCGGGTTATATGCATCGTAAACATATCGTTTAAAAACATGTGCGGGTCTAGTGACTCGAGCATTGCACAAATAGCTTGCGCATATTACTCACGCGTGTAACCCGCATCTTTACTTGCTCCAGCTACATGCACCGTGTACAAGCACCCTAACATTCAAAGTGAACTTAAATAGTAGATTATGCACCGAGGGGCTAAAGTTGTGTCTTATGTCACGGGCGTCATATTGAATCTCGAGCGCAATGAAGGATTCGGGATTTAACTCACGAGCGAAGCGAGGGAGTTAATACAAGAATCCTGAATGCAGCGAGGGATTCAAGCTAGCCCAAGGCAAAGACACCTTTAGCCCAGAGGAGGATACTCTACTTTTTACACCTACTGTGAGAAAATAATAGCCATAGTACGAAAAACAAAATAGAACTGGTTCCGAAATGGACTTGATCACTTGACGCCTTTCGTACTTTTCCATTTTTGGAAATTGTCGTAGGCTTTTATATAAGTTTCCTTTGACTTTTCCGGCAGTAAATCATTGGAAATATTATTAGCTTCGGTTGTAATTAATTCAGGAGTACAATCACTTTCATCACTCGACATTTTATAATACTTTGTTGATAAATTTAAAGTTTAAATGCCAAAAGTTCGCACCTTTATTGCGTCTACCAATAAGTAGCCAAGACACGATCAATTCGATTAAAAAAAAAAAAGTATCTTCTACGGTTTTGTCGTGTGTGTCTATTGATATCACTCTCATGGAAGTGGCGTTTGTGTAAACTAAGCTTTATACAGGGCTGGTAGAATGGTTTTGGATGATTGGCTGTATGCATTTTGAATTTAGAAGGTCATTGGAGACGCTCGTGAAAATAGAGTATTTTTGATAAAATGTGATAAATTGACTGTAGTTTATATAGGTTTTATTATTTATTTATTTATTCACAAAATCCACAGCAATCTTTGCGCAGTTTACTTAAAATAAATTAACTAATGTTACAGCCAATTACTATTACGGTATTACGGCGCGGTACGGTATTTGTTATTATTAATGCCAGTTTTAATGTTATTCCATTCCTTTTAAAAAATGGTTCGTAGTTATCTAATTATTCTTACAATATTATGTCTTCGAAAACATGGCAACGATATGAAGAAGCAGTCGTTATGATTTTGTAGGAAATCGAGAATATCATCCACGCGTAGTAAGGGTATCGAGAATAGCTTTCCTCTTTCTGGCACCAAAGGGTGTTTGTTAGTACTATACTGCCAATTTAGCTGAGCATGTGAGATTCCAAATTAAAATCACATTATTGACCAGCGGGTCATAATGAAATCCAGTACAACATTATTGACCGGCTGTGCCCCCGGCCACTAATGACTCACTTTAGGTTAAGGTTGCTTGACATATAATTTGACATTTTCGAGCAGGTGGTGTGAAAAAAAACATACAAACACCCGAACGTAGTACCTCCTCCTTTTTGTGAAGTCGGTAAAAAAAATATCACGCCTGAATCCCCTAAGAGTTAGGCAGACGTGTAACTACATTACACCCTCACTTCGCCAGTTCCATAATTCGCTCCGGGGATGCCGTGGCGACGTCACCATTGCCCAAGTTCACAAGATACATTTTACGAGGGAGTTTGATACAAGTTCTTGTAAATGTCACTGACTAGCAGAGCCACCATCAGGGATTTTAATTAGTCGCCAAATATCAGAATTTGACGAATTCTGATATTGGGGTTTTTCCCAGTGGTTAGATTTATTGGTGTCAATGACTGGCGGAGCCACCATCAGGGATTTTAATAATTTGATAGCACAAAAAAATAGTCTAATTAGTCGAAATTTGTCGCCAAATGTGTGTCAGAATGGCTGGTTGCCTGTGGCTTTGGTCTATGAGAGTTGATTAGAAAATTGCTACATAATTGCTTATATTTGCTACATTTAATAAATAATTGCTACATCTATATATATATAAAATAGTAAACTGACTGATTGTTGATATATCAACGCACAGTCTAAACCGCTGCTCCTAGAGACATGAAATTTGGAGGGTGTGTTCATTGTGAAGAGTAGGTATCCACTAAGAAAGGGTTTTTCGAAATTCCACCCCTAAGAGGGTGAAATGTCACGCGGGCAGAAGCTAGTACTATATATATTTAGAAATATCATTTTTTTTTTGTACAGCCATCCTGACGTTTGGTTGGCTGGTCGCCTCCTAGTTTAAAGCCAAGCATGCAGAGTTTCCCGAAATTTATTGCGTCAATAATTGCTACATATTTGCTTCATTTATCTAATTTAGTTGTATCTTCAAACATATGTTAAATAAAAGATGTAGCAATTATTTTAATTATCCCAAGGAAAAGTGCCTGATAAAACAATAAAGGCAAATAGTTGCAGTGTGTCTTCAGTCAACGGTATTGCTACTTTAGGAGGCTATTATTGCTACTTTATGTTATGAGTAGGTCGGTCACTGGTTCAAAAGTTATCAAGGGTTTATAGGTGGCCGATCTGGAGAGTTTCCCCAGCAGGGCCACATTTATATTTCAAAAACTAGGGCACCTAGCGAAGATCTGTTTTCTCCCACATATTTAGTCGCCAAATATCAGAATTTGTCGGTCACTGGTTCAAAAAATATAAACGTTTAAAGGCGGCCGATCTGGAGAGTTTCCCCAGCAGGGCCACATTTATATCTCAAAAACTAGGGCACCTAGCGAAGATCTGTTTTCTCCCATATTTTGTCGCCAATTAGTCTCAATTTGTTGCCAAGTTACAGATTTAGTCGGTGTGAATTAAAAAGATATTAAAGAATTAAATTTCCCCATACATTGGTACAAGCACGTACAAAATACTTTGTGTAGTTTCTAGACAATATCTATGACGTCATAAGGAGGAATGTTTGTATATAATTAAATAAAAATAAACTTATTCTATAATTTCAACCCACCACAGGAAAGCTTTATTCACTACTTATAAACAAATCTACAATAAATATTTATGTAATTATTTATCGTAACACAATGTGCACTACTTACCACTTAAGTCGCTGGCAGATAGATCGCTGCGTTCAGTTTCATTTACGATAAGTAAGAAAGAAAGAGATAGATGCGCGTGTACAGACGAGCTACTTAGAACGAGTTGCCCGTCACGTAAGTTAAAGTCAGCCAGTTTAATTAAAGTGGAACTTATTATGAATAGTTACGAACTCGAGTGTTGTTATCTCTATTCTCTAGGTATTCCGCAAATACAAAAACGGGGAAAAGAGCGAGATAGAACGAGGGAGTCACCTGCTGCACGTCACAGGCGCGGCGAGTCGGCGTTCGCGCCGCTCAAAGTACTTAAAAAAAAAATGTACATAAACAAACTTGCTCTAAAGGGTTTTTTTTTCTTTAGTCATCCACCGGGAGTACAGCGAGAAGGTTTGTTTGTGTAGAAAATTAAAAGAACAATTACGAATTATTATTCTAACCGAAATTATGATAAAATAAAAACTCAACCCGTCCATACCCACAACACAACACTTACAATCACCTCAAAATCAAACCATCAAACGAACTTTTTGGAAATTAATTTTTATAAAATAAAATTTGATTACAATTGACAATACATTTTCAACGTTTAAGTATTTTAAACATTTTACTAATAAAGGTACGATATTGTTTTTACCGACTTCAAAAAAAAGGAGGTTATCAATTCGACAGTCGACACGTATGTATGTAATATTATTGGAATTGCATTATATTCACATATGACAATCTATTATGGCTTCCAAACAAATATACAAAATTTTATAGACGTATGTATGTATGTATGTTTGTCCACGCATATCTCCGGAACTATTGATCGGATCGTGACGATTTTTTTTTATTGGCTTACATTTACTTCAACTTAGGGAACAGTGCAAGTTTCATCAAGATCGATTCAGTAATTTTCAAAATATGGACTAATACGTGTAAGTGTGACGGCCTGGCTTATTGATACGAGCTACGGGTGTAGCATAGAGTAAAGTAATATATCGGGTAGGGTGTAGTGTCAAAGGGAAAACTTCTCAAAACCTTGGTCAAATTCTAGTGCAAAAACTAAAAATTACGAAATAAAAATAATTAAAAAAAAAATTAAACCGACTTAAAAAAGAAATTAACTCAAAATTATTATGAAATAACTTTAATTTCGGAAGTCGGGGCATAAAACTAAAATACAGATCCCTTTTGAGTTAATTTCTTTTTGAAGTCGGTTTAATTTTTTAAATTATTTTTATTAATAATCTAACGTTATTTAGAGCTTAACATTGTAAACTGGTAAAACAGTTGCATGTGCGACTGTACATCTTGACACCAAATAGACCAAGAGCATGGTTGCATGTTTTCAAAGAAGTTTAGGCCACTCTAACCTAGTCATTTAAAACATAAAAACATGTATGTATTTGAGAATTTATCCCTCTCGGACATTTCTAAGGACTTTAGACCGATAAAACTAGAAGTATATTACACATAATAATAGAAATATTTTTTCTTGGCTATTTTTCGTGAACTCTTTGATCTAGCTCTTGGACTATACCTTACTAATTGAACTCATTATATCTCCTTAACTAAGACCCGATTAAATCTGTGACTTGGCGACAAATTATGGGAGAAAACACAACTTCGCTAGGTGCCCTAGTTTTTGAGATATAAATGTGGCCCTGCTGGGGAAACTCTCCAGATCTGCCACCTATAAACGTTTATATCTTTTGAACCAGTAACCGACAAATTCTGTTATTTGGCGACTGATTCCGACTAATTGGCGACTAAGTATGGGAGAAAACAGATCTTCGCTAGGTGCCCTAGTTTTTGAGATATAAGCGTCAGGTCACACCGAGACGCGACGCGACGTGCAGTTTTCAAGATAGAAATACAATTACAGACCTTATCTGCTACACAAAAAGGTACAACAAAGGACCGACAAATTCTGATATTTGGCGACAAATTTCGACTAATTAGCGACTATTTTTTTCTATCAAAATTAAAATCCCTGATGGTGGCTCTGCCAGAGTCAGTGACACGATTTATTGCGTTGATTATTATTATTTACATTGTACAGATAGCACATTAAGCTACTACAATCTGTCAAATTTCTTTAATAGATTTTCAACTTTATTGCTAAAGCATAAGGTTCAAAGTTGATTGAAGAAAATAGTAAAACTGAGTGAATTTAGTAAATAGTCAACGCATTTTACTTGGCTCCTCAGTACTAACGTTACTACAAATTCGAGGATTGATCCTGCAATATTTTTAAACTTACTTCTAAATAAGTATATTAATTTCATTAAGATACGAAAAGTGGCTCCTCAATCCTTACTGACATCTCTAGGCTCAACTCACACCACAAACTACTTAGAGATACTACGACTCACACCAAAAGAGCGTCGAAGCGGAGCGCAGTTTCAGTGTCATATGAATTTTACCTTTATTTTCATTACTATAATACTTATTATCGCATGAGAAACTCGAACGAGTCGCGCGGATGCCCGCGGCGCCGCTGGGATTCCGGCGAATAGCCTTCTCTACCGAGCGGTTGCGATAATAAGTACCATAGTAATGAAAATAAAGTTAAAATTCATATGACACTAAAACTGCGCTCCGCTTCGCTACGCTTCGACGCTCTTTTGGTGAGTTGAGCCTTATGTGACGGCTAAACACACCCTTGTTTCAGAATTTGTGACGCTACAGAATTTTATGTGTCACTGACTGGCAGAGCAGAGCCACCATATTCGTGGCTATATACCTTTAGCGTGATGCATAGTGTACCACAAGTACAAGGTAAAATAAAATGATTTCAGTAAGAAACATGATTTTATTGGTGGGGTATCTCAAAATAATTACATTTTTTTATATACCTTATACATTGTAGTACTATATTACGTTCTTTTCTAATTTCTTGATGTAATAGTTTTTGGAGTAGTGTTGATGGTATTTTCCGTTTAAATTTATTATTTAATCTTTCAGGAATTCTTGGCGGCATTGCTTTCTTTACAGGCTTTTCTTTAGTTTTTGTAACTGCTTCAGGAGCAGTTTCATGTTCTACATTAGTTTTCACAATTTTCACTTCTTCTGGACCTTCATCTTCACTTTCATTGTTTTCTATTTTAGGTTTATCGTCCACTGGAGTGTCTTTCTTAATGTTATCACTTCTTTGAGGTTGATCTGGTTTTTTATTTTTTGTTTCTGATAATTTATTGAGTACTTCATTTTCTTTTCCCTCTGTTTCTTCATCTGATGTTCCATAATCACACATTAGAGATGTTAAGGCTCCGCAAAGCACTGGCTTTTGTGCATCTGTTATTTCTTTAGGATTTACTAGTGATTCTTCATCATCCTCAAATAAATTGTTACTACATTCTAATGGTTCAGCAGTATCTTCTGCATTTTGATCCATCTCTATATTGACTATACCAGTAAATGGTTTCAATTTATTCTTTTCAGCAGTAATAGGTGCATTAGGTATAATTCTTGGTATTTTCTTAGCTGATTGGCCATTTATTGAAACTGAAGAATTGCTTTTGAAGTTCTGTCGGGTCATCCTCTGATTCTGCATCCTTTTATCAAAACTATGTTTTCTCTTTAAATTGGGTCCTTGAGCTGTGAAAGAGAAATTTAAAAGATAAAATTCTATTGAATGTATCAAATGGTATTATGCATTAAAAAAAAAAATATTACACTACCTATTGATCCATGTTTCTCATTCCTATAATCACGCTTTAAGGCCATTTTTTCACCCCTTTCAATTTTTTCCTTACTTTCAGCAGCTTTCTTCTCAATGTTAGATTTGGTGGGGTATTTCTTTTTCCTTTCATCTCGCCATTTCTGTATGTCTTCAGGATTCTTTAGGTTTGCAATTTTTTTATACAAGCCAGTTGAGTGCTGCATTTGAATGTGCTTTGTAATTACTTTTGGATGTGCAATAAACTGACAACCATCTATGTTACATTTCTGAAACAATAAGAAAATGTAAGTTTTTTTATACTTACTGTAATAATTGCTGTGACCTCACAAGCTCCGCTAATGAGACACAATTGGTTTTCTATTGTATTGTATTACATAGGGTACACATGGAGCTTGACGGGTTAATGACCATTTTATGTACCTACAAGAACTACTTTGTTTATAAAGAAATGCTAAGGATAGTTTCAATTTACAAGTTCAAAGACTTGCTTGCAAATGTTGAATGTTCGATAAACCTCAAGTATTGGAAAAAGAAGATACAGTCATGTCTACAGCACAAGTCGCAAAACGTACTTAATAAGCAAACGGCTTTTTACTCAAGCAAAGTAATATTGTTATTTCATTTCATTGATATAGGTTTACCTGGTGTTGTTGCTTATGTTTATGTAGAAGATCTGCTGTAGGGAATCCTCTATCACAGGTCTCACACCAGTGCTCTTCACTATTTTCATTTCTCATAATAGGTGCGCCAAAATGCGGATTGTTCCATAAAAATCCAGGCGGTGGACCTTGGTTTGGTCGCCATTGATGGTTGTTAGGCATTGGGCTGCGATAAAAGTTGTTCATCATACGTGGCCGTGGAGGTCTATTCATTTTTGAGTTCAGTAGGTAGTCGTCCTATGCTTAAAAATATTTCGTAGAAAACTTGAAGAACTTGCGTTTTACTTTGTATTAAAACGGATACCTACAAAAAAAGATTAGTGCGATATATTTATCTAAGTAGATTGTTCGATTTGATGCATAATATACATTTGGAAAGAACATCTATGGCACACATGAGTTTCTTAATGTGATTAGATGGAATAGTATATAATTTTTGATAACCTCAACGAGTAACCTAACCTAACTTTAACTTTAGCAAGACAAAAACATGTCAAAAATCAATAACAATAAAATACCACAGAGCAGTGTTGCCAACTCGGATTTTGAAAAAGGCGTAGCCGCCACCTTAGAAAATTACGTAGAATTAGTATGTTTTGTAGATCTACATACTTTTTTTCTGAATGAAATGAAGAGGGTAGGGTAGGTAAAACTGAATAAAACGAGTGTTTTGTTATACAATTTATTCATTTTCAGGCAAATTAAATTTATACATAGGTATTTAAATTAAAATGTTTAATTTGTTCCTGCGAACGCTCACGGTTTTTTTTAAGCCACTTTTCGTGAAATGTTTAGGTTATTTTTCTACAAGGCGAGCTGGCGAGACGAAAAGTTTAGTTTACAGAGTCACAGCTCTATGGAATGGGAATTTTGTTCATAAAATGAATGACGAAAGAAAAGAGTTGTGTTGGCGAAGCGAGTGGGCGCAAGTATAAAACGGAACGTTTATTAACTTTTTTTCGCGAATAAAAAGGAAATTATATCCATTCAGCTTATTGAGCAGTGGTCGGAATAGGCTGACTATATTTACCTAAACTTCGGAGAACAAAGACAGAAAGTGGAGACTTCCTTACGACGACATTTATTTTTCTTAAAAAATTTTGAAAAATCTTAGATAAGTTGAAAATAATCTTTATTTAAGATGTGTAAAGGCTATTCTAATGATTATAATCCTGTAAATACATATTTGTTACGGTCGCGAATAATATTTTAACCAACGTTCAACTTAATCCTGACCAGCAAATTGCAAAAAACGTAAGAATTTGAATTACGCGGCGGGCTACCTTCGCGCTTCCCCCATATCCTTTTGAACGCCAGAGCATAAACGCACGCGCGTGCCCTCCACGCCAAGCCACAATTTTAAATATTTAAGGTATACAAATAAAAACACACAAAAGTAATAATTTATTTGTATAGTTCGTGATAAAGTGCAACGCATTTTTTGTCACATATTTATGTCGCTCGTAATAGGATAGGCGACACACGACTGGTGTACACGCGCTTGCTTGTCACCGTTCAAAGGGTTAAAGTTACCAATAATAGACTGTATAATCTATGGTTAAAGTAGTAGATCTACGTAAAAAGATGTAGAGTTGGCAACGCTGCCACAGAGGCACAGACTAAAAAAGAAAGAGTACTAACCAGTACACATACAATACAACACCCACAGACAAATAATGCCACACTAATGCTAGGTCAAAGAAGAAAGGAAGGAATATATCGGGTAGCTAGGTACACACGCAGCGACTTGAAAATCTGTGTATAGGTGGGACGGTGGACGTCGGATATTGTAATCGTTATAAAATGCGTCCGTATTACGTAAGTACAAGTACAATTCTGCCGAACACATACACCGCGTATCCGAAACGAAACGTACGTACCATACCAATAATATTAAAAGTGTAAAACTTTTTACACTTACAATATCATACGCGGTCACATACGGTTCGGGGTGTATCAGCTACGGGTACGGCGCGGCCCGCGCGTGGCATGATCGTGTATCATTTTGCGTCCAAACTAGCGACAATAATACTACACGTTGATGCTACGCGACGGGCTTAAAATGATACAAGTCAGCTTAACGTTGCCGTCGTTGCGTGTGGGGCTAGCATTATACTTACATAGAATAAAATCAGTAGGTTTGACATTGACAACAGCAGTCATGTCATATGTCATGCAACTCATGCATGACTGTCAATGCTGTCATCTCATTATATGACATCTGTCATCAAGTAGCGGTTTTGAATTTTTGATTACCAATTCCCATGTTTACAGCATGCGAACTAATGAAAAGTCTGTTTTCAAATAAAGAAAATACTAGCAGATCTTGCCTTAGTCACAGTAAGCTTAAATTCATAACATAAAAACGATGAATAATTCTGCAGCAAATTCAGCAGCGAAGGTAACCAGCGATTTTAAACGTTTTATCATCAGTGGAATATTAATTTAATATTCATTTTCCATTAATCACGACTATTCTGAAACAAATGATTTCAGGTGGGAGAAATATTTACTGAGGCCGGAGCTGCGTTTAATAAGTTAGCAGATTTAGCTATGACATTACATCCAATGGGAGAGCCAACACTTGGGTAAGTTAAAAGCATTATGATAATGCATGGTACAAACTGGTCTACCTGATGCTAATTTGGGAACTAAATCGTCTAGATGTTGGTCTAGCTCTAGATATTTTGGTTGCACACAGTACTTATATTAAATGGCAGTTAGGATTGTTCAGCACTGGTGAATTAATTTCCTATGATTGTTATTAAAATAAATTTGTATATTAAAAATAAATAAATAAATTTAATAAGTATATAAATAATTATTTATTATACAAATAATAATAAATTTATATATTTAATAATGTTTAAATCAAAATTCTAGCTTATTATTTTTTAAATAAATAAATAATGTTCCCACAGGCCTCCTCTCGGTGAGAGGGAGTGGGCCGTAATCCACCACGTGGGCCCAGTGCGGGTTGGCAGATGCTAGTTTCCTCACGATATTTTCCTTCACCGTTTTGAGACCAGTGGTGATGAAATAATTTACACAAAGTAAAGCGCCTATCTTGGTTCGAACCTACGACCTACAACTCGTAAGTCGCAGCCGTTACCACTTGGCCACCACTGCTCTTGGGGGGGGAATTCCATACACAGGTTATATTTCTACTTGTACATTTTTATAGCATCATGCCCAAATGCCTGTCAGCGAGCCTATTGTCATTATCGCTGCACAAATCCAGACTGGGCTGCTGCTGAACAAAACCTAGTAACATTGCCTTTTCATAGTAATCATTGTTTTAGTTTGTAAAATGATTAATATGGTTAATCTTACACTATTTCAGCCAGCAGCCCAAAACTCCTGTAAAGAAGAAATTGACAGAAGAAAGGACTTTAGCAAGCAGTATACCAGCCCACACCCAGCATAATATCCACACGGCACCTTTATCTCAACAGGTCTGGTTTTACTGTAGTACACTATCTTTATATTATTTATTTTTATTTATTTATCCATTTATTTCAGGCACCAAGGCCCATATAAACACATACAATACAATATTATGCACAAACAATATTATGCAATAGGCCACCCCACACATATAGATATACCTAGATAACGCAAATGTCACGATTTGTTTGAAAACCAAGCCATTTTTTTACTACCTACTATGACGTCGCAAGCACTATTTAGTGATGGGAAAATCAAATTGATTCAAAGACGCCGCCACGTGCGGCACCCATCTCGTCGTACTCAGGGGGTCTACTCCGAAGTGGTTGATTGTCGTGTCGGCCGAATGTTCGGTCATTTTCTGATTCGAATATTGTTGTCCTACTACGAATTAAAAAAAAAAAAAAGGTAAAAAAAGGGTAAGGGTTCTAAAAAGGTTCGGATTGGCACAGTTTGGTCGGGACCTATAGTCAATATAGGAAGTGAAAGGTAGTAGAAAATGACCGAACATTCGACCGATACGGTGGTTAACCGCTTCGGAGTAGACCCCCAGGACTGAGCGCGAAAGTGGCGGCTTATGATTTTTGTACGTAAGCTGGGCATGCGAAGTAGTTGCTCTTGCGTTATCTAGGTGTATCTATATCTGTGGGCCACCCTCTATAACCTAGGACTTAACTGACGAAATATGGGTGTTGTATTCCTGCAGGTAGAGTTGTGTAAACCTCTCCCTGCAGGAATACAAGGATGAATTTTGTTTATAACTTTACAGTAGGTCTTTTTGTTCACCCCTACCATTTACCACCCTTAGAAACAAGGTCTTGGAGTACCCCAAAAACAGGGTTCTCTAAGACCTTGTTTCAATAAGACTATGGGGAAATTGTGTTATGTATGTTAATACATAACATCCCCAAATGGTTGGGCAGAATTGTACAGACCTACATTATATTACATGCACATTTCGCCAGTTATGTTTGAGTCCCATGTAATAGGGGGTGAGCCTATTGCTATCAACTACCAAAGACCCCAGGCTCCTACTGAAAATGTTAGTCAAGTTACTGCATATTAGGATAGTGTGTGATAAAAGTAACAAATCCAGATTGAATACTTTTATGTACTAAGTAAATCCAGCCATTTTGTTTTTATTTCCAGGTGACACTCAACATGTTAAATGCTCAAGAAACAGAGATGGACACAGATGGACTAGTTGGAGATGTCAAGCTGGAGTTTGAATCAAGCACAGAGGAAGTTACTACTTAGAATAAAACATAAAATTTTTAAATACTTTATATTATAAAAGATTTCACCTATTTTGTAAACTTTTTAATAATGATTGAGGCATATCTCATTTTCTGAAAGTGAAAGACAATAATATTGTACTTACATATTTTTCATTCAGTTCTAAACACATAAAAAAAATCTTTCTTCTTTAAAATAATATAGATAGTAAAAATATAGGTAAGGTATCAAGGGTGTAACTAAGAATATAAACTTGTAACATAAGAATACATTACTATATAAAATACGTACAGTTCGCGTCAAATAACTTTGCCGCTCTTAAATACAACAAATCACTGCGCAGTAGATAAAACAGCAGTGCTAGAAGTTAGGCTGGCTAGCGAATAGCCTAACTTCAGAGCGGCAAAGTTATTTGATGCGAACTGTTTAAACTTAACTATTTAATTATAGTAGTAGTAACTAGTTATTTAAATAGTTACTAAGGATTAGAAAAATACTGTTTTATGTGCCTACACCAATAAGAATTAATTAAAATGATATTATTGCTCAAGTTATTATTGTTCTCTTAAATATTGTTATGTTTATAGCTGTAATTCTCTGTATGAATGATAAAACTTTCATTCAAACAGATGGGTTCAAAGAATGGAAGCTTTGAACCCTCCTGTTCCAAGAAGAATTTTGAGATTCATGAGTTTTGATGTGAGAGCCTTCTGATAAAGTTTTTTCAATAACAGAGTCTACATTATTTTTTATTTTCAAACAATCGTATAGATCAAAAGAATTTCCAGATTTCTTGACCCTTCTTTGGGCATTTCTATAGCATTTCCATGGTTGTGGCTCAATTATGATTGTTCTAGAGATAGATTTTATAAGCTTTAAAAATTCTAGTAATCCTTCATCGCCATTGTTCAGATGAATCCACATAGTTACTGAAAAACAAAATGTTAAATGAAAAGCTATGTGTTTACAGGAGTCTAAATAATTGTGGATATGAAGTCTGTCATTTAGATCCATAATATTACAAGTAATAAACTTAATATTAGGGTATTCATTGGTTTCGTTGGCCCTTTCTATTAATGTAGAATCAATGTCCACGGCTAACATATGGATATCACAGTTTGGGTAAACAGTTTTTAAGTACACATATATAGCCTTGGACAGTTCTCCTGTGTTGCAACCGACGTCTAGGCACACAAGCTGGTTGTCTACCGGTGCTGGAAACATTTGTGGATGAAGATTGTTAATCCTTTCGCTCACATCGTGGAATGAGTAATAGTTTATAAAGTTTCCAAATTTTACAGCGCCTGGGTCACTGCCGTAAAATTTGAGATCGTTAGGGTCTATTTCACTTTCACCTTTCATTTTATATTATGCAGGACACGAATGAAGTTTTAAAACGTGTTTTCACGGTGTTTTGGTTACACAGCTGGCTGCTGGCTGAACTATTGACGGTTGTCAAAATAAAACGTCACCAGTCATGTCAATGTTAATGTCAGTACGTTTTGTTTAATCGAGTTTTGATTTCATGTGTATAGTTATGAATTGTTTTGTTTTTTATCCTACTACGGCGAAGTTTAAACGAGAGGTAAACGTGTTTTATAGGTGTAAGCAAGCAAGCTGGAGCAAAGACGATACGTGGAGGGAAAGTGTAGTAAACCTCATGTTTGTGGTAACACTTGAACTAGAGTCTGTCTATTGAAAGCTGAGTGAAAATGAGCGGCAAATTAAAAAAAAATAGGTCGTGTATCCCCGGATCAACTAAGAAAAAACATATTTGATAGAAATTTTAATATATTTTAAGATATTCAAGAAATTTTAAGATATTCAAGTATCAAATATGTTTTTTCCTAGTTGATCCGGGGATACACGACCTATTTTTTTAAAATTTGCCGCTCATTTTCACTCTCAGCTTTCAATAGACAGACTCTATTCTATTCTATTTTTCTCTATGGCAATGGTGCCTGCCAATCCAATGCCAATGTCAAATCATCAAATGTGTTCTGAGAAAACGTGGGGGAGACAGAATAATAAAAATTAAAATTCTACATCAAATACTATTTCCATGGTAAATAGTTGAATTTAATGTGAAACTTGAACTAGGTACATACGAAAACCACTAAATGCTCTGTCAATGACGAATAATTTTGATACCACGAACGATCGGTTGCCTTACAGCTAACCGCACATGAGTGATAGATAACTGGTCTAACTTAGGCCGCGAAATTCAAATTTTCTTACGTTTTTTGCAATTTGCTGGTCAGTATTATGTTATACGTTGATTAAAATATGATTCGCGACCGTAACAAATATGTATTTACAGAATTATAATCATTAGACTCTGTAATACAACTTTTTAAGTTAGTATAATCCTAAAATGTCAAGATTTAATTTTCATGAAATAGTCATTCAGTAGGATTACCGATAAAGCATTGGTTAAATACTATAAGCCTCTAGTCGAAAAACATGAGGACCACAGATGTAAAAAACCCGCGAAATATTGAAAAAAAAAAAAAGTTTGAGAATTTTTTTTAAAATTTTTTTGTAGATCGAATTTTTTTTTTTCCATAATTTCATGTTGGGATACTGCTTGCACGGGGAGTTACACAGGGGGGGTTAAATTTTGGTTATTTTTTGCCTAGGACGCACCGTTTTCGAAATAGGTATTTGAATTTAATAATTTTTTTATTTTATTCAACAATTTATGGAATTTTATTCAAACAGTTGTTTTATATTTTAGTCCGTGCTCAAATGTTGTACCTACTCGCAATCCTGTCGTTAATATTCAAAACAGAAACAGGAAATGAATTCGATAGTTGTTTTACTTTATTAATTTTAGTTGTAATTAAGTAATGTGTTGAAACCCGGGACATTAGTCCCAAAAAAAAATATATTTTGTCGTAGGCGTCTCCACTTTGTCTCTGTTCTTTTTCGAACTTTAGGTATTTTAGCGCACCTTTTTCCGATCACTGCTAATGAGAGATGATAAATGACGCCTCGTAATAAATAATCCCACCAAAAAAATTTCATGTAAAGTAGGTTGCCGAGAAAATAATAACGCTTTCACTGTTAAAAAGTTATCAGATCTAATGTAGAGCCAAGCCCCTATTAACTCTACAAACCTGACATCTTGGTCAAAATGTAATACGGCTCTAATAAAAACCCTAATAAAAAGCAGTAGGTAAGTACCTAATTCTTCAATACTGTCGATTATAAAATATCTTAGTTTTGATTTGGCCGAGATAAACTTTGCGAGTGTTTTTATTCATTCAAGTCGTCCTAAAATTCAAAATAGTTTTTCAAATACGGTCTTCAGGGTTGCTCATGCTCAAGTTCACTGTTTTGAATTTCAAAATCCATTGCATTTAGTATAAACTAAATCTTAATTTAAGTATGTCCATGATAAATGCTATTATGCATATACTTTCTGAACAAAGAATTTGTCAAGAAATAATTATGAAGAAAGACTTAAATCATATGAAGCCAAATCACTTAATTCGTTCCTAACTCTGACTTAGGTAGGTACTAAGACCATATTATTTTTACTCGTACCTACTTAGTTCAGATAATATTGAGCTATGTTAGTAGGTAATTGCCAAAACGGTCCAGCCTTTCTCAAGTGATGCGCGTGCCTACCAAAATATTGTTTTTGTCATTTTAGGCTCTATTTTTTATTTAACACAATTTTACAATGTATCACGAAATATAGCACACATAAATATTGAATATTGAATTAAAATACGGATTTTTTTGTAGTTTTTTAATTTTTGCGAATCATAAAATTAATTTGTAATTTTTGAAGCCCATCGGTTTTATAAAAATGTCTGTTCATTTGTCACTATAAACTATTGTGCAAATACATTTAATCTGTAAAATTAGACAAAACAACACTATAAAATAGGTATAAGATATTAATTATTGGAGAACCATTCTAATTTGCATCTGTTCTAAAATAGGTACTATAGGGCTGATTTTTCCATCGCCAGCATTTATTCGATTAATAAAATTGACGTTTGACAGTTTTTGTATGAAATAGGTAACTGCCAAAATTTCAAAATTATTCCTCGAATAAAGTTATCAGAGGGGTAATAATTCTCGTAATTTCAGGATCGTTCACAGTCATCTCAGTCTCAATCTGTCAAAAATACCTCTAATTTCCCTACATTTTGACAAGTTTTTGACATTTGTTTGTCGCCGAGATGAGACTGCGACTAGATTTTGAACGTTTTAAATTACGAGAATAGACCTTCAGATGATTGAAAAATCAGCCCTAAATTGTAATTATCATACCACCTTTTTATATAAAGTAGGTACCTACCTATACCTATCTGAGATTAGTAGGTGAAGTGTGAAGTTAGTTTTTAAAGTCTTGCCATGTCTTCTTCTCTGCGGTAAATTTAGAAATGATTAAGGTAGGTATTGGAGATGTCTTACATACCAATATTATGCCTTTATTTAGCCTCGAGATATCTTGAAGATAAAATACATCAATGGTGTTACCTACTCTACTACTAAAGTTTATCTGAAAACTAGATTGGAGTCTTTCTTAATTTATTCTGTAAACCTGTGCTCACTTGGTGGATAGCCTTAAGACATCTTGAGGGTCGATATGGTTTTAACCAAGACAATGGCCAAGAATTTAGTTATTGTCTCGAAGACATAATCAAATAATACCTTTTTATGAAATGGCAGTGCTACTTGGGTATGTGCCTGCCGTAGGTACCTACTCAATAAACCAATTGCCCGTCTGGCGGAGTGTGCTGAAGCGTTATCATTGTGAAGAAAGTAAAAAAATTACGAGAAAAAAAAGTCAAAACACTATTAAATTATCATGATCTTAAAACCTTAGGTATGTAACTAAGAAAATGCTTCTCTGTAAACGATGTTAGAGTGGTTGCTTGTCCCTCGAAAGAGCTCCTACATAAAGTTACCCGTGTGGAAAGCAACCCATTTACTCTGGTTATATTCGGCACCGGCCGCCCTCGAAAATTACGAAGATGACACCCATGAAGAAAACTTTGGACATGATTTTTGTTTAGACCTTCCTACCAGAAAATAAAAATTAAGGCTCGTACACACATCCGCTTTAGAATTAATACAGTATTTAGGTGTCCATCGTTAAATAAAAAAAATGAGATTGAATCACATTCTATTAACTTTCACTTACCTTCTTTTGAGCTTTGAAAGCAATTTGCTTATCAGTAGAATGTCCCTAATACATTAATCCAGTGTAACATTGAAGAGACATACCAAAACTACGGACTACGTTCGTACGCTACGCACTTGTATGCTATCAAAACTACGGACTACGTTCGTACGCTACGCACTTGTATGCTATCAAAACTACGGACTACGTACGTACTCTACGCACTTGTATGCTATTAAAACTACGGACTCATTTGCTATTTTTGCAAGATTATAAAGTGCATAAGAATACCTACTGATTTAGTTTTTTTACAGACAGTTTCTACATGATATTTCTAGTATACCATCACATGACACAACCACACCACATACCACCACATGTGTGTACCATCACATGGGCGTAAGGTGAAAAAATTATTCACTGTTCATTACTTTTCTGTTATACTATAGTTCTTGTAGTAACGAAACGGCCAAGTCTCATATTTTGACTAAGGTGTAGAGTTTGTGAAGTTAGGGCGTGTAGAGTTAGAAGCTTGGCTCAACATGAGATCTGATAACTTTTTGACAGTGCGAGCCATATGTGGCTTTGGCAACATTTTACATGAAAATGTTTTTGGTGGGTTTATAATTATGAGAAACTGCAAAACTACCATGGAGACTGTTGTAGGTGCCGCTAAACAGATACAATTGCAATGTTCCTACAAGATCTTTTCATCGATAAAGTAAAAAATCTTCTAATTTTGAACTCGAAACTACTCGAATAAAATTGCAATGTAAAATCAACAATAGTAAGAAACAGTTAAACTGACACTGAGTGTAAGTAAAGCTTAGATTTTCTGTTATGAGTTTAAGACTAATAATAGTAGATCGAAAAAACTTACTAGAGATAATCCCGTTGATACTGCCGTACCCTGGTACAATAATACCAGCGGAGTATTATTGTCTTTACAATACTGACTATGCCATTTTTCAAAGGTAAGCCGGTAGGAATTGAGTTGTATGGAACCTTCGCCACTGTAGTAGTGCCTACCTCATCGCAATCAAGAACGTAACATTGGAAGTACCGATGAAACAGTTTGTTTTGCCTATTCGTGTCAAATACAAACTGCGTGAACACGCTAGAGCTTTCTTTTGTCTGTAACAACGGAAGTACTGGTCCTTCGAAATTTATATCAATTGCGGATCGTAACTTTGAGGAAATTATAAAGTTTTATAGGCAACAGTTCAGCACTTACCTAATATGTAGGTAGTTCAGTACTTATCGTTCTGTATTGTTCATATTTCCGGCATAGACGATTTGTCGTAATTAATACTGCAATAATACTTATTTTTCTTAACAAGATAATCGATTGTATTATAACACACCACACCACACCGAGTTGAAAAAACAATAAGCAGTTAGTATAATTAGGTAATTCAATTAGTATAATAAACAATTAAGTAGCCCGTTGAGGCGTGTCGGTGCAATAATGTCCGAAGTACTAAGGCTACTTATTGCATTTGTTAACAAAAAGAGACAACTTGGTGCTTCGGAGTACGGAAATCATGTAATAAAATAAATAATAATAAATCATTTATTTTGGATCAAACACTTGTACACATTTCATAAACCTGCCAAACTGCGTGACAGTTTGTCGGCAGGATTAGCGATATAATGGCGATGTGAATCCAAGTGCAGTGTCCTAAATATCTACAATGGCTTGGATTCAGTATATGATTATGATCTCCCTAGAGTTGAAATTCTTTTCGTCGGTTATATAAAAAAAATGCTGGCATTTTGAACGCGAAGGGTAGGTACCTATTACACTTTTCAGCTATCTTTTTGTATCGATATCCCTACTGCCACCCTGTAGATAGGGACACTGTACTTGGATTTACATATATGTAGTACATAATGTGGTACTTTCCTACCTACCTAGATGTTGCAAATAACAGCCAGTTTTTCGGCTCGTAAATATAGGTACAAAATTTCAGCCGCATCCGACTAAGTTAGGTAGGAAAAGTAGTTTCAGAAATGGAAAACATACCCACCGACTTCCTGAGAAAAATGGGATGTGGTAAAATTGTAAATGTTCAGCAGTCTTTTACAATGGATAACCTCAGTTTTTTATTGTTGCTGTGTCCTGCCAGGAACTCTTTTCTGGCGCCGCGCCACCTCGAAACAGCCCTCGCGGTACGAGTCCAGGTCATCTCGCTATCACTTTCTAGGCCGACCCAGCGGCGCCGACCATCTTGAGGCACCTCAGTTATGGTTTCTAAATTTTTTGGAATACTCTGCAACCTACCTATATAGAGATAAATGTCCATTAAATCATCAAAATTAGTTAACATAAACGGTGATGGGTCTCGGGATAAATTGCACGATTCAGCAGATAAGTCACAGCCATGCCTACACTGTACAAACAGTAAAAATATAACTGAGTTCTTCATCTCTGCTCAAGAAAGCGTAAGATAGAGAAGATATACGGTATAGGGGCACTATTAGCATAGCGAGCTGGTCGCTAACCATTGCGGATAACTTTTATGGGTCATAAGTATCTACTATATGATAGGTGTAGGTACTATCATTCTTTGGACATGCAACACCTTTCATTAATATGTTTTTGCATATGAGGTCATTCATTTTCAGATTGAATAACTGTTAATTTTATATTATGTGGCTAATATAATATTTATATTATGAAAACTATAAATCACACCTTCGCCGACACGGCTCGGCACCGCTTTTACTTTCCTGTAAATCGTATATAGTCGCGGTTCCTTATAACTGTAGCAACTTCAACGTTAGTTTACAATACCTCAGCGCCTGGGTGCAAGGCCGATACAGTTCAACTGACGCTAGCACTGTGCCACCTTGCACCCTGCGCACGCGTTCATAAAGACTGAAATATTTTCCTCCGGCTCAGATTCAACGGCAACTAATCAACTGAAATCGGTCTCTTGCGAATGAAATGTGGGACTGAATGGTGTTCACAACGCACGCAAGTGCCTCGTAATTACGCTTTTTCACACACGTGAACGTGAAGTAGGTACAGCACTCGTTGCAATTGGTAACAGATATGTGTCTTGCTTTTTACCGTGCATTTTATCGGAGAAATTGGCTTGGAAAATGGTTCTCGATCATTTTCAAGTTCAGTTACATAAGTGCGCGTGCGGAGAATTAGTGCGGAATAGCGGATGTTTGGTGGTGCTCGACGGCCAAGTGGCGCACGGTTATAAGCTCTCACCCGCGGCTCCGCCAGGCAGTCGCTGCTGGACCACCCTCATACACGTTCAGTTATAGTTTTAGTGCTGTGTGTGACAAAAACGAACATGTGTACCGCTTTCCGGATATACGTTGTATCAGTTATCTGTGTGGTCGTCGCCGCGGGCAATGTGCACGGGCCTCGAAGATCCCGTAGGATGGAGGTCGATGATTCGGCACAAAACGAAATTGACAGTGGAAGAGCTGAAGACAGCTCGTGGTGGTGGACAGGCGAGCTCAATGTTTTACAGAAACTTTACGACGATTGCAGTTCGCAAAAGCACATGTCAATGTGTTTGAAGGGCAAGGCCTTAGTGGCACTCACAAGAGCAGTGGAACAGGTGATGCAGTCGTGTGTTTAGTGTTCGTTCTACCAAATGTTTTGAGTGATTTCAATAGTGTAATGATGTTTTTGTCTGTGCTGTACAGGAGAGCGTTCAGCTCGCCGATGGGCTGACGTTGGTGAAGCAAGCTGACGCACCCTCCGCGGTTGCGGAGCCACGCTTCTTCCCTGGAATGTCCACAGAAGACAAGCTGGATACCCTGTTGCGCACAAGGTTCGAGCAGTTGATGAGTACACATACAATCTCAATGGATTTGGTCACGGAAGGCAGGGGTAGAGGTAAATATTTTGCATCTTAGCATTAATTGTATATTGTAAGTTCATCTGAGTGTCTCCTAACATGTTTCACATATTATGATTTTAGGTAAGAAGGTTTTACCTTACCTGTTACTCGGTATTTTTACTACCGTAACGATTGTGGGAGGCATGGCCCTCAAGACTCTAGCAGCGATTGCCGGCAAAGCACTCATCGCCAGTAAGGTTGCCCTGACTATTGCTGGTATCATCGCCCTGAAGAAATTGTTCAGTCACGACGGAGCTCCCGCTGAAACTACCTTCCAAGTGCATGCAGATGGACACCATAGGTGAGGAATATAATGCAGGGTTGTTGATGAGGTCAATGTAATTATATGTATACCTTATAAGGAAGGTCTTTTAAATTAGCTTTCCTAGCTTTGCCTCATTTATTAGATGTACAATGGCATTTGGTTTCATTGAAGATTTCATGGGACTGTAAAACAATTTATTAAAAATCCAAAATTATGAGATGTTTATGTTACATGTTTTTCTTTCTATAGATAGGCTTCTGGCTTTTGCTTCATATTTTAATTCAAAATATTTTAATTCTAGTATTTAATTCGAAGGCGGAACCTGTATGTGGTGAGGCCAGCGAAAGCAGGCGCGGTGGATCCGTACTCCTACGGCGAGCAGACGACGGCGAGCGTATAGCCTTCGTCTCCACGTCGGGAGCCCGGCGCCGCGGGCCCTGCTGGCCCCCCAGCGCTGCTGGTCCCACCAGCCCGCCGGCTCCAGCTCACCACGCCGGCGACTCCACCGCGCCAACACACAAAATAACCTCAAACCAAAGTACCGTCCTCTGCGGACACCCTTCTGAGACCAAACGGTCCTCCATCTCGATTTCAAATCTATGTCAGTAAATTATTTAATGTAATTTATTTATTTGTGACCACAGTTGTATGTTTAATGTTAAATAATTTATTAAAGTGATGTAAGATGTAATAATAAAAAATGTTACACTCAGTTTGGTTTCATTTTACATGCCTACCTAATAATATCTAAATACATATTCAAAGTTCATCTTTATCTAATCATTAGTAACCTGAAAGTCTTATTATGTAAAAATTAAATTGACCTGAAAGATGTATTATTAACCGAATACGAACATTAATACAGTCAACAAGGGATATAAGTATGCAGGATCGTCGGATATAGTTGAAGTTTAGTAAGAAACCGATGGATGTTTTCGAATAAAATTTTATTTTATTTATAGAAAATAAACAGCTAATTTATCAAATTAAATTTCAGTCGACAACCTCTATGGGTTTCTTACTAAACTTCAACTATATCCGACGATCCTGTATACTTATCTCTTTTGTTGACTGTACATAATATTTCGGTCAAACGAGATTTGTTTTACAAAATAATGCATTCTGAAATCTACGGCGTGCTACTAATGTTCAAGCTGCATGTTGGATCTAATAAACGATGTTGATATGGTGTGCACAAATTAACATGCATATAAATCACTTTTTTCATACATATATGGTGTTCTAATGATTGCTAAAGGCCGCTTTCTTTACACGCTCTAGTGGAGAAGAGTCCGAGAAATGTGTCTAGATTTTCCGTTAATGTGGGTGCTACTGCTACGGCTATGAACGTGGAAAGTAGAAAGTTTTAATCGACTCACTGCACATGCACGAATACTGTTACAGTGCATAGCTATTTTATTATCATCTCTTTATCGAAGCAAGTATTTATTGGGCTTGCGAGCGCTACTTACACGATCAATTAGTTCATTAGAGCCGAATAAATAATGTGTTAATGAATGACGAAGCCGTGTGTGGATGGAGCTAACTAGCTAGATTGTGGAACATTTTACAGGCAGAGGAACAGCGGAGTGTGGTGTAGCGTTTGTTCGGCTGCGGAAGGTCAGCTCGTTGATTAGCCGTGCGCCGGTAAAGGCCGACCACAGCGCACGTTTGTGAGCCCGGACGCTGTTTATAATGCAGATATGTGTTTGCCCAATCGCTGCACGCTACGCTGGCTATATGGCATCGTTAATGCGGCTGGCGTCTCTTTGCATACGCAAATATAGGGCGGGCGGACCAACGCTGATTAAGCGGTGCAGCGGCGGTAGCGCTCGCTTCATTTCTGTATCAGGAATTGTGAGCCTCACTTGATTAGTTTTTAGCTTGTATGTTTATTTGACAAACTGAGCTGGTCGTGCGATAACTTTGATTTGAGCTTAGCTGTCATACGTTTTCGTACGTATCATATGTGTATTTTAAAGTATTTTTGTATATGGGGATATACAAAAATGCCAATGGTACTTTAAGTAGCTTTGGTTTTCTACTAGCTTTATCAAAACAATGGGTCATAGATAAGTTTCAATATGCTATGCACATGCATGATCAATGTAACAACTGTCAGGTGCGCTGATCCTCCGGGGACGTCACTCCGCCAGCAGTCGCCGCCTGAGCTAATTATTACCGGCTTACTTACCTTAGCAGCCGGTTCAGGTGTCGCTGTCCACAACCCAACTGCCCACCCCTCAATACTTGATGACTGTCTACATCTCGAATTAGGCTAACAATTCAAGCGATGTCTCTATAGATTACTGATTTAGGTGCTAATGCAAATTGTGTGCTAAATGGAAGCTAGCTAATGTACCCATATACATACAAACATACTGGCCTCTCTGTTATGTATAAACAGAATTAATAATTGATTGTTGTAGCTAAAGTTGTAACATTTCGGAGCATTATAACAATCTCGTGAATACCTACTGCATTTTGTCAATGTTCATAGGTTTGTGTAAGTAAATACAGGACGCGAGGCTGCGGGCGTCACTCGTACAGCGAAGTTACTTTACGGGCGAATGGTCAAAGTATTCGACATAAACCTATTTTGTTCTCTTCTTATATTGGATGTGCGCTCCCTTCTTCGCCTTCACCCGCTGCCGCTGTCCACTGCTCTAGGGTTGTCCTGCAATGGAAAATGTTGAATACACGACTTTTCTTAAAAAGGGATTAAAGAATGTGAAAAAATTTGGAACAATCAACAATCTGCTTTTGGGCGAGTACTTATGAATTACAAAAGGAGTGAGGTGTTTTGCTTCAAAGGATACCTACTCATATTTCAAGAATGTTTATTTTTAAGAATTAATAACATATCTAGTAGCTAGTAAGTCTCGTGTTACTTGGTTTTAATTTTTTTTTTTCAAAAAATAATCTTGCTGTTAGTACCTATAGGTACTTACAATATTACTACTACATATTTGATACTCTACTCACATTTCTGCTCGAAATTTAAAGAGATGAAGAAATCATGCAGAAATATTTTCCAATTTTTACAGAATGGAAATCCGGGTTTTCACTAAGAGTATCTCGAAATCTGAATATTAGAAATAGCAACATAAGTTACTATGACCAGCAAAGCTGTGTAGTTGTGACGCGAGCCAGGGATGCAGCACATGTTCCCGTTAACGAGCTGGTCTAATCCGAGCACATTACAGAAGACACTTTCACTCTGTTACGGTTTGCTCGACTCGTGTTACTCCTGATACTATGTGCTGATATCGGCTTACCACTTCGTACACCTTACTTTCGTTAGTTTTCTATCTTAAATCGGCACAGGAATGAAATTTTCCTGCGATTGGTTTCTATACAAATTGTGATTGAATTTCGATTGATGGTGGTTTGATTAGACGTGTGTTGAACAGCCCTGACGGTGGGTGGCCGTTATGTGAGGAAGTTTTGCCGGGAATTATGTTGGTACGTGCCAAAGCCATTATTGCTGCGAGAAAAGTTCATCAATTTCATTTCTGGCCCCATGCACGTACGGAGCGCGTTCCGAGCCCGTACCTCATACCTAACTGATATCGATGTTCTTTTTTATTAAGTATATAATGTACTTATTTACTTAGTTTTATGTTCTTAACTGCGAGTTACTTCTATATTAACAATATAGTTCGACATTAGCTTGGTCTTAATAAAACGCGTCACTGATACTTCTTACGACACAAAATCGTAGTAGAAGTATTTTTCGGGACTGAAAGAAAAATCTATTGAATAATCACGACATGTTGCAAAATATTAAATGATTAAGTACTGAATTGGGACATTCATTATATCGGTTGTACACGATAGGAGAGCGAAATTTATGTGTTGTGTGGAAAATCTACCGAAGTGAAAGTAAGTGGTCGCGCACGCGTCCAATTGTTAATGGAATTATTGAAATCTAAGTGCATTTGAAATTGCTCAGTAAACTGTAACTTTCTAATTTTCCAGCAAATATGAGTTTATTGATGTGCAGATTGGGATAGTAATAAGATTATAAGCAACTTAAAACGTATTAATTCACTAATTAATTATATTACACACATAATTATGTATAGTGCGGTACGCATTCGTGCCAATAAATTGTGTAATTAAAATAATTCAACTGGTATTTGATCAGAATACTAAAACTTGGTATGACGTTTGATAATAGATAATATAATTATTTTTTTATAGCCTATGTCCTAGTGCACGATTAGGAATATTTCAAAAAGACGAAAGTCTATAGAATAAAGCAGGTACAAGTACTTCTGTTTGGAAGTTAATTAAGTCCAAGTTACGAGCACTGTCATACATTAGTGATGATCGATGCTAGTAAGACTAGTTCTATTCCACGTGGATGTAAGTAGTAGCCGTAACGGGTCGCAGAATATGCTGCTATTAAGTGTTATTTTCTGCGTACGTGCGCCTGCACATGTATAATTCTGAAAGTAATCAGTGCAGTGGGTCCACCATGCAGTAAACTGGGTTTGTGCTTCCACAGACCCGGATAAAAACGCATGTTTATACTTTTATAGATTTACGTCACGGTAGTGCATCTTGGCCTAAATTAAAGAAATTGATTATCGATTGATTTTAAAGTGGATCATTTGTAAATCCATAAAATATCTTTTCCAAAGAATTTATTTATTTTCTTAAAATTAGTGAATAAAAGTTATATAGTTGCCTTACGTACGGGTAAGGCAACTATAAAACTTTTATTCACTTGTTTGTCTGTGGTAGGTACCACAGACAAACTAATCGTTGAAACCAGACTCTCAATGACTGAAATGTAGTTTGATTATTCCTAAAACTGTAACCTGTAGCGCAGCAGTGGCCATTCGTTTCTGTGTACCTAGTTTAAAATATCAAAATGATGGGAGCGCGGTTGGTAGACGACCCCAATTAGCTGCGGCTGGGGTGGTCAGGTGGTCATCGACGGTCGCGAGTGCAGGGACGACAAGACCTCCCGGGGAGACAACTAACAGACCTTGACTGCGTCGGGGACAGTCGCCGAGGCTTTCTACCTCCTGCATTACGGGCTACAATGGTCCGACGTGGTGGCAGCGTCGGGTTGCCGGCCCGCCACCCCAGGCCCACCACTGCCGCCGTCATTATGTGTCATTAGTTTTGCGACACTGACCAAATGACTGGTCTGCGATATCGGATGACTCATTCCGTTCGTGATTAGTCTATTTAGTTTTATAAATGTCTGTAGAAAGGTAATTTCCAGTTCTAGTTACGGTTTACCTGTTGTGTTTAATGCTTTGGTTTAATCTATTATAGTTAAAAGCGTAAAATAAGTATGACTTTTTCACAAGACTGGTCAGCAAAAAATTCTACTCCGTTTGTTGGTATCGCAGAAGTTAATTTCCCGATCAATTTTCTCTATTACATGATAGTCAAGATTACAAATTCATTCACCCCATGATTGTCAGTGCATGCTGTGCATGATCAGCGAGTGTTAAATTAGTTTGTAAATATCAGATAAGATAAATCGTAATTAACGACAGCGCTTACTGAGATCGCCTTGCGATCAGACGCCCTAATACCATAAATTAAAATTAGCGGCAATAGCAACAACAGATCGATGTTTTCCATTAACTGCTTTCTTTTGTTATTGGATTTCAAAACCATAGGGGAATTGTATATACCATAGATATCCGGTATATACTCATACACTCTAGGAGAAGATAAGACATCTCATTATGTTTTTCCTATTTTTATAGCTATTCTTCAGCTGTTGTGTCTGATTGGATGGCTGAAGAATTTTCTAAACTTTTCAATCTCTTTTCTGAATCTTACAGAAATAACTTCAGTCAGTCTCAAGATAAATACGGAAAGCGAGACAGAACCCATTTGTGTACAGTAATAAGTCTAATCAAAGTAGTTCCTAAAAACAGTAGGTAATTACACGCACGGCTAACGAGAGCGGGCGGTGGGCAGCCGTGAATTTATTCGGAGAGGCTTCCCGGCGCGCAATGTAAAGTGTATATCTGAAGGAAAACGTTTCATTCCCGCCGGAATATAATCGTCCGGTCGTAATTTATATTGTCTGCTGCAGAGGCGAGTCCCGCTGCACATTCATTTATTTTATGTGCCATTTACAATTGTCGGTCGATGGTCAAGGGAGCGAGTGAGGGGCGCGGGGCGGAGGGCGCGGTGCGGGGGGCAGGACGACGGTGCCTTCGCATTATAAAACCGTGCGGTCATCTGCGAACTCGGTAATGGTATTTGTAATAGGAGCGGTCCGCATGAGCTGTGATGACCGCCTCAACACATGGGTCTGATGCTGTATTTATAAGATTAATGTGCTCCGAGTCCGGTGCTTGCGGTACGGCTCTTAGGTGAATGAATATGTAACCCACTCGAGAAGATGATTGTAATTGAATTTTTCGAGCGGTGAAAGATTGGCTGTGGAAATACGTAAGGTGATGTTTCATCAACAAAAAGGTAGGTATAGAATTCTACACCAAAAGTACCTGAAAACCTTTTCATCAACGTCAGATTATGGTACCTAGTAAGTACCATGTACTTCAGTCCAACTTTTTAATTGAGATTTTATAGCCTTTTATAGTCTTTATTTTAAAAATGCTAACGAGTGCATTCTATTTATGTGCCACTTAAAACAAAGTCTCCAGGAATTCATAAAACCCAATTACAGTTGAAGCGTCTCCGATAAGAAAGTTCCTAATTTTGTAGAATTCTCCATTCTTCTTTAGTATTTAATTGTCAGTCGTTGCATTTTTCGCATGAAAGCCGAACGAGCAGCGTCGGCGGGCAAGAGGCTGAGTGGCTCTGTATTCTTTTGTTTTTTAATTATAACGCCAGCGTCCGTGGGGTGATGCCCCCCTGCCAAGTTTCTGGTGGAGGTGCTTTCTTGTTAAGCGCGGCGGCGGGCGCTCGCCTCCTACGTGCCTCGGCCATTCATTTCGTAGAAACTTATAACCTGACCCGCGTACTTATGAGCGTCGCCAATAAATATAGCGATGACCGGAGGCGAGGTCCCTGTCGTGCGAGCGCGCGCGGCCGGCGCCGGAGCGGGACGGCGCGCGCCGGAGGTGGCCGTCGCTCGCGGCGAGGCATTGTTAGCTAAATATCTAGGTGGTCAGTTGGGCGGGCGGGGGCTGGGGTGCCTGAAGACGAGGGCGGGGGGAGGGGGGGAGGCGGGCGGCGGACGTGCCGGCCCGGCGCCGGCCGATGTATTGAGCGCGTATTGCAGACGCGGTCACGCGCTGCAATATTGCGTTCGCTCTGCGATATTGCCCCTCGGTAACTCAATTTGATAAATTGTACAAAGTTCGCTTGCTCTGTATTGCCATCAACTAGATCGACATATTGCCGCGCACATAATGTAACATGCGTGGTATCTAATACTAGTTTAGAAACGTTAGATACGTCGGCTTGCAAACTTTTATTGAATTGTATGTTTAGCATTTTAGTTGAAATATTAATTCATAGAATTCATTTAAGTTGTAAAAGGTACAATGTACGTTCATTCTATATAGAATATCATGTACCTTACATTGAAGTTCCTGCCTGTAATTTTTTGTACATAAAAAATAAGCCAGCAGTATACAGGAGGCCGACAATATCGGGCCGGGCGACACCGGGCGCAAGTTATGTGTGTAGCGTCCACCACAAAATTGTGTCTTTACGAGCACGCCACACTACAACAAGCTTTTATGTTTTTGTTTCATCTGGTAATTTTTTTGTGCCCGACTTGCACAGAAAAGTTGTAATCGATTAGACGTGAATCTAAAATCTCTTTTATTGAAGATGAAATTACTTAATGCGGATGCTGTGATACTTAGCTGGCGTAAGAAAGATCGAAAATATAAGTAGGAAATTTTGTGAGAGCCTGAAATGTACATACAGCGCCTTTTGGGGTAGCAGTATCCATCTCTACCTATACATACCGACGTTTACTTTAGTTTTTCCTGAGACTTGTAAAGGAGACAAACTATAGGCTCCAAGAAACTATCACTCAGCTATTTCGAGCACATAGCATTACTGAACTAGATACCTAGATTACTGCACATCAGTAGTTCAAAGAAAATCACTCGAAGCTACTTAATGGTGTTGGAAAGTGATGGCTTAACCACCTGTTACCATTCACGAACTGCTACGAACTTTAACCCGCTGCTGCTCCATGTTAAAAAGTGCCACCATAAAGAAGTTTTTGTATTGCAAGACATTCACTTGTGCATGTAAACAGATCAAACTTTAAATTGATTCATGTATCCTTGGGACCCATTTTTTATGGATCAAAGTATTTTTCTAGCTTTTGACTTAAAAAAAAATACGGTCGTTTATTACAGCTATGTCTATAAACGAAAAGAGTCTGTTTTCCTTGATGGAACGACAAATTGATTAATTAAGATTTATTACTAGTTTATTTGTTTTTATAGCCTTAAATTAATAGAGTTTAGGGACTATGACGGAAGACCATGATATTGACTTTTAACATATAATACAAATTAATATATTTTTGATATTATTAGTACTCATAGTAACGAAGACAGTACAGTTGGCAGAAAAGGAAAAACAAATGTGTATTGCGGGAAGTGTTCGGCGGGCGTGCGGCCGGAGCGGGCCGGATGCGGGTTGCGTGTGGCCGCGGCTTCAGCTCAGAAAATGATTTATATTGTTTGTGTAGCGGCGGCGCGGGGGGGCGGGGGGACGCTTTCTCAAGCAGATCCAGTCCACTGCAGATATGGGCGAGTATTATTATTGATCCGGCTCGGGCGGTCGGCGGTCGGCATTTCCTACCGCTCATACTCGGCGGGCGGGGGAGTCCGCCGCCCGGCATATTTATTGAGGCGCGCGGGACGGCACACGACGTAAAACTTATTATAACGACGCAGACCATCTACTACGGTGCACTAACCTTTAATGAGAGGCGTAGGGCGCCGCGAGGGCGGAGGGGCGAGGGCCGCGGCTCCTCACCCAATCCTAACGCGTTATGATATTATATCAACTCATATCGGCCAATCCCTGCTCGTTATGATATTGTAGGCGGGCAGGGAAGTGCAGCCGACAGTTTTCCGGGTAGGGCGGGCGGTTTTATGATGTACAGTTATGAATATAATGGGGTGCGCATCTGGTTTGTACCTATCAGGTGCGAGGCGCTTTTTATATAGGAACTTATTTATGAGGAAAATACATAACATTATATCATTTTAAAAAAGATAATTGTTTTCTTGGAGGATGATGATGATTACTTTAATCAAGAAGGTTAAAGTAATCTATCTACCTAAGGTAGGTACTTTACATATAATAATAATAAATTCTTTATTACCACAAAGTTCAAGTACATTGCACTGTATACAGATTAAAGATCTTAATTTAGCATTTGGTAGATAAGTACAATAGGTTCAACCCTGTCCCCTAAACTGGGCTAGGCCTGTATCTTAGGGGGCAGTGCCCGGCTCTAGGGTATGCTTCTATAATTCTATTCTATGATTCTATTGTGGCAGACGTGCCAGTGCCATATAAAGTTAGTTCGTACACGTTGCAATTGGGTATTGTTTAAACTAAGGTAGTTTTACTAGTGTTTTTCTAAGTTTGTTTGGGCACGCTCGTTCCATCATAGACCTCATCTATCGCTTACCATCAGGCGTGATCGGGGTCAAGAGCGGGCCCATTTAGTAATAAAAAAAAAAGTAGGCAGTACCTAATTACTTAATAAGTTGATATTAAAAAAAAATACCACACATCTCACACCTACAGACACAGGATGTGTCAGGTGTGTGTGTGTCTCAGGTGTTATACACGTTCCTAGATAGAATAATGTTTATTAAGGCGGAAAGTTTTCTTACTTTTGAATAAAGTCACGAGGAGTCAACAGTACCTAACCTTAACGAATAACATTCATACTAGGTATCAAACCAACCATTTATTTTCAGGGAAATGTTTGGTTAAAAGATTTTCCGTAAACAAACATTTTTGTATTATTGAAAAGTAACCTCTATAACAGAGTCAGGGGGTAGGTAGGTATTATACCCAGGGGAACAAAGTTCATATGATTCGATGTTTGTTTTTCCTTGAGATCAATTTTACACATTTTCCTGAAATACAAAGGGAAAGTGTGGTGTTTCATAACATTTCACTCTTTGATGTTGAATGAAGAGTTAAAAAATACCACTGCTGGGACACAGGCCTCCTCTCGGTGAGAGGGAGTGGGCCGTAATCCACCACGCGGGCCCAGTGCGGATTGGTAGATGTCACATGTCTTCGAATTTTTGGTTCTAGGACATGCCGGTTTCCTCACGATGTTTTCCTTCACCGTTTTTGAGAGCAGTGGTGATGAAATAATTTACACAAAGTAAAGCGCCTGTCTGGGTTCGAACCTACGACCTACTACTTGTAAGTCGCGGCCGTTACCACTTGGCCATCACTGCTCTCTTTAAAAAATACATAAAATATAAAATGTTTTTAAGGGGGAAGCGCTAACGTAGCCCGCGAAATTAAAATTTTGTTTAGTTTTTTGTTGTTGTGTAGTTGAACGTTGATTAAAATATGATTCGCGTAGGTAAAGAATATGTATTAACAGAATTATAATCACAGACTAAGAAGAGAATTAACCTTTATTACAATCAGTAATACAACTTGTTAAGTTAATATAATCCCCAAATGTCAAGATTTCATGAAATAGTCATTCTTGGGGATTACTTGGTCTTAGAGAGTTGTGTTGATGACTTCTGTAAATACATTTTGTTACGGCCGCGAATCATATTTTATTCAACGTACAACTTAATACTGACCAGCAAATTGCAAAAAACGTAAAAAAAAAAAATATTTCGCGGGCTACCCTGGCGCTTTCGCCTTAATATCAACTTTAATTAAAATAAAAAATAAGTAATGTTTTGTGTAACCCACAATAAGTCAATCAAGATAGCTTCTTCTAAGGTTACCCAGTCTACGTTTACATTCGACTTCAGGCCATTATCGGCACTGCACTGATTGGATTTCTTGTTTACTGATAATAATACTTCGAGTTTCATAATACTAAAATAAAGCTGAGTGTACACAACGAGACAGCCCCGCAGCGCTGGTCGTCAGCCTCAGTCTTATGATGACATTTCAGCGACGCTCTCTATCCAATATCACATTCTCCATTTCTACTGTAAGCGGAGGAACGTTTGATTTTATTTTCGTCGATTTTGCAGAATCGTGACCTGAAACTTAGATAAGGATTTGTTGCGCAACTTTCATCTGCGACTTTGTCGAGCCTAGCGATAATTCTGATTTAATACCGTTCAACCTTCTTACTACAAACTTAGTCGAGGAGTCTGGCTCAGAATTTTCCCTTTTACTGTTTACTCCCGAATTAAAGAACAGTTTCACGACAGATAACAAATCTAGTTCTCTATAAAATCATACTGTTTATAATAAACTGAGTCTTACTTCCTAATTGTTTAGAATTCGTTGTAATAAAAGCGTATTGAATTAAACAGCGTCCTTGTTCAGCAAATGAGTTGATAATAAAACGATAATAAACAAGCGCCTTTGTAACAAACTATAACAGATCGGTAATTGCTTCCACGATACCTCCTCGCGTTATTACGCCTTTTACGACGCCGTATGGGGTGAATAAAACATTTTTACGAGCGGCCATGGCTGCTATAATACATACACGCACACACATGGCTAGGTACCTACATACAGGTAATAAAGTATAAACTCAATATACACATTTGTACCTGTCCCTTATGTGTCGAGATCCTAGCGCCGATATAAGACTTCATTATAATAAGACAGTGGTTGGTACTCGAAAGTAAGTATTGTGAACTCATTCTTCACTTGGGGTGTTTATATTTTGTGTGCCAGAGTTCTGGAAAACTGTAATTTTATAGAATAAAATAGAATTCTCTTAATAAACAGAATACCATTTTATTAATATATATAAAATATTACTTTACTAATACATTTATTTTTTATTTTTTTTTAAATCACTGGTGTATCTATTATTTATCTATCCATTATGTATTGCAGATATTAATGTAGCTGTCATGTATGTAAAATGTGTTTATTTTAAATACCGATCAAGTACCTATAGACTACAATTTCAATTAATTTAGTCTCCCTTAGTGCTTTTTATCCTAAATTATTTACAAATTAATGCTAGTCCTAGTTTCTTACTAAGGAAACTAGATAAAGTACGGGCGGTAGAGTTAGTTTGAAAAAGTATTTTGCTACCGGCTGAAAATCATACCAATAATAGTTTTCCCTTAGTGCATAAGAGATCAGAGCGCCCGCTGTTCCAGTAGTGGAAAGTTCAAAGTTAGAGCAAAATTAGAGTCAAAGTCAAGTCAAAGTTGTAAAAAAACATATGAAAAAGTCATTAAATAAATTAATAGTTTAAAAAACACTAGAAAAACACGCTTTTATAAATGCATGTTAAAACAAAAAAACTAATCGTGGTCAAAGTTCATTACAAGACTTTTCTAAGAAATGCAAAACACCTATGATACTATTTCCTTCATGAAGTTTCAGTTCATATCTTCCGGCTCCATCATCAGATCAGTTCGACAGTACCATATTATTGTTTTGTCATCAGAACTACATACAGCTGCCAATTTTCATTACGCTACGACCCTTGGAAGATGGTTAAATTAGCTACCTTAGATTCCATTACATAGTTAGTTACATACAGGTCGACCTAATAAAAGCGTGTTAAAAAAGCAGTCATCTGCATGGAAGTGGGGAAAATTTACGCGACTGCCGTATATTTCCCCCTCTTCCATGCATCTGAGATTTTTTTTGGGTTGAAGAAGATCCCAAAAACCATCCCATAGATTTTTGCGCGATTTACATCTGTCTACGCACCGAATATTGTAACCATAGACATTATTACGTACGGAAAACTAAGAAGTTACTTTTTTTTTGTTTTCTTTTTACCTCTTTGACATGCTGTAACTTTGGATTTCCCCATGGGTGGGACTGACTCTCACATTCATGATTCTTTAATGTTAACAACTACTAGAAATCATTTGGTATAAAATTTGTCGCAAAAATCGAGCATTACCGCCCCCACTAATAACTGTAACTGTTAGCCTGCATCATCCCACTGCTGGGCAAAGGCCTTTCCCCATGACTTTCAGCTGCTTCTATCCAGGGCTAAACTGGACCACTATTCCTTTGTTTTCTCCAGCCCGCAGTTGCTAATAGTAAGTGATATAAAATATTTATTGCGGTTAATTGTGGCGTCGGTATCGTGTTACTACCTACTGCAACTTTCTGTAATAGGACAGTTAGTAATTGCGTAATTAGTTAAACAAGTTATTTTAATTCATTTTTTTTATTTCGTTAAAAATAACTGCAATATCTTTCAGTAAATGTGTAGGTATTATGTGTAGACTTGTTTTTTGTAATAGTTAAGGAATCCTCTGATTAATTTAGTACCTACTACTCTCAGTTATTGAAATTGAAAATGAATTCCACTTTTAATGACAATATTCAGCGTCCACCACCGGGTCATGACCTCTACTGCTAACCGCGTCAAGGATCTCACCATCGATTGATTCCATGAATGGACGTGAGGGAATAACAGTCTGTTACTAGCCCTATAATAAAGGAACTGTTCAAATTATAATAGAAGTCGGAAGCTTGGGATGGGTGCACACTGCACGGAGCATGCACGGGGCACGGCCCACGGGTCGCGAGTGGACACATGGCGCGACTCACTCAAATAGATTGCGTCAAAGCGTAATGTCGTCCCCGAGCGCAAAACAATTATAGACACGAAATGAATAAAGTATCGCGTCCACCTCCACAGCTTGCTCTCATTTCATCTCCGACGACGTTTTCTTTGTAATTTGCCGTATACGGGTAATGTAACATTTGTTGAACGAAGATACAATATATATTTTTTATTTTTTTACTCTGGGGACACTTTTTCGACCCTCGTCCGAGCGGTCTCTTTGAAAAGTGGACATCGGAACGCGAGGGAAGGAGCCCCCGAGGACACTGGACAGAAAATGCGTTGTAAACATTGCGACTACATTCAATTTCCCGTCATTTTTCAAACTGATAAATAATTCTGTCATCGAACGTTCGGACAGGGGTCGCTATGAAGTGATTGTCGATGGAAGGACGCCGGCGCCGTAAAAAATAGCGGCCGATGAGACTCGGCCTCTGCTTCTCGTATGTGTGCGATAAATTTCTTTTTTATTATCAGATATCGAGGGACTCGGGAATCGAATAAAGCGCTCATATTTAATTCATAGGATACCGGCCATACAACACTACTCCGGACTATTTTATTTAAGATGTTGAAAGATTACGGATTCGAATGCGTGCTTATTCTAAGCAGTACCCTCGACCAACTTCTGATTCGATCAATCATGCATCGGTGGGAGTATGGTGTAGTATTCAAAATGTATTGAAGAATCATACACATAGGTACTTTGATATCTCACTTTTCAGTTTTCAGACTCTACATACCTACTTAGATTTAAGGTAGGTAATTGACACGAACTTACATACATTTAAAAACATATACTGCTATTCCTTACCATAAACAAAACAGGAAGCGCATCGATAGCAAACTTTAAAAAAATATGTACTTACTTATATCAAACTTTTGTGGAAAAGAAGTTTAGAGCTCGCTGTTTAAATACGTAATAATGTTAAATTTTATAGTCAGAATGTAGCGAATAACAGAACATAACAACATGAAAACGTAATGGAAGGAAATAAATTCAAATTATTTAATTTATCTTGGCGGCACTGCGTCTTGTGTCCGGCAGATGTGTTCAATACATTTAGAGTCCAGGCGAGAACGGGCGGGGGTCACTAGCGGTATTAAATAACTCTCCGACAGCTAAATGAGTAGGGGACGCGAATAACCTCCACGCAGGATTATTCTGAACGTTTTCGATATATTTTCGCATTAAAGTTTATGTGTGGATCGTTAATGTGTTTAATTTTATGTATTCATGATTTTGAAAGTTTAATGATGTGTGCATCTGCTAAGTATCAATATTTTGCAGGTCACCTTCTATTCTAAACGTGAACAAAACTGAAATGGGTCAATAGCTTATGCTTGAGATACCCTGGAGCGACATTTAGTATAGGTAGTAAATAAATACAGGAAGATTACGTTTTAACCCAGAAAAACCATACAGCAAACAGTAAAGACGATAACCAGATGATGTTACTTATTCGTTGTTATGGCAAACAAAGTAGGATAAATCCGGCTCGAAGGACCATTAAGATGTATGGTTAGTGACCATACACCTTGAGTTTTTTATTGGATTGATACACTGATTACTGATAGATTGATATTTATTGATAGAAGTATGATTAAATGATAGACGAGTGCACGCGGTACGAGTGCTATTCGTGTACTACGTTGGCCGGCCGGGCGCAGGTGCTGACATATTGTTATGAAAACTGTGCTGTGCTTGCACTGTACAGACGTCATAATGTTTATATACCATCCAGAATCTTGATGAACACTAGCACGCATTCGTGAGAAAGTTTTACTGTTACTATTTGCCTGTTCCATCCCACTGCTGGGCAAAGGCCACTCCCCATGACTCCAGCACTTTCGATCCAGGGCTATAGTGGACCACTAGTCGTTTATTTTTTCCAGGTCGTCCCGCCATCTTCTATGGGGTGTGCCGCGACGGCAGATGTACCTGCCTGAAAATAATAAAGATTACATTAATTAAAGCATGTTTTTCGACACTATCGCATTTGTCATTATGTGAAGTGGCCCTAGAATAGTCTCGGAACTCAGAATAACCCTCTAGATTTGTTACTGCCCGTCGTGGTAAGGAACAATAAAGAAAATTACGATACCGACCTACCTACACCACCTTTATTAGTACGTCGTATCTTTATTAAAGTTATTTTTAGTGTACGTACTTGTGCAGTTTAATATATTGTCAAATTTCTGTTTACTAGGTAGGTAGTGATCTGTGTTTTATATTGAAAATACGCAACGTCCGGCTCTTAAATGTAGGTACACAATCATTTTGTTACTAAACACACACTGTTACTGTAACATATATCATCAAAATTCATATACTATTATTTTTAGTCTTTTTTTATTTTATTTTTTCCATTGACTTTTATTGCTAACCGTACGTCAAAGCATAGCGCCATCTGTGGAGCTTTTCTTGAAACATCGACACGTCCTCATTCATCAAAATAATGTTACAACAACAACAAGGTTATTTAACTCCGTACTTGTACTTATCACATGTCGCAAAAACGTGCCAGTCTTCTGAAAACTTCATACATACATACTTAGCCTATACTGTTCCTACTGCTGGGACACAGGCCTCCTCTCTGTGAGAGGGAATGGGCCGTAATCCACCACGCGGGCCCTGACGCGAGTCTGAATTTTTTATTTCCGTGTATTTGTATAATTATCATACTACTCTTTATTTTTTTTTTCTTTATTGTATTTTAGCTAGTGTTATGTCATTCTCTGTAAATTCGTAATCCAGAATTCAGGTCGTTCGTAAAGAAGGGATGGGACTGATGGGAGACAAAAATAATACACAACATAATCTACAGTTCTTCTTCAATCTCGGTGGGCAAACAATGTCATTGTTTAGTACACGAACCGAACATTCCCCTCAAAGTCTTGTCGCAAAAGATATCCACCAAACCGATAGATATTCTGTCTAGCAACATTGTTTGTCTGGATAAAATACAACCTGGGGGCCTAAAAAGGCCACTTTGGCAGAATCATAAAAGGATAACATTATGAATCATATTATGGCGAAGACAGTCCGTGTTTTTCTTTTTTTCGCTACACTACGTAGGTATAATCAAAGAGATTGGGATTGGATTGATTGGTATTTTAGCACCGACAAAAAAAAATTACCAATGGGATTTGATACAGTTAACTGTCCATTATGATTCATAACGTTATCCCTTTATGATTCTGACAAAGTGGCCTTTTTAGGCCCCCCGAACCTGTATTAATTATTAACAAACACTGTGTTATTTAAATCTCCTGTGTTGTTTACGGCAAATGATGTAGAGATTTCTTCAAAATCCATACAGCGATCGCTACGAACACGCCTGATAGGAACTCAGTTTATATTTTATTCATACATTGTATTGTTGGAATATCAATTGCCTCGCCCGGCGGTAGGTAAAGGGTACATTTCCAATCCGCACGGGATTCACTTAGATTTGAAGGAAAATAGATTTCGATTTCCAAAGCTGCGACAAAGCAATCCGATATATTTTTCAGACAGATATTGCTAGCGATTTCTTTTGAGCTTTGAAATATAAGGGAGCGAATTTAAAAAGATTCCATGTATTTTCTTTTCTATATAAAAATACAAAGTTATAGAGTTGAGGTTGTTACTTGGGGGTAGTAGTTTAGTTTTAGTGGATGTGGAAACTTTTTAAACGGTTTAGTGTGAGTACCGATGCGTTTTGTTTGATGATGGTTTTGAATGATACATTTAAAGAATCTCTTAGATATACCAGTAGATAACTTTGTGATAATTATTAATATTTTTTTATTTAGTGCTTCATACTTCACGGCATTGCTCTGTCTTTATATTTGTGAAAGGTTTTATTTCTGTCCTTAATGCATAATGAGGACATTAAATTGTTGCAATTCTATAGGTACAGATGTCAAGGGAATAATAAGTTCAAAAAGTCAGACTAATAGATAAAGGTCACCGTCGTCGTTTAAATACAGGGACGGTTGTTTCCTCTTTTTTAATTTTGGCAGGCAGACAATGCACCAAAGGAAAACAGTCAAGGGGAGAGCTCCAACCCCTTTCCGAAGTGATTAATTTATTATGTTCTTTGTTTCTGTTTTGATTTCGGTAACATGAAACAATAAGACAATGTTAAAGTGGCATGACGTTGATTTGATATGTTTTGATTAAATAATTATGTTAGTTAGACATGTGCCTATAATTAAATTCATATAGGTAGTTAGTTATGATTAGGTATCTACGTTTAAAATTCATTTGTCCCGCTGCGAGTTTTCTTGAAAAGTAAAAAATAAAGGTTTGCAAATTGTAATAAAATGTTATGCAAATCTAAGTACCTACTATATTTTTTAATGCAATACTAATATATCGACATGGGTATGTAATGTATACTGCTAAAAGCTCCGGTATAAGTTATGTATCAAACACGTAAAAGTATCACTCGTGCAATATAAAAGTTAACGACACAAGAAAACGCGTTTTCCACAACATTAAAGATAACAACAATACGGGGGCGAGCGAGTGTAGAGCCTCCCGCGAGGGTGGCGGGCGGGGGTCGAGAAAAATTCAATATTAATATGAAGGAGGTGCGAGCGAGAGGCACACTTTGTCCCCCTCACGCGGCCAATGGCGAGCGCCGCCGCCGCTGCGATATGATGAATTTATGGATGTAATAAAAGCGAGGTGCGCGATTGGAGGAACGGTCAGGGAGAGCTTATTTTCTTTTTATTTTCATATTTGGAATGTCGGTCTCAAGTCGCTTGCAGTCCGTCGTGCACGTCTGACGTTTCTTCTCTGGGCTCTTGGAGTGGGTATACCCCACCACTTGATGATTTATATTATGTCGACTCATATAATGTGTAATACAGGTTTCATATTTACACAGATACATGAAGGCTTTGTTCTTTTTATTGACTAGGCAACTCTCTATTAATTACTTTTGTTGAATTAGTTGACGACTTACTTTAACTTACGTCAATTAAAATGAAACGTTGTGTTAAATCATCTTATCACATTGAATGTTTTGGAGATCTGAAGTTTGTGTGGTAAGGTTGAGGGGCACTCGTTGTACAAAGGCTCGTAACTGGCAGTTGATTGAGGCGTGAACGACGCTCGACCGCCGGTCGGGGTTTCTTTCTTGATTTGCTACTCGAGTGGCCGAAACGACACTTCTATTTGCATGAGCTGATTTTGGGTATTTCGTTTTAAATCAAGGAGATGACGCTAAGACCGAGAATACATAATGCGACGTCTTTCAGGTGTCTTTGTATTGGGTCGAGTTGTTTGGAAAATAGAAATACCTGTTTGTAGTTCGAGATTTTTCTGTGGTTTTTAAAACTACTGAAAGCTATGGGAAACAAATTGTTTTTAGGTTCAGTATTTAAGTGGTACGATTCCATTGATTAGTCAGCTACCTAATAAGTAATTATAGCAGTCGATATAAAACTACCACTACCTACCTTAATGATTGTAAATACCAATATATTCGTAGAGAGATTAATGCATACTATTATTATAAATGCGAAAGTGTCTGTCTGTCTTACCTCTTCACGCTTAAACCGCTGAACCGATTTAGATGAAATTTGGTATAGAGATAGTTTGAATCCCGAGAAAGGACTTAGGATAGTTTTTATCCCAATATTCAAATCGACACTTATGCGGGTGAAACCGCGGGGCGCTGATAGTTGTTTATAAAATGTTGGTCTATCGTCGTTAGTACTATTTACTAAACAATATAGGTAGGCGTGCGGTCGCAGGTCACTGACCTGAGGTCAAGAGGTTTGGTTATCCAGCTTTTCTGTCCCATGTACATGGGGTCCTGACAGACAGGTATTTTTTTATAAAAAAGAAATAAAAACATGAAAGAAGAAAGATTTTCAACTGATCATTATTACTAATTTAGTTATCGAAAATGCGAAATTCTGTCACTAGACCTGAAAACGATACAATAAAAAAGTAACGTGAACCACTAAGATCATTACAGAGCACCAAATCCAATAGAAATAAACGAAACCTCTCACAAAGCACCTATAGCTCGGTGACTGATCAGTACATTATGTGAAGGGAATTGATACCGTCAATATAATGCTTCGGATTGAAAACCGTTCAAAAGGTAGAGCCGTGACAGCGCCAAAGACAACGCAGACAAAATAAATAGGAGGGTAGGGATCCAGCCAGGCGGAAGTATTGGGGATCTGCCACGCCGAGTTTTGAAGTCCAATTATATCGGAGGCAGGTGGCAGCCTCAGGCATGTTCTGCCGACGGCACTCAACCCTTGCTGAAGAATCACAGCAGACGCGGTGCTCTTTGAACGCGTACAATTAGTCAATAGTCACCTGGATTCGGCAGCTTTTGACTGCTTCTGTTCTGCTTCTGCCTTTAATAGTCGGTTAATGTGTGTTAGGGTAAATCTTTGGGTTTGATTGATGAATAAACATTATTGCTTGTTAAAAAATAAATTAAAGTAAGTTGAATCACACTAATATTATAAAGGCAAAAGTTTGTGAGTTTTGTGTGTTTATATGTTTGTTACTTCTTCACGCTCAAACGGCTAGACCAATTTTGATAAAATTTTGTATGGAGGTAGCTGACACCCTGGATTAACATATAGGCTACTTTTTTAACCCGATATTCCCACGGAATCGACATTTACGCGGGTGAAACCGCAGGGCGCAGCTAGTACATTATAAGCTATAGAGTTTTTAGTTTATGCACAAAGTACTCTCCAAGTGTCCATTTCTCATTCTTTTTCACCTTTTGTATTTTACTTGCCTTGGATTAACCAATTATTTTATTTTAAGTCAGTCTATTACTTTACTGTGTTTAGTTTTAGTTTGTGATCTTCCTGTACGAGTCGCAATAAATACTTTTTCTTTCTTTTCTTTCTTTAACGAAATAAGTAGTAAACGACACTGGGTGTAATGTAAATGAACATTCTTGTACACAGTTTGAGGATTATTTACTTTAAAGTAGCATGTACTGTAAACATACGTTTATAATGGCATTCCAACAATAGATGGCATGGATAGCACACAGATACCCACATATTTTACCTATAAAGCGAGCACTTCGCCGTAACAGTGTAGTGGAGTACAAAGCCGAAGTTTTCCCCGCAGCGAGATTCCTTTTTCTTTGTTTGGTGTATTTATTGTAAATCTACTCATAGCAGCCCGCCCGTTAGAAGTATTCCGACATAACTTTTGGCTCGAGCACCTTATGTACCTACCGTTGGTACCGTTCGGTTTTAATGCTTTTATTTTTCCGTTTTTGTTTACACTGTTTACGTGTTTCAGAGTCAACTTTTTGTGATGTTTTGTCGGTTTTGGGTAGTGTAGGGCCCTATACCTATGTTAATATTTTTTTCGTCAGTCTCCTTAACGTTTAGTTAGACTGATTTATAAAGCTTTATTAAAACTGTAATTCGTCATATTTAACGATGTCCTTACGTCGGAAATTGTTGAAAAAGTGTAAAAGAGTAGAGCAACGTGTTCCTAATCAAAATGGAAATGTTACAATATGTGCGTCCAGGTAGTAGAGGATTAGCGACGGCATAGTGAAGTGCAGGCGAGCGCCGCAGCGCAGCCACTGCCAGTTAATATGATTTGCTCCTACGCCGCTCCCCGGCGCTCGCACGCTCTTGCTGACATTTTAAGCAACTTAATAAACTAGTGCTCGTACTCGTGCATACTGCTTATTTTCTCTCGACAATGGCACGAATTTTAAAGTCAGTTTACTGCTTTTAGTACGAGTGAGGTGGGATTGTATTTAGTATTTATAATTATAGTTTAGTTACCTACCTAAAATTTATGAATTGTATCCTATCCTACTTCCTACTAATACATATACAAACACGACAGTTTTTGAGGGTGGATGTTTGTTACTCTTTCATGTAAAAACTACTAAACCGATTTGAATGAAATTTGCGCACAGATAGTTTATAACCAGGATGGGACACACACACAACACATAGAACACATGGGATACTTTTTATCCCGATATTTCTACGCGATCGATACTTATGCGGGTGAAACCGCGGGCCGCATCTAGTTACTATTTTTTTTTAATTTGAAATTCGTGCAGAAGATTTCTGTCATGCATAATACTAGCTGCTAATGATGAATCTTTTTTTATACTTTAAATATTGACGGTCGAATGATAAATATACAAACAATTTTGTTGTTTGTTAATTGGAGAAAGTGACATTCTTTCTTGCAACTTAAACGTCTGTGTCACAAGCGATGACAAGCGGTGGCGTGTAAGGGCGGAGAGGCAGCAGAGAACTTCAGCAGACTGAACATACAATTCCATAGCTCTTGACTATCATTACCAAAACGCATTTATTCGTGTTTTATTTCTTAGGGTTTAAGAAATGCAAAAATAAGTTATCGAACCTACTAATAAAAATCTTAGTGACAAAGTGATAGTTAGAAATAGTGATCATCAATATATTATAACAAAAGTAAGTTTACAACATAACATAAATGCCCATTAGAGTCCGATGTGGCTACGGGAAGTGCTACAGAAGACGTGTAGTGGGCTGGGGGTGGTGGAGGTCCAGTCTTCAAGATACTTAAGGGGGCGTCGGTCCCTCCCCCCCTCGGCGCCGGACGACTTGCTTATTCTATCAAGCGTGGACGCACACACACAGCCCCTGCACACACACGACGCACACACACAACAGGCATTATACGGCCGGCCACCACTCCACTGTGTCAATACAATACGCTCTCTTCGACTGGACTTAGATTATTTAGAAAGCACTTGTAACGCTCATATAAGAAGCGCCGCGGAAGACGTATTCCGCGTCACAATGGCCGGTACGTGTCGGCAAGGGCTGAGACGGGATACGCGGAAAAGATTACGATCCTAAAAAAACAGCCCCCACTTGCGAATATACCTAATATTCTTTTCACAATTGACTTAGGGTGTCGGGATAACTGTTTAGTGTTTCTTGCTCTTATTGTTTGAACGGTTAATCACTTTCCACTTTGGAGTTGTTAAGTCAGTATTGCATGACACAACTAATTGCATCCCTATAATATTGCTAAACAGTAACCCATTTCTTGCTTTGAAGTGAAATGTAGTGTGTCAAAAAAAGGCAGGGTGTAAAGCTGATTATTGTTAAATATGTATGCAGATCTGACAGATGCATTAAGCATGACAGGGAAAGCACCGAGTACACATCAATATGTCTAGAGGGGAAAGACCACTAGAGTCATATCAGCGGCTACGAGAGGCGTGAGACTACGCCGCTGGTCGCAGATTATCTGCTACGCGGCTACGACGTAGCGCGCACTGCTACGAGCGTAGCATTAGCCGCCCACCGAAGATTGCCATAATCATTTTTCGAAGCCGGATTATTTCAGAAGCTGAAATTATTATTGACTTTAAATGAAACCCCACAAGCCAATAATATAAAACTACCGTGTAAACTAAATAGTTTTCGATCATTACTTTGGTTTAGTTTAGCTTCATATCACTATACTTGGTACCCTCCAGAATTAACGATCCTTTAAATTAATAAGTGTCAAAGTTTAACGGTGTCGGTGCGAGTGTGTGTGTGGAGTTACGTTACTTCTCGGTGGTGTGACGCGTGTGCGCCCAAGAGACATCGGCTCATGTGTGGGTACTTTCATAAATCTGTTGGGAGATATATGAGAGCGCAATTTCCGGTATCCGGCCATTAGCGCCGAGCTTTTATAAGCTTAAAGCTTAGGTTAAAGATTTTCTGGGTAGTTTAATGCGAATCTTGTAATAGGTACGATAAATTTTGTATAAAGTATGTGATTGCATATTAGGTGTCGATTCGGGAACTTTTAATGTGTGTAACTTGGCCTAATGTCTGTTGGTAGCTCGTGTCTACGTCGCGGCTTCGACATCTTAGATAAATAAATGTGTATTGTTGTGGGTCCAGAAATAAAACGATTGTTTGTATATGTGTTCACTTCGGTTCTTGGAGACAAATGAAAAGTGCTACGAACAAAAAATGAGCGGTGTCCGAATGTGGGCGGAGCGGGTCCGTACGTCTGTGTCCGGAGGGGGCGCGGGTAGGTAGGGGGGAGGGGGTAGCGGGAGCACCGACTTATTATTTTTATCGACCGTAAAAAGGTGCCGGACCTTGTGTGGACCCTTCCACGACGACTCCTCTGGAGAGATTCCAATTATTTACGGATATTTTGTTCCAAATCCCGAAAAATACTGTCCAGTAAAAGGGATGTGCTTACTTTATGCTTGAGTAGGGCCTATATGTTTTGAGACCCGTTCGTTGATCTACTTAAAGTTAAATTGGGCACAAACATAAAACATGCGAAGAACTCCACATAAAAATTAAAACATCGTCATAAAATATTCACGAAACGGAATAAAAAATGAATTATAAAGTCATTGATATTTAATAAAGGTAATGAACAAAATGGTGTCCATTTGTTCCGCTTGTCGAGTGCCAGTGGCATGACAGTGTAATGACAGTGCAGCTGCAGCCCTCAACCTCGGCTGGCCTCGGCCCTGCTACGAACTGTCACGAGCTATTCAATAATGCAACAATGCACACCCATTGTTCTACTAAAACACTCGGCTACATATACACATGCTACCAACTACTATACTATACTACCAACAAGAGCATAGCAGAAAGAAAACTGAAAAAATATGGGAGAGAGCTTTGCCCAGCAGTGGGACAATATAGATATACATGATTACTGATAAATGCTTGCACTGACTGGGCTGATCCACTCAAATCTGTGTGGTACTTTCCTCAAAAGACCATTTCAGACATCAGTCTACATCAGGGGTGGCCAACCGGTCGATCGCGATCGACTGGTCGATTAAGACTCCACTGTCCGTCTGTCCGTCTGTCACCAGGCTGTATCTCATTAACCGTGATAGCTAGACAGTTGAAATTTTCACAGATGATGTATTTCTGTTGCCGCTATAACAACAAATACTAAAAACAGAATAAAATAAATATTTAAGGGGGGCTCCCATACAACAAACCTGTTTTTTTCGGCGTTTTTGCCTTGTGGTACGGATCCTTCGTGTGCGAGTCCGACTCGCACTTGGCCAGTTTTTATAATATGACGTGTAAAAGTGATTCCGATATCCTATGTACAGAATAAACAATTTCATTTCATAGGTTAACGGAAAAATTTGAATAAAATACCAACATGGATCTATACACATTCACTGATTTATTCAACTCCCCAAATATTTCACAGATTACAATCGAGTCTAAAAAATCTTTCTACAATTAAGGCGACAATCTTCATAAATCAATTTCCCCCGAATTGAATGTCAATAAGGGACGGCTGTTAAACGACGCGCCGTAAAATAAAACTTTCCGGAGGGCGGGAAGTTCCAAGCAAAAAGAATATTTACATTAATTCTCTTCATTATGTTTTGAAGAATAATCATGGTACCGCTTCCCGTTCCACTCTCTCGATTGAGTTTTTATTTGAATATTTTTTCTCGTCGCTCCCTGAGTTCGTCTCTGTGTTACAAAAGGAAGTTTTTATTAGCATCTTAATGATTTTACGGCGAGTCCCCGGTTACACCAGCCTTTATGTCGTCAGATTTTCTTAAGTATTTTTTGTCGAGTTTTTTGCATCTTACATTATTAAAGTTTTCATTCCGTCGTTTAATGAAGCTCATTTCTTCTGTTCGCCCGGGCCTTGATTGCCTTTGTTTTGCATAAATGTAAGATTTCTATAGATTTCTTCCTAGCAAATCGAGTCAGTTCGAAAGACTTGGAATTCGTTCTTGGATGGGGCAATTAATTGTTATTTTAACTTCTTTTCTATGCGTTTTAATTGTTTGAAGGTATAAAATGTACAAACATTTAAAGTTCCTTATAATACAACCAGCAAGGAAATTGTCACAATACACACAATCAGTAACGTGTTACATTTTATAAATGGCTACGAGCGGCTTGAGTATGAGCCGCCTAGCCGCGCCACGCGTGTGTGAGCGGCGCTGGGCGGCAAACGAGGCTCGCTCGCAGATCCGATTTGTCCCGTCCGGCACGGTAATTACATTCATCTCTGCTCCAGACTGATTTATGCTGCGCCTGTGCGCCTTTGCCCTCTCTTCTGTCATTAACTACTTTTCCGGCCAAGTCTTACGCACCACAAAATAATAATTGTCCGGAAAATCGACGGAGGCTGTATGTAATGTTATGAGAGGAAGGCCGCTCGTTTTTCTCGGGTCGCAATCGAGTCCGAGATCTTGCTTTCTTTTTAATTTCCCTGCGGCCTCCTAATGAGGTCCCTGCGGCGGCTCCGCGCCGTTATCTATGATATTCTTGAGGTTGATGCTTATTGTGCGTGTCACTGATGGCTTCCCTTTTTATTATCCTCTCGAACACAATTCAGTGGCCGCCCAAATGAGTTCTTCTCATTTGCTTTGCTCTCTTTATTTCTCTAGGCGGCAGTTTGTCTTGTGTCGCGACTTAACTTCTTTTAATTTTAATGAAATGGCCACCGACGGAGGACTGCCTTGACTTTATTTTTTCATGTTATTTTACTTTGAAACTCTACTGATAACATCTTTTGTATGTAAAAAGTTAAAAACAATTTATGTTTCGTCCAATATTTTAGGGAGGGTTAAATAAACGCAAGTAAAGCCAAAGTTATTATGAGAGTAGTCAGTAACAAATCACATGACTCCGCCTCCACTTATCTATTAAAATGAGAGATTATTGTCGGCTCTCGCGATACGCTATACAATATTCGGGTGTTATTTTCACTGGATTGTCCAATATTGTCACAATCTCTATAGTAGGGCAATTAGAGACGTGTGACGCGTGGCGCGCACGTGTCGCCGGCTCCTGCGCGCGCGCTGGATCCCGCGCACACTCCGCCACACCGCACCGCCTCATTATGACCCAATGTTTATACTGTACACGACAAGAGGTGACACCGGGGGTGTCGTATCAAAAGATAACACCAAATAGTTATTTTTTCTTAAATCTTCAACGCATTGTGTAATCCGAACTGTTTAAAAATTGTTAAAACATAAATTATAAAATAAAATGACAGATGTTTTCCTGTCACCCCAACGCGATTACACCCAACCTCACTGAATTAACAAATGAAATTGCAACTGAAAAATTCGGGTATTAAGGAAATCCCCTTCGAGGAATTCACTTCATTTAAATATCGCATTTTTCTTGAAGATTATACCTTACGACAGCCATAAAAGAAAACAGGAGACCCGCCCCTCGATAATGCGACGAGCTTGAGGAATTTTTATTCCGCTCAAATCTCTCCTGACATAGGTATATTTTTGTGAGATCGCCTGGAGATTTTAATACCCGATTTTATTTAAATTCGTTTAGGCGGTGCGGGTGACTGCGCCCCTAGACATTTATCGCAAGGGCGTGATTGTACTTATAAGCAGACAGTATTCCGGAACAAACAATGTAGCTGAACGGAAGTTTTTATATAATATTCTAAATAATCATCGTCTGCCTAGCCTTTTCCCAACTGTGTTGGGGTCGGCTTCCAGTCTAACCGGATGCAGCTGAATACCAGTATTTTACATGGAGAGACTCCCTATCTGATCTCCACAACCCAGTTACTGGGTAATACGATACCCCTTGGTAAGACTGGTTGTCAGACTTTCGGGCTTCTGACTACCCGTAACGACCCCCCCCCCCGACCCCGATAATATTCTAAATAATGGACATAGAAAAACATAAATTATTTGAAATATTTGAGAAAATCGAATCTCCGTTGAATTAATAGAAAATTTTCTTCTAATCAATAATAAAAAAAGTATATATTACGTGCTAAACTATAGGTTAAAAACTAAAAATGTATGTGGGGTACCTTGAGACAGGGTGATCAGTCACTTAGCGCGACGTGTCATAGCGGCTGCACCGCCCCTCGGTGCAACTGCTCATCATTCTTCATTTGCCCAGCCTCCCGGCACCATCATCCTATTGACCACACATCCCATTATTAGTTAATAGATATATCTTACGACTCTACCTAGTAAACTTTCGTGAGGGTGCTTTTCTACCAATACAAATTTTGCTTGTATTTTTCAGTGATATGAAGGGTGTCAATCTAAATACAATGACTTGCCAGTCTTCATCTCCAATTTGCTAACAAACACTGGTCAGATCAGTCAGAAAAATTACAGTAATTTTTCCTCCTGTTTTTGCTGCTACCATCTCACTGAATGAAATTCATTTCAGCCAAAATTTTCCTTACCATTTGTTTCCATCGCGTAAGATCTTTTCGTATGAGGCGAGTTCTGTGTTAATATATGTGCCCGGAATACCGTGGCCATATATTACGCCGACCTCTGGCGGACCGGACATAACAATCCTCGATTTGCTATAATATCGGTCGTGCGTCCCTGTCTGTTGCTGGGGCAGGTGGCGCGAGCGAGCAAGCCAGGCGGGGGTGGCGGCCTACGTGCCGCGTATAATAAGCATTTCATGCACGGGGAGCGGGCGCGGGCTCGGGGTTACATACATACCTACTTCCCGTAAGTCGTGTACCTAACCGGACCGTACATTATGAGCTGAGGGTCAGCGAGTCTCGCGCGCCGTCTCTGTCCCGCTCGCCGTAGGAACGCAGCCCAAGCATAATTTCGTGTGATATATCGCACACGCTTGGGTCGTCGTGATGGACCTCTATGAAAATCGTCCTCCGTCCGTGGAAACTACTGGGCATTTAGACGAAAATAAAGGCTCTGTTCAAACAGCTCGCCTTCAATATAGGCAGTGTCGCATAAATAAACTAACCTGGATAGTTACTTTACGTCTGACTGTTTGTATTTATACGAGGACGTAAGGTATCGCCCAAATATATTATATGGTATGTAACGTCGGTAGCGGTCGCTTTAGCGCGGAATTCATCTTCTATCTGTACGATTTATACACGAGGAGGCCGTAAAACGGAACAATAAAAACCCAAAACAGCAATAAATTTCAAGCAATAGACGCAAAGGTTCGAGCGCGCCTTATCAATTCCTTCCACGCATGGGATTCGAATCGCACAATAAACTTATGACGCAAGCTTCTGACTCTTGTTATCTAAAAAAGCATGGGGTTCATGATAACACGAAGAATAAAATGACATTACTGTAAGATTTTGTTAAAAGTAAATAGTTAAATGCTTACAAACGCTGTTTACAAGCAATCAACACTTAGTCGACAGTTGTACGAGGGTCGCAGGTAGGTAAAACAAATAGTGGACAAGCCCGCTGCCTCCACAAGGGGAGGGTCATCTTAAAGGACAAGGAAATGCGGCCGGTGTGAACACAGGACATGTTCTTTATGCATTAGTAATGTCAGGTAATTGAAACCGCTTACAACGTTGACTATGCCATAATCTTATATTTAAATCCTGCCCAAGGATTGAATCTATTTGTGAACTTAGTTAATAATGAGAAGCACGCGGTGGCTATTCGCCTCCGACTGGTCTACACTGAAGGCATAAGGTGGTATTTAATAATAAGAGTAACATTGTGGTGCGCGTACACAGCTATTAATAATTCGTGAGTGCGGTCCGGCGCTCTTACAGTGCCGATTCATTATCGTTACGGTCTCGGCCCGACGGAGATCTACGATATAGCTCCCTGATTGACCCCGCATTAAAAATTACATACAAACAGATAGAGGAAACGGACGCTAATAACGGACCTGTGTACTTTCTTTGTTTCGATTCGTTTCCGAGACCGATCAAAAATTTATAAGCGCACGTACCAGATCGATCGAGGTTGCGGCGAGCATTCATAACGTAATTGGCGCAGATTGTACGTAAGAATGGTTCAGGTACTATTTAATGGCCGCTTTGATTCGTTAGGTTAATTTCAGAGGGGCCCGGGAGAGTAAGCTCCGCAGTGGTCGCCGGAGGGTCGAATAAATATGTCCCAAAGAGTTAAGTGGGAGAGAAGTGCGGAGCGGAGACCGCGTCCGACGTTTGCTCTTCCACTCGTGTTGTTGCACCACTTATTACACACAAAGTTCTGTTAAAGTTTTCTCCGACACTCGAGCGCGAGTTTAATTTACTCGATAGTGTAAATAAAGCGGGCGGAGTGGGAAGTTTCGCGGCGAGCCCCTGGCGACGCCGACTCCGGCGACACCCGGCTGCGGTCCGCTGATAATAACGTCCCGCCGCCTGGGACTTCCTTATTAATCGAGAACGACAAATTTTAACGACAAGAATTAATGAATCTCGTTACACGGGTTAATCCCCCGCTCGTAAAGTGTGCGCTCCGAGGCAGTAACATGCGCCGCGCGCGGGCGGCACCTCCCGGCCACCTCGCACTACCTGCACACGTGCTTTACCTCTGACTTATTAATGGTCATACCATTCATAATTAATTATTTCTATTTTAATGACACATTTAATTCTCTGTTGCCAATTGCTTTGTATCTCAAGCTATTTTAATTTACACTTGTAACTTTTTGCTTTCAAAGCAATTGAAGATTTGTTCAAGATACAATAGTTAAAGACAATTAAAAATTAAAATTGTCATGTGAGGTCGTGTGTCAAGGCGGTAAGATGAAACGAGTGCGAAAGCCAACTTGACTGAGGGAATCCAAGATATATCGTCCAGTTAACGACCATGTGCGAATGGAACTTTATTGTAATTGCCTTTTGTAAGATCGGACAGGGTCATTACGGACCGTCCTCAGAAACCAACCTCCCGTTTGCTTCAAAACTTTTCTTGTAGTAGTTAACTATAGACATTTGGTTGCTAACTTGAGACAGGTTGAGGTTTAAATAAACTTAACGTTCGGAATACATTTTAGAAGCAGATTATTACTAATCCGTCGGAGTCGTTGTCATAAACAAAATACTTAGTAGGGAGCTTTAATTACAATGTTGATATTGAATTCAATCAGTCGTGAGGCGTATGTGTAAAGCGTATTCATCAGCAGGAGAGGTGTGTGCCACATTAGGGGGCCGGGGCGGCCTCAAAGCCAGAAGACTGATTATGTCTATCCGCAATTTCTCTCCGGCCCTATTCTCGCGAGCGAAAACTAGCGAGTTTTCCACCGCGCTATTAAGCGGTCGCTTTTACATTTGTCCTTATAATGGAAAATGTGCTACTAATTAATTTAAAGCGAAACTCATTTATGTCGAAATGCGTGTCTATTAAGCGATGATGGGATGAACGCCTTTCGGGTTAGCTCTTACGTTCCGCCGTGAATCGTTTTATTGTTTCTAGATAAGTGGTTTTGAGCTTTTGTCTTCCTCGCGCAGTGTTAACGCGGAGTAGTGAAAATTATACGTAGTCCGGTTACAAGCCCTCACCCCATTAAGTAGAGGCGAGCTCATTCTCGGTAAGACTAATCAAATAACAGTCTCCCCATCGGCGCTCGCCCCCGCGCCTCCTCGCGCCCAGCGGTCATCTCTCTTATCGATTGTGGTGGAATTCGTGCACAGAATGTGATATTTCCCAACAATCTATACATATAGTAACACAATACACAACAGGAAATATGTTTCCTTTCGTCTTAAGTTGTCGAATCAAATCAAGAAAACTGTTACAGCGACACACGAGTTTGTTTCACGCATATTTCACCTACGCAAACATTCACATTGTTGTAAACTGCAATTAATGAGCCGATGTCAGGCGTTTTTGTTACGCTAAAGCGTAAAGAATTCGTACATTCTTATCTAATTTGATAAAAAACCTCTGAATTATAAAAAATTTAACAGTGAGCCTTCTTCTAGCAAATTTTCATGGAAACTCTTATTGGTTTGAATAACACGTAGAATATTGTTTTGTTGAATTGATCAACAGTAAAAAAAATAAGTCCGATCTATAAGGGTTAGGAGGATATGTCCTAAAAATATAGGAAATGGGAAACTCTCGAGAGAAGAAAACGGGGAAATTTAGAGAAGTCTTGTTTTTTTTCCAGTTCAGACACATGCCCAATGCACTCACAGTTTTCTGGTACAAGTGCATCTATGCACATACCTACTTTAATATCTTCAAAAGTGTTAGTTAGTACTTATTTTACTAAAATGTTCCTTCTCTGAAATTTGGTAGTTACAATAAAATTAATTATTACAGCTACACGTTGAGTACCCACACGTGAGGCAGTCGGTGAGACAAATGTAAATGATGGTGCGTCGGTGTGGGTGCACGGTTCGGATGCGGCGAGCGCACGGCCCGGCCACCGGCCGGCCGGCCCGGTCCGCCGGACCGTTCCGCCATGTAATTCTAATGAGTATTAGTGTCGTCCGTCTGCCTCGTCCTACCGTCCACTCTCTGGCTACATTCTATAAAGCAACCTCCTATTTCGGCGTTGGTAGGTAATACGATTGTGCATAATACCTAAGTGCGGGTCAAACTGTAGTCGTATTCAAGTACCCATTTATGTAAAGGGTGTAGCAATGCGGATGCCTTTGTAACTAACGTGGCTATGTTATGACAATATGAAGTTTGTTTAACTGCTAAGTCATTCAACTTTATAAGACTTTTTCTACAATATTAGTTGGTTGTTATTTGATATTTAACACAGCTTGTGTCTGGCCACCTTCGTAACTGTCTCTCAGATCACGAGGACTATTGACAAAATTAGCTCGTCACCATAACGTTGTCATAACTTTTGAAAAATAATAATAAGAAGTTTTCCGACCAATTCTTTGGCAAATCACAGAAACAAAATTGAGGAGCAATTATTTTTCAAAGAGATAAGAAAGTAGATTAAATTCCGTAGTGTAATCCTTGTAGCAAAGCAGTATAATTGAAATTCAAATATTGGTACAAGTGTGCAACAGAATCAACTGTGTGAACGTAAAGTACGCGCTTGTAGCGGTACGATGCCGACCGTACGGTGCTTCACTGGACTGTGAAAATGATTTTGATTTGACCCTTTGAAGGGTGCTTCCACCGCAAAATTACATTTCCATACGTGAATTTGCGTATATACCTGACACCCCATAGTACTATGTAGCCATATTGAATTAGGAGATTAATTACATAGTAAAATTCAATAACAAGTGTAGGTATTGGGTTGGGCTTCAGATCTACGCGTTTTACGACAGCTTTCCAAAACTTTGCACAGATTTGGAAATGATCTCATTTAATTCAGACGCACCAATGTGAGGTAGATCCATTTTCGCGTAGCTCGAAAAAACAGTCCTCTGTATCAAAAGCGTCAAAACGTAGCGGCTCTTTATCTCCAAATGTGGCATCGTGGAAGATAATTTTATTCTGAGAGTATCTCTCCTTACTGCTGATGTATTCAACAGAATATTCCCATATGTGCGTAATTCTGCGGAATGGCAAAAAAGGTCTGTTTGAGGGGTGAAATATGTAAATTTATTGTCTTGGGCGGCCCCAACGCGGCGCGGCGCGGCGCGGCGCGGTGCCCCCGTCATACGCCGCGACACGTAGGATAAAGGAAATGTTAATGCGCACCAATTTATGTGCTTTTCTATGATTTCGCTGAATCGGGCGCGTCGTTTTCCCCTTTATAGCTCAGCAGCCGAGCATTTTGTTTATAAATTGAAGTGTTTCCAATATCACTATCAACTCTCTTCAAATGATCGACGTGGGGAGTTAGGTGCTGTATTTTTGTTGAGACATCGAATAAGTTTAATTTGCTGTGAATACTTATTTGGAGATTGGTACTATAATGTAATTAGTTTCTTGATCATTTGAGTTTTACCAGCATTAGGGATATTAATTTACCTATCTGTACAGATAGGCACGTCGACTTTGATTAATGAGACTTCTTTATCAGTTTTGCCACTTTATGCCAATAAATATTATGATGATTTCGATACAAAAGTAATAAATCCCATACACTGGCACGGTCGGTTAACATCGGCGACAAACATCCAATCGACTCCCCTACTGATATGCAGTGACTAATTCACAAAGGCCAAATGCGACATAATACCGGCATAATTCAATGTTTTGCTCACCATATTGTATTTTATTTATGAGTTATGCCCCGATGAGTATGCGATCTCTCTCTCTCTTTCTTTAATTTTTCTATATTTTTGTCTCTTTCGAGTCGTAGGGCTGCGAGGGTGTTGTTTCATCGCGGCTGTATGAACGGATGGTTAAATAGTACGAGTTAACTTACACCGCATCCGCTACGCGTCATTTAGGGGTGCTGTGGACCGCTTTATGTCCTAATGCTAATTGCTAAATAGTAATAATATATTTTAGGGAAATAGTTGTGTGTTTATATTCTATCTGTGATAGTACTCATTTTGCACGACGTTTGTGTACGTTACACAAATTATTGGAAATTCTAGATGTGCTACGAAATCTGCTACGAGTGCTACGACCTACGCCTACGCAACAATTTATTTAACCTTTTTTAGCGGTTAAACCCTGCGTGGTTAAGTCCCACGTATAAAACTTATTGTATTTCCATTTTCCCTATAGAGCTAGAATTTTTCATCAATATTAAAAATGCATAAAAAATAATTGTTGTGTTGGGAGATTTCATATATTATGATCAAATAGTCGAACTAGTATTAGACATACTTAACTAATGTTTTTGTATAAAAATATTTATTCGTTCAAGTGTTGGGAGATTTTAAATGATTAAATAGTCTAACTATTGATAGACATATCTAATAATGTTTTTGTATGAAGTTACTAGCTGACCATCGTACCGTCGCGTCGCAGATATTTTTTTTATTTTTTCCCATGTTTTAATAATTATTCTGCTTTTCGGGGCGATGACAAATCTAACAAATACAATATCATAAAAATCGGTCCAGCCGTTCTTGAGTTATAAATGGTGTAACGAACCCGACTTTGTTTTATATCTAAATATATAAAACTCAAAGGTGACTGACTGACTGACATAGTGATCTATCAACGCCAAACTAACAGCCCAAATCACTGGAAGGATCGGGCTGAAATTTGGCATGCAGGTAGATGTTATGACGTAGGCATCCGCTAAGAAAGGATTTTTCGAAATTCCACCCCTAAGAGGGTAAATGGGGGGAGGGTGAAATTTCACGCGGACGAAGTCGCGGGCGGAAGCTAGTAATATATAAATTTATTCGTTTAAGTTCGTTGTATTCGACAATCGACATGACAAAAATCGTTTGAAAAATCATAAAATTGATTTTTTTTGTTACTTACAGCATAAAACATCCTCACAGATACCGTCTCACAACCAAAACGTCCTAAATGGAAGGAAAAAGTACGGAAAAATTGCGTTTTAGAGTCGAGCCCAGTGGAGCATTTTTCAGATGTGCGTTCATTTAATTTAGGAGGGGTCCGCTGTCGATATTTAAATTTTTAAACGTCGCCCAGACAGGGACACGGGAGGCGCTGTACAACCAATTTGTGTACACAAATTTGTCAGCCCAGTAATGTATTTCTGTTTTTATGATCGTTTATAAGTCGATATAATTTAATTGTCTATATTTTTCATACTTTCTTTTCGTTATTTCTATGTGTTATAGCTTTTGTTTAAGAAATTATAATAAAGTAATTTAGAATGGTAGTTGTTTATAGAAACCTATTTAATAATTCCTATAAAAATAAATATCTTTTAGTCACAAAGTGAAACTATCCATAAAAACGTCTCATAAAAACTGCTTTATAATCCTAACAAGCTTGGTTAATAAACACGACAGATGATATAAACAAGCAAAATGTCTGACACGGTAGCCACATGTCCACGATGAAATTAATAAATCTGACTAAATGGTTTGTTTAGCGGCGCGTGCGCACAGCGGGGGGCCTCGCACTGAACACGGATGTTTGATTATATACTGCATGAATAAATTTTACGCGTGACAATTTTTTTTTCTGGTAGTTTAATAATATGTTCAAACAAATGAGTTGTTTGATTTTTGTTTTTTAATTCGAACGATGAATTCTCAATTTATTTCACTTTCTTTTTCTATTTTAATATTGTAGGTTTGTTTTTCTTACCTATTTTTTATTCTTCTAGGCGTGTAAGATATCTGTCTTATCATCATATAAATCTTGTATCGCAAAATCGCCACTATTGTCCACACATCGTGAGAGTGTGCGCATTGGGGTGTTAATGCAAATTGCGGATTTAGCGTTATGGCGATTGCTATCTGCCGGCGCGTCGCAAGCGGGATTTACTGTTCATGATTTATTACCATCGATGTCAAAGACTAAACTGTACAAATATAAATAAAGCTAATTTCTTCAAACTCGACAGCAAACTTTCAAAATATTTAATTTCAGCGAGCCATTACGAGTTTCATGAACTTATGCATTTAACAAATATCAACAACGTTTCCGCATAAATAAATAATTAAGGAAGTTGGTAAATAAGCGTGCGGCCTCATTTATTATTCTTTATAAGGAAACAAAGGCGAGGGTTAGCCGTAATAAGGCTCCGGCACCTCGCCGGCTTATCTTTATTGCCTCCAACCCACGTAGAATAATAAATCGTTTTCATCAAAAACAAATACTCGACAGTTTTTGTCGGAGTCGAGCGAGCGGGCGGGAGGGTGGCAATTTTCCACCCCCATAATACAATATTTTCCGACATTTTCCACGGGAATACAGCTTCGAATCGCTCGCTCGCAACCGGCAGGTTCCTTTAATGTGTATTTTTCGTCCAATCAGAGAGCGGCGAGAGTCTCGATATTACCTCAACTGTCACACATAAAGTGGAAAATATGGTCGGCAGATGTGGGGGGTGCTCGCGGGCGAGGCGGCGGGTGGCGGGGGCGCTGCTTGCCAGTCGGCGCGCGTACGCGACGCTCCGGCGCGTCGGAAGAAACGCTTCGAACAGGTTTATAGCTTTTCTTTCAGCTCCTTCAGGTACGGGCCGTATCATAACAGCGAATAGCGGCGCGTGATGTGAACCCGTGATAAAATAAATGTCGAGATAGGCTTATGTATTGTACTGTTTATCTTAATAATGGCTGCCCGGAGAAAAGTTTAGATTAAACTTTGGCTTTTTGCAAAGCTTTTTTTTTCCCTGGGTTTTTAACGTAGACTATACCTATAACAGTTTATAGGTACATAAAATAAATAGTTCATGAAACATTTCATTTCCAAAATGCATCTATAGTTTAAATTATTATCATTTTCCCTTAGATGTAATCAAAGGAAATTAAATATAAGTTTCATATTCGCAAGATTATCCTAAAAAAAACCTTTGTCAAGTTCCTACCACTCGAAACAAGTGATCTATGTTTAGCAGTTTTAGAGATTAAAGAGTCATCGGTGTGCATGATGAAACCAAATTATTAAAAATGAATCATGGTAATGTAAAGAATACAAGTATTTTACATAGAAACTCAAAACTGTAAAACCACTGAAAGGGATGGTAGTGGCCACAGAGAGGCGCGCGGGCGCGACTGCGAGCGTCGCGCGCGGCGGATATAAATCGCGATTCATTTCTCATCGTAACTTTTTGTAGGTTCTTATCTGTTACACTTCACTTTTCATCATCCGAGGGGATTTATGTAATGCCTAGTCATTTCTCGGCGTCGAGGCGAGGCTTATCGGCGAAGCGCGAGCTGGCTTGATTGATGAGCGCGCAAAAATAAATGTTCAGTTAAATTATTCGATAAGTTGGAAACGGAAGTTAAACGGGAATTATCTTTGTCTTGCCCCTGAAGATTTCACGGTTGTAACTGTTATGCTGGGAGTGATTGATCGATTGAAACTCCTTGCGTCGGGTAGGAGGTACTCAGGCCTACTTAGTGGAACAGTTTGGGGGTGAAAAAATGATGCTGTGTACCTATATTGTATGTGATAAGGAGCGGTCGTTATTGAGTGGTTGTTGAGGTTGTTACGAGTATATCAAATATGATTGGATACGTTTTTTTACAGGTATATTGGAGTTTTTATTACGAAGGGCAGAAAAGGATAGTTATGATTGATTGGTATTACAACCTCGGTTATGTTTTACAAAATAACACAACATAGAAGAAAATGGAGAATACTCTGAAAATCCTGGCAAGACTTTTTATAACCTTTTTTATGAATTATTTTGCATGAATGTTTCAAACAATAGTAAATATGAAAATAGTAAAGAATTGGAAGAGTAGGTACGTAGGGATTACTATACCCACAAAGAATAAAAATTGCTGTGAATAATAAATAGATACCTACACCAAAGCAGCCAGTGGTTAGAATATACTTACAATAAACATTTTGTACAGATACGTAGATAGTGTAGGTAGGTACATAAGCACCCGCTTAAAGTACCCACTTTGAAGAAGAATCATCACTTCTATATGGGTGAAACACTCATAAATACAAAACAATAAATCCACAAATTAGTTCAAAGATATTGCCTGTTTGAAATGAGTGGGTGACTCAATAAATAGCGTAATACTTGACCGCATCGAGGGAGCGAGGTAATAACTAGCAAAGTAGCAATATAGAATTAGGCATGAAAGTTAATGCCATAATTGAAGGCAATCAGCGCCCCTCCCGATGATTTATGTGCCGCCGCGCCGCGCCGCCGCCGCGCTGCGCTCGCATTTACATCTTTCGAACATTTGCCGCGATTGCTACATGTACTCTGTTGCGGTGGCGGAGAAGACCGTTATTAATAGCAACCAGTATTCTTCACTCAATGACTATTACACCAACATAACTGCGAAAACAAACCGTACAGTTTAGGCGTCTAATTGCCGAAATTGTGTTCTAGACTCTTAAATTGCATGCGGGACTGCAGCTGGTCCACTTAAAAAGAGCATTGCGGCTAATCTCGAGCGACACATGTACAAACAAAGTTTAATTGTGAGCGGTGGTGGAGCGCTGGCGGCCCCGGGCAAAACCGATTACAGTCTTAGCGGCGCTCACCTTCGATTCCTGCACCACCCGGGCCCCGGGCCCCGGGCCCCCACCCACACATATTCAATTCCAATCAATCCTGCCACACATATTTATATGTAGAAGTCGAGCGCGTGTTTTTATTGCGCACTGCATCGAATGACGGCCGCAAACATTGCATCCGCCTCCCTCGCCGCGTCGAAAAAACCTTTTATTTTTAATTTCGATTTTGATTTTTTCCGAGCGTGCCGTGTCGTTCCACTTTTATTTTGTTTCATTTCATAGCGCAGGGTGGGTGTGCGACAGATCGGAATTTCAGATATGTACAATTTAAAATCGTGTAAGTACGGTCAGCGTGCGGTGCGGCGAGGGCGGGCGGCGCTCCCGCTAGACTGACGCCTGTCGGTTTGTTTTCTTTGCTTTTTTACGAATTCTATTTTCATTTGATTGCATTTGAATTTCCGCCGCCAATATCCGCTAACTAAACACGATTAATGCGGAGCGGAGATGGACAGGCGGAGGCAGCGGCGCGGCGGCGGGGCGGTAGCGGGACGACAGCGGGGCGGCGGCGGGACCGTGACGCTCTGTCGGGGTTTTGTCGTTTTATATTAGAAGCCAGCTAATTTATTGCAAACTGCGCTACGGGAATCCTCTTACAACATTGAAGGCGAGTCGGTATTAGTAACATTATTTACACAGCTCCAATTGAGAGTGCACGCCAAAGAATACATTAAATTCTTTTGTACCGCGCACCCTTGAACTCGATCGAACCCGCAAGATTGGCTCTAGGTTATGGCTCTAGGTTATTACTCATTATTTAATCTATTTTTACATGGAAATTAAAACTAAATTATGAATTTGTAAACATTCAGAAATATAGTCAGCGCGGCAGCGGTGCTCAAAATAACAACATATTTAATAATCATACTAATACAATTTCATACCTATACATTTTTAATAAATAAGATGTTTTTATCTCGTTTCTAAACACACATTTGTCTCAACGTCCGCGTTACATAATGAAGGGCATTATAAATGCAAAAACGATGCCTCGACTGGGCATCGAATCGATCACGGCGTTCCGTTATTGGGAAACTTCTCCACAACACGAGCCTTGATTAAAAGTATGCAAATTTTATTACACGGAGTGGGGAGGGTCACCTCTACGCGCCGGGGAGCTATCACTCGCATGACAATCATTTTACATATCTTGAGGAAGCTTCCATATCAATTTGATAAGTACCTATTTAAATTCACTAATGAAATGAAATGTGTAGAAAGATTACGTGTTATTCCTGAGGAGCAATTCTCGTAATTTATGAACGATCACAATCTGATCTCAGTCTCAATCTGTCAAAAATACCTCTAATTTCCCAACATTTTTGACAAGACATTGATTGCTTGTTGCTGAGATGAGATTGCGACTAGATTTTGAACGGGTACAACGAGAATTAGTCTTATTTCATGGAAGATTGAGCTAGTTAAATACTACTACTATAACACACAGACCATAGACGAATACAACATAGTTACCTAGGTATTTCTTGTTTATATTAATCGGCCAGAACGGTTGATCATCGTGTATTCTAATAAATAATTCGCGGCAACGTGCAGCAGTGGGGTTTTGTTTGTGTCAAATTGTAATTTATTGGTTACCCGGATCGACTTGGATATTACACCAGGAGGTCCGCCCTCCTCCCCCCCCCACCTGCCTCATCCCTCCCGTCTTCCGTTCGATGAAAATTTTATATCACCGTGTCGTCGTTACGTTACGTCATCCCGTTTTTTCTTGTCCATGACCAGCTAAAGCGATCTTTTGATTAAATTAAGGGGATCAACAGGGAATTTTTACACTGATGGATAGGTTGACACAGCGTTTCAAGGAACATTGCCGGAATTTATATTGGGTATAAGTGATTGAGCGTAAATTTGTCTTTTGTATAATTTATACAGTTAATAAACATTAGCTGAGACCTCCTCCGATCGAATCGATCAGGATATCGCTTCTATTTTACATTTATTATAAAAGGGGATAGTTTATTTAGTTGCGATGCTTAGTAATACTTAGATCATTATATAACACCTTTTTCGACGACGGGTACCTACTCGAATTCAGTACCAAATATTTTTTTACATGATTATATTGATTTATTTTTCATAATATTTTTTTTTAAAACGAGGCCTCTTTGAAGATAATCTACGTCGTGAAAATTTTATTAAGAAACTTTTAATTTTGAAGAACAAGTTTGAATCAGTGTTAAAAATGAATACGTCAATCAACGCCTTACTTCAATCAAATAAGAAAAAAAATACTATACATATGCAAATTCGGATTAAAAATATTTATTAAATTTTCATCTAAGTGCGTCAACTCGTATCAAATTTTAAGAAAACTTCAAAGATATTTAATTTTCCCGTTCCTAATAAATTAAATGCATAAAACATAAAAAAGATACTTAAAAAAACTACTTACTTACTTTACAAGTGCGAGTCGGACTCGCGCACCGAGGGTTCCGTACAAATTTGTAGGTATGTAAGTAGTTTATCACGGGAATACATTTTTTTTTGTAATGTGAAACTTCATGATTCTAGGTCCACGGGACTACCCTATAAATTTTGATTCCCTTGAGAGTGTCGAAATATACGTTATCATAAACGGCCGTATCTTTTTTTTTACGTTACCTTAGAAGTTTGATTTTATCACAGCTTCAAGGGACTAGACTTGAGTATATGGTTTTCATTTCAACTCGATACCCCCCGCGTTCCCGCGATAAAGGGTCTTGACAGACAGACAGACGGACAACAAAGTGATCCTATAAGGATTCCGTTTTTTCATTTTAGGTACGGAACCCTAAAAAAGAAAACAAACAGTAAAAAAAACAGTAGGTAGCAAGCAAATGAAAATCTGATAAACTCCCATGAATATGATGTGTGCAAACACAGTCCATCCATTATAATAACAGGATGACTGTCCCATTGATAGCCAAATATTTGTCCGGGTCACGACCCGCCACCCTGCCACCCCACCCTTAAGTAAAAATAGATTCGCCCCAACTAATCATTGCAAATTTTTGACGCACTGTTACAATACACCATTGTATTGTATGGAAAAGGGACCGTTTGAACTATTGTCGAACAGACATTAACATTAATGTGTGGATTTAATTTGAAACAAAAGTTTTTATTTATTAGTTTTGTGATGTCTTGTCGACAACTGGCTGGATTTTTAAGTGTTGTGCATTTTGGAAATGAAATACATATTTTAAAAATTTGATTGTGTTTTGTAATTGGTATTTCAAATGCTTTTCTTTCGAAATAAGTCTCAATAAAATTCAAATACGTTTATGACGTGTCAGGAAATATTATATATTTTTTTTTAAATCATCATCATCATTTCAGCCGAAAGACGTCCACTTATATGATGTAACCAATACTTTGTAATATATATTATTTTGATTTAAAAGAGTGTCCATGGAGATTCTTGCCCGTTCTTCTCCATAGGCACCTAACCTACGCTTTGGAATGGGCAACTAGCTTCATCTTTCTGACTGACCGATGCATTGAATTGAGTTCGAGTCGTCGGTCCACCTTGTGGCAGGCCTTCCAACGTTACGTCTTCCGGACCGCGGTCGCCACTCCAGAACCCATCGGCCATCTGTTCTGCGAGCAATGTGTCCTACCCACTACCACTTAAGTTTGGCAATTCTTGGGGCTATATCGGTTACCTTGGTAACCGAACCGACCGAGCATATTGTTTTAAATACCTAAGAGTAGTTACCTACCTACTAGTAGCAATAAGTTCAGGGGGGGAGGATAGTAGAGAGGAACCTCAATTACCTACCACTCTTTGGGTCCACTTTCTTAGTTTAAGCCGAGGTTGCGCAGAAGAGTGGTCTTTGGCCTTCCTACTGGGCTGTATTTTAATAAAAGGAAAAGAGTCATGCTCTTTATGCAGACAAACTACCTTGCCAACACACGCTGATGCACAAAAGCATAATCTGCGAAGTTCCATATATTTATTATTATATATATAAAACAAAGTCGGGTTAGTTACACCATTTATAACTCAAGAACGGCTGGACCGATTTGTATGATCTTTTATTTGTTGGATTTGTCTTCGCCCCGAATAGCAGAATAATATTAAAACATGGGAACAAAAAAAAAAATCGGAGGCGGTACGAAGTTCGCGGCGGTCAGCTAGTTTATGATAAGCTACCAGTCAAAGTAAGAAAATCAAATCATAGTCTTAAGTTTAAAAGACAGCTGCGAATTTTACACAGAAATGTTATTATTAAACTAATAAACGTTTCGAAGACTTCCTTTTACCCACTTTCTTTTTTACAACATCCATGTGTACCTATTCCTAACTTACATTTCTATCTTTCCCTGTATTACTTATATTTAGAATAGTTTTTTGTATAGGTAATTTAATTTAGTTTTCTGTTTGTACTTTTCACGTTAGATTAATATAGTCTTTTTGTTTACTTCCTTATTATTGAACAGTAAGAGCGGTTTCGCACTACATCCGCTTCGAATCCGAGAAATGCCGGTCCGAAGTGACCATAGTCCTATTTGTATGAGGGGTTGCGCATTAGATCCGAACTCTATCCGTTCGAATTTAGAACATTCCCGATTCGGATTGAAGTTGGATCTTTAATTCGGATTCGGATCGAATGTAGTGCGGAACCGCTCTAAGGGTGTAAAGGGTCCTATTAACATCTTAGAAAAGACCCAAGCCAACCTCACCTGCCCGTGGTGCATCCTGCTGAACAACGAACGAGGCTCTGGCGCAACGTCTACCAACCCGCACTGGACTAGCGTGGTGGACTATTGTCCAAATCCCCCTTTATAAACTTTCAAACCATATTGCACAAGACAGGGAGGTTTGGAAGAAACAAGGGGATGCCTTTGCCCAGCAGTGGGACACAAAGTAGACTAAAAAAAAAAAAATATTGAACATCTTAAATTCTAGGGTGGTAACATTATTTGTTAACCACATGCAGTAACAATAAACGATATTTTCTATCAAAATTATTTCGATAAAGATATTATTTGTGTAAGTTTGTTACTGTAAACTAAATGATTTATTATTAAATAAGCTAGTTTCATCGATGTACAGTCACGAGCACTAATATGTCCACACTTGGCAACTTTAAATTGCGATTTTTTCACGAAATAACGAATGCAACGTTAAACCACGACACTTTACATAAACTATGGCTTCGAAAATACTATGTTCCTAATAATATAAAATTTCATTCAAAAATAAAGGAGAAAATCGCCTTTGAATAAAGCCAAGTGTATACATACTTATGCTCGTGACTGTACACACATAGTACGTCTCGGACCCAAGGAGAAGTTACTTGCGAGTCGCGTCGTTAAGCTGCGAGAGGAATTTGTCGACTTAAGCTAATTTTACTTTAACTCGTCCAACAACTTATAATAGAGTAACTTTGAGATTAATCTATTTTTCATCTGAGTAACAGTACAACAATTTGGGTACGAGGTAAGTAGTAGGTAGGTACGGCTACAAGTTATGTTTACTAAATAAAATCTAAAATTCACTTGACTGACAACAACCTGAGCCGTTGGGTCCGGAAGCATAAAATTTTGTACCTATAGTTTTTCATATATTCCGAAAGTGAGCGCGGACACACTAAGGAAGAATTTTTTAATACTCACCCCCAAAATGGCTTAAAATGACAGTTTGTTGGAAGTTCTTCATTTTATCGATGGGAAATCATAACGGACACTTATGATTGTATGTATTGTGTGTGTTGTGTCATGTTTGCATAATATTTATATCATTATTGTGTGTCAGTGAAACAAGAAGTTGGTTGCTGCAGCGGTGCTATTTTGTAAAAAGATCACCGTGATAACTTAGGTGAAGTGAGCTTACCTAAAGTGAGCTGTCATTCCATCTAATTCTATTAGGGATCGACACTATTGACAGCTCACTATAAGCTCACTTCACTTAAGTTTTCACGGTGAGATTTTTACAGAATATCATTACAGGAGCGTTCGCCTAGTAGTTGCCATATTTCAGTCGCGACATTAGGTAGGTACTGTTTTATCCGAGTGACCCGCGGGTCGCTACTCCCGTTGATAAGCAGTAAATTGCTTTTCTTTCCATTTCTTAAATAACCAGCCCACCCCCTCGCCCCCCGGCTTCGCTCGCCGGAACCAGCACCCCTGCTAAAAGATACGCTCGCATCTCGCAATATTCTTTTACAACTCCTAAGAAAAGTTTAATTACAAACCTGCTTAAAAAGGGCGAAGTCGTGTTATGTTCTAATTATTGTACCAACAATAAAAATACGCAAACGAGTGTATTATACAATTAGACACTTCTCCCCGATCGTTAAAAGGGAAATTTAAATGGAATTTTTATGTCCAGCAATTAAGGATAACGTCGGCGTACTACACATTTTTGTAATTACAAAAATAAGATTCTTGAAATGTAGCGTGAAAAAGAATTAGGGCGAAGTTCGCGGAAAATACTTTGGAAGCTACAAGCTGACAGATGGGATAAGTGAGAAATGTTAAAAACTTGTTTGCTATTTAAATTAATGTCGCAGGGTCATTTGAAACAAGAATATCCTCGTCTACTTGACGCTATGTAGGTATTTACTAATGTAATTGGGTTATTTCATCTGTGGCGTTGTATATCCTCAAAATAGCTCAGTTATAAAAGTTGATGACCGAAACCCAGTGATACCTATAAAATCGTACTGTGCACGTTGCATTAAAAATGTGTACTCAAGTATTAGGTCTTCACTCGGGGCATACGGGGCGTCGGTGTTGGTGTGTACATGAAGATGGAGAACGGTTAAGAAGCCCGAGGGAGTGTCGGATTTATCGCCGCAGCGGGCTGACGAGCGCCCGCGCCTCGCCGCGCCGCGCCGCTCCGTCCGCTCTCGCGCTGATTTATACCGCGCAATCTCGCAAAACTTACTTCACATTTAAATTTTCAAACTGTCTAAGCTGCTCTTAACGTCGACCATATTATCTCATTCGATCGCCTATAAATTTTATGAGCTGACTCGCCTTTGTCGCATTTTAGCTTTGACTTGAATTAATAGTCTCAAGGGACCGTATGCTCTTTGTTTTTATAGCTCCGCTTCAATTCAACTCAAAAATATATGACCGATCAATAAAAATGTACCGCCGCTGACCTCTGTGAGGTCGAAATCGGACAAATCATTCAATGTAGCCAGCCTACTTGTTACTTATAACTGTTTCGCGTGCCAGTATTAAGTAACTGTTATTGTGTTGGGATTTACGAAATGAACAAATCTTGGCGCCTGTTATGAATATCTAATATAAATTTGTAATTCTCTGAGTGTGACACCGATGTTTGTTGCCACAGCCGTCGAGCAAACACTCGTTCCGGTACCACGACACAGCGCCCTCGTACCCTCGCGAGTGCGCGACAAGTTTTCGCCCAACCAGTTCACATTCCTGACGATAACACCCCTTTGATTAAATCTCGTGGACAATCTTGGTACGGAGTCCATCGGCGTAACCCCTCTCATAATTTAGTTTGAAACTTTTTAATTAGCTTTATATTTGTGTTTGCAGATTGAGACTTCGTCTCTCAGTTAGTCATTCGGGTGACTGCGGTTTAGAAGTTACATTATTAATAATATTGTCGAAGGCTTGATGTTATATTCTGTAAGCACGATGTTTTATATGTTTTAACTTTACGATCAAATGGTTGGTTGCCAACTTCTAGGATAGAATATCATTAACGAGTACAGTAACTTTAAGATATAGTATTAGTTGACTGAGTTAAGTAAACAACTGCTGAATGACAAAAAGCGCGATCTCCTCATTTCACCTTATTTTAAGCGGCTAACAGATCGTTTAAAAATAAATTGATCAATTCTTGGACATTAAAAAGAATGTACCTAATTTACTATCCGATTAGTGTTTTTTTTCTGAATGTTTTTATTTTTGTAAACTCTACTTATTTGCCATACAACGTACCAATGCAGGCAATATTTTTTGAGTTACGATGGTAGGTAATTTAACTTAGGAAGAATAATAAACTTGAGAATTGAATTCCTATCGAAATAATGTTAATAACTTTCTGTAGATATTGAGTATCTATCATCATAATATATTCAGTTTATTTATCAATTCTCTAGCCAGGGCATTATCAATTGACATTACGTATTATTGGATCGAGGATTGTAGAAAAAAATCTCAGTGAGCTCAGTGTTGTGACGTAATATGCAAAAGGATGTGTTACATTTATATGTGGAGCGGCTGAGTATCGTGTGTGGTTACCGTTGTCGGCGAGTGCATGACTTGAATCCGATGAGACCAAACTACATTTTATCCGTCAACAAACATACCTGGCCTCTTGTCTTGTTTCTTGACGTAAATGTGATTTAAGACGCCCAACACAAATATTGGAATACGTCTTGTTGGTTTGTACCACACTAATTAGATGGGCCTGGACTATATTCAAACTGAATATTAATGAACCAATACCAATTAGACGTTGTTGGTGAACTCAAATATTCTGTAGAGACACCTAAATGCATTAATCAATGGAATATTTGTCTAGGGATTAAGTTTTGAACACACCTACATAATAAAAATCTTAAATTCATTCACTGACTGAAAACGCAGAGCCTAAACTGCTGGGTCTAGAAATATGAAATTGTATACAATGTTTCCTTATATAACGACCAGTCTTACCAAGGGGTATCGTATTACCTAGTTATTGGGTTGTGGAGGTCAGATAGGCAGTCGCTTCATGTAAAATACTGGTACCTATTCAGCTGCATCCGGTTAGTCTGGAAGCCGACCCCAACATAGTTGGGAAAAGGCTAGGCAGATGATGATGTTTCCTTATGTATAACGAAGGTGAGCTCTGAGGAAGGATTTTTGAAAATGCATCCCCTAAAGGGGTTAACGTTTCAATGGAAGTACGTCATTTTTGCCAATAAGACACACGAACACACGGCTTGTTATTGAAAAAGGATATTTTTGTTAATATTTATTTAACCCTTTCCCTGTTCAGTTTCAGTTTATGTGTTCATCGATGGAAGTGTCGATGAACGACCAAATAAGAAAATAATTTCTAGTAGGTAGGTCTATCTAGCTCACATTTACAAAGAATGACGTCACGCGATTTGTTAGCCCAAAAACTAAATAGAACCCCAGTTGACGAGAGCATATCAGTATCAGATGTATGTACTTACCTAATTCAATGTTTGCTCTCTTTGGGGCGAGTTTTGATGGCAACTGTCGTATCACGTGTTTGACATACTAATTAAAAATACACGTTAGTTAGTTATTTATAAGTAGGCGAACGATATTTAAACTGTTTATTGCATTTTTCATTAAAGGGAGAGATGTAGGAGTAAAATTACGAGTATTGTAATGAAATAATTTGATAAAGGAAAATTGCCTGAAATGAAAATTCTTTTTCATTACAAATATTAGGAAAGGGTTTAAGGGGTTACTGAAGGACGTAGTTAAAGGTAAGCCTTTGCCTTGCAGTAGGAAAATCCAGACAAATAATAATAATTCATATCACATTTCGTCGATATTTGAAATGGCTCCGTTAAGCTTTGTAATAAGATTTATGAGTCGAGATTTTTTCAAATCTTATTGGTATAATTTGGTGGAAAATGAGTCTCCTATTATGTTCACACTTTTCTGATTTAGAGGCGAGCTATGTTATCGAGCGATGTTCGCTGAAATCGCTTGCGCATGATTGAAGACGCTGTTCGTTTTTATTCACCGTTAATCATAAAATTATCCACTTTTGTGAGTACTTAATTGAAAAGTAGTAAGTGAAATTTAAAACGTCACATATGTGAACCCACAGATATAGATATACACCTAGATAACGCAAGAGCAACTACTTCGTGTGTTAAAAATCGCACCAGCTTACGTTCAAAAATCGTAAGCCACCAATTTCGCGCTCAGTCCCGTGTACTGCTGGCTGGGTAAGCGTGAGCGAGAGCGCGAGCTTGTGACGTCATAGCAGGTAGTAAAAAAATGGCACGCTTGGTTTTCATACAGTTCGTGATACTTGCGTTATCTAGGTCTATCTATATCTGTGTGTGAACCAATGTTGGTACCAAATATTCCAAACACCAAGCACATGTTCATGATTTGTTTAACTCACTAAGGGTGGGGTATCATTGCGGCGTCATTTCATGCACGGTTGGCAGTGTTTGTAGAACGCGTAACGCACTCTACTGCTACACTGATTTCTCTGTATGAGCTACCCTTTGCTATACAAAATAATATGACGCTGCTTGTGATATGTACAGATTTGAACTTAACTAAGTAACAAATAACTATTGTTAAGATTATGGATATGTAAAACTAAAAACTTTTGAGGAAAACTTAAAAAAATATGAAGGTCATTCTGAAAGTCATAACCAGATTTTTTACTATGAAAATCAAAATGCACACCTAACTTGTATGTGATTTGAAAAGTTCTGACTTCCGATTATGGATTCTGTTTCAGAGTGAGATTTCTGAAAAGGAATTCATAATTAGAAATCAGAACTTCAATAAGACGACACCGGAGAAGGGCAGTTTGACCCGCCAGTTACTCAACTGAACCGAGCGCTCAACGCATCCTGACAGTCACACCCAACACCTTATTTGACTGGTAAATTCTTCCCTTGCGGTGCAGTGGTAGGGCTAACTCCCGCGGCGCCTGGTTTGCGACCACCCTCCCGCCGGAGTCTGACGTCAAGCAGCCTGCTGTGTTTTGTCGAGGGCGTGGGAGTTCCAGTGCCTTAGGCATCTTCTGGGCACGCTCGTTCCATCATAGACCTCATCCATCGCTTTCCATCAGGCGTGATCCAGGTCAAGAGCGGGCGCATTCAGAAATAAAAAAAATATTAGGAGAGTATGCATTTCTTAAAATTATACGGGTATTGATATTTATTAATGATCGTAGCGCTAATTGATCGACAGCGGTATCACTGATCGCCAGCGCCTAGTCATTCACTTGCAGCAAAGTCACATCTTCGCAACTTTATTCTGAAGGCCAATTCCCGTTTATTTGAAAACGTTCAAAATCTAGTTGCAATCTCATTTCAGCGATCAATGTCAAAAACTTATCAAAAATAAATGTAAAATAAACGTATTTTTGACAGATTGTTACAGATATTGGAATGCGACCGTTCTTCAAAATACGAGAATTGCGCCTCAGGTATTTCACTGAGATAAATGAAGGTATCGTAAAATATGAATTAATCTACACGAGAAATTTTAAATTCATCTGTCTACTTTACATGAGCACATATACATAAATAAATGTATAAATACCTTATTTACTCGCACTGGGCTCGCGTGGTGGATTACGGCCCACTCCCTCTCACAGAGAGGAGGCCCGTGTCCCAGCAGTGGGAACATTATAGGTTGATTATGTACAGTCAACAAAAGAGATAAGTATGCAGGATCGTCGGATATAGTTGAAGTTTAGTAAGAAACCGATGGGTGTTGTCGACTGAAATTTAATTTGATAAATGAGCTGTTTGTTTTCTATTAATAAAAATAAATTTTATTCGAAAATATCCATTGGTTTCTTACTAAACTTCAGCTATATCCGACGATCCTGCATACTTATCTTTTTTGTTGACTGTACCTTATCTTCCATGATTTCCTCAATTTCACGAAGTATCAATTGTTGAAACTACATAAAATAGTCCTTTAGAACTAGATCAAAAAGGTGCGACATGCTTCAAGATCAGCAACACGTTCAAGCGTGTCATCCCAAATGAAGCACAAACTTGAATCTTTTTTTCAGGTTGTAAGTACATTATACCTACATAAATAACAATTTACAGTACGAACAATTAAGCATTCCCTGACTAAGTATTGGATGAAATTAATCGAAGTTCGGATTACGGCCACCGGGGCTTTAATCTGCTCAGACGGTATCAGGGCGCGGACTTGTTATCTGTTTAATGTCTGGTAAACAACGGGATCAAGGGATAAGGAACGTCCTTTCATACGGTACTGGCCCTCTGGCGTCTGGATTAGTGCGCCTTCCACTGACGAAGATTGCCGCTCACGTATTACATTTTACGCGAATGTGACTCTGTATGTCTCTGTGTAACATATAACAAGTTCAGCAAACTTGAAACTATTCTGCTTTAGTTACACAGAGTATTTCGTGAACGAAGGCAAGGTGTCTGAATATGCTGAATGCCCTCTGAACTCCGAAATCACGTTCGTATCGAAGTGCTGTTAGGTCTACCTAAACAATTAGAGAGTGGGGCTCAACAGGCTTCGGTGCGTAATCGCGCCGTACCCTAACACTTGGAGAACTCGTAATTGTCCACCGGATGAGGCAGCGTCTCAATCGGTGTCGACTTAAGACTCCATGCAAATTCAATTTCGTGCCCAAGCCAACCTACACGTAAGGCCAACCGAACATATTATTGCTGGATTTATCTTTATTGCAGCCGTAGAACACTCCAACTAACTTCGACTGTCGAACTTGCGCCATTAGTGAAGACACCGAGATACAGGATTGTTTTGTTAGGGGCGGAGTTGTAAGTCTTATAGCTTTTAGTGCTAGCGTAGGGCCCGATTGTTTAATCTAAGGTGTTGTTTTGGGGTTGGATCTTGGATGGGTTAGTGTATTTTTTAAGGATGAACTACTGACGTATCTAAATCTAAATAAGGATAGCAGGAATTTAAAAAAATCTTAGATTAATGTTTGCAAGGTTTTTTTTATTATTTCTCTACATGATTAACTGAAATTTCAAAGATGTCACGGTACCTGCGGTCCCCGTCCCATCTCTTATCTTCGAGTGCGTATACTTCATCGGGTTCTATCCGAAATCGTCCGTATTATTAATATTGTACAAAAAGACAGGATGTTTACAGTGTTATTGTCAACTGAGATTCAATTTATAATAAAATAGAGCGACAAAAAGTATGAGCGAGTGCGTCGAGTACCTCACTGTTATGACATAATACGCGCAATACCAAACCATAATACGGGAGACGCACAAAAAGACATCGCTGCCGGACTCGACAAAAGTAGACGTCACGAGCTAATCCACCCGTAAAATGTCCCAAATCGGTACAAAAAGCGGCCGACAAAAGTGTTGTTGTATAAACGTAAAATGAAATTTAATAAACATCGAACAATGGGACCGGTTGTAGATATTTTGTGAAGATAGTGAATGGGAGATAAGCTGGCAAAAGGTTTGCAGGCACCGCGTATGTTTGATGTCGCCTCTCGTCGCCGGAGCGTGAACGGTTTAAGAGCAAAATTGCACGAACGCTAGTGGCATCTGTTAACTGAGCACTCCGCACAAATAGATACTTTTAATTTTGCAGATGGAATGTCATTGAACGACTTCTATTCAATAAAAAATGTATTGAACGAGTGCCCACTGTTCTAGATGAAAATATTTTTATTTCCTATTCATTCAAATTAAAACGAATAAAGAATAACAATAATTGAATTTAATTATCTTATTCTATAATTTACTGTCAGCCTATAATGTTCCCACTGCTGGGGCACAGGCCTGCTCTATTCGAAAGGGAGTGGGCTGTAATCTACCATGCATGCGGGCCCAGCGCGGATTGGTAAATGTCACGTGTCTTCGATTTCTTGGTTCTAAAACATGCCGGTTGCCTCACGATATTTTCCTTCACAGTTTTGAGTTTTATTTTTTTTATTCTACTGTCTTAAACCACCAGAAGGCCGCAGGAACCCGTTGGATGCGAGAAGCACAGAACCGGTCGAAGTGGAGGTGCTTGGGGGAGGCCTATGTCCAGCAGTGGACGTCTTTCGGCTGAAATAATGATGATGATGAAACCACTAGACAATATTTTCTGTTTAAAGTATAATCATTGACAGCGCGGAAAAAGAAATTCTGGAAGAATTTGGGGGAGTATTTTGCGCAGCAGTAGGACAGCACAGTACAACAAAAAAAAAAGAAATCATTGACAGCTTTGTTTTGGCTACTGCTCAGTATATAATGGTGACCTTTTGTGCAAAGCTTTTGGTAACTGAACATAATGTGCCTGAAAATACGAGTAGGGATAAAAGCACTGCACCAGATAAACTAGTTCAGATAATTTTGCTTGGTATATTGAATATAATTCGCGAATCAGTGGGCAGAAGCGTTATCATACACCCACAATTATTATCCATTGACCGTATTAGCACAGTATAAAAACATGTGGATATAGACTGTGGTATTAGTTTAGTCTGATAGGTAATTTTATTGATAGTAGTTTATTAAGACTTAGTTCCGCCTTCAACTGACTGATTTCTAAGAATAGTCATGATTTTTTATATAGTTTTACTTTGTGTAAAGCTATCAACTAGGTAGGTACTTACTTGTCTAGCAATAAATAAAGTTTTATTCCTTTAATGTGTGACAAGTTAGTCTGTCTGTATTTTTATTGTTTCTGCCCACTGTATGTACCTATACTACACACAAATATTGGAGAGAAAGACGAAATAAATACTAGCTGAATTCCTGAATATATAAGCCGGAATACGGAAATTTTATTGAATTACGAGTTCAACAAGACATTTAACAGATACCTATAATGATAGCTGTAATCATTCTCTTTAGCAAATAAAATAATTAATTTCGTTCAAATCGCGCAATCATCCCAGAAGTGTATTAGGAGATAAGTATCAAACGTTTCTATTTAACTTCTCTCTCGGGCGGAAATTCCCCGAGCGCCATATTGAAATGTTTATAATTAAATTACATAAAGACGAAGAAAATTAATTTCACAGTGCGAAGTGGCGAGCGCGCCGCGCCTCGCTCGCACAAAAGCGGAAGCTGGGCTCAAAGGAGCCTGGCAGCCTCCGCTCGCGAATTTAATTTTCTAGATGTTTTTGGAAATTGCCGAGGAGTTGAATAATCACGTTATAACTTAACGGTATTAAATTTTATACGTTAAAGTGTTAATATTTCATTTTCAAGTTTAATTTAATTAATTCCAAAGTTAGGATTCGTTGGAATGGCGGCAGCGTGGATGGCTTTCGGTGATATTTCTGAAGATTTAATTGACTTATATTTTATGCTGATGAAGTCATTGACTAAATCATTAAATACTTAAATAATGTTAGCATAGTTCATTCTTAGGTCATTTAGTTTGAAGTAGTTCACCGAGTATTTATTCTTTGAAGGACATACAAATTATAACCCACCTGTACGATAGGTATGCTTTGGATAATGAGAATTCAAGTTGGGAATGAACCTACAACTAATTTTAACAAGTCTCTCCAATTAGACGAACTAACATTATCAGAATCAGACTTTAGTGCTATACAAAATACTTGCTTATAAATACTAAGTGTGTTTGAAAACAAATCTGGATTGAATACTTTTTCTTTTAATTTAGGATATTAAAACAGAGTTTAGTGATCTTGTTACCACATAAACATTTCTATCTACTTGTGTTTTTTTTTAAATAGAAATACTCTAATAATTCTAAACTGATCACAAACTATCTCAAGACGCATCTCAACAGTGTTAGCCGTGTGTAGCGACTTCCGTGAGGCAGCGGCGCCTCGCGCGACGAAACAAATTGATGTACCTAAATAATTATTAATGCCTCACGAAATTTAATTGGAAAAGTTGAATTTGTATCGCGCTCACGGCGTAGGTGAGCGATTTGAGTCGCGACGCGCCTGCGACTGTTTACGAGATAATTAATCTCAAAGTATTTACTGCTTTAATCGAGGCACTCACGCCTGATGGGGAGCGAATAACTCGCGTATGTAATAACGTTGCCTCCTATGTCGATACGTCTATCTATAATACCACATTGTGTATTTGCTGGTACCTATAGTGTTTTAAGTTGTTCTTTAATGATTGTGTGTTTTTCTCAGTTTTCTTGTTCCTAGCCTAAGTAGATTAAGTTATCAGACCTACCTACTACCATCCGATGTTTAACAAAAATAATCCGATACAGTGACATAGGTTCCTACTAATTATTTGTTTTATTCCCAAAGTACACAAGCACCTATAACTACCCATTTCCCCCGTTTGCTATCAAAGTGCGCGCTTTTCATAACATTTTTAAAGAATTATTATCTCTCATTGCTACGAAAACGTAGATACAGCCTACTGATAGGCAAAATGTAAACTAAAACCATATTCTGAATCATTACAAAATATTTTAATCATAGACTAGAAATATTTAATAGAAAACTAATAAAAAACGCGACTTTGTTTCTCTTCAGCAATTTTCATTAATCTATTCGACAACAGGTGGCGCTAGGTGTATAGTCTACGGCGGATTGCTACGAAGTTTTAGTTCTACGACATGCCGTAGCTCAGTGGCGCCACTCTCTAACTGTGAGAACATGAATTATTTATTGTTATAGCTAGGTATTATTTCCTTGGAATTATTATGATATAAAAATATAATCAAGTAACTGTAAGTGAGATATGAATTACATGAGTTAAAGTGAGGAATTAGTGTTGTGTAGCGGTGGTATCACGATCTGGCGTGGTACTGGCACTCGACAGGTTTTGTTTGGCATGGCACAGCGCATGGGCCGTTTAAGCTAATTAACAATAGATCGAAACCGACTGCAGCAACAATGAAAAACGAAGAATAAATGTCAATTTCACAAACGACGAGGAGGGTTCGGCTTTAAATCGAATTCCGTTTAATAATAGTACTGCGTTAGAGTTGAATGCACTCTTGATAGTGCGATAGTTTATTGTATTTTAAACGTTTTGATATCAGAATTTTTTGAACATTTAATGAACAATTTTATGGTTATGGGAGATTGGACAAAAACGGTGTAAGAACCGATAGAAATGGGGTTCTTAGGTAGTTTGGTACCTATATTTGTTTAGTACGAAGTATGAAGACAAGCTTTTTTTATTTTGACGTTTTCAATGAACTGATTTTTCACTTTGTGAAAAATGAAGTAAGTACTTATTTATAATTTAAGGGAAAAATAGTATGGAAATTGAGGAACATTTATATTTCCTGTCATTGGACCAAGTTATTAGAAGATCCCATAGAAAATCGACCTTCAGTCAAAAAAACAAAAAGTAGTTCTAATCAATCTTAATTAATTAGGTACAAAAAAAATGTTGTCCAATCAAATCAGGTCTATTTAAAGACAACTTTCTTTAAATAAAATAATTCAAGAAGGATAACCTTTTTTATTTATTATTAATGTTGTTTACAAAACAAATTCAATAGCGATGGTACATACCTATACCTACAGAATTACAAAAAGTTCTTTTTTTGGTACCTGGGAAGTAGAACAAAAAAATTTAGGCAACCTAACTTTTTCTTGTTTCTTTTGCTCCTTACCTACTCTAGCCAGACTAAAATAATAATTTTGCGAGAGATCAGGGGGCCTAAAACGGCCAGTTTAGCAGAATCATAAAAGGATAACATTATTAATCATAGTATGGCGAAGACAGACCGTGTTTTTCTTTTTTTCGCTGCGCTACGTAGGTAGGTATAATCAAAGAGATTGGGATTGGATTTGGATTGGATTGATTGGTATTTTAGCGCAGACAAAAAAAAAATTCAACAACAATGGGATTTGATACGATTAACTTAACAGTTAACTGTCCATTATGATTCATAATGTTATCCTTTTTTGATTCTGCCAAAGTGGCCTTTTTAGCCCCGCAGATTTACTTACTAATCTAAAGTTAGATGGTTCTCGAGTTACAAGCACGCTATCAGACAGACAGACAGAGAGACGATGTGTTTTATAATATTTAGAATGTAGAAGGTTAAGGATTATTTATGACTAGCTCTTGCCCGTAAATTCGTCTGGGTTCCAGGATGAAAATTAACCTATGTCTTTCTCCAGGTCCCAGGCTACTTTTTTGTAAAATTTTGTAACGGTCGGTTCAGTGGTTTAGGCGTGAAAACAGAACGGACAGACAAAGTAACTTTCACATTTATGATATTATTTAAATGGAAGTATGGATTATTCAGTAAGCAGTACCCAATAGTGTTACAATAAGAAAAGTTTAAAGAGACTATTTAATTAAAGTTCCAAATGCTTAAAACGAGAAAATGTCGCAGAGAATCGGATGGCATTTTTAAAAAGCTCGCCACCTCAAAATAAACCATGGGCTATTTAGTGTCGGAATAGAATCGGATGAGTCCCCTTGACCGTGGAGCCCGATAAGGATCTGCTCAGTGAATTCGTTCATTTAAAGCATAAATGAGTCGGAATTGGTGAAAAATCTCGTTGAGAAAGCGAGTGCTGGGCTACTCGCATCTACTTATAGGGACGTGGTACAAATAGGGGTGGAGTGTAACTGCATATGCATTTGATTACCTACAATTGGTCGTTTATCTAAGCTAAGTTAGATATGATATTAAAGATATGATCATTAGTATGATTTTCCAGATAGAACGTGCGGAACATATAAATTGTGACCATTGTACATTAAACCATCAATTTAACAACTGGGAACTCCTTTATTTTTTGCAAATTATTGATTCTTATTTCTTATTGCGCACGATCTATTTGGAAAATAAATTATCTCAGGATATGTGGTTAAGTTCTTGTTCTACCCGCGTTAGGTAATTGATTATTTTTTCTCGAGAATATTTTTCTGCTACCTCATATCTTGTTGTTGAGCATGTTCCCCTTTTATTTATAAACGTCGCTTAAGGTTAAGTACTGATTAGATACTGTTTAACCCCGTTATGTGTAAAGTTTTGGTACTTTAATTTTTTTGTGTAAGTACCTACTGAGTGCTTTTGTTTGTTTTCTTACCTGTCAAAAAGAGTTAACTTACATAATGTGGAGACAGAGATTAAAACAGAAGACAAACTTGCAGGGAATCGAGGAGCCTTGGGTTCAGGGGATCAGACCGGAATAAATCAATATTATCAACCTATGCTCTCTAATATCAATATTTTGCTGAAAGTAAGTATAATTATGTTTCTAAGTGATTTTCTTTTTGAGTGATAAATATTCTTTATCCTCATTTGATATTCATGTAATCCATGTTCGTGTATACAGTTTGTAACAGCTGTTTTGTATTTTCGCGCAATCGCTAAGGTAAGAATTTATCGTATCTCACACCCAGATTCATCAAAGCTTCAATTAAACTATGATTTAAAATGATGTTTAGTGTTTAAAAGACGAAGAGAAGGTTTTAGCGACAATAAACTAGGCAGCTAGATGCTTTAATAAAATCTAAAAGGTCCCTACATAAAGGTAGAGAGTGTTCGGAAGCTGGATAGTTGACACCATTCAGAGCATTTTAAGCCATACATGTCGTAGACGAAGTATGTTTTTTTATCTTTTTCGCAGTTAAAATTGGTATGTTATTTTTGATTAAAAGTTTGCAGATAAAAAAAAAATACTTCGTCAAAGACATGTATGGCTCTAAATGCTGTAAATGTGTGTGTGTAAACTATCAGTCCCTTATGCCTCGGTCACGAAAATAACGCCACGCTTGAGGCGTCAATACGCTACAAGCGTCATTTCTAAGCGTCAAAAGCAAGGTCACGAACTTCAAATATTCGCCTGTAGCGTGTACGTCGGTGGGGGAATGCATCAGATACAGCCGGCGACCGCTACCGCCGGGTACCGCTTCTATCGGAGTGCATGGAGCGACTGTTTCGTGCACACTGTGGAATTTTCTCATACAATTGTTTTCGACGCTCATAAAAAACGCCCGTCGGATCATCCAACGCTCGTGCAAATTCGCTCGTAGCAAATTTCGCTGCTGCTTGCAGCGCTACTTTGTGGCCTTGTAGATAATTGACTATACATTTGTTTTTGACGCTCGACGCTCACGCTTGCAGCGCAAGGCGAATTCGCTTGGAGCGTCGGATTTCGTGGCCCTCGGGTTAAAGCTTTGCACTCAGCTTCCAAACATCCTGTATAATATGTATAACGCGAATAAAGATTTATATAATTCCCAATTACATTATTTTAATATGAAATACTCTAGCTCACAGTAAAAAAGTAAGAACCACTAATTAAGCAGGTACAATGAACAATAAAACTTTAGTGCTTATCAAGTTCTGCGAAACTGAACATAATTAAAGTGGACAGATGTATGTAAAGTGTTGTGAAGCAGCTGAAACATGTAAAGTTACATTAAAGTTAACACGGTCTAGTATGAGGAGAATAATTGCCGGCCGGGGGTGCTCGCACCAATGATTCGAGTATGAGGAACCGAGCCCTCCCTGGCTGACCACTGCCACCCCGTTGCTAGGCAACCAGCCGCCGCCTAATCATCATAAACAGATAACCCGCCATCTTTGATAAAGCTCAACAATATGATTTTCTTGTGATGTCGATGATCTTTGTTCTGAAAAGTAATCTTATGGCATATGGTGCTTGAAAGTATAGATGTAAATCATTTTAATGGATCTAGTAATGTGTTTTCATGTGTTTTTCTTTTCAATAAAACATCATATGCCACTCGGTATACTGAAACTATATCAAAATTTCCGAAATCTCAGGGTTTTACAAGATTAAACATCTATACTTGGTGATTGAAATACATCTTGGGGTAAAGTTATCAATATTATACTTTAACACAAATTTACTATATGTTTTACTCTAAACGTTAGTGTGACGGTTATGAACTGACACCCATAGGTGTACTTTATAGTAGATATATCAAACAAGTTAAATAATAATACTTTTGTGTTTTTTAGTTTGTCCTAAGAAAAACTCAAACATTCTCTTAAGCCAGCCAAAGTCAACGATATTTATAACGTAATGTAATCCTTTCAGTTGATCGTTTAACCCCCCCATTTAAAGTTTAAGCCGTCTGAATATTTTACAAATTTCAAAGAGATGTCAATCGAGTGTTTTATTTTGCATAGGGCTTAGCGCAGAGTCGCAGGGGTGCGCGCCTCGCGAGTACATTTCGATGTATGTCGTTTGTTTGTCGTGCCAGCGTCGTCGGCGTCACTCGTACCGCAGCCCTTGCACCCAAATATTGCACTTATTGTTGACAGAATATCAAATTACTTTTTGATTATGTACAATAGTGTGTGCTGTTAGAAAATTTAATGTTGGGAAACTTTTTTCTATACATCAATTTAGTGCCGTTTTTTAATCAAATAAAGTTATTGGTCGAACTGTAATAAAAATATTTTTGCATCCGGTTTTTAACAGAGTTCTATTATGGGGTCAAAGATATTCTTTGAGTCAACAATAAAAGAATTTCCATTTAAAAGAAAAAGTTGTTGATGTTGAATCTAATGCTATGAATTTTAATCCATTGATATCGAGCATGTTTGAAAGAGCAAACACTATGTCACAAAACGGTTTCAAAGCGGTAATGGATGCATGTCTTGTCGGCCATTGTCTTAGCTAGGGTAATCGCTTCCGTGAGAGTAAGGACGGCGCGGGCGGCGGTGGTGCGGCGGCCATCGAGCGGCCGATCCGACAGTTTCAATTTGTATGCCGACCACCACCGGGCCCGAGTCGCCCACCCCGCACGTTCTCACGCCACTTCTTCATTTAAACTAATTATTATTTTAGTTTTTAACAACTGACACATGTTCCGCTGCTAACAATTTATTGTAAATCGTCCGCCGTGACTTTAATACAAAGAGATTTAATCATGTGAGCATTTTGGTAATAATGTAATTGATATTTCATTAGTGTGTTAAAATGTATGAAACCGGTTGGACACTTTCTTGTAACGGTGCCATAATAATTACAATTTGTTCAACTTTTTTAAGAAGTTCTTAAACTGAAGGCGGTTGTTTATCGAAGCCGTATTAAAAAGCAAAGTGGTTGAGTTTGTCGTATAAGGTCATGCCATTACAGCCCATTATCATCTATTCTAGGGAACTTTCACGTTCACTGTATTTTGTGCCTCATCTGTGCTTAGTCTTGGCTTCTTGTGGCGTTGAAACAAGAGCGGCTACCTTTTGAACGCGACCGAAAAAATGGATAAAGTGAGTTAAGACAGAAGATGAATGAACAAAAATTGCGAATAGCGGGTGAGAGACGTGCCACAGCAGGCACGCTTCACCACCTACCTATTCAGGATGTGTCGGTTATGGTATCGATCTAATGATCCTATCCCGATTTGGCGGTACTTCGAAATACGACTTTTTGTCGTTTTTCTTGCATCCGATGTGGCTGTCCGCGAACGGGACGTCATATAACGGCGATAACAGGTATTCAATGTTAAAATCATATTCATTTTCTATTTTTGTAGGATGATGTTTATAAGTCGACGCTAGCGGTTATAATGAACTTTAGCTATTTAGTTACGGTGTACCGTTATGCACCTACCTAATTAAAATAGCAACAACATTGTTTTACGAACAAAAGAAAAACATTGGAAGTCTTGCAATATGCCTATAGCAGTAAACTTTTTAATATTTTCCATAGAAACCTAAGGGCCGAATATAGACCCTTGGGGCACACCACGTCACTTTGGCAAAAGCATTCGACTCCCTATGACATAAAATTTTAATAAGCTCCGCATTTAAGTTTTGAATATTGTTTCATCTTTCCCTGAGTAATGAAGAAATGACATGAAAACTTCGCGCTTATGCTCATTTTTATAAATTAAGATTAATTAAAACAATTCATAATTAAGTAATAACATTTCATAGTAAAATGTAAAAATCTACTCTACTTAACATAGTCCAGCAGCAAAGTAAGTATTAAAATAAACGAGTTGTTTATGCAAGCATTATAAGCGGTACATAAGTGTATATTGCGAGAATCACATTAGAAGCATTAAAATCCTCCTTGCATTCGTTAACCGCGGCTGTGTATGGCAAAATATGTGCACCGACTCGCTCTTGCTATTCGCTCCGTATGATTTTCAGAAATGGCCACAGCTTATAGGCAGTAAGGATACAATATTTTTATGCGGTGCGTTTTTCCTTAGTGGTTGTTTTTACGACCATTACCGTATCTAAAGTAGGAAAATCGCTCGAGATGCTACATTCTAATGATGGCTCGCAAGTGAGCGCGTGCGCCGGTACTCTTCACGTCGTCACAGGGTTGTCCAATGTGATTAGTCTTTATTTAAAAAAAATATTTTATACCAGCAATAAAAGATTTAAAACAACCTTTCAACTGTTAATGCAATACATAATAATATATATACATACACATATATATATATACAATATAACATACAATGAAATTGTTTTTGTTAGATAATTTGTAATCGAGGCACTTTTGACATTAGAAATATTACAAAACATTTCTAATGCGAATGGGCCTCGATTACCGATTTAAGACTTTCGAATAAATGAAGACACAATTGACCACTATAACGATTGGTATATTATTCACGTCTGTTGATAATACTGAATGACGTAAATACAGTCAACCACACGTCATACTTAAATATTCATTTATTGCGACAACAATTTCCTCGAAACTGTTACTTTACTAGTATATTAGTTACTAGTGTAAAAATTACAATTCCTAATATTTCCTGTTTCTTAAAAACAGGTACTGGACTAATAACTAATAGTAGCAGACGAATACAAAATATTAGGCTGGCTTGGCTGAATACACATAATACCCATGCCTCTTTACTTAGATATTAAAAAAAATACAGAAAAAGTTCCCGCCACTTTTGGAATCGTTTGATTTTGTCTTTTGCACACTGGCGGTAAAAGCGGATTGTTTTATTTAAAGTAAATTAGAAATGTTTTGTAGTCTAATAGGTTTCGAGAAATAGGGCCCATGAAAACAAAGTCATGTCGAAGCAGTATGAGCGGTTTTCAAAATTTAACTGTTACCAATTTTATCACGGAAAATTTAATAACGGATGACTTTCTAAAAACAGCGTTTATAATTCAACCCCGAATAAAGAGGTTAAATTATATGGTAAAAATCATTAGTGCCTTACACTAATGATTCACGTTAACCCTAGGCAACTCGCCACACCTTACAGATATAACACATACTACAAATGACTCTATGTATCGAGAATGGAGGGGTATAATCAATATTAATGCAACTATGTTTGTAGTCTGCGTCGTACTTACTCTACTGAAATTTTGCATATGATAAAGTTTTTCATTTTTATTTTTATGACAGCTGTGAACGCTATTCAAAAATTAAGTATTTGCTGGCATATTTAACTTCGGTATCTCTTCGGTCATACGAACCATCATCACCTGCCTAGCCTTTCCCCAATTATGTTGGGGTCGGCTTCCAATCTAATCGGATGGAATACCAGTATTTTGCATGGAGCGACTTTCAACTCAGTTACTGGGTAACACGATACCCCTTGATAATACTGGTTGTCATGCAGACTTTCTTGGCCTTCTGACTATCCGTGATTACTGTCAGAGATCTAAGAATGACAGCCGGGTCTATCGACTTAAACGTGCTTTCCGAGACACGGAGGGATCTCGAAATGTAATGGATGGTCACCCATCCGGGAACCGACCGCGGCTAGCGTAGCTTAACCTTCTATCAACACATGCGGCTGCATGTTATTATTAGCCAGACATGTTTTTGAACACGAACGATATTACTTACTGCAACCTATTATGAGGGGCTAAGAATTGGAGAACGTGGTGTGGGCCTGGCAAAAATGTCCTGTAAAGGCGGATACAGACATTGTGAGGCATGCGCAGCGCACGTTCATATTCGCGGTGAGGCACGTGCTTCCACATCACCACGAATATGAACGTCCACACGTCGACTCGTAATGTCTTATCTGCCTTTAGAGGAATATTCGCGAGTGGACCGGGGTCACGAGTGCTGCTGCGCTGTTCCACCTCGCAAAGGATCAGAAGAAATATTCGGAGGTTAGGTAAGGCTGCCGTCGACAACATGCCGCTCGTGAATTTGAACACCGTTCACACGAGCGACACGTTGTCGACAGCAACAACCGACGCGTCGACGAGACAGCGGCCTTCGACGGGTGTCGACGGATGCAGTTGCCCCTGTCGTCGACGCGTGTCACTCATGTGTATGAGCACTAATTGGGGCACCGGAAGACGAAGAATCGTTGAATCGACAAGTCGCTTATTCAACCATTCACATTAGAGTCTCGTAAAATACATTTGATTTTACTATTTTTAGAAAATAAAAAGATGCAATAACAAACAGAATAGATAAAACCAGATAAACTTTCCACAGTTTACCATAAGTAGAAAATGTTAAGTTAGTGTAAAAATAATCAGAAAACATTTTAATGAAAAGCTAGAAGAAACAGTAACTTTAAAATGGCACTATGAAACAGGAATAATTTCTTGTTTATGTACTCTTGGGTAGTGTTATGACAGTTGTGCATATTTGGTGTTTCAATCTCTATGCTAAGAGCCATGCAAGTCTGACCAGATGCGCATCCGGTGAAACTTAGTAGAATAGTTAATGTTGTGGGGAAGTAGTTATGCAAGTAGCCTGGTAAGTACAAGTAGCACATTTGCGTCAAGAAAACCGAGATGTGAATTGATTAAAAATTGAAACGCACTTCGAGGCTGTCAACATCCACACATCACGACCTGCCACTACCATATTAAAGAAAATAACTAGACTGACCACTATTCACAGTTTATGATTTGCGTCACTCACCGAGTTTATTAGATTAATCTATAAGGCAGCTGTGACTTGTCAATGTATTTTATTAGGACATGAATCGGCCATGTTCGCATAAATGTAATTATTTACAATCTGGTTGGATTTTGATATGCGTCTCTCGCCATATTGACAACCAACTAAAGGAATTACTATGTAAATCAACTCTATGTAGATGTGGATTTCTAAAAGTTACACATAGATCACTATAATTACACGGGCAAAAAATTTGCATAAAACATTTTGCATCTACATAAAAAATAGAATTAGCTGATGTTGAAAAAACTGAACATAACAAAATAAAGTAAGTGGAAGCGTTTAGCGAGCTAATTTGAAGGAGTCGGCGGGAGTGTCGCAAGCGATGGCATCTTCACGGCTCACAATAGTAAACAAATGTGTCGCGCGGGCGCAATTACACTGGCGGCGGCGCTGCGCGGGCGCTGCGCCTGCGCCGCGTCACGCCGACCGACGGCGAATCGCGCACATCACGCTTTGCTCCGGACTTATGCTAATGGCCACCGGACCGCGTAAATTGGAGTGAGTTTGCTGCAAAACAAAATGGGTCCGCCTCTTTATCTTATTACTGCAGCTTTTGCCGTGACCGAGCCTCCTAACTATGTTCGGAAATGAGTTCTATGCTATTCACCGATGGCATATTTTCATACGTGGGAAACGCGAGGAGTCCCGGTCGGACAGTAAACCCGCAGATTGGCGAAGTGAAACTTGAATACAAAAACTAACGCGGTAAGGAACGTGAAACCGATTAAAAGGCTGCATCACGATTTTGTATGCACTTTGCACTCATTCTATCCTGTGAGGAAAGTACCGGCTACTCTACCGATACATTGATTTTCTGTGTTTTGTATAGATTAGTCAAAGGCGCCTTGTAATTAAGGTGCTTTCGTTCTGTGATTATTCTTTAAGTTTCTTTTCTTTTGATTCAGTGAGTACAATCTCATTGTATTCTTTTGTTTAAGGCGAGGTAGAGGCAACGGTCAACATCGTTACTGCCGATGAACGGGCACAAAGAAATTCTGCCATGTTACCGATGTTTGTAGGATCCAATTTCAAAAATGTTATAAGCGCTAAATAGTGTAACTAATGCTGTGTTTTTTATAACCACACAGAATCCATCAAGTGGAAGTGAAGTAGCGTGATGATTGAATATTCATCCGTGGATCAACAATAATAGATCCCATCAGTGGCTGGTATGTGGCATCACATTTAATATAATAAGAGTTCAATACATCTCACCGTGAAATGTGTCGATACAAAAACTTAACTAACTATAACTGCTAACGTGTGAATCGTATTAAAAAGCTGTTTAGTCATTCGACTTCATAAATAGGTGGCATTCGATTTGTCGTGATTAAATTTCGTCCATTAGGACACCGTTATATTGATCGGAGAATGTATTCGGATAATGTGTCTAATAATCCGGCAAATAGAATTTGGACAGTGATATCACTCGTCCGCACTGTTATCTATTATAATTTAATGTTATCCGCTTGCAGGTTGCTGATAAGTAGCCCGAATAACTTCATGAATGTACTTACCTAATAGTTTGTTTTCAGAACTCAGTTTGTCCGATTGCTATTCACATGAATTGTTCAATGTTCCTTCTAAATTAGGTAAATCAAAAAGCAGCTCTTTGTCCCCTTAAAATACGACTTCTGTTGAAGTGAAGTTTACAAATATCAATTTCCGTATTTTTTTCATCCATGACTTGCTCTTTATAATATGTAGTAGTTTACTGAAGAAAGTATAAGACATAAATTGAGCAACAAACTAAACAAATGCTCTAACAGTATGTTTACATTCTATTGTTGCAAAATGGAGTCACTCCACTAACAATCGTTCATATTGAATGGCCGGATATGTCCGCCTTGAAATTAGCGTGGAAACAAGAGAAAACCTTTAGAAGCAACTCCTTTATTATATTTAAAACGTTTTAAATTGAAGAAAGGTACTGGACTAATGTGTTTCACTTGTTCGACGTAGCTTTACACAAAAGCTTTCGAATTTTTATGTAGTTATTGCTAATGTGGTCCAGGCAAATGTTTTAAAAGGAAATAATTAGACAAAAAATATTCAATAAATTATTTATTTAATAAAGTTTAAATATTTACCTAATGAGCATTATTACAGGGCCATGTCTGATAACTTGATTCCACCTACAATTAGCATAAGCATAATCAGCCTCTAATGTTCCCACTGCTGGGACATGGGCCTCCTCTCCTGCCTTCGGGGAGCGGGCTGTAATGTAGGTACCACGTGGGCCCAGTGCGGGTTGGTAGATGTCTCATGTTTTGTTTTCCGACCTACAAAGAAACATTATTATTTTTCAATGTTAAGTCTGATCATATTAGAATATTGAAGCGAATATCACCTACCCGTGGATCCACCGCGAACAAGAAATAAAAGTCGTCCGAGAATCCTATTACAAAACGCATTTCACATACAAATGCCTAATTTCGGGGTAAAGTACGCACATTATACAGGCGGGTTCGCATTTAAATTATTCCAGCGGATCGTTTATAGGCCATAACCGAATTTGGGAATTAGCTATAAAACAACATTTGATACGGGCGGGCGCGGGCGGTTTGCAATTTGAATGTTTCACCCGTTTCAGATCTCATTGGGTTGCGTGGCGCGTCCACCACGTTATCTATCCTCGCCGTGTTGTGAGACCTGCGCCCTGCCACCCTCCACCACCTGGCTGGCACCGGGACCCTCATTTATGACCACTGTTAATATGAAAAATAGTTGCTAACCACCTAAATGTCTCAGTACCAACCCAATAATTTTTAACAGGAAAACTGAAAGCAAACAGAAAGCAAACCACGGGACGGGAGGAAATACCTAAATATAATTATCGAACGAAGTAGGTATCTTAGTTTCAGGGCTTAACAGTCACATGATAGATTAAATCTTCACACCTGATATTGATGTGTTTCCTATTACAGTTGCGCATAGAAAACATACGATTTATATAATTCACGATTGACTGAACAATTACGTACCAGCGTACATTAGAAGTGGGGCTTGTCACGTCAAAGAGTCGTCGTTAAGTAGGTAGACGCCAATGGCTGCGGAGCCGTGTGAATAGCGAACCCCGGCATTAAGTGGAGCAAGCAATTTTGCAAATAAAACAATAATGATAGTGCCTGTAATGATGTTTCCTTTAATTTTATCTGCGTCGTGACCCACCCGCTGCAGCTGTGGTAGATCTATCGTCTGATGTAATCTAAGTGGGAAATTCGCTCCATATGCATTTGAATTTTCTACATAAGGCCCATGGTTTTTGAGAGGCAGTAAGATAGTCCGAATTATGCTGTCAGGTGGTCAGGAGTCTGGATTCACCAATTTCATTGCAAATCATGCACTATCATTAACTATAGAAGTTTTTATTTTCAATCTCATATCATAGAAAAGATTGCATAGGTTCTTAATAGTTGTAAGTTCAGTTAAAAATTGCTGTTATTTTGCGTCGGGCCCTCGGGCGCCGTCAGTCGGACGCGCTGTCCGAGTGCCCGTGTCTGTCAGTCCGTCGCGTCAGTTCTGCTCATTGCATTGCATAATTGTGTTCCTGTACGTTTCAAACTATTTGGAAAATTGGTACATTAACTATTAATTTTCTTCAAGTGATTTTTTGTATTCTTATGTTTTTGTGATTTCTTATGTTGTGCGTTTAAAGCAGAGTGGATATGAGTTACTTGATCTCATCAATAAAATTGTAAATTGTATAAATAGGTAATCGAGGTTATCGCTAAAAGTGTACCTATCGTTTTACAAAATAGCAGTTAAGACCCTTCAAAATAAATCAACACGAAAATAAATTAATTTTGTTAACACGCGATGAAACAAACAATTTGGTTTTGAAATTGCTTTCTTGATAATTGCCAACGAGAACGTTTCTGCGGTTTTTATGTCAGTTACAATTATTAGATCCGTTATCAGTCGTTGTTCCGATGGTTATCGTTAAATTGGATCAACCCAAAATAAGTGGAAGAAGTTGGTACTGATGCGGTTATATAGCTATATACCTGCCTACATTAATTTCTAGAATTTTAACTTATAGCTAACTTAGGTAGGTAAGAAGTGTCACTCATAGCTAACTTACTTAAGTACTCTTAACTTACATTTTTAATCTGCTACGTATGTCTTACGAAAATGTGTCATCTAATTTTGTTTTCGCATGTCTCAAAAAAAGGTATTGAGAAATGATGACGTACTGTTCCCAACTTAGGCAATGGCGAAAAACCAGAAAAACCCTGAAGAGTGAAGCTCGTCGAATTTGCTTGGTCAAAATAAGGTGCAAAGTGACGTTAACATCTGGAATACACAGCGTCCTATGAAGTCGACTTCGACTGAAAATTAAAATATATTGTATTATTATATGACATAACCGGGGGCAATATTATCGCGCCCCGCTGGGATAAGTGAAGGCAACACGCACCGGAAGTGGGTACGTCCGGCGCCATGCATCGTTTCCTCTCGCCGACTGTCACTGCTTCCGCTTCCGCTCCATCATGTCTTCTACTCATGGAGGAACTGCGGCCCGCCCTCCTCCCAACATTTTCTACGTATAGCGAGCTTTGATCACACAATTTATCTGCTTGTCAATACCAGGAAAAGGTCACGTGACTCTTATGGCTGTAGGCTCGATTGGTTTCATGCGAATGAAGTTAATGTTATCATTTTGCTGGACCATCGGATTATTATCTGTAGTGGAAAGATTACTCCGTCATGTTTATATAGAAACAAAGATCTTTCCTCCACGATTTTCTTCGGAGAGAAGATCTGAGATTGCCGATAGACGGCATGATAACGATGGAAAATCAGAGTGATACATTGAGCGTGTTAGTGAAATGACAGGCGCGAAGATTAAATAATTTGATGAGCTACAGATAAGCTGATCGGGAGCGATGCTGGCCTCATCTCGCCGTGGGGTCCCGCCGAACATGTGGACAATCCTTCACGCTCATGTGTGCTCACCCTTTTTATGGTGAGGGGTAAATTGTGAGAAACGTGTGGATATATTCATTGAATTTTCTTCGTTTTTACTGCGTTGGTACAGATTTTATTAGCAGAAAAAAGATTTTGTTGGAAAGGTCTTCAAAATTTTTGCTGTCGATTTTGAAAGAATTTAGTCTTATTTTGGGTAGACTATTGATTAGTTCACCAAATATAATGCCTAAAATGCAACGCATGAGTGTAGGTACCTAATAATATTAAAAAAATTAAAGTACCTATTATTTAGGTAGGTAAAGTAATCTCTTACAATGCTTACAGTTCTTAGTCGTATCTACATTAGGATTAATGCGTCGTTGATTAGAGTCCACATGTATGGGGTGCGGGGAAGAGACCGTGAAATTGTCTGCTCACTTTTGTAAATATAATTTCGGCGACAAAAGGTCTATAAATGATATACTCAGGGTCACGGTGCAAGTGTGTCGCGCATCTCGTTACACGATTTAAAAATATCTCCCCTTTATGCAGTTTGGGGTGATAAGACCATAACATAATGAACCGGCAAGTACCTACTTACGTATGTGATGCCTACATAATATACAACATTCACACGTACTCCCATAGGTGAGCTCCTAACGGTAAAAGAATTTTGAAAACGTCGAAATAACCAAAACAACAACCATTATCTAACAGGATAAACGATTTACCTACTTCTACTTACACTTGTACAAGAAAAACTAGACGTTAAAACACGGATTTATCAATATTGAATTTTGAATATTGCAAAGCTATAAGCGCCAGTCTATTTGATTAATTGCAGTTTATATTGCACGTTGCTTCAAATGCGCGCAATCGTTATATTAGAGGAAGTTCTATTGAATCAACACATTAAGTCGTGACTAATGAAATCACAAAACAAATAAAATTAAAATGTAAATAGTGTGACGTAGAAATGCTAATAATAAATTTCTCCATTTTAATAACTGTAACTGTGTGCGAGGGGAACTTCTGGCCTGTTAAGTCAATATAACACTTCCATTACTCCAAATTAAATTCCTCGGGGAGAGAGATGAAGTTTTTATTCAGCGCAGACAAAGGCCCGGAAGACAACTGGCCATGCAATAATATTGCAATATATTTGCTATATGTTGTACTGAATACTTCATGACATTAGGTAAAAATCACGATTTAGGTAAAACTTATAAAGTCGATTTTCGATACACCCATAGATAAACGTTTAGTTTTTTCAGGGCAGGTGTTTCAGGGCTTAGTAACAAAAAACCAATATCCTTAAAACCATTTTCTGCCTTATATTAACATCATGCAAGCCAATATTAATAAATACTTAGCTAACAAATAGCCGTGAACAAAAGCGCACTTGTGTTTTACTTCATTTCAATAAGCCGTTTATAAAGTGCTATAGTGTGCAGCGCGGGTGTGATGTGTATTAATATTTTACGGAATTAATCATTATAATCCTTCTGGCAAACAAGTCGCCCTCGGGAGCGCGAACAATATAATGAAGTTGTCATTTTTTAGACGACACGGGGGAGGCTGGAGGAAATCCAAATTGAATCATGCGGCGAGGGAATTGTGCTATTATGTTATTAAACAGACGAGGGCAGGACCCCGAGCACGATATTTTTTGCGAGGAGGGCGTCTCAAAGCCAGTTGTCTCGAAACAGTTTTCACAATAGAGTTATGATATAATTTGACAACACTGGTGCCAACAGCCGTGCAGTGAAGTGCAAATACACTTTGTAATTTTGAATTTTGGCAGATTTTGAAGTAGGTAGGTACTGATTTAAAATTATTTCATTTTAATCAGTTATTTTTAAAATTTTAATTACTATAATAAATGTTGATAGTGTATCTAATACACGCTTTAAACCGGACCAATTTACTACAATAAATATCCCAGAGCAAATATCTATACATATAATAAATCTGTAGACGAGGCGTTTCTGTACATTGAAAATATTAAAAAAAAAAATAGTTGGGGTGTTATAGGATAACCAACAGATGCCATTTCATCAATTTTTAGAATTTTTGTCTGTTTGTCTGTTTGTCGGTTTGTCTGTTTGGATGTGACAAAATTTGATTTGAACAGGTCAAACGTAAAAAGTACCAAACCAATATGGTTAATTTTTATACTCAAATATAGTGTAGAACTCGGAGTAGTGTTTAGTTTTGGTTTCATCGCAATCGCTTCACTGTATCAAAAGATATAATCAATTTAATGTATTCTACAACAACTTTCATTACGTAAGTTGGATACACGTAATGACATCTATTGGCGCTTTATAGTACTAACGAAAACATAATTATTGTGTTTATAACATTATTATGTGAATAATCACGTCATGCAGGCTTACCTATAAGATGACTATCACAGTCACTTCTGCCTGTGTTATTTTAAAAAGTAATGATAATGATTACATAATATAATGTTAATCGCTTTCGATTGTTGGTTGATTAGTGGCGCTAAAAGAATTTCAAATAAAAAGTGAGGATAATGTAAGATAATATTATGTGATGTGGTGTTCTGAGTGATAAAGATTGCATTGATAAATGATTTTATTTTTGTAAGTAGGTTTGTACACACACTTTTACACGTCAATCATGTTTTTATTTTTTAAACTAGATGAAGTCGGCGTTTCCTATCTGACTACTCTGAGAAGAAAGGCCGAAACAAACACACACACGGGCAACTTTATGTAGGAGCTCTTTCGAGGGGCAAGCAACCTTTCTAACATTGTTAACAGAGAAGCATTTTCTTAGTGACATAAGGTTTTAAGATCATAATTATCATACTTTCATAGTTTTTTGCCTTTTTTCTCGATTTTTTTAAAATTTCTTTACCATGATAACGCTTCAACGCACACCTCAAGACGGGCTGTAGATTTATTGAGTATAGGTTCGGCAGGTGCACACTCTTTTTTTTTGTTTCCGGGGTGGAAAATCTTCATGGATGTCCGCCGCCCTAGGACGGGCGGCGAGGTCTGTCAGGCTCTTACTGACTAAAAATCACCCCAGTGTTCCGTCTCACACCTACGCCGGGGGTTGCGGGACCGTACGATCCTTCCGCAACCCCCGACTGGTGACGTCAAAGAGGGGCGCGTGTGGAACACTACGCGCCGCCAGCTCAAGTCCTGATGTGTTGGCGGTGACAGACGTCCCCGAATTCGTCGCCCCTGGACCCGTTTAGGGGGGCTGGAAGAGGGCGCTGTCCGCCCTCCGCCGACGCCCGATGTGCCTACTGCGGGCCGGGTGAGTGGGTGAGATCTCCCTCTCCCTTTCCACAGCCTCCTTCTGCGAGACGACCGTTTCGCAGAAGGAAACCACCGCGTCCCAGGACTCTTCGCTGCCGTCGACTCGACTACGGCCGGCAGCGATACGTCATGGTGCACACCCAATACAAGTAGCACTGCCATGTCGTAAAAAGGTATTGTAAATTATGTCTTCGAGACAATAACTAAATTTTTAGCCATTGTCTTGGTTAAAACCATATCGACCCTTTTTTTTTTCGGATGGGAAATCATCACATGACCCCTCCCGCTCTGGGTGGAGCGGAAGGGAGTGTCAGACTCTTACTGACTAAAACCCAGCTACCCATTACTCTCCGCCCGCAGGCCCGCGCCTACGGTGGCCGGGAGTCGTCACGCGGCTCCCGACGCCCGGAGCGTATCCCACGGTGGCTGGGACGGGAGGCTCTCTCCCTGAGCCATCCCGCCACCTCCTCACCTCCTTTGCTAACATGACTGCTTCGCAGAAGGAGGTGACTGCCTCCCTCCCTCTCGCCCCGGACCATGGCTTGCACCAGGGCCGGACGCGAGAGGTCGCCGCCGCTGCCGATCGCCTCTACGAGGACACGGCGGTGCTCCGCACAAGCGGGGCAGACCTCCACCGTGTGCTCCACCGTGTCCTCTGGGTGATCCTAGCAATGGTGACACCCGGGCGTTACCTCCCGCCTGATGATGTGCAGGAACCTCCCGAAACTTCCGTGTCCGGTGAGGACCTGCATCAGGCGGTAGGTGAGGGCGCCGTGGCGCCTCTCTAGCCACTCCTTAAAGAGAGGTCTTATCGCCACTATCGCGGCGTGCCCTGCGCTGGGTAGCGACAGTCGCTCTTTCCATGCCGCCATGAGATCGCGATGGAGATCTGTCCGCTCCGCACCGATTTGCTGCGGAAGCGGATCTTCCCCCCGGCGTAGTGCCTCCGCGCGCCACTCATACAGGCGCGCGAGGACTATCGCCTCCAGATCCCATGCCGGCCCCGGCCCGTTCCAGTTTGGGGGCCAAACGTCAGAAATGCACCATATCGACCCTCAAGGTATCGTATGGCTATCCACCAAGAGAGAGTTAGCAAATGTGGGCACAGGTTTACAGAATAAGTTAAGAAAGACTTCAAACTACTTTTCAGATAAACTTCAGTAGGTATCTACGATTTAAGAGTAACACCATTGATGTATTCTTCTTTTTATCTTCTAGATATCTCGACGCTATGATAAAGTCTTAATATTGGTATGTAAGATATCTACAATACCAAGTTAAGAATTTCTAAATTTATCGCAGAGCGGCAGAGAAGAAGACAAGACTTATAAAAACTAACTTCAAACTTCACCTACTAATCTCAGATATACTTTAGATAAAATGGTGGTATGATTTTACGATTTATTCCGGTCTAACTTAGTATTCTAAAACAAATGCAAAATAAAATGGACATAATATGGCTATTTGGTCAGACAATCAGCCTCGAGCAGGCGCTTTCATTTTTATTTATCCTCAAAAATCAAAGTGACACTTCGTCGCATTGTCATTAAGAACCCTGAAGACGCAGTGACTGCTGTGCAGTCGAAAGGGCTATGGTTGAGAACCCCAGGCAAGGGAAGCGTTACCAGACAAGATCGGAAGATTTTTCCTTTTACACCTTTCCTAAGCGACACATTATTGTGTTCCGACCTCCATGCGAACGAAGTCGCGGGCACAGCTAGTTATAAATAAAATTAAAATATAGACAAGTTCGAAATGACAATTAGGTACTTACCTTGGGCAAATTTAGCAGTTCGGTAAAAATATCTTCAAGAGGAAAGGCATAATAGAAGAATTCAGCAGCCTGGACGCTGCTTTGGAAACGTGCGTCTTTCAAACTCATAGATATCCAATTCAAACTCCAACTCAAAGCATTTATTTCAATTAAACCATTTACAGGCACTTTTGAATTGTCAAAGGAGTCGGCCAGTCAGTAAGATAAAGCTAGTTGCCTATTCCAAAGCGTAGTAGGTTCGTATGGAGAAGAAGCTTTGGCTCCCTATTTCACAGAGCCCAAAGACTACCTAAGGTCTTCAATCTGTGTGTCCTACCTGTTATGTCTTACCAAGCCGACACTTGGGAATTTACGTTACAGTTGATCCTCATATTCAAAGTACCTCATCGAGCTATGGAAAGAGTATTATTTAATGATGATGATGACTAGACCAGTCGACATAGCCCACATAATAGATCAGCTGAAGTCGCAAGCTGGCCATATCATCCGTAAACCCATGACCGTTGGGGTAGTTGTGTTCTTGACTGCAGACCGTGAATCGGAAAGCGTAGGGTAAGAGGCCCTCAGGATAGGAGGAGTGACGATCTTTGCCGAGTGGCTGGTGGCTGGTAACAGCTGGATAAGAGTCGTCGATGTCTACTACTTTTGTATAGGCTGATGATGCTACAATTATTTTCAGGTTTTGCTTTATTTTCAGTCAATCAATCATATTGTTTATTGTGGATAGGTAGGTACCTACAGAATACGTATGTTTTTATAACAGAGTGATCACCTTTGTCCCGCCTTTTAGTCATACAATAACAACGATTGAATTTTGAAAAATGTAAATAACATTAGGTAGGTCCATACATTTTATGTTCGCATAAATCGACAAAATGTAGGGGAAAACTCATGTTTTTTTCGCGATTTCAAGATTCGTCCCGTGGTAAAAGTTGTTCATATTGATGCATAGGTACAACGACTCCTCATACGGTGAATAGCCGTAATTACTTCGGAGTGTATTTTGAGTAAATGACAGTTTTGTCTGAGTGTGGTTTAAAACACTGTCGAAGGACTTCACTTGATTTAACTCACGAAGATTATGATAATTCGTTAAATATTATATATTTTTTTAAAATACCTAGTTTTAATTATTTATTGAATATAATATATTTTTTAAACTTGATTTTCCCTTTCATTTTAGTAACAAAATAATGATATTATGCAATCCCTAAGGAAAAACTATAAATTCCTAGTTAGGGTTTTTCTTTTTCCAATATTGTAAATAACGCCTTTTCATGCCAGAATAGAAGCTTTTATTTAATTATTAATATGCATAGTAAGGCTTTGATTGAAATCTTACACCTTTAAACGATAGGAAAGTATTTTTATAAGACTTAGTGACATAAATACTATGTTGGGAGATATATTTTTGAAAACATTATAATGTAAACTCGAATATGTCCTGCGCTGTTATGGATGTTACGGCGTTTTCATCTTTGTATTAAGTAATTTCGGGGTAACATACAAAGATGAAAATCCGTAACAACTATTAGGTACGGCTTTTGATTGTAGGATATCGAAATCATGATCGATAAATGTGATAATATGAAAAGGCCTAAAACTAAAGTTACGGCTTTTCAAGTAAGTATGCAAACTGGAAATTACGGTTTTTCATTTTAGAGTGCAATGTCTTCGGGGTAACGTAATGCCTTTTTAACCACTTGTAACTTTGGCTACAAACGAATTATAGATATATCACCTACATAGAAAGGCAGACAATTGCTTGGCAAGTCCGAACCTATGTATATTTAAGTAATTTTTGATAAAAATATTAGTTACGGCTTTTCACTGTATGACGGCAGAATAGGTTGTAAGTTATTTCCATTACACTAATTTTATATTCAAATTGTAATTAAGTAAAATATTTTCCGCATTTAATCAATTTCGAAACAAAATACCTACAACAAATAGGAATTCTCATACCTCTATCTACATACATAATGTTTAAAACGTACATATCTCCTTATATCACAGTCCAAAGCGTTGAGACTGAAATGAAAGCTTTTATCCATATGTCAGAAGAGTACTTACAGCGGCTTATTGTCACCCCCGCTAGAGAATTTGATAAAGCGTGTGCGAATATTAACAAAAGGAATATCTTGTTAAATTGATATTGCACGTTTTGCCAAGTGAAATTAAACCTTAACTCGTTATTTTTGTTCCGAAAAAGATGTAGAATAGACTGCACGAAGTCCAACAGTTACACCGTTTCGCCGTAAGGGGCGTGAAATTGTCTCCGTTGGAAAGCGTATAATTCAAAGGGGAAGATTAAAATATTATCCATGTTAAGTAAATATTCAAATGAATATTTTCCGTGTTAGACAACAATGGGCGCCTGCAAGGGGGAAGGTGGCGTAATTTGATAGATACCTATCTACAAAACGGTCTCTTCGTTAAGGGACCTCCCTGTTATTATAAATTATAAGCGCGATTTGGGAATTCTCTGGAATTAAACGGTTTTCGGAAAAGAAGGCGGGGTCATTCAGAACAATTGTTGTTTAATGCCTATTAATAGGTTAATTATGTTATTATTCATTTTGATATTAAGCAAATGAGGCTTATAGGCAAGTTTATCATTTTTCATGAAGGTATTAGGTATGTGAAAAGTCAATAAATTCCTATTAATTGCAACTTTACGTTGAGAAACTTATTAAACTAATGGCCTGCATAGTCGTTATTGAAAAGATAGTGAGAAAATGAAGTCACGATGGCCCTAACTAAGGAAGAACGGCTGTATTGTCTTGATTACGGGTAACGAGTAGGTTTAGTGCTCCAGTGGCGAGGCAGAGCACTCGTCGGGTATACAACCATATCTACATACTATAGTTAAGTGGTCCCAAAATAATTAAAATGGAATACTTAATGTATTCACTTTCAAGGTACGGAACTCTCGATGTGCGAGTTCGACTGGCACGTTAATGATAGATCGCCCGGCGCGTCCTGCCAGCAGGACTTTAAGTACTTCCGGAAAGGAAGGACGCGACTTTTTTCGGTCACAGTACCTACCGTAATGGTACCGTAAGGTATATAAGGCAAAGTTAAAATTTTCACGAAAAATATAATATTTTTCTCTCTTTCACATGGCATAAAAACAGTTGCTTGCAATGGCGCATGAGCATACACGATGGCAAGCGCGTACTCGGTCGCGCGACTTTTTGGACGCCTGGGGACCGAAAACGCATGGAGTCGTCAACATTTCGGTATTCCAGCGCGCAGCGTAATCAAGTCTTTTTTACTTTCCTGTTCATTTTTTTCTGAGTATCGCGTCACTTGCTCCTTTTTTTATGAGTGTCGCGTCACTTGCTCCTTTTTTATGAGTATCGCGTCACTTGCTCCTTTTTTTATGAGTTTCGCGTTACATGCTCCTTTTTTTATGAGTATCGCGTCACTTGCGGCTTTTTTATTAATTGTTAAATATATAGGCACATTTTATTTGCTTAGTTAACCTAAAGTGGCATTTATATTTCTTAAAATAGGTTATTTCCTATAAATAATATTAGATAAATGCGCTCCTATAACAGAAATTCCTCATGAAATCAAGTACGAATACATCTATTAGTATTATCCTTTATTTCATTAAATACATCATTATCATCTGCCTAGCCTTTTCCCAACTATGTTGGCGTCGGCTTCCTAATTACCATTTACCTCTGGGCCTCAGAGCAGTATAAGTATAACTCATCCTATCTCATGTTGGGGTCGGCTTCCAGTCTAAACGGACGTATAGCTGAATACCAGTATTTTACATGGAGCGACTGCCTATCTGACCTCCACAACCCAGTTAAGTACCGGTAATACGATACCCCTTGGTCCAGCCACCACGTCCAGCCTTAACCAGTCTTAACTGGTTATCAGACTTTCGGGCTTCTGACGACCCGTAACGACTGTCAAAGATCCAGGAATGACAGCCGGGGCCAACGGCTTCACGTGCTTTCCGAGGCAAGGAGAGGTCTTGGTATGTAAAGATGGTCACCCATCCACGGACCAACCGCGGCAAGTGTAGCTTAACCTGATCAATCAACCCGTGCGTCTGTTATTGCTTAGCCACAAGGCTCTGCTTAGCCCTTATTTAATTAAATACATATTATAAATTATATATATATGTATACATATTTTTTTGTTTAGCCTATACTGTCCCACTGCTGGGCAAAGCCCAGAAATAAGAATAAAATAAAAAATATTAGAATATAAAACGAAAATAACGACGATATTATATACCCAGCATATCCTGAAGTATCCTATTTTCCGTTTTCTGCAATGGTGTATTTTATTTAGGTACTTACGCAGCGCCTTAATTAATTTAACTTTATTTGAACAAACAGAGTTGCGAGATAATTGATGTAGTGAATGAAAGTGAGTGTATTTGGCGACAATGTGTCATCTAAATTATACACTTGCACCCTAGATAGGGTGCTCCGTTCCGTAGGGACCTCGGAGCAGTTCGGGAGCTGCAGAATCTATTGTTATTATTTAATGCCATCTCACTGTGTGTGTACCGAAGCGAAGGCCCATTTGACTTAAAAATAATAAATATTAAAGCCTAAAGCTTCAGATACCTACGAATTGAGCTTTTGACACCACTGATTTGCGGTTGAGTGTACATATTATAGGCGTCGCTTGTCGCTGTGGTATCCTGGGTCTGTAGCATGAACTAAATAGTTTGCAATACCTATTTGTTTACCGACCGAAAATAAGGCTTTGTTTTTCATAATGATGAGACGTTTATTATATTTACAGAGAGCAGTGAAAATACAAGAGATTTTAAAATCTTATTGAAATATCTTATTGATGATTATATTTATGACTAGCTGTGCCCGCGATTACGTTTGCGTGGATGTCGGATAATAATAATGCGTCTCTTTACTAATCTATATATATAAAAGAAAGCCTGTTAGTTACACCACTTATAACTCGAGAACGGCTGAACCGATTTGGCTGAAAATTGGTGGGGAGGTAGCTTAGGACCAGGAGACGGATATAGGATACTTTTTTTTTTTTTTTTTTTTATAGTAGGTGTAGGGTAGGAGTAGGGTAGGAGTAGGGTAGAAGTAGGGTAGGAGTAGTGTAGGAGTAGGGTAGGAGTAGTGTGGGAGTAGGGTAGGAGTTGGGTAGGAGTAGTGTAGGAGCAAAACAACGTTTGCCGGGTCAGCTAGTTGTAAAATAAATATATCTAAGAAATAAATATAGCATATATTACTCCTTATAACATCAGCTATCTGCCAGTGAAAATCGGTCCAACCGTTTCGGAGATTAGCCAGAACAAAGTCACGAGCAATTAAAAAAAAAATGTTTTGTTATAAGTACGGTAAGTACTCGTATATAATTTCATATGCATTTAGTAAAATGCTGTTATTTTGAGATTACAAACAGACACGTAAATCTTATTAATTCGTCGATGGAATGGAAATACGGGAAATACTAGGTATATTACATTAATTACGGTCTAATTTTTTTCAAGAGATAATATTGAAGTAGCTTAGCTACCTTTTGTCATTTGCTGGTAAGCACACATTGCGAGGGTGTCGTTAATATGTTTATTTTAATACGCGTGTCATGTGTATAATACGGAATTTATTGTGGCCCCGACCCTCGCTCGGATTAATGCGATACGGAAGATTTGAACGAGGAGCATTCACTTAGATTGGTATGTTCAGCAGGGCTTTTAGGGTTCCTTAGTGAAATATTAAAAAAAAAGTTATTAAAAAAAATAAAAAACCCGACTGCGGTAAAAAACTTAAGTTAAAAGAACTGAAAAGCTAAAAACAAGCCCATTTTAAATTAAATAAAAGTTGGAAGCAGGCGGGACCCATGCCATTTTTATTATATTTTCAAATTCAAATGGGTCCCGCCTGCTTCCAACTTTTATTTAATTTAAAATGGGCTTGTTTTTGGCTTTTCAGTTCTTTTAACTTAAGTTTTTTACCGCAGTCGGTTTTTTTATTTTTTTTAATAACTTTTTTTATTTCCAGCTTTTTAGTTTACAAAATTAAATGTGAAATATTTCGCTGACGATTTAGTTCTTGGTACGTGTTTTTACGATTTGTCACTTCGAATTACTTTTAACTATATAAGTTGTTTATATTTTTGTAATCGTCTTTTAAAGCCCTTTATTTTGATATCCCACTCGATAGGTTTTGAAAAAAAAATTTTTTTTTGAAGACATACATACATACATAGTAGTCGCCATATTGAATTTTCACTAACGTCATGTCTTTAGTGACACTCGCCGGACTAAGAGGAATCGATTGACGTGTGAATCATAAAAATCGGCCCAGGCGTTTGGTCTGTATAGTGCTTCAAAGGAACATACAAACATACATACATAGGCTGATGAACACATTACCACTCCTTTGCGTTGCGCAGTCGGGTAAAAAGGAAACTGTCTGTCTGTCACAGCTACTTAGTTACTTCAGCAACTATTAATAATATCCTCATGAAAGTGGTTGAATTCAGGGGACCTAAAAAGGCCACTTTGGCAGAATCATAAAAGGATAACATTATGAATCATAATATGGCGAAGACAGTGGTTTGGTTACGGGTCGTCAGAAGCCCGAAAGTCTGACAACCAGTCTTACCACGGGGTATCGTATTACCTAGTAATTGGGTTGTGGAGGTCAGATAGGCAGTCGCTCCATGTAAAATGATGAATATGGCGAAGACAGTACGTGTTTTTCTTTTTTTCGCTGCACTACGTAGGTATAATCAAAGAGATTGGGATTGGATTTGGAATGGAATGATTGGTATAGCACAGACAAAGAAATAATTACTGAAAAATCCTTCACCAATGGGATTTGATACGATTAACTTAATAATTAACTGCCCATTCTGATTCATAATGTTATCCTTGTATGATTCTGCCAAAGTGGCCTTTTTAGGCACCCTGGTTGTATACATAAACATATTTTTATTATATTACCAGCTGACCCGGCAAACGTTGTTTTGCCATATAAATTACTAGCTTCTGCCCGCGACTTCGTCCGCCTGAAATTTCACCCTCTTAGGGGTGGAATTTCGAAAAACCCTTTCTTAGTGGATACCTACTCTTCACAAAGAACACACCCTCCAAATTTCATGTCTCTAGGAGCAGCGGTTTAGACTGTGCGTTGATATATCAACAATCAGTCAGTTTATCATTTTATATATATAGATTTCTAGTTGCCCGGCGCTACTTCGTTCGCGTAGTGTCCTATCCCTACCCTACTCCTACACTACTCCTACCCTACTCCTACCCTACTCCTACCCTACTTCTACCCTACTCCTAACCTACTCCTACACTACTCCTACCCTACTCCTATAAGAAAAAAAACCGGATAAAAAGTATCCTATGTCCGTCTCCTGGTTCTAAGCTACTTCCCCACCAATTTTCAGCTAAATCGGTTCAGTCGTTCTTGGGTTATAAATAGTGTAACTAACACGACTTTCTTTTATATATACAACGTTATTTTTAGTATATGCGAAACCTGAATATAGTTTGTTCAGAATAAGTAACTGAATCGATTCCAATAATGTTTACCCCATGTTATATTATGTCCCAAAAATATTTAAAAAAGGTTAAAAGTTGGACACCGAGCGACACTAGTAGGTTATTCAATCCAATCTCCGCGCCGAACGGCTAGGTAGTAGGTAGGTACAGTCAACAGCAAAAGTAGATGATCAAAATCAGAAATTCAATATTAGTGAACGAAGTTCGCGTCAGAACTGTGTCGCGTCGAAGTGATTCAAAAGTATGTGATTGTAAATTATACCAAACATTAACTACTAGTTCAGCTGCCATATATTCGTGATCAGTTTTGACTCCAAAAGTTATAAACTCAATTCGCATCAGAACTAAGAAGTGAAAATAAATTTCAAAACTAGTGGACAGTTAAAATCAAAAATTAAATGATGAAACTGAGGCCACGTAATCATGAGGCAAATAATTCATCCATACTTATTTTTTAATTATCCCAGTTATTTAATTTGTTATGTTTTACGGAAAAACGGCACGAAGCACGGAGCAGAGGACAAAAATAAAAAATAATATGAAAAAATATTGCTATTATTATTAATTAGTAAGATTATTGAAAATTTATTGATTACTAAATAATTCATACCTAAATTCAATTTATAAATGTTCAAGAAATATAATTTTCTTACGTTTTTAACGGAAATCTGCTTTAGTATACTAATTTTGACCCCTGGGAAGGGTAGATATATAATATTCAGAATCAAAATGCATAGTGCTGATGATGCCTTCACCATGGAGCTCCAGTTCTCCTGGTTCTTACTAGGAAAACTCCTCAACGATTCCTTGCATCGGGAAAAGCAATATGTTGTAAAAGGTGATGAGCAGTTGTCATTGGGCTATTGTAACTTAGATAAATTACAAACTGACCCACTAAAAAGTGAAAAATAAAAACTTTTATACAAAAAAAAAAACAACAACCGACTTCAAAAAAAAAAAAACACTACAAAGTGAAAAATAACTTAATTATTTTTCACTTTGTAGTGTTTTTTTTGGAAGATTGTTGTTTTTTTTTTGTAAAAAAGTTTTACTAATGAATATATGCCAAATTTCATCCAATTGAAGCCCTAAAAAATTAGGGGTTCAATTGGATGAAATTTGGCATATATTAAATATGCAAATTTTTATTCAATTCAGCTGTTTTTCATTTGTTATGTTTTACGGAAAAACGGCACGAAGCAAGGAGCAGAGGACAAAAATAAAAAAATTATATGAATAAATATTGCTATTATTATTAATTAGTAATATTATTGAAAATTTATTTATTACTAAATAATTCATACATTCAAATATTATAAATGTTCAAGAAATATAATTTTCTTACGTTTTTAACGGAAATCTGCTTTAGTATACTAATTTTGAACCCTGGGAAGGGTAGGTATTGAGGATTATATTAAAACGATTATAATCTATTAGTTCTTGGCTACAATAAATCAATGTAATAGATAACAGACGCACTTAACGCTAACAGTGCGACAAAAGCGCAACAGGTCACTAAAAGTTGGTAATGCCCTAAAGATAAAAATATCAATCTACCTTCCGGTTTTAATATATTGTAGCCGACTGGGCAAAAGCAATCATTGAGTTATGATTTTGAATCGCATCAGCTACTTTTGAACATTGACATAAATTCACTAACATGCAAAGATAATAATATTTATTGAATTATCGTTTTGTGTCACATCAGCTACTTTTGAACACTGACAAAAATTCACTAACATGCAAAGATAATAATATTTATTGAATTATCGTTTTGTGTCACATCAGCTACTTTTGAACATTGACAAAAATTCACTAACATGCCAAGATAATAATATTTATTGAATTATCGTTTTGTGTCACATCAGCTACTTTTGAACATTGACATAAATTCACTAACATGCCAAGATAATAATATTTATTGAATTATAGTTTGGTGTCACATCAGCTACTTTTGAACATTGACATAAATTCACTAACATGCCAAGATAATAATATTTATTGAATTATCGTTTTGTATCACATCAGCTACTTTTAAACATTTGACAGTAGTTACAAAAAAAAAAAACAATTAAAATAGTAAAGTTTTTCAATTAAGTATATGATTTTTAACCGACTTTTGAAAAAGGAGGAGGTTATCAATTCGGATGTTTATATATATAGGGTGACTGGTAATTAGTGACCGATACTTGAACACGTGATTTTACTCATCATTATGAACAACTTTTACTATGGGACCAAACCTGAAATCGCGAAAAAAAATCAGCTGTTCCCTACGTTTTGACGAGTTAGACGAACATAAATGTAGGGAACAGCAGATTTTTTTTTCGCGATTTCGGGTTTTGTCTCATAGTAAAACCAAAAACAACAACCGACTTCCAAAACAAAATACTACAAAGTGAAAAATAACTTTAATTTTGGAAGTCGGTGGCAAAAAACTAAAACACAAATCCAAAGACACCGACTTCCAAAAAAAACACTACAAAGTGAAAAATAACTTTATTATTTTTCACTTTGTAGTGTTTTTTTGGAAGTCGGTTGTTTTTTTTTATAAAAAAGTTTTTATTAATGAACATAATTATGCTTTTTCAATTGGATGAAATTTGGCATATATTAAATATGCAAATTTTTATCCAATTCAGCTGTATTTCCGTAAAACATAACAAATTAAATTACTGGGTTAATTAAAAAATATATGGATGAATTATTTGCCTCATGATTACGTGGCCTCAGTTTCATCATTTAATTTTTGATTTTAACTGTTCACTAGTTTTGAAATTTTTTTTCACTTCTTAGTTCTGATGCGAATTTAGTTTATAACTTTTGGAGTCAAAACTGATCACGAATATATGGCAGCTGAACTAGTAGTTAATGTTTGGTATAATTTACAATCACATACTTTTGAATTACTTCGACGCCACACAGTTCTGACGCGAACTTCGTTCACTAATATTGAATTTCTGATTTTGATCATCTACTTTTGCTGTTGACTGTACTATTTATCAATGAGCGCAAGACGGCGCGGCGCGAGCGGCGCGGGTGAGCATGTTTTTGTCCGGACAAACAGGTAACTTAACAAGCTTATAACTTTGTGATTTTTCATGATACAGTTTTCAAATTTTGTACATTATAGATTCTTTTCATAAAAATACTAGACACGTGTTTCGGGTTTTGCATATACTAAAAATAATGTTTTATAGATTTCCTTAGATACAGCAGGAATTGGAGGTTGAAATAAAGTAGGAATACTAGATAAACTTTACCAAATTGCAGGTTCTATAAACATACCAATAGTCATAATTACATTAATATCATAAATTCACGTAATAATTCAACACAATCAAAATTTCAATGTATTTTGTTTTCATACATTAAAATCAAGTCAAGCACATTATCATTTGCCCAGCCATTTCCCAACTATATTAGGGTTGACTTCAAGTCTAACCGGATGCAGCTGAATACCAGTATTTTACATAGAGCGTCTGCCTATCTAACCTCCACAACAAAGTTACTGAGTAATACGAGTTCCCTTTGTAAGACTAAACCAAGCTATTAGCACATTAGTAATAAAAAATGTCAATAATCAAGTTAGAACTGTCAAATAAATAATGAAAAGAGAATGGAAAAATTACATTTAAATAATAGTCCCAATAATAATTTTAATTCCAAACATTCGTCAAAATTGTAGAAAGCTTGCTTGACCAGCAAACTTCCAGGCGAGTCTTGAAACTCACAACCACATGAAAAGGGTGGGTCAAATACCTCAGCTTTTTCAAAACAATCGGCATTTGTAGTATTCTTCACTTTAGATCTTATTTAAAGGATCAGTCGCTACGGATGTACCATGATTTATAGCTACTAATAACGGGAAAAACTGGCTATAATCTATTTTGATTTGTAAACAAATCGGTTTAACAAAAAACCATAAAACACCCCACACAAAGCATTTTTGTGTAAACATAATAAACATAAAAAAACGTTATATCTGTTGTTTTAACTCATTTCGAAAGTCATTCATTACGTGCATTGTATTGGTTCGATTGTATTGTTACTATTAAAAGATTTTATTACTTTCCGTCTCTAGGAACCCTTACGCAACCCAGTGCTTCTCAATGTTCGAAGACCAAATACTTACAAAGTGCCCCTTGGGCTTGTCGTAGAAAAATTTCCAATGCACGTATGCATTGAAAGAAAGAATAACTTTGAGGATGAAAGATATGTGATAGAATTCAATGACCTATAAACTCTTATAGTCTTTCACTTCACTTACAGTCTTACTTATCGAAATATCCGTGTTTCGAGGGCGACCGCTACAGAACGCGTCAGCTTCTAAAGCTTTGGTTTCCTAGGAAAGCGATTCCGTTGTATTATAACGGCCGTCCTGAACCTCCATCATTTTTACCAGTATTTGACATTATAGGGTGTCAAAAAACGCTCAGGTTAACGTGTCAAAAAACGCTCTGGTTTTGGACAACCGTTATTGTATGACCGTTGTCCGCTTTCATAAGAAACTAAAAGCTTAAGTGAAGGCTTTATGTCCCAGGATGTATTTGTGATGAAAAAAATCAAGATATAATATTAAGTACCCTGTATTACAACAAAAAATATAAGTTTTATTGCTTATGTTACGCGAGGCAGCGAAACAAGAAAACAAATAATTAAAAGGCTGTTGGAGACTTAGTTTCGCACAAACAAATTTAATTAACATTCGTTTATTTTCCCGCTTGATCCGAGGGAGACAAACGCTAAGTAAAATTTATGTATCGGAATCAAATTCAATTTCGTCTTTACATTTTGTTCACTTTTTTTGGAACTGCCTTACTTTACCGTGCGAAGTGAAAGTTTAAAGAGGATACGCGTTCTATTTGGCATCTGGGTAAAAAAACAGAAAACCACCTCTATCACACAACATTATTTTAATGTGTGCCTTAGGGTCCGATCACACGTATCACAACCATACCACAACAAACCACAGCGAAAACTTTGTAGTTACCTATGTACCTACCACAACGCAACTGCAAGAAGCTGCAGCGACCAGCGACTCTATTCACACGTAACCATTTTGTCGCTGCGATCTGGTTTGGTTGTGGTACGTGATCTGATCGGGCCTTTTCCTAGAACTGACTCACAGGCTTACAATAGTAACCATACATGGCAAGATCAATCACAACAGAGGAACGCACTAGAACGGTCTGACGGGCTGGTCGATGATTGGTGATTGATGATTGGTCTCACCTTTTTTGCCAACCCTTCGGTTTAATAAGAACCGCTTCCTTTTTCTGAAGTCTGTTTAAGATAAGTTGGTTAGTAGAAAGCTTGCCTTAAGTACAATCATTGTGCTAATTATTGATGACTTTGCTCGTCATTTCCTCAGGTTCATTTTCTGTTGACCATTTCAAAGAAATAAGTACATTTAATAACCCTGAAATAATTAGCGTAGCATAGCATCAACACCGTGAGGAATAATTACCAAAACAATGAAAACAAAAATCTGCTCGTTTTACACCATCACACTAATATTATAAAGGCGAAAGTTTGTGGGGGTGTGTGTGTGTGTGAGTGTGTGTGTTTATATGTTTGTGACTTCTTCACGCTCAAACGGCTGGACCAATTTTGATAAAATTTTGTATGGAGGTAGCTGACACCCTGGATTAACATATAAGCTACTTTTTATCCCGATATTACCACGGGATCGACATTTACGCGGGTGAAACCGCCTGGCGCAGCTAGTTCAAAAATAATTGAAGAAATAGGTAACAATTTCAAATATTCCAAATAAAATCCGTTGAAATATGTATTTTTTTAAGATAGATCGCTTTTTTGTCAAACTAAGTAAACCCATCTTTCTAAAAAAGTTTAAATAAAAATTGTTCTTATCCTTAGCTTATTCTTCCTTCCTAAAACTTCCAAATTCAGCTGTAAAACAATAAAGGCCCACAATACTGTCGTCACATAATAATTTTTTTTAATGCTAAAATAATTCACAAGCAGTACAATATACGTTCTTCAGGTTGTGATTTTGTTAATAGGTAGGCACTTTTTTTCTATTTTTCCATTTTTATTTAGATTCTGAGAGTGCTAATGGCTAACACTCGCGTGTGTTTTGACTACAGAGTACGGAATCGTCGGGGCCATCGCGCAAATCAAAATGATATTCGCACCCACGTAATTAGCGCTGAACGCAAGTTCGGCTATCACAGAACTTCAGAATTATCGCGGGCCATCAGTGTAAACGGTGACGTTCAGTTACTCTTTATAAGTGAACGACAAACGCGGTATATCAAATATGAAATAGTCGTTATATGTACTTGTCCTGACGAAACGCGACGAATTGCGGACTTGTTTTTTGCGCGACGAGACGCGACGCAGTGTGAAGTAGTCTTTTTCTAGAACAGAAGTAGAGTATACCTATTTGATTTCAGAGAGGGTGAATAAAGAGTACAGATTAATAAAAAAGAGTACCAAACTCCAAACTTATTTCTTTCTAAATAGGTATTTAAGATATTTGTTGTCTTCCTTGTTTGTTTACGAAGTTTTTGTAGGGCTAAGTATTTAAAATATGAATTTTCAAGTATAATACGCAGTATACATGCCCATGTTTAAAACAATAATGAACTGAGAATCCCGCGTTTGTCGCTCACGAATGGCTACAAAATAGGACACACGTCGCATGAAGTATTGGTCGCATTACGTCGCGTCGCGTCGCGTCGCTACGTGTCGCGTCCCGTCGCTCACCTAGGACAACGGGTAACACGCTTGGTTTGTATGGAAAGTGTTGTCGCGATGACACGATCTCTGGTCTCTTTAGAGCAGCCTATCGCAGGGGCCGCCGAGGAGTAACCGCTTTCTGTGGTTTTGACAATTAACCCTTTGCTAGCTAAGTATTTCCTGAAATAAGAATGCAGGTTTGACTTTTCAACCTAACGATGTCGTAGATTGAATTTTATAGGAAGGGAAACAGGGATTTTATAGGGGGGAATAGGAACGTAACTCTTTTTCCCTTGCTATATTTATCTATCTAGAATGAATTTCAAGTTTGAGATAACTTTTAGAGTAATGAGACATTGCAATAATAGCTAAACCTTTGCATGGTGTGAAAGAATAGGTACTTTGCTCATGCGCACATACGTACATGTCAATAGACGTAGTTAATGAAAACGTTACATTAGTAGCAAAATGAGACAAACGAACAATCAAGGTTTGTAGGGTTATTATAAAGTACTTAGTGGAATTTATTAGTACTAAAACAATAGAAATGGGTATGAATGTTGATACACATAGTAAGACATCAAAAGGAAGTTATAGACAAGCTGAAATCAAAAATGTAAACCATTGCAATTCCACGTGTCTTTACGATCCTGTGAAATTTGTTTTCTTACAGGATTTTTCTAATCTTCTTTAGCATCGTTTATATTGATTATAGAGCTCCTCCTGCCTAATTTATATTCAGCTAGTGTTTTTTCATCACGCCTTGTGCTTAATATCGCAATTTGTGCCGTAGTTGGCGTAAGCCGAGGGGACCTGTCACCTTTACTCTCCAATGCCCGTCTTTCTCTGTTCAATGCCTATTTTATTGCTCGCTTACACATAAACAACTAAAGTTTACGATCGTTTTTACATTAAGAAATCGGCCAAGGGAAGAAATAAACCAATAAGTAATTATTATTAAATGAAGGACTGTCTATTATTTCTTATTGACAAGAAATAATACCTACCTGTTATTGTTATGGTTTATGTACCAGCAAACAAATTAAGGTAGGTATTGGTCTCGGCTAACAATTGTAGATCTTTGGCCAAGGGGTATAATCGTGCGTGTACTGGGTTGTGAAGATGACATCGGGGTTGCGGCGAATGTAAGTAGGTACACGTATCTCCCGGGCCCGGATGATACTAGAAGGAACAGTAGGGTTTTAGTCGGTAGGAGTGCGATATAACCCTCCGTTCTTCCCAGACGGAGGGCATCCATGAGGAATTCCCCACGAAAAAAAAAGAAAAAAAAAAGCAGTTACTCTGTGTAAGGTACTGGTATTCTACTGCATACGGTTGACTGGAAGCCGACGCCAACATAGTTAGGAAGACGCTAGGCAGATGTTGATGATTACTAGCACTTCACGTGCGACTCAACCACGTGGATTATAGATTTAGGTACTAGCTTCCGCCCGCGACTTCGTCCGCGTGAAATTTCACCCTCTTGGGGGTGGAATTTCGAAAAATCCTTTCTTAGCGGATGCCTACGTCATAACATCTACCTGCATGCCAAATTTCAGCCCGATCCCTCCAGTGGTTTGGGCTGTGCGTTGATAGATCACTATGTCAGTCACCGTTGAGTTTTATATATTTAGATTCACAGAAAAAACACCACATTTCACAACTAAAAAGAAATGTGTAACGTTTCCTGTTTCCATGCTCTGAACAGAGGACTGTCCGTTATGCCTATTTATTGTGTGGAAAAGTTTGTACAGCGAGTAGTCCCGTAATGGTGATGGTCTCTCCCAGGCGCAATAAGGTGCACCTGGTTAACCAGCTATCCAAGGATGGCATAGCTTCCTTGGATTGCCTGCAGCCCGATGGCGAGGTTCACCAGCTCACCGCTCGTGTGTGGATAAACCCCTGTAGTCATGTGCGCAGTTGGTTTAAGGGGATGGCCACGATTGGTTCGGCACCTTAATTGCGTAACACGCTATCTGAATCATTTTGAAGCAAATTGCTAATCCATTGCTTCATAAGTTCGAAAAATTTATCTGTTCAACGCGTAAATAACGCAATGAATGGTGTTGAACTGTCAAAATGAAACCGATTCCGATTGATAATGTGTTACGCAATTGCCCCGCGGGTTCTTTTTTATTTGTGGCTAGCTTTTGCGTGCGACTACGCTGCAAGGAAGTCGGAACAGAACAAATACTACCATATAATAATAATACCTATGATGACGATGAGCAAAAACAACATTTCATTATCAGAAGATTTTATAAGTAGTAGAAATTTCGATGCTCTGTCAATGCGCAACAGCTAGTAATCAAAATAGTTAAACTAGCCAAAAATATATAAGTACTCTCTCTATAAAAAAACATATTTACTGATCTCAAGAATCAATTAAGTATACATATTGGTTACATACAAATAACACTGAATCCCAATCCTAATCTCAAACTTAAATATATATTAAGGTAATCGAGTCAGGCTGTGGTTTCCTCACCAGATGCTGATACCTAACTAGATTCTAGAATCTACTCTGGTTCAGTTTAAGCAGTTGCTGTTGCAGGGATAGTTGTAGTACCAGCAGATTCTACTCCACTGTTGCATTGCCAGATGCTCCATCATCAACAGTTGTTGCATTACTAGCCGTATCATCAGGCGTTGTACTAGATGCAGTCTTACTATTAGATGCAGTTGAATTATCAGCGGGTGGTCCAGAATCACATGTTATTCTTGTAGCATTGGTTGTGGTTTCTATTATTTCTGTGTTGCGATTATTATTGAAATACCTTGCAGGTGACATGGTGCCAGCGATGTGATATAGTTGCGGACTTTGAGTACTAGGCAAGGTCTTTGTAGTACCAGTAGTCCGCCACTTATAGAAAGGTAAAATTGTCGTGGTCTTTAACTCATGACAACTACATTTACAACGAAAATCCATTCTAAATACTTGAAAACTAAGACTTTTGCATGTAGTCATACAAGTAAAACTTTTAACGTAATCTATGCATTTAGAATGATAACTTAAGCCGTAATGTTTCCGAGCTGTTTTATTGGCACCTGTAAGAAAAAATTAAGATCTTAGGCAAAAATAATTAGAGGTTACTTTAGCACATGCTAAGCAGTAGGTATGACAAGGAAAGAACTACTACAAACTATCAAAAACTTCTAAACGCGCATAACTTGAAATATAAAACCTTAAAAACTATGGGAATATGGAGATATTCCCATCGTTTTTAAGGTTTTATATATTTTTTTTCTATCACTTATTTACTAGGTATACCTCTTTGAAATGGCATCATTTCTTAAAATATTTTTTAAATTAGTTTAGATAACATTCCTACTGCATCGTCATAGCATTCGTACCAGTGAAACTCATGCTGTACACGAGTCAGTTTTCTTAATCGTACTTATAATATTATAAAGGCGAAAGTTTGTGAGTGTGTGAGGGTGTGTGTGTGTGTTTATATGTTTGTTACTTTTTCACGCTCAAACGGCTGAACCAATTTTGATAAAATGTTGTAAGGAGGTAGCTGACACCCTGGATTAACATATAGGCTACTTTTTATCCCGATATTCCCAAGGGATCAAAATATACGCGGGTGAAACCGCGGGGCCTTAGATATCACTGCTAGTGATAGCTAAGGCGTCCTATAGGACTTGTTCTGGTCGGTGTTAATCGGCACAGTCGTAAATAAACTACTCCAACGTGCCAGTCCTGCGAAGGTAGATGCCGAACGGAATTTTGCCGATCGACACCACCCGAATGAAAACCGAATATATTATGTAGTAATTGCTACCGAATCGAATGTGTTGACCCGAACAAGTGTGTGTCCTAAAACCTACTAGGATAAATGAATATGCGGTAGAAAGCATTGAATAAATTATATCTAACTATCTATGTACCAACAATGTTTTTCAGTTTTAGCGTTTACTTTTACCTAGCGGCCTGACGTGAAAGCACGAATCGCCTTGCCGCTTAGAACGAATTCTTAGGCAGAGTATGTTTTCTTGTAACTTTTGTTAAGCAATCTTTCTACAACAATTGAATTTTGGGAGAATGTTGAAGAACGCTCTTCAGTAACCACTCTTCTAGTATGATGATGTAGTTAGTAAACCTCTCAATCAGAAAAACTATATTCCTATGTCCGTCAAGTAAGTACCAGATTGACTTTTTGCTGTGAAACACTAAGGCTATGCGCGCACTACGAATTTTAGTCGTTGCGATAAATAATCGTCAATCTGTAGACAATACTAATATACTGGAGTCCGCGCACTGCGGAAAAAAATAGCATGAGAATTCGCTTGAAAAATTTTCGTGTTTGCGATTTTATAACTAAATCGCAACGTTTAAAATCGTAGTGCGCGCATAGCCTAAAAAGGAAACTGTGAACAAAACATAGGGATTTGAATACTAACCGTCATCATGTGATGAAATTACGGAAGCAGCCAGTAACAAAGCAATTGCGATCTGGACATTCATTTTAATCCTTCACCCATTAAAATCATTAATATGGTATATTTTTCCTGATTTTCGATCAATATAAAACAAATATCAGCTCACGAATGACGACAAAGCGTGTGTTAGGGTAATAAAAATAAACGAATAAAACAATAACTAGGTAGGTACATTAAATAGTCAAATTGAGTTTACTTGGTTATCGCTATTTCGCTAATTTCCTATAAGTATATAAGCGTAGTAAATTGTTTTTTTATCAGACATCCTATGTATTAATAGCCTTCGTAAAATATCTTGAAATGTTAGGGCTTCCGGTGAATAATGTTTTTTGAATGTAACATAACATATCAATACCCTTCCTTCAGTCCTTCTATTTGCAATCGGTTAAAATTACAGAGAGACTTACAGAGTTACTTTTTTCCTGTATAAACCATTTGATCTCCAGGCAATATCCATCCATTGATCTCCGTGGTTTTTACTATGTTATAATAGTTTGGCAGCAAAACTATATAGGTACATAAACGAATTAGTATCACTTCACTTGGCATTCAGGGTCTAATTAATAAATCAGGAATGTGATAATGACATCGGAGAGGGACGACTTTGGACTGAGACGAATTTCTGAGAACTAACTTCTCTATGGCCACCCAAATGATGATTTAATTATCAGTATGATTTTGATTGATGTGGCAGAAGAAATTTGGCGGCAGCCGAATTCTTTTCATAACGAACGTATTTGCTTTGTTTATTACTTGGAACTAATTAATCTTCGGCGCCACAGTTTTTGGCTATATGTCCCCGTATCTGAATGAGGTTTAAGATAAAAATAAAAATTGAGACGTAGAAAGTAGGGCTAATAAAGGTGGGTAGGTAACTAGGTGTATCTTTATTTTCTAAAAAGTTAAAAACCAAATAGTCGTTTGTAATTTAATTTTGAATGTGTAGTTCATTCAATGGTGTTGGATCGAATTTCAGGTTTTTCCTCTATTAGAATTTCTGTGTTAATTTGTACTGACATCCCTTAGAATACTGAGGGGCCCGTGGCTAAATAATAACAGCCGCACAGGTCGATCGATTAGGTTAAGCCACGCTTGCCGCGGTTGGTCTGTGGATGGGTGACCATCTTTACATACCGAGACCCCTGCGTGGCTCGGAAAGCACGTTAAGCCGTTGGTCCCGGCTGTCATTCGTGGATCTTTGACAGTCGTTACGGGGAGTCAGAAGCCCGAAAGACTGCCAACCAGTCTTACCAAGGGGTATCGTATTACCCAGTAGCTGGGTTGTGGGGGTCAGATAGGCAGTCGCTTCATGTAAAATACTGGTATTCAGCTGCATCCGGTTAGACTGGAAGCCAACCCCAACATAGTTGGGAAAAGGCTAGGCAGATGATGACCCCTTAGAATACTGAGACTTGGGAAATGTGTAGATACTATAGGTACGCTTCTACCTCCCACTTTGTGCAGTAGGGACAGTTGTGATGTTTTGTAGTTTTCTGTCGTAGGCATATTGACCGGTTCCCTCGACACGTGACCGAGTCGTAGGATCACTTATGTTTCACAGCGGAGGCCAGGCACAAGAGGGTAGTACTTGTGCTGATAAGGTATCACCCGCTTGCACTAAAGGATTCATTTACAAATGCAATTAATTTTACAGTGTGCATTAATCCTGTAATTAAGTACTTAGTGTACATAAAGATTACCTGTAGAAAAAAAAACAAATGAATGCCCACAAATAATTAATTTACCTAGGTATGGGGGGCGTCCTACTTGCGCTATATTTTTTATTATTAAAATGGTTCGTAATAAATATAAAAGCAGAGGAAGCCAACAGTAAGTAACCCTAATTTCCTCTTTTTATATAAATAGCATAATAAGCCTATAATATTCCCCACTGCTGGGAAAACTACATTTAGGTATTACTTCTAGCATCATGACTGTAGTTTAGAATGATAAAGTAGGTTTGGAGCCCACAAGGTATTGTATAATTCAAACTACTTTGCCTGCATTTTCGCCGTCCCGTAGCCGACAGTAAGTACCTATTCAAATTTAGGACTAGCATACGCCCGCGGCTTTGCTCGCGTGGTCGATAAAAAGTAGCCTATGTAAGGTCCCCAGGATTCAATGTATCTATAAAATTTCATCACAATAGGTCCCGCAGTTTCAGAGATTAGCCAGAACAAGAATTATAAAAATTGTTTTTTGTTATTATCATTTAAAGTACTTTCGCATAATTATGCATTTAGTAAAAAGCTGTTATTTTCACATTACAGACGCTTCAATTTTATTTATTTGCATGTATATGTATGTAGTACGTCGGTATGTATAGGTAGATATAAATTATTTGTAAAGATTCGTCTCATGGTACCTACATTTTAATTTTTCAGTTACTTTTCCATTTATTTTAAATGAGACTGATATGAAAAGTAAGTATGACATTTTTTATCGTGTCTAGGTGCAATATACGTTTTTCTTAATAACGGGTCGGGCGGTGTTATTGAGTTTTTCCATTAGGAATTTCTTAGTAACAGCCCGGAGTTTGGTATTTGACGGTGTGATACCCCCGTGCCTCGGAAAGCACGTTAAGCTGTTGGTCCTGCGCCTGATCTCTCTCCGGTCGTGTCGGATTGCCATCCCATCGGACTATGAGAGTGAGGGAAGAGGGAGTGCACCTGTGTCTGAGCGAACACTTGTGCACTATATCTCCCGCGCCGAAGGCTAGTCTCAGTTGAGATTGGCCGCCGTGGCCGAAATACGGTCTGGAGGACTTTATTTATTTACCTATTAGCAACTCCACCATCATCATTTTCCTGTCGAAGTAACAGGAAGGTTACCGCATACAATACCTTCCATTAGTAACCGAAATATCTCAAGACCTGAAATTACACACATCAAAAGTATCTAGGGATCAAACACGCCCTAGCTAATATATTAACATATAATAATTTGTTGGTCAGTGTCAGACTGACCAACAAATTGCAAAAAAAAAATTAATTTCGCAGGCTACCATATTAGCGCATCCCCCTTAATGAAATTGAATTCGTTTTTTCTTGTTTAAATTATGAAATTTCATTTTTTTTTGCAATTTGTTGGTCAGTGTCAGGTTGTTTGTTGATTTAAATGTGATTCGCGACCGTAACAAATATGACTTTTAGCAATACAACTTCTTGAGTTATAATTGACCTCAACTGTCATGATTTCATAAAATAGTCATTTTATAGATTACCCTATTAAATGACTATTTAGTGAAATCGAGGACCTTAAAGAGTTGTATTGATGATTTTTATGCTTATAATTCAATACTTACATAATAGTATATTTCATTACAAGTGCGGAAAGGCTGTCATTGCAAAGAGTTCCGACAAATGTCTACCCGAGCCGAGGCGCAGCCGAAGGCGAGGGTTGACAGTCGGAACAAGTTGCAATGACGACTCCGCAGGTGTACTGAACGACTATTTTTAATACAGTTGCGAAAAAATGAAGCAACTTAATAAAATAATAAAAACACAATATACTCAACTAACTAATATTTTTTTCTGGAAAATGGCGCCAACCGTAGAATATACCTAAGCAGAGTTTTTTTTTCTTCACCCATTTTGGTAGGCAAAGGGAACTATCCATACAGCTTAGTCTTCAGTACTTATATTTTTTTTATTGATATTAAATGAAAATGAAATTTAATGAAATGAAATGAAACCTAACCTAACTCATTCAATGAAATCATTAAATCTGATATTGAAATAAATTAGTAGCTTCTTTTTAGAAATATACGTATTTGTATGAATCACAAAAACTCTTTAGTAAAAACTTCATGGTTGGTTTTTCTTTTTAATAGACATTATTTTGACAGTTGGGAAAGAGAACGCACGAGTTCGGGAAAGGTAAAAAAAAGCACTATTATGTAATAGCCCACATCCCGAACGCTATACGTCCCTGCAATACACCACTTTTTGAGCAATTGTATTAAAAATATTTGTTACGGCCGCGAATCACATTTAGATCAACATACAACGTCACACTGACCTAAAAAAAAACATAAGAAAATTTTACATGACCTAAAGCGTGGTCTTTGTCGGACTGCATAGAGAAGAAAGAGAAGCGCGATGACACAACGCTGGTAATTTACTGCAAAATATGAAGCAATTATCTATTTACAAAACATTTATTGTTTGGACTAAAAAAATAAAACACTATTGTTTTTTTTTTACTACTGTGTACATATTTTAATTACTACTCTGGGTGTACTGTGGGTAGTGTTGGTTATTGCGCAATAGAAAAGCGGTTTGCAGTTCAAATCAGATTATAATTTCATGAACAATTAATCACACTAGCAAATTACACACTGTAGGTACATGACACAACTAGATACACAGTAAAATAATTATGTACAGTAGTAACAAAGTAATTGCGAACAAATCGTAGTATCGATTATTGTTCGTATAGTGAGTAATCTGTTTAAATTATCTTCGAAAATCAATATTTTGTAGTGTTTAGTATCGCTATTCGATAACAGATGGTGTTGTGCCGTGACGTCACTTTTGTAGATCGCGGTGTTAATAATTTCTTGCAAGGTATTCAAATTTAAAGTCGATTTTTGTTATTATAACCAATACCTCCTAATATCTTTACCATTACATATATTCATTATATTCAGAATAAAGAACAACAGAAACGTACTATATTGTGATAACGGGCTACTACGGAACCCTACATTGTGCGTGGCCCGACACGCCGGTTTTCATTTAATAAAGATTGCTATAGGTAGATACTATAGATAGTGGTCTAAGAAGATAATTATAGGTCGTAAGACCTTTCTAAGTGAACATCTATTTTTGGTTTTTTATGTTTTTGTGCAACTATTATACAGTGTCGCAAACGGTTATAATTTTCCCGTAACATACGGATAAGAACTCTATTAATTTAATATTTTATCTTAGAAACCTAGGCCTAGAGACCTTAAGTGTACTTTTCTGATTAATATCGCGTTAGCATGAGATCCCTAAAAAGGCCTAAAAAGGCCACTTTGGCGGAATCATAAAAGGATAACATTATGAATATACAATATGGCGATGGATATATGGCGAAGACAGTCTGCGTTTTTCTTTTTTTCGCTGCACTAGGTATAATCAAAGAGATTGGAATTGGATTTGAATTGGATTGATTGGTATTTTAGTACAGACAAAAAAAAAATAACTAAAAAATTCTTCACCAATGGGATTTGATAAGATTAACTTTAACAGTTTACTGTCCTTATGATTCATAATGCTATCCTTTTATAATTCTGCCAAAGTGGCATTTTTCCTTTATAGGCCCCCTGATATTAGGCATATACGGTATTAGAAGGCCTATGGACGCCAAAATAGTTTAACGTTATGCCAGAAATTCCATTGATTGCTAAAGTGGTATAACAATCATGTTATGGTGGGTATTTGTACTGATGGAAGGAACGAAATTATTGTGATCAGAGACAATCTCAATGCACAGATTTACGCTAAGATTACTATGTCGATTGTTGTATTTTCCTCGGGGGCCCAATTGGGTATATGCATGACAAAAACCGCCAGAGACAAATACACGTCTGCTTTATCGCCAAACTTAAATTCTATTGAGTACGCATAGAAAAAGAGCTCTGCCAACGCCAAGTATGGATACCACAACGGGGTATACCAGAAAATCTTAGATCTCTGTAGACGTAGGGTAATTCCAGGATAGGTGCCCCAATGGGATAGGTGCCGCGGCTTTGAATACTGTATATTAGAAATGCCGTGGGCTAAAATTGTACTAAGTAATAGGAAGCGCTCCCCCCACAGACCTCAGTGCCACGCCAATCGCACGCGAAAGCGCATGCGTTTTGCCTGTGAGTGTAAAAATCTTCCGCGGCGAGACCATTACAAGCGTTGAAATTATAATCGTAAGTACTTACTATCGAATATCTTTTCACTCTGATAAAAATTATATATATTTTTTTTTTATTTGCTGATATTACAGTTTAAAGTACACGAAATAATGCTATAAATTATAGATTTCTTTTTAACTCTTTTTAAATTAAAAAAGGCATCTATCCTGTGCTAAAAGTATAGTTGCCCCATTTGCTGTTCGGGATAGATGCCTAAGTATTTCTATAAATGTTTTCATATTGCAGGTGGAAGAAATGCCTCGAAATAAAAGAAAACCGGGGGTTGGTCCCCCGTCACATTAGTTGGACTGAAGAAAGCTTGGAAAAGGCTGTATTATTTTTATTTCACCAATAAAAAAATGTTTATTTTGTTCATAAGTCTAGATAGACATATAATTATAAAAGATGTCACAAATTAATGTTAAATACGCTTAATGTTTAATGCTGAATACAAACTGATTATTGAAACTAATTAGTATGTTTTATTTAAATTAGGATCTAATATTGAAGCATTTATGCAGTGAATTTTACGTTAGGCATCTATCCCTTGAAGCATTTTTACTACGAGTCTTCTATCCCTCACGTTAGGCATCTATCCTACTTTTGAGAGGGTAAAAAAGACACAATTTCTTCAAAATCTATGAAACTTATGTAAAAACTAAAGGGGTACCATCATAGATTAAAGATCAAAGTTACCATATGCAAAAGACGTATTGCCAATAGATTTTTAATTAATAAGTTATGGCTCACTATCAAAAAGTGGGGCACCTATCCTGGACTTACCCTAATGGAAAAAATACCTTTAAATAATTTTTAATTTTTTTAATTCAAATGTTTTTCTTTGTAGAACTCAAGTAAAAAAAAAGTACCTACAGATGTCGATGTCTTAGTTTATCACTTTTTGACGTGAGTACGTCTTTAAAATTGCTTCCATAGTGGAGGGCAAGTCAAAAAACCCATATGGTAACAAAATCGGGGCACACAGTTTGGTGTAGCAGCTTCATTAATATCATGTCCATCTTAAATTCAATTACACCATTGGATAGCTAAAGAATCAAAGAATTCATTACGTCAAGTGAGGACTGTGTCGCATCGCGTTCGGTGGAGGGGGAAGCGCCGCCATTTTGAGGTCATCGAGATTTCTACTTAAACTTTTGACTCGGAAAAGCTACGACGTTCGTTTGAGTTTCAATCGTCGGATCTCGTAAAAATCTATCGCTTTTATACAAGTATTAGTGTAAAATAGTGATAGTGAATATAATTTGTTAAAATAAATAAAAAATAATATAAAAAATATATAGGTAATGTCGGCCTATACGCGTCAAAAAGCCAAATTGAAATACAGAAATCGTATACGGTTGGAAAGGGCTTTTCAAGATCAATCGAATGGTACCAATAAAACACCATATGACTGAGTCCAGCAGTGCCGGGAGGATAAAAGAATGATTGCGGCCGAGCCGATCAACGACGACGGTGCCAGTACATCTGCACCTGGGGCGGTTGAAATTATGCAATTGAATGATGAAATCACTTCTTTATCGATACTGGATCAATCCCGTTACGTAAACGTATTCACGTACAACACATGGCCGTGTCCATGACACAGTCACACCCCATTTTTAATTTTAACTTTATTTTTCGTAAGTCTGGACATAGGAAAACGTTCCAATTAAGATATTATGCTGTAATAAAAAATAAAAAAAACTTAGTCACCTTGACCAGTAGATACTTTTGATGTGTGCAGTTTATTCAGTATCGAGCGAATATCTACCCAAGTACTCTATTTATTTATTTGTTTGTAGGTAGGTAATGTTAGGCTTGCTACACACTTGTTCGGGTTGGCATGATTTGGCACAGCCAGGTGGAAAAATCGAATATATTATTATGTTCATTTAAGTTCGTGAAAAGGCCGCTCGGATTAGCTCGACTTTAGCCGAGCTGGCCAGCACGTGATTCAGCGAGGGATCTACCGATGCGATGTGTCGATCGAATATGATTTTGTACCTAGTAAATACTTTGTTGTTCGACAAATACTGCTGTAACGAATTTGCCGACCCAAACAAGTGTGTAACACCTTTTTCATTCTTTTTAGCGCAAACTTATAAAGGTGAATTTATTGTAATTTAATCATTACAGACTTCAGCAAAACCGCAATTCTACGTTACGGCTTTCACAAAACCCATAAATGTTTGGACTTCCAAAAAACTTACGTATGTACACATTCATGTCTGACAAAAGGTTATGACATTGCTTCTGCTGATAAAGACTGCAAGTGTACTTGTTTTAAAGATAAATTAAAATCGAAGTATTTCGGTGTAAAGTCTGTTTTGAAAATACCGACTACCACAATACCATCCTGGGTTGGGGGTTACCTTGACCCGTCTAAAGGAAAATATGTCGTCGTGCACACTCAAAACAAAGACATAATTCAAAAACCATTACACGAGTCTATTGAAAGTGCAGAGTCTGGGAGCGAAGACGAGTACGAGACGAGTGAAGACGAGTATTACAGTGACACAAACTCTGATGAAAGCAATGAGAATAATTACAATAGCGAAGAAGCAATGAATTCTACAGTAACGACTGAAGGCGATACAGATGGAACAACACCAACAACAGAAGACACAACTCCAACAGAAACAACAACAGAAGCCGTTAGTGAAAACACAACTGAAGTCAAGACAACTATAAATATAGAGGGTCGAAAATGGCTTGAACTGCTTCGAGAAAAGAATGGTACGGCCGTGCCGCTTTTTGCTCGACTTGGCGGGGGCACTGCCGTGCCCCCCGATAGAAGAAACATAAACAACTGAAGAACAGTAGAAGTAAGAAAAATAAATAAATAAAATTAATAAATTCTGTATTACTAGAAGAATGGGTACAGTAAATCTCCTTAAAAACAAAGGTCTTATGTTATGTGCACTTAGGTATCAAAGGAGTGCTTTCGCACTCGTACTAGGATTACCCTGTATCATGAATGTCATCACCTTCCTCCGAACAAACTAGGATAGTTCTTGAAACAATTAAATGTTAAATAAATTCTGAACAAAATAACTATTAACTTATATTTTACAAACAAAGATATAAACAAAAGGAGTAAGTGTGTGGATATGTGTGTTGTAGTGTATGTGTACTGTGCATGTTTGGTATTGTGTGTCCGAAGTCCAGAAGGTGTGTGTATGTGAGTATGTATATGAGTATGTGTTGGTGAAATAGTAGTTAACTCACTAATTGTATAAGTCTCTCAAATTCTTCGTAAGTGAGGTAGGTAATTCTTTTAGCTAGTCATTTACAGCGTTCCGGCATTGCTGTCGGATAAGTACCTAAGCAAATATTTAGAACAGCATTGAGTTTATTGTATTGTGTGGCGGCAATTTTGCGCGAATCGCAACATCTGTGGCGGTACTTACATCCGGGTGGTACTTCCGATATCGGCGCGTGTGATTAAAATGACGATATCTCTCATCGCTGAGCAAGATCAGTTCTATATATCTCCGTGCTACACAGTCTCGTTCTTTTGAGCTTTCCTTCTCGTAGCCGTAGGGAGTTTGGTAAAGTGGTATGTTTGCGCAATGATATTTGGAGCACAAAGAGTTGTCTAACAATTAAGACCTCACACTCTAATAGAGAACTGCGGTAGGGTACCTGAAGTGCTTTCTGCACATGACTTTAAAGACCGATCTTTGTGCTCTTTCAAGACATACAGACTGCAAAGGTGCAGAGATTCAGTAGCCCAGCAAAGATTGTAAAAGCGCAAAATAACCTGTTTTAATGTTTTAAGATCTGCCACTGATCTGAATTTCTTGAACATAAAAATTAATTTATGAATACGGGGGATGAGTTCATCAAGGTGCCAATGTACCAATTTAGCAAACAATCGACCTGGGTGCTTACTCTCGAGTTTAATTCCGATAGATCGACATTGGAATTGTGACGTTTCGTACTCTTGAGTTCGATGCTAGCGCCAATTGATTTTTATATTGGGTGTTCATTTTGGGGAACTAAGTGGAATTGGGAACGGGCTTGGCGTGGCGTAAACGGTACTCTTGAGTGTATTTTGACAGCTGTGTATTGCGTCAATATTGTGTTGGGATAGTTTGTTGATAGTGATTTTTCCAATAACAAAAGTGTAACCTTTTAGAAATTATTTTGCGTTTTAAGTGGTTTACGTCAAAGATCTCAAAGATTCAACTGACATAACATTTATGGGCTTATAATTATTTGAATCTTTCATAAATCCTAGTTTAATCTCAACTGATGGCCTACGGCAGAAAGAAGTACACGTGTTCGGGTCGGCAGTATTTGTTGAACAATAAAGCCGACCCGAAGCAATTACTACACATGTTTAGCTTTCATTTGGCACGAGCAAACTGCGTTCGGCATCTACCCTCGCTTAATTGTGTTCGGGTCGGCTCTGCACAATTTCAGCCAAGTCGGCCGGTTTTTTCCCGAACATATCTACAAGCATTCGATTTTGCCGCCCGGCTGTGCAGAATTATTTCAACCCGAACATTTGTGAGTAGTTCCCCTAAGAATTAGTTGCAGTAGGTATCAGTGGTGATACCGAGTGCAGAGGTTCATAGTTGCATTAAAAATTTAATGTTATATAATATATTTGATTGTATTAACCTACCAACCTACTTGACAAGAAGTGTAGAATCTGTCAGCTTTAAAATGTTTGAATTTCGGAAAACCTTCCGGATACCGGTTGTTAGTATTTCATAATGGGAGTGAATAACAAAAATAATAAGATTTACCATCCGTTTTTATACATTGTATAGTAACGTTTTTACAAAACATACTCCGGCATAACGACAATAACAAGGGTGAGTAGCAAACTTTTTATGGAATACCCGAGAGGCAATGCTTGTGTGACGGCTATGACGTATCACTAAGATTTTTTACTAATACATACATTGAGAACATACATATTTTTGCTTTTATATCGATACATCAATTTCTTTTATACGGATTGACACTTTCAGAATAATATTCACGGGCACTTTTGGGACAAGGGTAAAAGTGTCGCTAAGAAATGTATTCACTTTTATACAAGGTGAGTTTTTAGAGATAAGACTTCAAGGCGAAAACCAAACTATTATGAGAAATAGAATTTTAATTAGGTAGGTACATATCATTTTATTCCCTTGCAGAATACGGTTCTTATCGGTAACACTATTGCTGGGTATAAAAGAATTCTACCTAGGTATATTTATTTATACCTGGCAAACATTTTTCATTAAAGTGCTGTTCTAACTTTCTCTAAAATAAAGATCTTGTTTACTTTAAAGGTAGCACATAGGTACTTATATCAACTCGGAAAGGGATCGTCACCGTATCGCCTTTCGCCTCGCCGTCAAACAGGCGTCAACCTAACCTAACGTAAGCACGTAACCAAAGAGGATCAGCAGCTCCAATACGTCGACTCGGCTACGGCTAGGCGACGCGTCGCCTAAACGCGACGTCGCGACGTCGCGTTTACGGCTCGCCGACCGCTGCTTGATGGTGTTGCAGGCAGGCCGCGGGAGGGGTCAAAGGAGCAAGGGTGGACGAAGAGACGTAAGCTCGGGTACGGACAGACGTAAGCGCGGAGACGTCGAGCCGTAAGCGTGGGAAATGCAAGTCAACCACGCACCGCACCGCGGTTCGTCAGCTTGTCCCGAGGAGAGGCGATTACGTTACGATTTAGATTTTTAGTGTGCTTTTTAGTGTGATTTTTAGTATCCAGATTAGTGTGCGTTGCAGTAGGGAGTTTCATACAAAGAATACTGAATGGCTCGAGTTGATACGGTGACGATCCCGTTAATCTCTTTGCTAAAAGTAGGTATCACAGATTCGGCTTAATACCCTCAAGTCGGTTGAAGTCCAATCTGAAATTGCAAAAGTGCATTAGTGACTTAATCTTATGTTTCAGAGTTGGCTCTTAGTTAAAATGCAATGTTGTGTCCATAATTTCTTTATTTTTAAATATATCACGAAAAAGCATACCTAATAGTAAGGTAACTGTAAGATAAAACATGCTTTGGAAACCCCTTTTAACTAACATTAAGAAATGCTTCATCATAGGCCTCTCAACTGTCGCCACATCGACCCGTGCTGTGCTTCTGGCATCTAGCGGTGACTATCTCAGTGGCACTGTGTAAAGTAATTATTTATTTACTCTACGGACCTACCTACTTATGTTATTCCAACTTACTCCGGTATTGACATGACTGAGCTGGGAGCTACGACATAAACTTTATATTAGGTATCACTTACTACTTACTTGGTACTGGTAGGACTTATTTCCAACAAATGTAGTGGATATTGTAGACAGGAGCCTATTTTACCCGTGAAGGTGAATTAAAACCATATTTTGTCCGATATTCTTCTAATACCTACCTTTTTTTATTAATTTGCTCATCATAGAACAAGAATATACCATTGTGGCTTGTTTATTGATAAACTTCTACAAATGGAAAGAAATACAGACAAGTACTTAAAAACAAACAAACTTCATGTGCCAACTTACGCCGCCGTCGGATCTGTTGGTAGAATAAAATAATTGCATAAAGTAAACAAAGAGAAGGTTATTAACGGAGATAAGTCAGCTAAGCCGGACAAGAATACCTTGATTGAAGATTGATTTATTTGTAGTAAAACGCTTCTGGACTCTCTTTTATCTGTGTGCGCACAACCGAGGGCGAAACAAGAGCGGAAGGCAAACAATAAATCCACCTACATAAAAATTGCAACAACTTAGTTCATAATGCCGATAAAGGCATCATCAGAAGTTGGTTCGCTTCGCACCCTCGCGCCCATTCGTGCAGAGATTACCAATAAATCCAATACGGGATAATTGGCCGACTTAATTCTCTTCTATCTTTCTACTTAGTTCAGTCGTCAGAATGTGCCAGCTCAGGCCCCTTGGGAGAGTCCAGCCGAGAGCACAAACATCGCTTGCTTGCTGAACAAAAATAGCATCTTGTGTACTTTGATAGGAACGAGTTTTATTTGCAAATGCGAAACGAAGCAGAATAAACGACAAGTAAAGAAAATGGCTCAGTTAATGAGGTATTTTTAGTTTTCTGCTGGCCATAATACGTGATTTATTTGAGTCATTTTCGAACATCATCTTTGACCTTTGGTTATTTTAGTGAATTTACCGGTATGTTTGATTGACTCAGGACATAGTGTCACTTTTCTTTGTCGTCTAATGGATGAAAATGATGAAATCAAGGGGTGGCACGGATTTGATATTCGCATCAGTCAGGGGGCCTCTGGGACCGCTGCCGAGCTGCGACGTGATTCAATAGTGATGTAGAGTCAATATCGATCGGCATACCTAATTATTATACATTATACACATAGGTAGGTATAAAATACTCCCAAATATACCTATTATTTATTTACAATTACAATGCATTGAGTGTAGTAGGTAACATTACTACTTATGGTTCTTTTTATTTTATCAAAGCTGGAAAGCTAGTGCAATCGGTATGGCCGGGTATGGCCGGAACAGTATTTTATTATCAGTGTCACGAAGTTTTTGATAAAAAAGTGACGCATTGAGATATGTTACATAAAAAAAACAATAATTATTAATCATTTTTCATTTTCATTATTGACGTATTAGAACGCTGAAGTATTTGTTGGAACGCGCGAACGCTGTCTGTCGAAAATATGATGAATTGAGAACTTTTAATTTTTTGTTGTTCTTTCATAGTTACATTATGTACCTATGTTACCTCTGATAGCAATCTTACACCGACAAGCATAAAGATCACGGTGATGCAAAATCACAGGTAATACAACTGTGAAAGGACTGTACTATACTTATATGTAGCTAATATTTGGCCTCTATAGCAGTGAGTCCCTCGTTAGCTAGTCTTTATATTCATCAACTTGACCTTTTTTTCGCCCCAAATTGAAAGAACAAATCAACGCGTTCAAGACACAATACTTACGTCATAAGATTAATCAACTCGTAAATGTCCTCTTCTCAGTATGACCACTTCTTACATACCTATAGCATATTTAATCTTCTCCCCATGACGAGTTAGAATTAAAACGTCAGGCAAAGCGGGGAAATCTCGTTCCAAAAAATTAGCCAGCAAAATTCCAACAAATAATTAATCTGGAATAATCATACAAAACGATGCGAACGGGATGCTCGGCCATTATTACCATTCATTTCAAATCAGGCGTGCGGAGGGTTGGGGAGGGCGCAGGCCGCGCTCGACCTGAATAAGCATACATTTTCCAATCAGGACACGTATCATTTAACTTGCTATTAAATTCGACTTCTTCCCTCTGAATTATTATCATGTCAAAGAGGATCTGAGCAAGTAAATACGAGTTTTATAATTACGACAGGAATACAAAATAAAAAGTAATTGCGAAATGGAAAGAAATTCATAGACCTTTTCGCCCTAAAATTTATTGTGTGGTGAGCATTCAAAGTCTCAAAAGGCAGGTGGTTCGTTATGCTAGGAGTGAAATACTTTTCATAAGCGCCGTCATAACATTCATGCTTAAGACCTTTTACGGTAATTACTCGCTCCGTAAGAGCTTTTTCAGCGAATTAGAATTTTGGTCTTCGTTGTTTTCTTACATATTTGAACATGAGGATGCGCGGGGTTTTCTATGCTAAATAAAGTAATCTGTTTCGTCATATTGTGCGTGCGTGTGAGACAGCAGAGCAGGCGGCCACCTGACACGGCCGACACCGAGTCACCGTCACCCGACCTCCCCTTATTAATTTAATAACTTGAACACCGTCATTATCCGACTAATTGGAGGGGTGATGGGCTCCTTTTAACACATTACCTAAGCGTTTAACGTTACTTTTATGAACTGTGTAATTAATATTCCCTGCGTTCAGAACATGACGTGTGTAGAGTACCTACAGTAGGTAGGGATCCACTTATTACGACATTAGTATTTTTTGTTAATTTATCGAGTAGTTAAATCAGAGTATGGTTACATGATTTAAATCTAATTTACCCAAATGAAATAAAACCAATTTTGATCAAGTTTTGTAAAACAATAAACAAGTTTTTTAACAACCCTTACTTAATCTGACTATGGTGTGAAATATATTGTTTATTAAAAATTCTACAATATACCTAAGCATAAAAGTGGAATCACTAGTGTTTAGAGCGGCCATACAGATATGCTGGCAGACTGTTATCACAAAGTATTAATTAACGCCTAACGGTAAAACTTTTGTTGTTTACAAACATATCATTTTGCTGTCCTACCGACGCTCTAGGCTAAATTTTACTTAGAAATTTAAGAGATATAATTAAGAATTTTGCAGAGCGCAATAATTTAGGGCTCGTCATTAAAATAAGAGTGATATCAGGTTTCGCGTAATTAACGCCAAGGGCGGATTGCTATTTTTGTTATCAAATATAAATGTTATTTATCATGATCGTTGAATAATATGAATAGCTATCTGTTTTATTGAATCGCAGAACTGCAGTGCGATTCTGTAACCATCTCACCGTGAAAACTTAGGTGAAGTGAGCGTGGAGTGAGCTGTCAATAGTGTCAATTCCTAGCAAAAACAAACTCACTTCACCTAAGTTTTCACGGTGAGATTTTTACAGAATCGACTGGCTGAAGTGGAAGAACTTTGTAGTATATATTGTTGTAAACTTGATACATCATAATACATTAAGTGGATGGCGAAGACCTTGACGAGCGGTGTACGTTTCCCTGTGTGTACGACTCGTCGAGGCCCTACAATCGCGAGCGTGATACAAATATACACATAATTTTAATGCCGGGGGTGAAGCATTAAAAGTCAGGGATCAAATGCCTTTAATACTACACGTGAAAACTATGGAGTTGTTTTCATTTTGAAATATTAATTAAAATAATAATACTTATACTTACTTATTATAATGATACTTATTAAATTGGTAGATTTCAGGCTATAACAAAATGCACTGATAGCGTGCAGCGTTGATGTCAAGGATTGGCGGCATTCTTTCTGGGGCAATAGGTACTCTAAATTGTACCTACAGTTTAAGTAGGCAAAAATTGCCTAAAGTTTTGGTTTTCTTTGATTGCTCATTTAGTAGGTAAAGGATATGTAATAAAGTAAGCTATATGATAAAGTGGAACGAAATTGAAAACCATCTGCCAAACCAAACCAAGTCATAGTGGGTTGGTGTTGGTGGAGTATTGAACATAAGAACCCTGGGGATACTGCTAGCTACCCGAAACTGTAAAATTTTCCCAATCAACTTTGGACCTTAGGCTTTAGCGATAAAGTTGAAAATCTATTAAAGAAATTTGATAGATTGTAGTAGCTTGATATGCTGGCGTCCAGGCCACACGTCAGTGGTACCTAACACTTTGGCCTTGAGTTGGCCTAGCGTAGTACGGAGTTTGTATAGAATAAAAGGCCAGCAAAAGTGGTATCTAGTACTTACAAAAATACTGATTTTGTTACCTTTGAAATATTTTGAAATATCTGTAATACTTTTAATTATTAATTAGCTTTCTTTGGGAAGTCTGGAACAATTTCTTTGTATATTATTTTGAGTTGGGCGTTGATAGCTGCGCCACAGTATCTTACTTTTGTGGCTATCTTCGTTTTCCTTTGTAAATTGTAAACTTAAGTTGTTCCAAATAAACTTTATTTTATTTATTTTTGATGTGCAGCCAACGGTACCTAGTTCTAAAGTAGGTACTGCAAACTGCAAGTGATCAACTTTACCGTGTCTTATCTGCTGTTCTCTCGCCTTATACCTATTCTAGTACCTACGAAAGATTGAGGGTGGAAAAATGTGTTAATCTCCAAAGTTTTCGTAGGCTAGGCGTATACAGCAGCGGGAGGCACGCGACGCGGCGGCGTTCGCATTACTTGTGCTACTTACTTTAATCTTCACTCATATTTACTAATTACATATGTACATGGATGACTTATCGAACCCCTCAAGGGTACAGTACAGCACATCGACATTAACTATCAAAAAGTACCTACTCTGTGACATTAACTAAAGGCGTTTTTGGCAACAATGATAACGTCAAAACCAAAACGCACAGAATAAATCATGAGTTCATGACATCTGGGTGTCAGGAAATCATCACTTAATAAAATACAAAGAGACTAGTGAGTCGCAGGGATCAGTCGAAGCTCTTTGAAGATGATCACAATGACGGCAGGTACAGTCACGGAAAATTGTTTATTAAATTGACACACTACCTACTCAACTTGTTGTGTTTCACACAACTGACAAAAAAAATTAAATTGATTTAAATACAGGGTGAAATTGAAAACATGCGACAAATCGAAATGGGAGATTGTACTCATCATTATGAACAACTTTTACTAAGGGACCAAAGTTGCAAACGCAAAAAAATCTGCTGTTAAGTACCTACATTTTGACGAGTTACGCGAACATAAATCTAGGGAACAGCAGATTTTGTTTTCGCGATTTCAGGTTTGGTCCCATAGTAAAAGTTGTTCATAATGACGAGTACAATCTCCCATTTCGATTTGTCGCATGCTTTCAATTTCAACCTGTATACGTATATACGCCTGCGCCTCCCATAGCGTTCAGTCGCAGAATGTTTATTCGATCCAGTAGGAATATCGGGTTAAAAACTATTATATGTAAGGACATTTGAGTCCCGGGGAAGGCCCCGGGACTTAAACTATCTCTATACCAAATTTCATCTAAATCGGTTCAGCGGTTTAAGCGTGAAGAGGTAACAGACAGGCAGACACATCTTCGCATTTTTTATAATATTAGTATGGAAGTAAGGATTGAATCGGCTACTAATAATGTGTAGGATGGAACGGCGGCTGCAATGAATGTTTTTTTATGAGAGCAGGCCGGGACCCCCGAAGATCCCGGGGCCCTGGGCACTTGCCTAGTGTGCCCAATGGAAAAGAGGGGCCTGACTGTTACTGATTATCGACGTCATCGGCTTACCGCATTCCACTGCTGGTTAGAAGCCGATCCAATCGCACGCTAAGAGCGAAATCCGCGACAACGCAACAACGTGGTAGCAACTTGACGCATCGGTATTATCTATCATCAAATATTCAACCAACTTCGCGCACATATAACGCATCCGTCAATAGCGTTTGAGCCGTCACCCTTTTAATTTAGACTGGGACGAGGGGTCATTAAACAATAAAGTGTTGATTAAAAGCCCCCATGCGCGGGGTCGTTGCGAATAACTGCGCTTCCTGCACAGGACCCATTATATTATCACCGATTATTGGCACGGGCTGTCCCGACACTCGGCTCGAGTGAGCACTCCTTCAACAAACTATACCGAAGGTCGTCGTTATAAAACGCGTCATCGAAATGATGTGTCAGTTTTGACTGATATAGGTTCAGGTGGTTAGTCGAAAGAAGAAACGCGTTTCTGTAAAATGTCTACAGAAATAAAATAAAAATAATAAAAAAAAAACCGGTCAAGTGCAAGTCGGACTCTCGCACAAATTCCCGTACAAATTTGTAGGTTTGAACTACAAATTTACGGTTTTCGGATTTTTTCCTTTAGTTGTGCTACATGAAATTACTTCCTGTCAAATTTCATGATTCTAGGTCAACGGGAAGTACCCTATAGGTTTTGATTCCCTTGCGAGTGTCAAAATATGTGGCATAAACGGAACATAAACGCCCGTATATTTTGATTGCGTTGACTTAGAAGTTTCAGCCCTGAGTAATTGATATTAATTTCAACTTGATAACTCCATGCGTTCTTGAGAAAAATGGTCTTGACAGACGGACAGACACACGGACAGTGAAGTGATCTTATAAGGGTTCCGTTTTTCCTTTTGAGGTACTGAACCCAAAAAATAAGACAACCTAGACGCGTACCGCAAGGGTTGGATCGAGGTGGCTCTTGAAAAGGATGCCTGGAAGGATTTGGAGGAGGCCTTTGCTCAAACGTGGGACAAAGGCCAAAAAAAAAAAAAATTGAAACTTGTTTCTCCAGTATCGTTAAATATGTAATAAAGTAATTTAGCGCTTGGTACGTATGTAGGTATTAATAAAAAACAAATTATAGAACCACCTTTCAATGAAATAGCACATAATTAAAATTTAATATTATTGCGTTTATGGTATTTTAATTAAAATATTTTAGATACTGTTCGTAAAATCTGCTTAGGTAATAGTAGTTTTGATAAATTAATAGCACTATTAAGTTTGTTTGATAATTGAATATCTACCATAATGCATAACGTTTATTTCTCATTTTTATGAAGCAACTAGCTGCGCCCCGCGGTTTCTCCCGCGTAAATGTCGATCCCGTGGGGATATCGGGATAAAAAGTAGCCATTTTAACAAAATTGGTCCAGCCGTTCGAGCGTGAAGAAGTACCTAACAAACATATAAACACACACACACACACTCACAAACTTTCGCCTTTATAATATTAGTGTGATGTTTATATTCACACGCTACATACCTATTCGGTGATAATTGTTTAAGTTTTTTCTGAAAGTCTTATTCGTGATATTTTGAATCTTTGATTGCAGTTTTTCTTCCAGCGAATCGAGGACGTAGTTCCTTAAAAATATATCTCTTACTCTAATAGTTTCACATTTTTTCATACAGAACAGACCCATCCAAATAGGAACATATTTTAAAATGTTTTGATTTTTCTCTTTATTGTTTTCTGACGTTTTTTTCTTTTTGCTATGCATGATATACTTAAATATAATTTATAGGACTCAGGAATAATTTATAGGATCATTCGTTCCTGAGATTACCCCTATATACCTACAAAGTGACAAACAAATTTGTCCTGTTTATAATAAGTACCTATAGATTTACGTTAAAGACTTTACTGTCATAGAAATATTTATATCTATGGTTATTGTCAATCATAATTATTGGCGAATCGCGTTGTAGCGATACGTGGGGGGAGGGGGAGGCTTTCGGTTGAGTGATGATGATATTCGGCCACACAGGACTCCCATAGATGTGGCTCTTGTGACACTCTTGAGCACTTGCGCGCACAGCGCTTTTCAGTTATCATTGTTCGCACTCGGGCCACGTTTCAATTACATTAGAAGTAGCTAAGGAAACCACAGTTATTTGAACATACTGACGTGTTATGCCTTATTATGTGAAATGTACTTCGAACACAGAGATAATCTGGAAAACCTTTTATGGAAATTGTATACCAATCGTTAAAAAGAGAACCGTCCTGTTAACAGATTTTAAATCATTGCCGTCAGTGGCCGCCATTGTAACGTCAAGTTAGTTCAAAAGCGGTCGTTCCAGTCGAACAAAATGATCGTCGTCGGAGCGGATTGCGGGTTCCACACCTCGCGGATCAATAGATCTCATTCAAATAATAATAAGGAGTTATAGATCAGTCTGGTGCGGTGGTCGCGGCCGCAGCGCCCGCACCCTCGCTGCACTCTGCCTATATTTGAGTATGGAAATGGATATTTATTTCACGTCTCGGCTGCCCGCCGCAGCCGTCTGCGGTGATCGCCGAAGATGATAACGCTTCGATTTATATATTTCACTCGATGATCGGTAGCTGCTACTACGTTCTCCATACAACTGCCAGAACGGATCGTATTTGTGTATATAGGCTGACATCTGACTATCTCAGATTATATATGTAACAAAATCGCAGTAGACCGGGAAAATGGAAATATCGAAGGTAAAACATAAGAAAGGAAGAACCATGATACAGACTAAAAATACCGGCCAAGTGTGAGCCTGACTCGCACACGAAGGGTTCCTACAAGGCATAAAACGCCGAAAAAAAAATGTTTCTTTTATATCTACCCCTTTAAATTTTAACTTTATTTTATTTTTATTTTTTGTTGATATAGCGTCAACAGAAATACGTCATCTGTGAAAATTTCAACTGTCTAGCTATCACATTTAATGAGATACAGCGGGTGACAGACAGACAGACAGTGGAGTCTTAGTGGGTCCCGTTTTTACCCTTTGGGTACGGAACCCTAAAAAAGTGAATAAAATACTATATTAAAGTGAGATAGGTAATCTCTTTAATTGATATTCGATCAATAAAAGAGATTCGGTCGTAGAGAAGATAATTCTACTTTTTAAGGAAATTAACTTTTTTTTTTGGGGCGCCGGTTCTCAAATCAAATCAAATCACTTTTATTTACTCCTGACACTGCACGTTAGCAGTTTACTAAGTTATTAAAATAAATGAGAAAAACATGATTATAAAAACAACAACCTGTAGCCAAAAACTTGAAATTGCATGCAAAATCTACTACTTATTCGCCATAAAGTCGATTCCTCGCTTATGGCTGAGAGATTGACGACAGAAAAGAAATGCGTCCGTTGCGTTGTCACATTTTAAAGGGCAGATAGTTTAGTATAGATTAGTATATAATAATTGAATCGTAGGCATTAGGTAGATACCTATGAAACTTTGAACTTGGGTGTTCAATCCTTTGACAGTTATTTTACCTTTGACAGCAGCAACCCAACATCAACCTTATATGACGAGGATAAAGATCACAATGACTTTGACAGAGCTGTCAGTGGTAGCAACCTAACAGCAACCTTATGTTACGAGGATAAAGATCACAATGACTTTGACAGAACTGTCAGTGGTAGCAACCCAACAGCAACCTTATGTGACGAGGATAAAGATCACAATGACTTTGACAGAGCTGTCGGTGGTAGCAACCCAAAAGCAACCTTATGTGACGATGTTAAAGATCACAATGACTTTGACAGAGCTGTCAGTGGTAGCAACCCAACAGCAACCTTATGTGACGAGGATAAAGATCACAATGACTTTGACAGAGCTGTCAGTGGTAGCAACCCAACAGCAACCTTATGTGACGAGGATAAAGATCACAATGACTTTGACAGAGCTGTCAGTGGTAGCAACCCAACAGCAACCTTATGTGACGAGGATGTTTCTGTATAGTTTTAAGAGATTTAATTTTGTTATTTTTATTAATTAATTAAGTATTAGTTATAATTTAGTAACAAAATAAATAGTTATGTCTGATAGAATTTTACGATAATTACTTAATACTAAAACAGCAACCTTATTAAAATGAGAATAAAGATATGATTTGGACAGTGATGCAAAATCAGAGGTAGACTAACGGTGAAAGAACTGCTAAATAATCATTTTAATGTCTATGAAATAAAATATATTTAGTTTGTACACTTATCTACCGGTGCGACTCCCAATAAATACTTTTTCTTTCTTAGGCGATTCACACACGGCACCGCGCACCGCCGCGGAGGGCGGTGGCGGTAAGGCGGATTTCGTAGCGGTGCTCCGCGCTGTAAGGCGGTTTACGCGCCTGTCCGCGCGGATGGATTTAACACGGTTTGACCAGTTTGATCACTTTTTCATCATTTTTAAAATGCAACACGTACTGCACCCACGATGATCCGCGCGGTTATGCGGCGCCCCGTGTGTGAGGCGCCGCCTCACCGCGCGGACGTCAGCGCGGAGGGGCGGTGGCGGTGAAAGCACCGCTCGACTGCGCGGCCAGGCGGTGTACGTGTGTTAGGCATCTACGTATTTAATAGAGACCAATGCGACATGAGATCCGCTTCACCGCCTACCGCGGCGGTGCGCGGTGCCGTGTGTGAATCGCCTTAGCAAGAGACTTCTTTATATTTCAATAAAAAATTAAAAAATCACATTCAATTTTTTTACATTTTGAAAATCCTACATTAATGAATTCCCCATATTGTATCACATAGGTCACATTCTTTAAAGAGTACCTACAAGTCTAGCTGATTTATTTGTATTGTGCTTCACAGACATGTATTTATTTTCTTGGAGGATTCGAGCAGATTTAAAATTTATATCTCGGGCATGTCACGTCCCGGGTTAATTAGGTGTATATGTATACGCTCCAGTAGCGAACGATGCGCCCGCGCCTATTATTTACACCATTGCACACGTATGCCGCTCAGAATAATTATGGACCTCTTCGCCACCTTTACACACATTTTGCATACTTACTTGCCAGATAAAAGTATATTTTATTGAAGTGTTTGCAATGCTACGAATAAGCCGCTAATTAAATACTACAACCTAACTTATAAGTAACTTATAAGTCGTTGGCTGATTTTTAAACGTTACCTATTGAGGTTTGAGAATCGAGATATCTTTATTTCCCATAAGAATTGTAACTTAGATACATGAGAAACATGAAACTTCAAAAACTTATATTTTGATCGACGATCGGTAACAGAAGTACCTATTACAGTATTATTCATTACACACTTTTCTCCTCAACTCATTAGCAGGCTGGGAGGGCTTGGTAAAATGCATCACAGACCTACAATGAACATATCAGCCGATATCTAATGTTCCCATTTCTGGAACACAGGCCTCCTTTCGGTGTGAGAGAGTAGGCCGTAATCCACCACTCGGTCCCGGTGCGGGTTGGTGGATGTCACAAGTCTTCAAAATTTTTACACACAGTAAAGTGCCTGCTTGGGTTCGAACTCACGACCTACAACTCATGAGTCGCGGCCATTGCCACTTGCCCACCACTGCTCTATACTATAATTTATTTATAGTAGTTTATTTCCACAAAACGGCACTGGAATGCATACTTCGAAGACAAACATCCGAGGCGTCGGTGCGCCATCTTCGACGTAGACACCATGGCTTGTCTGCGCGAAGTGGCGCAACTATGCCACTAGCAAATCTTCGTACAGCATGTGTAGATCGTGATGCAAGGGCAGCAACAACCACCGCAGCAGCCACCGCAACAGCCACAACCTCCGCACATTTTTTCCTATGTAAAGTAAAGAGTACTTGAAGAGTACTATACTATAATGTAAGCGATTAATGAAAACTTTAAAAAAATACTTTACAAAAGTGTAACACATGGAAGCGATATAATATAAGCGATAAAGGGCGTAGTATGAAAGGTTAATAAAACACCGCTCGCGAGGAGCTGCCGCATATTTCCAACATTAATTGGAATATAAGGCGATAAGTGGCGAAGAGGTGGTTCTTCATCATTAAGATAATATGCAAATATCTGAACGAGAAGACGCTATAAATTTTCTCGGTAAGACACTACGGATCAGACTTGATTGATTCGCAGATGATAGCACGGATAAAATGCGAGTAGGCAATTATTATAGTGGTGCTAGCCACAGTGGTTTCTATTTATATGTCGTTAGGCTAATCTATGTCTGTGTACTCATGAATCTCGTAAAGCAGCGCACAGAATATAAACTTAGATTCTCGATTTAGATTTTCATTCAAGTTTATCAATTTTCCCAATCGGATAAGACCGCCTCCCGTGCCATGTGCCTGTAAACGATTATATTTGAGTACTAAACCAGTGAGTAGGAGACTTAATGAGTCTATCTACGACTAAAATATTGCCGTACAAATAACTAATTGACAGCGAAACATCTAAGATAATACTTGTTTCTGATCGCTGACGTTGTAATCACTTTATTATGTCGACTAGTCTGTATTTATTAGGTCCTATCATTCCTAGTGAAGATTACTCATGCAACCGCAATTGAAGGTTTGATTTGTTTGGTTACAAGTTCTGTTATTAATATAACCGTCCTTTATGACAGAAGAACCTAAGAATGTCAAAATCAAGAAAATGTTGGTAGTTGTTAGCTGGCACGTTTCCCGCTACAATGCAGGATAGTCAATGTGTGACCCTTGCGCTTGCGCCTATTTACATCTCACTTTACGGCTAACTAGCTGTACCACGCCTCGACCAATCTATTGTACGGAAATGTCGGGCGATGCACGAAACAATCCAACTTTACCGTAATATCTGCATACAAATGTTTGGGAACTTCGTTTCGGTATGTGATTGAAAATGGCAGCTTGCTTTTGATTTTGCTCAGGGTATCGGTTTTATCATTAGGTAAGTATATCTTAGGATAATATTAAAAACACGTTTAGTGTGTTCTCTTCTATTAAAATCAAAAATGATGTGTGACACACCACATGCTTAGATTCACCGTTCATAATATGTCATGTGCGGGTGTACCATAGTATACATGTCGGCGCGTCATCGCCGTCGCTGTCGGAGTTACACATATTATTGACTTGCACCAATATATCACTCAAATACACAGCAATAGGAAATGGCAGGAAAATGTTTAAAAGAATACAAAGAAAATACCTCACTTCAATTCAGGGTGTTTATTTCACGAGCAGCGAACTAAGAATGTCCTTCCATTCGCATTACAACAGTTTTTATACACAAAATTACCGTCAAAACTTGGCGCCAAACTTTACCGCCAAATAGAATTTATATAAATCAAGCGGATATGTCAAGATAAATCTTTAATACCAACATAGAAACAATATAAAGTTAACCGGAAACTACAATATTTAAAATAAATAAAAAGGAAGTAACAAAATATAAACTTTATACAAATTCAACCGGAAACCACAATATTTTAAATACTTCAAAATAAAAACTAAACATACTGACCGGAAATACAAGTATTAATTCAATAAATAACATGGAAGTCAGATTAAGGGGGAAGCTCTAAGGTGGCCCGCAAAATTCAAATTTTCTTACGTTTTTTGCAATTTGCTGGTCAGTATTAAGTTGTACGTTGATTAAAATATGATTCGCGGTCGTAACAAATATGTATTTATAGAATTATAATCATTAAAGTCATCAACACAACTCTCTAAGACCATGTAATCCCCAAATGTCAAGATTTCATGAAATAGTAATTCTTGGGGATTACATGGTCTTAGAGAGTTGTGTTGATGACTTTAATGATTATAATTCTGTAAATACATATTTTTTACGGCCGCGAATCATATTTTAATCAACGTACAACTTAATACTGACCAGCAAATTGCAAAAAACCTATAAAAAATTGAATTTCGCGGGCTACCCTGGCGCTTTCGCCTTAAAATAAAAACTAAACATAGATTTGACCGGAAATACAAATATTAATTCAATAAATAACATGGAAGTCAGATCAAGTACAAAATAATCAAAACAAGCTTAAAATTAAATAACGGTTTGGCGCCCATATATACCTACTTTATAAAAGTATGAAAATAGGAAATAATTTTAATAGGATGTTCTACATGTTTTCTAATGTATTGAAAAAAATCTATTAGATTTGTCATAAAAAGAGGGCATCTACAAAGGGGTGGGTGTCTATTATTGTAGATATAATAATACATATGTATTTGAAGTCAATGCTGCTCCTGACAAAGACAGACGTAGAAAGTAATGTAAATTCTATTATTACGGCCTTTTATTTTTCAATTACGAACCCCCAAGCCGCCCGCGCTTTGGCCTCGGGGTTAACTCTGCGAGACCCTCAGATATTTTATTCTTTTATTACTTATTCAGCGTTTGTTTATTTTAAAGATTATTTTGCTTTTTTGGTATTCGAATTAAATATATAAGTATATTGTATATTTTTATACGCATGAAGCCGATGAAGCTGAATTTGTCAAACAATATCATCTGCAAAGCGTTAAGTACCTATGTTTGCGTAGTTTCAAAATTTTCATCCTTGTTTTACATGGATTGCCTATAAATTATTTATAGTACCAACATAACCAACTGAAGTCATAACAACCCAAGGAAAACAACATAATTATGTGTGTATACCTATGTGAAACAATTTGAAGTTAATCATGCAAACGACCCTCATAATATTAAAGTGTTTCGTGTTTGTCTAACAATCACAGGAGCGTAATTATAAATCATGTAAGTCATAACAAGGCGTGTTTTAAATTTGTTCACGAGCACTCCATTAAGTCAACACTGGGGAGTCGGGTCACGCAATGCAGCGCCAACGTGCAGATATTTCACAATAGTTCTGAACTAACTTTTACACTTCATTTAGAGAATATTTGTGCTAAGTTCTAAGCGGTGTCAACATCGCTCCCTCAGACATTCTACGGTGACATCGAGGGTAATGCTGATACCCGTCACAAACTTGGGTTTCCTCTTCTCACACCGATGATGTTACAATCTGCTCCTAGTTCACGCATTCCTGTTCTACTAACAGCTCCTTGTTCACGAATTCCTGTTCCACTATCTGCTGCTAGCTCGCGGATTCTTCTGCTACTATCTGCTCTTAGTTTGGGCACCTTTCTGCTATTATTTGCTTCTAGCTTGGGGGTTTTTCTGCTACTACCTACTGCTGCCTCGAGTATTCCTCTACTGCTATCTGCGGCGAGCTCGGGGATCCTCTGCTACTATCTACTGCTGCGTCGTGCATCCCTTTGCTATTATGTGTTGCTAGCTCGGGCGTTCCTCTGCTCCTATCTGCTGTTATTTCGGGCACCGTTCTGCTATTATTTGCTTCTAGCTCAGGGGTTCTTCTGATACCATCTACTGCTCTCTCGCGCATTCCTCTACTACTATTGCTGCTAGCTCGGGGGTGACTTCAATTTCCTAATTTTGTGTTATTTCGTTGGTACACGCTTTTGAATAAAATATTTATCTATCAGCAGGTACTATGTTATTGGCATATCTTGATGTACAGACGCCAGCATATCAAGCTACTACAATCTGTCAAATTTCTTTAATATATTTTCAACTTTATCGCTAAAGCCTAAGGTTCAAAGTTGTTTGGGAAAAAGTTTCGGCTAGCTTGATGTGCTGGCGTCTGTACCTGGTACTTACTATAAAATGAAATAATATTTTAAATTATTTGTTTTCACTTTCATACGATCTACTACTTGGTTTGAACTCAATATTCTGTTTATTGCCTGTATTTTGTCCTCGAAATAGCTACAAATGATAGCTGGCACGGGTCTATAACCGCGACTACTCGACTCCCTCGGAGCCACTCCACGAACAAATTAAATCATTTCTACTTCGTCTGCGATTGTACGCACGCGATATCCTCCGTTATCATTGTGAGGACATATCGCGTTGACACTGCAAACTTATTGTTTTACACAAATCTGTGCTTAACTATAGGTAGTTAAAGCCAACTATAGTGGGTAGTACCCGACTCAGGCATATTAGCTGTTTTTGTGTGTTTATGTTATATCGGAGCTATTTGAGAGTCCAAATAGGTTAACAACGAGTCCTATTAGCCGAAAGACCTTCGTATGCCTGCCCAAAACATAACCACAACGAATGCAGGTCTTTTGCTTCTGCAACCAGCAGCTTCCCATCGGAGTCTCGGAGCATTACATTGAAGTCTGGTTACCCATGACCACGTGGCCTGATATGGGCCTCCTATCATACCCCCAGAGTGTAACATTTTAGTACAACATTAGAACCTGGAAGCTTGCCTAAGGAGGAGAGAAGAGAGAAGTAGCTAAGGGTGGAGTCTACTATCAAACTGACTGACTAGACTGACGCTGTTTAGTGCTATGGCAGAAGTCAATCATCCGAGCTATCCTCCATGCTATAATTGCACCTGACTGCGGTCGTATAGAAATCTTGTGCCATATCTAAACTCAAGGATTAAATGGCATTCTCGTGTCTATGAACACCTTTACTTGAATTTAAACGTTGATATGATCCACGCTTATTCCTACATTATAACCACGTTTCGACTAATTCGTGGGTCGTAACAGCATGTCGTGCTCATTCGCAATAAAGTTATAATAGGTATTTCGGTAGTAAAATAATAATTTAATACGTATAGGCGGTGAGTACAGCGGTTTGTCGTTTGAACACCTACGTCGCCGCGTCGCCGCGTCGCAGCGGCGCATGTGCCGCAGTGCCGTAATGCACCGCATATCGAGAGATCCATCGCGTATCTGTTATAAATCTAAACACAACGAGAACATAAAATTTTATTCGAAACGACCACTTGTTAACGTATGTTATCCGTGTGTCGTGCAATTTCACAACGAGCCGCCGCGCCGGATCACGTACTCTGAAATCCACGTTCAGAACATAAACTATTTACCAACTATTCAATATTCAATACGCGATTGCAAAATACGCCAAATTATTGCATTAGTAGCGAACAGGGATTCCCGATATTGTGGTTCAGCGATCGGTAGTCGGCGCACCGCGATATGCGGCATAAATAATTTAATAATTCGCAATACGGAATTTACCATACGAAGTGTCGTACCGTTTGTCTGATTCGTATTCAATATGAGTATTTGATTCTCATACTACTGTCGCATTGGGCAACGTTCAAGCGGCGAGTTTTCACCGAACGAAACGATGACTTCCGCGCGGTATATAAGGTTTATTTTAATAAAGAGATGAGTGCTTGGCTGGGATCTTTTCAAGTTGCATGTGTTCATATGTAGGTGAATAAAGCACGTCTGTACATTTCAATATCGGGAACATCCGTGTTATACGCGTGACCTTGCAAATCACAGCCTGCTTTCCAAACGACTTCACAGAATCGTCGTTCGGCGTTTGTATTGCGCGGCCATCACAATGTTTATAGAATATTTTATTAGTTCGTACCTATTGTCAAGTTATTTAAGCAATGATAAGTAAACCGCTATGAGAATTATTAACGACTATATTTTTATTCGTGAGGCGTTTTTTAAATCATTGTCTCGAAGTATATTTTATTGTCATGGGAGTGTTTTTATTATGAGAGAATTTGAGCTCATAATTATTCAAGTTCTGAATTCCAACTACGTGAATCTTTTTGGACCTTACGATAACGACCTAAAAGTTAGGACAATCAGCAACGAACCTAAGGCTTAAATTTTTTTAAACAAAAATTGTAATCTTTGACTTTTAGATTTGATCATAAACTCTTGACTAAAACTTTAAAATATACTTACTTCAAATAAGTGTATCGAGTTTTGTGTCAATTTAGATGATACTTATGTAAAAGCAACCCCCTGTTCGCTGCTGACCGTACATTTTAGAGATCGTTTTACTAAACTTTCAGCATTTAAGCACCTACATATGCCGCAGCTACAGAGATTGAGTCAACAGAACGAGTAAACAGGTCAAGAAATAACTGGCCAATAATGTGTTACCTGTTGTTTGTTGATTGTCCTGCTTAGGAGCGTCTAAAGTCATAATATGTATATGAGTGAATACCGTTATCTCATTTCTATGTAGCTATCACTGGGTCCTCGCGGTCAGGTTCGCGACTAGCCGTTCCCAAGGTCGCAAACTGAACCGTGTCAATATGGTATGGTAGCTAACCGCGATTCAGATTTATAATGCCTACTGTCGATAATATCATCCTTTGCATGCTGATAAGACTGCTTGGCTGTTTATTGTCACGAATTTGGTTGTGACATGTTTGCGACACTGAGAAGGGATCCGCTGACCGTCGTAATGAGTTGTACTCAGCTCGACAAAGTTAGTTATTCCAATTTTCACATAGTTATGTGGAAATTGGAATAACTTTCGCATTTCCAGTGCTTTATATTTGTCACGTTCGTTTACTATAAGCAACAACAATCGATTCTGCTTTCTTTTTTAAGCTCTTTGGCTTTGCGGGCGCGCACTTTAATCGAATATGCACATCGTATTAATTTAACTCAAGCAATAAATTCATCAAGCGAGTCATTAAATTCGTAGAGAAGTCAAATGGCCAGGACAGAAAAGTTATGAACATAAAAAAATATACGGCTCGGATAAATCTCGCTCACGTTAAAAGCCCTAATATAACTTCATATCTTAATTACTGCAATAAAAGTATACCTCTCTTAAAACCTCATAACTTTGTCTGCAGTGAAAAATAGGATGACAAAAAATCTTCATAAAAGATAAGGGCGGGCGGTGAACAAATTGACCGATGCTTATTATAGCAGCCCTGATAGCGGCGCCATGCTGCCCACGGACCCTCTGCCGGGCCCACGGACACTCCGCTCGTGATAGTGTGAGCCCAAAATAAATTATACACTTTAATAGAATCTTAGAGCTTCGTCCTTCACCACTTAACTCTAACTAAAATATTAAACCAAAAAGTTATAAGTAGATAAAGAAACCCACAGAAAAAACGTAAAATGGCTTAACGAATTCATTCCTTCTTGCATCTGATTTCTCAGTGCATCTTGCTAAGTATCGAATCGTGCTAACCCTTCTAACCCTAAGGAAAAGAATGAATAAAATAATCAGAGTCGCCTGAGCTCTGAGCAATTATGTGGAAATTTCCTGACAAATACACGTTATTGGTGAGGAGTGGTACACGGTAGCGGCGGCGTACACGGCAGCGGCGCGGCACGGTGCGGCGCGGTGCGGTGCGGAGCGGCGTGCTGTCGCCTAATGAGGCCGCATGCTTCTTTTATTTATGTGACAAATGTAAATTGTTGGGTGAATCTTTCACGAATATTTAGTGCGAGAACGGTCGGATACACGCCGTGTGAATATTCAATTACGCACTTTTCTAAACGCGGATACCTACATTGTTGCGAATACGCTCTAAACCCATCATGCAATGTGGATTAGTAAAGTCTACATTTTGGGAATACTTACCTAAATATGTGAATCGCGACAATAGGTTCCGCGATCGTGAGATATAATTTGTGTGAATTATCAGTAACAGTGGAGTGCGGTTACCTGCTGGTAGGATAATAAATTTATCTTTTACGGGCCTCGTAGGTACATGTAGATACCTAGACGTGCATAGAGTTTACAAGTTTAGAGCGTGTACACTAAAATTTATGTTTGAAAGATTTGTTCGCCACAAATAAGGTTGTCAGCGTGTGTTATCTAAGGGATCGTTAATTAATTAGAGAAATTGAACGACCGCCGCGGCGCACGGGGACCAATAACTCGCAACCCGGCTCGTATCATAGCTTCACTCGCCTTTATTTATTTTTACCACTCACGTAAGCAAAATTGAATTCGAATAGGTCGTGGACATGTTCATGCAAAGTGCAACACTTATTATGTACGTTTTGACATTTAAATGTAGTATAATGATGACAACCTACACTCCTGAGTTGTTGTTCATTTATTCAGAGCGGGTGAACGTCTCTACATGTTTATGATGAACTGAGATGGTAAATATTTATAGATTTGCAATTTTGAGATACCTACGAGCTAATTGACACCTTTTGGAAAATTTGAAAGTATTCAGCATCATAATTCTGCTGCAAGACGTCCTCAGCTAGACATGCGTCTCCTCCAAGCACCGCCACATTAACCGGTCCTGTGCTTCCCGCATCCATCGGATTCCCGTGACCGTCACGCGTCACCAGGTCAGCTGTTCATCATAAGCGGAGGATTTACCTACAGCATAATCAGTCTATAATGTTATCACAGGTGTCCTCTCTTCGAGAGGGAGTGGGCTTTAATCTGCCGCGCGGATCCAGTGCTGGTTGGCGGATGTCACATGTCATGTTCTCGGACTTGCCGGCTTTCTCACGATGTTTTTCTTCACGGATTTACCTATAAAGTATAAAGAAATCCAAATATTTATAACGGGGACTAATAACTGGTCACTTACTGTTGAACGCGGTCCCCCTCGTCGGTGTCCACATTGACGAGGTGTGACAGTGGTTACATGCCCTTATCACTATACAATTAGCCACAATGAACATGCTAATTGAGTTGTTTGGAACGACGAAACATACCATGTCGTCAGCAGTCTTCCAGCTAAAATATTATCCCTCTGGGGCATTAGAATTAAGATCTAAATCATTGTTTAACACATTTATGGTATTTGTAGAGGTAGGAAGGCCACCTACGGAACTGATTTTTATAAATGTCACACTAATATTATAAAGGCGAAAGTTTGTGTGTGTATTTTTATGTTTGTTACTTCTTCACGCTCAAACGGCTGGACCAATTTTGATACAATTCTGTATGGAGGTAGCCGACTCCGTGGATTAACATATAGGCTACTTTTTATCCCGATATTCTCACGGGATCGACACTTATGTGGGTGAAACCGCTGGCGCAGCTTGTAGGTAATATTTCTTTCATGCCTGGACAGTGCACGTTTCCAAAAAAATCACCTTTACAAGTGAAGCTCTTAAAAAGTCTGAAAAAGTACGTGTCGATTATTGTTATCATCAAAAATCGTTGTTCTCGTCGGAAACTGTTAATTAAATTAAGAAACTTTCAAATACATACACATTACACCTACTAAAAAGTTGCCTGAGGTTTACTTACTCATAACCGACTTAAGATCGAAAATAAGGAAACTTGTAATAATTTTTAATTGGTGTTTTTCAAGATGTCTAAACCATACAAATTAAATGCAAGAGATACACACCTAATTCACATCTGAACTGCAATAAAGTCATTGCCGTCAAATGAAATTTAACCATATTCTAACAACTCTACCTACTTCGTACTTGGAGACCGCAAAGTGAGCGAGAACGCTGTTTTATGAGCGGATTGTTCTTTAATGGCTGAAGATTCTCGAACATAGCTAGGAAACATCCCTATCAAACTAGATTTCAAAACAATTTGACGATGAACCATACGTTAGGAAACTGCTACTTACAAAACATGCACAAAATCAGACATAATTTATTTTATCAGGATTTATTTTAAATATCTCACATATCCGTGTATTTACGTTCAACGACTCATCGTATTGTAGTTCTTAATATATAACAGAGATGAAACGGCCACTATGACTAAAACATACACAGTGATGCATGCGCGTTTAGAACTTCAGCAGAGAAACAACAAAATGGCCCAATAAAATGGCGGAGCATAGACAAAACGCTACAATAACATCAGAACGGGAACGAATCGCCAGTTTACGACATGAGCGCAACGACCGACTGCTCTACAAATGAATAAGCCATCTGTTCTAATAGCTGCAATTAAACATGGTCGCCCGAGCCGCCCAGGTCCTTACTACACATTTGGACATAAGAATCGATAAAAACTAGAAGACGAAATGTACCTAATGTATGCAACGCCTTGCGACATCGCGACGCACAGACTAATGTGCAAACTTATCGCTTAAACGACATGATTGTCCTTATTCAGTCCGATTTCTACGCGGACGGATCTGTATGCAAAAAATGCTGCATTATCTTACATTGTTATCAAAAGTCGTTGACATCGCTGTGTCTAAGATAATGTAGGTAGGTACTATAAAGCCTTTTTATAAGCTGTCAAGTTGCTCTATATAGGAGAACTGTTATGGGACGAATGCCTGTTTTTTGAGTCCGCTGGCCGCAGACACGGTCAAGTAAACCATTCATATATGGCGAACTGTCATAATTAAACTTAATAATGAGGCTCCATCGATATGTTTTTGTCGATACCGAGAATCATCATAACTTAACGTCAGTTTGATGAGCGCCATCATGACTGAAATTTAATGATTATCAATATGTTGAGATTTCCATACAATGGTCTTATTGAGAATAACAAGGAAATAGTTGACGAGGGTTTTTTAAACGTGTCGAGGTGTACTTGATTTTATGCGATAAAGGATTAGCTAGCACAATTATTATTATATAATACCCTCAATTTCCGTCATTAAAGACAGGTGTTAAAATTTTTTTCTTTGCTATTAATGAGTGGTTTATGTACACGTTTCTTAAAAAGAAAGGCACACATAGTAAGCCTACATGTATAGGCGGTAGGTACTAGGCAAATGTTGTTCTGGGACAAAGCTCACACAAATGTATTTTATTAGGCGTAAAGCACGTAACACAACTCTCCTCTTTATCCCGAGATGAGCATGCAAGTATCTGCGGCTGGTTGTCGTATATTTTTGTAAGTGAACATTCAAAATCACAATGGCGGTTCTGGCGGAGTGGCGGAGTGGCGGAGTGGCGCGGCGAGTAAACCCGGTGTCGGTTGGCGTGTGCGGCAGGCCGCGGCAAGCACTGAGCCTCTGCTTGCTGACCCGTAATTGCCAAGTATTTTATTGCACTATCTCAGAAGTTTTATGTCATTCAATCCACGACTCTTAATTGAATAAGCGACATGAAATTTACAACCGTCATACGTTTAACTCGTCCTAGTTAAGAATCTTTGACGTTTTGCGCACTCTCCTCTCTGTGCCATTAACTTCGGGGTTCCGTCTTAGTGCGTGAGGAATTAAATTCCATTTTGCGCATCTTACTTAAAGTTTCACTTATGAGAAAGTTATGTTCGTAATCGCAACTTTCTGTAACATAGATACATAGGTATGTTTAATAGATGTTTTATACATTTTGAGCTCATCTTCAAAGCAGCTTTTTACCTGCTTAGGTATAATACGTAACACTACCAACATAGGTAGTAATATCGTTTAGATAAAAACTAGTACAAGTGATCTATGGCCCATTGCGTACTCTTTTAGCTTCCCAGCTTGATCACCGGTCGTTACTAGATTTGGTATCAATTAATTTTTCACGGAATATTTTCCATGTACCGATGAATAACTTGATGCTTTAATAGTAACTTACAAAGCTAAACTTGTTAGAATACTCGCACTACTGCATACTTGTCGTAACCATAGAGGTTTGTAACTATAATTTAATATTCCATACTGATCGAAGGACGTAGTGTACGGGCCCATGAGTGCACATGATTGGAACTTTTCAAGTAAGTACTTACCCAAGTAATAAATCAGCTGGTATTATTAAAAAGTAAGTGAGTGGGTTAGTTAGTTATTGCAGACCAATGGCTAAATTCGTGAATCCACCATTCTAGCTAAACACTGATATCTAGGTATTATTATGGTTTTTTGGCTAAAAGATGCCAACTTTATTAAAAGCCTACTTTGGTACAACTTCAACACTGACACTACAGACAGAGTCGCGGGCAGTTATGGTACAGACGCCAGCACATCAAGCTACCCGAAACTATCAAATTTTCCCAATCAACTTTGAGCTTTATGCTTTAGCGATAAAGTTGAAAATCTATCATAGAAATTTGACAGATTGTAGTAGCTTGATGTGCTGGCGTTTGTACAAGGACAACTTAACTTAATCACTTATGGAATCTTAAAATCCCAATAACGTGGTTTCCATTCAAGGTATACGTCGAGTATATTGACATTAGCCATCACATAACTTGCCATGATTTATTTGAAGAGTGGCAGCGACCATCATGTTGAAAAATGTCAGCTTCTTATTTATGTGTTCTAATAAGGCCATAAATATTGATTTTAATTGCGCGTCACGACTCACCGATGACAGTGGCTTAATGGACGTCGCTTAACTTGACCATGCCTGTGACCATGGCTTGTGTGAATATGGGTAATTATTTAATATCTTAACAGGCAGGTGAGGTAAGATAATACTGTTTTGAACTTTCACGGCTTTGATAAAAATTGTTTTGAACTTTCACGGGTCTGAACTAAATTGCAATTAATTATCATTTTGGAAAGTCTTCCGTCTCAAAAATCTCAGCAAATCTTTAAGAAAACTGCCAGTTGACCTGGGCGTTTGTAAATAAGAATTACATGTAGGCAAGTGACAACATTTAGTCACAGACACATTTTTTTTCCGAGGCGAGGGCTGTCACACCGCCAACTTTCAAGCACGTTAAGCTATTGGTCCTACGCCTGATCTCTCTCCAGTCGTGTCGGATTGCCATCCCATCGGGCTATGAAAATGAGGAAAAAGAGAGTACACCTGTGTCTGTACACTATAATATGTCCTATGTCGATGGCTAGTCTCCACTTAGATTGGCCGCCATGATCGAAATTCGGTCTGGAGAACTATTATTTTTTTATCATTGATCTCGAATACAGCCTCCTGGACATAGACCTCCCCTGAGAAGATATGTAGAACCTAAAAAAGTCTAAACATGTAGGAACTACTTAGATATGTACCTACTTATCATCTTTAAATGTAGGAGTGTGTAAATTCAACTCTTGTCTAAAAACAGATGAATTAACTAATTAATTCACAAACGACTCTGAACTTTAACACCCTTTTAAAATCTTTGTCGATACTCCGACCGACATAGCACGGTAACTTAAAATTCAGTTGCGTTTGTGGATTCGTATTACTCCCAACCACTCTATCATTTATTAATAACAATACCTACTGTTTTTGTTTAATTTCATAATTGACATAATATACAAAATCAAGATAATATTTACTGTTTTTGTACAATGTTAATTGAAATACCAAATTCAAACGTATTTCGCGCTAAAAATACATACTAATATGTTTCGAGCTTAAAGAATAACCTGCTTCACGAAGGTTCGTACAGGTAGGTATGACATTGTCCCAGGCAGGCTTCTAATAAAGGTCCACAATGTAAAGGAGCAGAATGGCCCGGTTCACCCAATTAAAGATGAATCTCCCCGCGGATCATGTGACAACAAGTCCTGATGAAATATAACCAACTTGTCTCCAACAGACCGAAGTGTCTAGATACTTGAAATAAGAATTTTAGGGATTCACATTTTCTGTAAGGGTAAAATCATGAATTATTTGCTTTCAACATAAGTACCTAATTATCGGCGATTTAAAAAAGTGTCATTCCAAATCTAATGGAAAAACATTTTAAATTGTGAGTTGATCTGACTTTTGTAAACCTAATTATTTTAAAATCCCTTGTTGATTTAAATACACGTTGATTTATTCCCTGCTTTCTTTCTCAACTTGGTTTTTTATGTGTCCAAAAGTAAAACCATATATTAAGAAGTTATTTAAGAGCAGTATCAAAACGGTTCAGTCCACAAATAAGGATTTGCTAACTTCCAAAATGGGACTGACATACCAACGTAGGCAACATGTACGTTATATATTTCAGTATGAACTATCGTATTTTTATTATAATGAGCATTAAGAGTCGCTCCCGCGTCCCAAAAAGGATGAATATTTGATGGGTCGGCTCATATTTTACTCTCATCTCGAGAGCCGAAAGCAGACATATAAATCAAAGACATGTTTGCAAAGAAGGCGACCGCTCCGCACGTCTCTGTAATTGCCGCAAAAACACACGTTGTGTGATTTTCGAAGACGTTGGCAAATTTCCGAATAATTTTAAAACCAAAAGGCATAGTGTGACAATGTCGGCCATGCCGATACCACATGCAGCATTATGGGTGGCTATGATTTCGAAAATTTACATATATTATTCCAAAATTCAAAATACACATGGGTTTATACGTGAAGCTGCCTAATTAGTTTAAAGATGTCTTCGTTTGAGACCATTTGGAGCAGGATAAAGATGCGGCGCAAGCAACAGGTAGGTTATAGTTTGTTGGTCGAGAGCTGATTAGCAAGGCCTGCGCCGATCTCTCAATGGCACGGAGCTCGCTCCCCGGTGCGTCATAAATTTCCATTGATTGGATTAATCTGATTTGGATGTCAATTTTGTAAGGCAAGTACTGGCTCTTTATAAGAGAAAATACAATCATGAGACCTCTGAGAGTATTCAGATCGCGATACATAACAAATATATTGTATCAGCAAAGTAAATATACGTCTTGTCGTATGCACGCTTCTAAGTTCATTTGTTTCTTATTTTCTACTGATGCAATCGTTAAAAGAAATGCAAATGTTCTTAGATTTGATGTTGTGGTAGGTAATCTGTCTACATTTTAATCAAATAAAGTGAGATCCTTTTCTTAGAATAATAAAAATTGTGCCCAACCTAGTTGTTTCGTAGATAATTTTGGCTTCATTCGTGTGGTTTACCAAGTCAGCTGATCAGCTCGGAGAATCAGCTCGCATTCATTCGCTGACAATGGTACTGGTACTGGTACTGTTACTGACAAGTTTTGTGCAGATATTTGATCTACTCAGCTAAATTAATGCAGGTGAGTGTAGTGTATAAAAAGTGGGTATTAAAACAGAAAGGTGGCGGTGATCGAGCGCTCGCATCCCGCATGCGCACCCGGACACTGCATACTGTGAGCTACCTGTTTGATTGCTTTAGCTTTTCCAGTTATTATGACATGTACAAACCACTTTTTACTTCACATATTCATTTACTAGTATCGAGCCATAATTTATTATCGCCGCTCACCATATTCAATGTTTAAAGACATTCGCTCATAATCTGTGCATACCGGCGCAGTAAGGGCAGCGGCGCATACTTTGACAGCATTATGATTGAATTATGCAACGTCGGTATCTAACAGAGCGATTGATATAATTTATTGTACAATTTATAGACATCAGCTGCTTGCCCTCAGTCACAAACGAGCATATTTCCCACGTCAATTTTGATTGCGATATCATAGTGAACGATGACATTTGAGTACGTACTAATTTAAGCCCACAAGAGCGGCTGCGAGGCGGTGCGCTATCTGCACATAGATACAGAGTCGTGTTTGCAATACAGCAAATTTCTCCTTATATTTCTGCGCAGGAAAGTCTATTTTTCAAGCAGTCGCGCCGAGGAGGTAATCACGCAATGCTGGCCTCTTAGCGCTGAGTAAACAAATCTTCGACATTGTATCTGTTCGCCTTAACTCTCTTTATTCAAAGGAACGTTGTCAAGAGAAATGTACGATTATTGTAGTGTTTCTTATGGATTGCGTTACGAAAATATATAACTCGTGCTCTACGCTAAGGAGGGTTCGCTATCTTTGATTTCATGTTGTTTATCAATTCGAACAGGCCAATAGACATATTCACTCTTGCGCACCTAATCTATGTCTGCGCTCTTTACAAGATCCACGATTACCATAAAGTTAATATAAAACCTATGTTTAGTCTAAGTGGGATATTGTAAAGTTTATATTTCATGAACTTGGTGGAACGTCGTCTGTGAATATCAACTCATACAAATATGAAAGAAATATTCCTGGCGGCTGGAATATCAAGAATGGAGCAATGGCTCCCAAGACTCCATAGTTCGCACAATCAGCGGCTAACATCTCTTGCTGAGGATGGCTATAAATTTCAACAATCATATAGTCGGTCATCTTTCTTTGTTATCATATTAAAGGGACGGCATTCCATCGACGTAATTATGCAAAAAGCTGGACCGTGGTCGCGGCGGCTGTCCTTTGACAACCGCATCATTATAGTTGACATAAACTAAGATTTATGCGATTGATTTGTTAATAAATATGAATTTATTATCTTCATCGAAATATTTGTTTGCTACATAATCGCACAAAGTGACTAGCTTCATTTATCGTGAAGGTGGATACAAAAAATGCAAATGTATAGCAGCTTCATTTGATGTCAAACGTAACATGAGTAAAGCAGACTTCCGTCCCTCGAACAAGAGCAAACGAATGCGTAATTCGGTGAACAGTGGTTAAAATTAGCTGGCGATGCGGGCGTCTTTATAGTCCTTAAATTGGCAAAAAATCGAGACAAGCTTCGACTGACACCGATCGCGGAGGCATCAGCGAAACAGGTGTTATCATAAACATACATTTTGCGATAAAAACAAAATAATTTTCATGAGTGGCCGGTAGGCGCGAACTGCCGTTCGTGTCGCCGACACAATGGCGATTTCATAGTTTTTTTTTGGTTCGTCGTCGGCGTAAAAGCCGACGATATTAAATTTAGTAAGCGGAGAGGTGTCCGAAATCTCACGCAGACGTGCGATCCGCCACACATATTTCCATCTGCACAAAAAGCGGAACTATAGCCATAAATATGTCCAAATAAACATTAGTCGACGACCGACTGAATAAGGTTTTGCAGGGTTCCGTTTGTTTTGCAATTAAATAGTAGGTAACATTTCTAAGCACTTATTTTGTAGTTAAATAATTTTTAATCTCAAAAGTATATAGGCAATAATAAATAACCTATCCCTAAAACGAACGGGCAGGACAGGAATATTATACTGATACCTACTGTATTGTTTACTAGCACTTATCAGTGATTTCGAACTTTCCCATATAAACTTTTATCATCTATTTTACCCCCATACTTTCATCTCCCATTTTACTCCTTTAGGGGAGAAATTTTTAAAAATCCTGACGGACATGTTTCATAATTTGTAACCAAAGCCCTATAGTTATTTAATGACATTCCCCCGGATTTTCATAAAAACTTTCATCCTATATTTTACTCTAAGTATTTTTTTCAGGGATAGAAGTTCAAAAAATCCTAAAACAAGTATGCAACAGTTATTCATCCGAAAGTCTAAATACTAAAAATAACGGATTTTCATACACAGTTTCATCTCCAAAGTAATTTCTAAAATTTCTCTCTTAACCAAAATTATCTCTTGATGCTACGACACAAAAATATTCAAAAATATCACAAAAATATAATCCAGGTCTACTAGTTTAGGCTCTGTGTTGATTAATCTCTCATACATACATAGGTACCTGTAACATAATGCAAATATCTAAATAGGTAGGTACATTGCAGGTCTACATTTCAAACCTACAAGATACGCACCCAAAAAAGGAAAGTAGATTCCTAACGAAGGTGAAAAATCAAAACAGTAGGTAATGATGAAGGATCTGTGAGCTTGGCATTGTCCGCGCTAACAACGCTCGGCGTGTGCGCAGTGTCGACGAGCGGTGCGCGAGCGCATCGGGCCTGTTGACAGCCGCGCCGCGCACCCGATAATATGTGTACATATGTAACATTAAACTGCACAAATAAACGAGACTTTCACACTACATGGGTTCAAGAACAAGTTTTTCCATAACACAAAAGACGACACTGAATAGTTATAGCTGCTTCGCGGCCTCGCCGCATAATCCAATAAAACAATCCGCGGAATGTACCGTCAGAACAATATGTGTCATTGCCTATTACAATGTTCAGCGAGCTCTCAGCTGTACATCAAACTTTATGCACTTAGGTTTATGTTGTTTATAATTTCTACTTGTTTAATGCAGTTTTTATAAGGTAGTCATAAAAATAAACATAATACATATGTCATTTTAAATGTCCAGTCCTGAACTTTAGTTTTTCTGAGTTTTCCTCAACCATAAAGATCTGTTTTGTGTGTGCCGAGGTTTTAGTAAACAACAGGTAGGTACTTATTAAAAAAGAAATATAAAATAACTTACCTAACACCAGTGTTTTATTGAAAACTTTTTTCCTATCGGTACAAATGAAATTGGCGACTGAATCTCAAAATATATGAATTTGATTCAATGGAAAGGCAAGCGGCTTCTTTCTGTTATTCCAAGGGCTACCACCGTGCACCGGCCATTCGACGGACGCATTTTTTATTATTTTTAATATTATGGCCGCATATTCGCGACTTCACCAAAATATTCTTTCATATTTTTGTGTCCTCAAATATCTTGAGATTAATATTAATGAATTATGATAAGCAGGTCGTGACTATGCTTACAATTACAACGTGATAGTAGAACGGAGGTAACGTTAGTACATTTACGTATTCAAATGAATATATTGGCACTTGGCAGAGTCAGTGATTATTTAATTATTTACTTCATACTTTCTACTTATTTACATTAAAGCTGTATACAGTTAGGGAAAATAATTGTTAAGTAGATTGTACTTACGTCAATTTTCCGAGTTAAGTATACTTAGTTCAAACGACTATATAAGAGTGACAGTTGTGTTGCTACGCAATAATTTTCCCTGACTTTAAATGACATCCTACCAACAAATCAATCAATTCAACCAATATTTTTTTTCGACGCAGGTTTTGTAATTGTTTTCCCAACATGGCATCGCAATGACTGGAGACTGTTACGTCAACAGAATTTCTAGAAATAATTTTAGAGGCCGGTTTTGTCTTGCCCTACTTCGGCTCTCCCTTTATCCAAAATAGCTTCAGATTTTCTAAAACAGTTCTAGGTTGCAATAAGGGCTATTTGGGGTTAACTCAATAGGTAAACGGTACAGCTAGAATATATTTAGTGAGTTGCGCCCCACGGATAGCCCTGGGGCATCCATTATGCAAGCGGGTAACACATGTAGTAGTCGGTCCGCACCTCGGCGACACCTTTACCAGACTTTACCATAATTGTCTATACGTACCTACTTATTGTTCAAAAAGCGATAATAATAAACCCTAATAAATACAATTTAACATTGTATTCATTCCATTTCAGATATTGTGTTTTTCATTGTTATGTCACTTCTTGTTGTTAATTAGCAGTGTCTTCCAAATAAAAATATGGAGAGTTGTTTATCTTTATAATTTAGGTCGATTTTATTAGTTCTACATAGAGTCAATCTGCCTAGCTTTTTCCTAACTATGTTGGGGTCGGCTTACAGTCTTACCTGATGCAGCTGAATACCAGTATTTTACATGGAGCGACTGCCTATCTGAGCTCCACAGCCCAGCTTATGGGTAACACGATACAGGTCGAGTAAAATTTGGCAAAACTAGAAAACTGTCAGGACCAAATTAGTTCATTTTTTGTGCATCATAAAATTCTGTGTCCTCAAATAAGGTTTTTTACCTTAATATCCTGCAGCCTGTACGAGTAAGATCATGTCAATGAATTAGAAGTACTTGGTTCGCTGTATCTAAGTTGGTCGCCGTGATTTGTCTCCATTATTTTCTCTTTTATTTTCATTCACACGCTTCGTCGAAGTCCGCCCTTTCCTTTTGTCAAACATAAGTTTCTATTGTAAGAACTGTCATTGTTATGCTACCACCCGAATAGCAAGGAACTGGAAGAACACTTTTTAAAGGCTCGTCTTTTGGTTCACAAGGAAAATGTCAGATTGCGTTTCAGATCACGCAATGGTGTTGGAATTTCGTATGAGTAGGTGCTCAACAGTACATATTTGCATGATTGTGATGTCGTACGTTTACCTAGATTTACTATACAACCTGTGTCATCTATAGATAGGTACACAGTAGGTGGTGTATGACTGTACTGTACGACCTACCCAAAAAAAATTAAACACGTTGAGGTTGAGAGGATGTTCGTCCGATACTTTATTACGTTAAAAAACCTACAAGTGAAATACTTACAAGATGTTGTTCCAAAAAAGGACAATTAACGAGATCAATTAACGATTTCTGTGTCGAAGTATTTTCACGGTAGTTCCTTGAATAAAGACGAGGCTCCTCAGAAACAACTCTCGAGCTGCGAGGAGATTCCGCCCGACTGGTGGATTCGAGTGAGATGACTGGTTAATTGCCTTGTACGCAGTGCACGTACCGCCGCTGACATGTCACAAGACGTCTGCCACCGGCAGCGGCGATCCCTCAACGAATTCCAATCGGGAAGAGCGAAAAAGACACGAGCCGAGCATGCGCGGATAAAAAGTAGCGGCGCAGGCGCAGCGCCGCGGGAGGCACCGAGCAGCCGCGCGCCCCCCCCAGCTCGCCCCGCCGCGCTCCTCGCAACTGAATCACGCGATTAAAACGTTCACTACTATGCGATACATCCCATCTTGCCAGGAGTCATTCATGTTTAGCAGAAGTCCTTTTTATATGACACCGATTGGCGGAAACGCTCAGTCGGCCGTTCACATCGCTCTATGTCTAGCTGCAGCGTTGCACAAACACTGCTACTTACATTAACGTCAATTTGCAAACAAAAGCAGGCGTAGTCGTGTACGAACATACGTCATCTTCAAAGTAGGCAGGTATGTGTTTGATGCGAAATGTCCTAGTTCCCAGTATTGTTTCGGTCGATTTAAAGAATCGGCGGCGAAAGGCCGGCCGGCCGGCGCGCGTCGCGACTCACAAAAACAAAGCCGTCTGGTGCGGGGCCGCAGAGCAGCTCCCGCCATCAAACATTCACAAAGTTTGCGACTGAGCACCGCGGAGTCACGCCGCCATAGCCACGTCACTGCCAAAACTGCCTGATAATGACGCACGGGTTTTCTAGATCATTGCGTCCCTATAACAATAAGTTAAAGACAGGAAGCAGTGAGCAATTGGGCATTAAGTGCTTACAAAGCGAAAGGTATGTCTGGAAATAAATCAGCTGTACTACGATGGTAGGTAAGTAGGTACGTTCCTAGTTGTCTGCGTACAAGTTTTGAGGAATAAAGTAATCGTGTGATCGCGGGAGTCTCACGCGCACCGGTCAGCATAGCAATGGGCAGCGTCTGCCGACGCCAGCGTCATACGAATGATGCGATATAACGGATCGACCCGATTATTTCTGTCCATTTCATGACTGTTTAATAGCAATGTTAAACTCGGCGAAAGCAAACATACACGCCCTGTTTATCGAATATTTTACGATCTTCACCGGATTCATTTTAAAATGCTAAGCTTTGTAGAAGCGGCTGAAAGATTGTTTGATTCGGACGCATGTTACTAGTTTTACTATTTCAGATATTTATATTACAGTTAGTCATTTACCATTCTGATTTACCTGAATGTATGTTTATTCAGACGCAGGTGTTTATAATACACGGATACTTTATTTCAAATAAGATTTACTGTTCAAGAAATAATTTGGCGTTGAAACATCTGGACGAGTTTATCTAGCTCTTTCGTTGCCCGCCCAATAACATGTTGGGGAATTTTTAATATCGACTTCTGAGAATTCTTATAACGCACTGAATCTCAATTCTTTTATTTTTTGAATAGTCTCACTATTTAAAAAATAAAATAATTGAAATATTACTAAGTAAATAAGAAGTAACCTCAAATGACGCCAACCTACGAATGGTTCTGTTTTCACTCAACAAAATGTGATCTACCAAGAGATAGTCCCCTTGTTTGTAAACTTTGATAGATCAACGTGCATAAATAACAATGTAATTATAATTGGGGTACTAATGTGGTTTTTGTGTTAGTGACACCGTCTCGCTTCCGTTCAGGTGACGCCGGCGATAACATCTACTTGCACATAACCCTGCTTACACCGTTTGTTACTCTGTTCATGTTATATTTTAATATATTACTTATTATAATAGATCTACAGGCGGTGTGTTGCGTTATCAGACCCTAAAATTAATCGCTGTTTGCAACACAGATAATGTTTATTGCTTTTGTCGCTACAATGTGTAATTGTCTCTTGTGTACAGTCAGGGAAACAGATAGTTTAGCAGCTAGTCTGCAGTATCAACATAAATTGTCCGTAAATTTAAAATTACAAGTGCTATAATAGTATCATTACCTATCACTATCTCCAACTAAAGCTTTTGCTTTTCCAGCTGCGTAGCAGGAGTCGACATTATCGGATAAAGATTCCATATTTTGTAGGTGTGACAATCGTGATCGATGATAGATAGGTACACATAGATCCCTGCCCAACCCGTCGGTAAATACAGTCGTGACGTAATAAAAACAAAATGTCAGGCATCAAGAGGCCCACATCTTACTTAAAAAACTATATTAGTAACACGCAGGAACACTAAAAAGAAAAAGACAATCACAATCACAGGCAAGAAGGTTTAAAAGGTTTTTAAGGCTAACACGAAGCTTGGTAAACCTCCCCACTGTAGGCCCATCCAGCCTCTCTGCAAACACCGTCAGAATGTTGTGTTGTTTGTGTGTTATGTTATGGTCGCAAACACTACTGCTGAGCATGATATCCGACACCCGGGTCGGTCAAAGTGTTATTGGGTTTTCCATCTGGAATTTCTCAGTAATAGCCCAGAATCTGGATATGTGCCTGGTTGATGGCAATAATAAAGACCTGTCACAATAAGTGCGTACCCAGGTACTTACTTGGCTTTGTTCAAACAACTTCAGATCCTCACCCCCGGCAGCGGCTGGGACAGACAGGATGCAGAAGACGGAGAACCGGTGCTGCGGTAGAACTTCGGAGAAGCAATGTTCAGCAGTTGACTGTTATAATGTTGAGTTGAGGTCCATGTGCCATTTCTTTCTTTCAGCTGAAAATAAAAAAATATATAATATTTATATAATTCATATTTATAATTAGGCTTAAAAAAACTATTATCCTTAATTTCGTTTAGAGCATCTGCCTTGTAGTATCATCAGAAAAAAAAAACAGTTTTCACTACAACAACTCAAGAACCTATTTACCCATAGCATATGCATAATCAGCCTATAACGTTCCCACTGCTAGGACACAGGTCTCCTCTCTGTGAGAGGGAGTGGGCCGTTATCCACCACGTGGGGCCCAATCCGTATATTTACCCATTTTAGTGGAGACTACTTAAATTTTTCGCCTCGAACATAATGGCGAGATTTTAAAAAAAATACGTGTAATGAATTTGTACCTAAGAAGTACTTCTACTGTTAATTAAAAAGTGTTTAACAAAATGCTTGATAAAAATTCAAAACAGTTTATAAGTTATAGTGAAATATATTGAGTCAGGTTAGGTACAATCACATATTTGTTTTCCGGTTGAACGAAAGAGTCGCGAGAAATAAATACAACTTGCTTCAACACCGTAAATATTGGATATATCATTGTCATACTCCGGTAATCAATAGGTCGGTAGGTCCCTCATCATAGTCATTATCATTTCAGCCCGGAATCATACTTCTTGATTCCGTGCGTCCCTCATCCAGGTGCTTCCCGCGACTTTGACGACATCGTCAACCCAGCGCGCTTTTGGTCGGCCCTGGGTTCTTTAGCCTAACCTTCCTAAATACCTAACTACATTAAAACCCTGACCAACCCTCGTAGGCAAAGAGTGTAATTATCATGAAATAAAGGAAGAGTTTCTTGTTTCAAAACATTTAAAAGATATTGGTACGTAATAGTGTCCTGCCTACATAACAGGGGGCCTAAAAAGGCCACTTTGGAGGATCATAAAAGGATAACATCATGAATGAAAAAAACAAAGACAGTCCGTGTTTTTTTTTTTTCGCTGCACTACGTAGGTATAATCAAAGAGATTGGGATTGATTGGTATTTTAGCACAGACAAAAAAAAAACTGAAAAATGCTTCACCAATGGGATTTGATACGATTAACTTAACGGTTAACTGTCCATTATGTCGTTGTTATCCTTTTATGATTCTGCCAAAGTGGCCTTTTTAGGCCCCCAGAGCTACAGAATAACTGGGAACGGCCACCTATCTACCGATACAGATGGTGTTAAGGGGGTGCTGGGCATATTCAACGTATAATGGTAATATTGGAACCACTGATCTTACCAGTGTCGAAGGTTCCATACAATTCAATTCCTACCGACTTCCCTTTGAAAAATGGCACAGTCAGTATTCTATAGACAAATAATATAATCATATTAAAGATATCTACTCCGGCTTACCTCTTACAAAAATTTACCCTTCGCTACTGGATCTTACACAAACGTTCTTAAAAGACCAGGAGATATAATAATGAACTTCTGGGGGGAGGTGGGCTGGTTGGAATAACCACCGAAGGCCGCCATGGCCCACGCACAATGGTCCACCTGGAGGACTAGTGCGGAACTCAAACCCTCTAACATAGAACATTGGTTGGTACCAGTTCAATGAAAAAAGGTTCAGAAGAAAAACCTGCATCCCAATTGTATGTTTAGTAGGTACAAAGAATGACAATCCATTGACAAATATTCAGAAAAGTCCATCGGTTCGTTTAAGTAAGTACTAGGCACTAATTAAATAGGTACAGTCACGATCATAAATATATTAATATGGACAGCCTGGCAATAATATCTGATTTCATGATTCATCCAGTTATATCTGATCTGTCGTCAAGATGACGGCAATTATATGTGACCATTTCTGGAAGTCATACAAGTGGCAGCATAAATATATGACATCGCAGGAACGTCAAAACAATCTGACGATCCAAAATATGTCGGTATAGGATGCTGCATCGGCTTTAGAAAGCCATATGCATGCATATAACGGAGCTAAATATTTATACAGAGAGAGATAGAGCATATATTTAGCTCATGACTGTAGGCACTAGGTTATTATTTCAAATTCTCAGTTTGACCAAAAATAACGCCATAATAGGTAAGCGTGTTTGGGTGTCAAAATAACAGGGACCGTCATTCATATGGTGCTACTCATTTAGTGTAAAGGTGTATCCTCCTGTGACTAAATAACAGGAGTCAGGAAGATCATGTTTATTATTAACCATAGGTATGTCAAGGTCAATGATTATAGCAATAATCCCGGACAACAGAAACAGTTTAACATCAATACATCCAATTAATTAAATGATTACTCAGAGCTTACATACCTTACATGGGAAAAGACAAGACATGTCATCCATGCAGCATGCACACCTTCATGCATATTCAGATCTCGGTTTCAATAGTAGCACTAATCAGCACAATTCAGGTACTTTAGAGGACTATAATTGCTTAACAATGATGTTGGGAAACTTGCCCATAAAGATCCCTATCACGTGACGCGTATAATAAAGGCTGACACCGCCATAAATTCATTGTATTCATAATAATACATAATTATCATCACGATAGATTATGAGACCGTCCTGATTAAATTTTATGAATAATTTACATTTGCTCCGGAAATCCTAACAATTGTCTGTCACCCGTTTTACAAAGGCCGCTTTTGTTATTTTTTCCTGATATTATTAAAAAATATGCAAATCGATCGCCGCGACAGGATGTTCATTTTTGTAATAATGTCGATGTATTTGCATGTAAATTACGCCGGTATCCGCGGATGTTACAATTACTAATTGTAAATGTGCATCGTCATAGTTTTAAACAAACTGCATACCTGCACATTTTAATGTGTGCACATTATATATGAGGTTCGTATAAAACTATACGTTATTATATTAATTTACATAATCAAAACGTTCAGTGTAGTCGTAACACTCAGAGCTTGTAAAAGTTGTTAACTGAGCGGCTTATAGTTCTGCTACCAGCCAACAGATGGCGTTACCGGTGTCTTACTGTAACCGCTTGCCATTATTTCGGCTACAGTTCTTTCAGGACTGAAGTGGAGAGTTTCATTGGAAAAAATATTATGTTTACAATATTCTGGAAGTGCAAGTTTTGAAAATTGATCATTTTTAACTGACTGATAACTTCTATCTAACTGACATTTTACTTGAATGGGAAATTGTTATCATAATCGTGTTTCTGAGTGTTTTGTTTAGAATTTTCTTTTGACTTGTAGGTAGTTGCGGGTTGACTGTTGTGACGAGGTGCAAGTAGTGCAGTGTTGCAGAGTGCATCGTTCAAGGCGTGGGGTCAGCGCGGCAGGCTGCACCGCACGCCCCCGGCCCGCCCCACGCCCCCCCCGCCCCGCGGACCCCGCGCCCCCGCACGCTCAAGACCTCACTTGTTTTGATGTAAGGTGTCCACTGGCCACTATGCAAAACTCATGGCTTGCGAGAGAGGTGGCAAGTTCGCCGTCCTTGTCGTTATAGTAAGGTGAGATAAACTTTTGAATTCGCACGCTTCAAGTTCTGCATCTTTTTATTGAGTTCGAAGTCCGTTAGTTTGGGTAAGTTGCTTTGTTTTTGGGTGCGATTGTTAGAAGATTGATACCGATTAACTTTTGCGTTGATTGATATTTAGTTTTTAGGTTTTTGTTTACTTGCTATTAAATTACAGTCACCAAAATAGATAAGTAACCAGGCTCTTCGGATATAGAGATAGATGAAAGAAAGAGATAAAGAAAAACTGATGGGCGTTTTCGAATGAAATTGGATTTGATAAATGAACTATTTGTTTTCTATTAATTAAATTAAATTATATTCAAAAACATCCATCGGTTTCTTACTTCTTAGCGTGTCGATAGCATAAATAGAAAAAACAATCATAGTTTTTGTAAATTTGCTTAGCCCAAAATTCGCCAACGCGGATACTTTACTTTACGTTTCTTACTATACTTCACCTATATCCGACGACCCTGGTTACTTACCTCCTTTGGTGAGTACCTACCTGTATTTTTTCAAAATCACGATACTTAACAATTACGCACCTAAGTAATAATTACTTAAGTTGATACGCGTCTACCTTGTTGCGATCATTTACTTAGGTTATATTTTATTAACTCTTGGTTTAATTTAGAATGCTAAAGTAAGTAATGGTTCCATACAATCGATGCATCTAGACTACAAGCCCTAGATCTTGGAGAACCGGAGTTGCAAGCAGAAACCCACCATCATCAGATAATAAATCATTGAAAGAAACTTTAAAAACAAGCTTTCCTTCATACTTAGATGCCTTGGAATGTCCAAAAGAACTTTTACCTCGTACAGGGTTTTTAGTACGTCTATCAATGCTCTTCCGTAATCTATTCTACTTTGTTTTTCTATGCTAGCGATGAGGGACGAGAGAAATTGGTTTGTGGAGTCTACAAAAATCAATTTCTTTCCATCCACGTTAGCAAAATTCACTTGCTAAAAATATAATTTACTTTAGAGATGTGTCAGTTAATTCAAACGAACCTTCTTAGTTTCTTATGGGTCAATATCAACAAAGAGATTTTTTGTTCAATTTTGGTGGCGAATTTTTTTCTTCAGTTTTCGTGAAAAATAATGACCTGGTATAATAATAGAAAGTCCAAGCTGGAAGGATCTTCAAGAGGTCTGAGAATATCTCGATAACTTTTTGAGATATTTTAGTTCAAAGTCTAATGTGGCCACCAAAATTGAAAATCGCCCACCAAAATCGAAAGTGCCCACCAAAATTGAAAATCAGTGGCACCAAAATTGGATTAGAAGGTGAATCTGAAACAATGTGTAAGGTGGATATCTCGGGAAATATTATTTCAGCCTGTTCGGGATTGCTCTTTATTCTTGCTTTTCTTCTTGACCCCTGTAACACAGGTTTTGCCTAGCACGGAGGTCATTGGTCATTTATTCTGGACCAGGATATTCGCATACTTAAATTGTCACTCTGTATTTGTGTACTTACCTTTTCATGTCAAATAAAATGTATTATTTCCTTTATTCATTTACATAATCTTATTTTATTGTATTTTTAAATATTTCTAAAATATAAAATAAGTATAAAAAACATTTAAAAAAATAAAAAAATAGCGATCTACCGGTGTCGGGAGCAGGGTCCAAGCTACCGGTGGTTAGGGCTCCAGAGACAGGAACCTCCTCACAATGCGAGCCGTATCGAGGAGTACTGCCTTCTGAATCAGGCCCTTGACCCAACCGCCTAACGAGAGCCTCGATAGATGTTAATCGAGGCTTTCGGCCATCAGTCCATTGGCCGATACGACAATCGGCACAATGATAGCCGAGCTCACATTCCACATGTCAACAACCTCGTGTGCTAAGTCGAGATATTTAATTTGCTTCTCTTTCTCAGCTTTCACGAGGTTCCCGTCACATGGAATGGTAACATCGACAATCATTATCTCGTCTATCACTACTATATCAGGTTTATTGGCAACAATAGTCCTGTCAGTAATGATAGACCGATCCCAGTACATTTTCAAGAACTGGATCGGGCACATACTTGTAGTACGGTATCTCAGAATCCACAAGTTTATATTTCAAAGCAAGTTGCTGGTGAATAATCCTAGCTACTTGGTTATGTCTGTGCAAGTACTCGCCGTTAGCCAGACGAGAACAACCAGATATAATATGTCTGATAAACTCACCCGGACAATGGCATGCCCGACACACGTCAACCGTCCCGTCCTTCATAATATGTCTCCGGTAGTTATTCGTCCATAATTGCACAGACAAAACCTTCAGTTTCCCCGAAAAGGTCACCAAAACGTAGCCAGGATACGGACGCTAAGAAGTCTACACCGGGCTCATGAAGAGCCCGATAGAAGCGCCCGTGAAGCTCCTTGCTTTGCCATACCTTCTTGCGGTCATCAGTAGAAAGTACTACAGGTTTGCGCCAGTTCTCTTTAGCCATGGAGAGCGGGGTGATTGTCCCTTGTCCACTGCAACCACATCACGGTGCATACCCACTTCGGCTTTTAAAAAATATTCCCTGAGACTGCACACCTCGCGGTTGTGGAGGGTCTTCGCATTTAAAAAGCCTCGACCCCCACACTTCCGCGGGATATACAGTCTCATCACCGATGATCGTGGGTGATGCATCCGGTTTGCGGTCAGTAGTGTACGGACTCTTCTATCCAGGGCGTCGAGTTTGGTCTGAGTCCATTTGAGTATGCCGAAAGAGTACAGCAGTATAGCTTTCGGATGAGGAGAGGGATCTGAGGCTTATGGAATCGGAGAGTTGAATTCCCTCGGATTCCATAATCTCCCCTCGCTTTACATGCATGACTGCATTATTATTATTGTTATTATTTACTATTATTCTTCTTTCTGCCATTCTCTTTTTAAGCAGCCTCTCTTCGGTGGTCTGTTTTGGCATTCTAAAAATATGAAGCTAGGTCCTTATAATAATAGACCACTTAGGTACTGCCAAGTAGGTACATAATATTTATTTATTTGCTAATCAAACTGACTTGCAACTTAAAAACTGGCTTTATAGGTACAAACAATACTTACAGTATATACTTAAAACTTGGTGGCTAGTTTTCAATTTTGGTGTCGTGAAAACGCCACCAAAACCACCAAAATTGAGCCACCAACATTGAAACCAGATATAAAAAAAATCTTTAAAAATAGGGGTTTTAAGTTACAATTTATTTAATATCACTGATTTATGCGTAACCCAAATAACTACCTATAATGTGTACCTTACTATTAAAACACTTTAAAATTAACAGCAAATCGATCCACCAAAAATTGAACAATTCTTGTCCCCCGTGCCACCCAAGATGATACTTACGTTTTTGGCGGAAAATCAGAGCACTAATCACACACCTGTTACACGCAAGTGCCGGTGCATGACTGAGAGATGTGAAATAATAAAACGCGATTGATCGCACACGCACGAAACTTCATTTTATAGTATGTTGAATATGTGCCACCAAAATTTTGATTTTTGCTTGGACAAACTTTGATCGAGTATCCTGTGCTTTTAAATTAGATTTTCTAATACAGTTAATTATTTTTAGATAATGTGTCATAAGCATACACTAACGAACTTGTTTATTTTTTATTGTATAGCAAATTGTTACTTTGGTGAATGCAATTATATCAAAAAATGGAACTGGGACAAGCCACCTAACTTGAATTACAAGGCGATTTATTTTTTTCTGATTATTTAAATACACAATTATAAAAAAAAAATGTGGCCCTAATTGAACCAAGTTACGTAGTTCACTATAAAAAAAAATAAGAAACATCCTATCATTTAACACCTCGATTCTCAACGTGGACGCGTAAAATTTGCTGTGGGGATATTCACCCTTATAAATGTTAACGAAACAAGAGAAATGAAGAAATCGGTCAGCAGTAATTTTCCGCATATGTTTTATAATTCTGTCATCTTTTTGATCGGAACGTTATGAATTTACTTACTTAGCACAAAAACTGCAGGCAAACTGATTTTTGTTATAATTTTCTCAAGTTTTCTTGTCTTGGTCTAGGTTTTGTGTCATCCTAATCATTCAGCAAGAAAACTTGAAATCTGAAACAAAGAAGTGCTTGCTTAGTAGCAGATCCATTAGAGGATTTGATCATCTTAAATCCAATAACTTATAGGGTCAATATAAATATGTACCTAATAGACAATAATGAAACTGATTTAAGTTGGTTGCACTAAGAAATAATGCTTACATAGAAATTGTATTTCTATCGAAATAATAAAACAGTTATGAGACCATTTACCAGCAAACATTAGCAGCATGGTGGTTAAAGAAAAAGAAGTAATGCGCGTGATGTTTGTACAGAAGTCAGGAGCGACCCGGCACGCGTACCTTTTTGCTATTGCTACGGTTTCTAAATTTCCAAATTTTATCCAGAAGCAGAATAACCGTAATATCAAAACCGTTACTAGTGACGTGATCTGCCTTTGTATTTAGAAATTTATCGGTTTATCTGCCTATACGGTCAGCAACAAGCCATTCCGTCACGTTTGTTTTGATTCTACGTTACTACTTCGAAGCCGGATTCTAATGTATCGCTTGTGCCTATTTATTGATCACCTCGGAAACCTATTCCCATTTTCTTTTTTTTACAGCACTATACTCGCGTTAAAACTTTTGTTAACGTTGTAGGTAAACATAAGACAACTCTTTTAGACATTTATTTATTAGGTATGCTTGTGTTATGGTTAAAATAGGTTAGTTATTTTAAGAAAGTTGACAGTCTGATCTCAGTCTCAATCTGTCAAAAATACCTCTAATTTCCCAACATTTTTTACCAGTTTTTCCCAACATTTTTTACCAATTGTTGACATTGATTGTTGCTGAGATGAAAATGCGACTAGATTTTGAACGTTTTGAATTACGGGAATTGGCCTTCTGATCTGTTATAAGTTCTTGTTCAGTCTCACAGTCTTGTCATTTATTATTAGATTGCCTAAGCATAGGTACACCTTCATGACTGCCACAAACAAGATACAAAAACATATCTATTATTTACACTTTGTGCAATCAATTATTTATTATTCATTTATTTTCGTTGACAATTTGTGCAATCAATTATCATTAATCTATTTTTTGTTATGGTAGACTACAGGACCTAAACGCAAAAAACGCAAGTTTTATAATGCCTAAAAGTATATGAGCTACTACAGTAAACAAAATCAGAAAAATATATGATATTCTTCAGGACATATGCTAGTTAGATAGTGTGTTGAAAACTACAATTAATTTGATACGATAGAAAAAAATCATGAAGGTATCTTCATGATTTTTTTCAATCGTAAAAACTTTCTTTTTACAATAAAAACCATACTAATATACATATGTATACCTAATCATTCTGATTTTTTGTCAGATTATTCTACAAACAACATACTAAGTAAAGTGTTTTAATTTTTTAGTCCAAACAATAGATTTTTTGTAAATAGATAATTGCTTCATAATTTGCAATATAAAATACCAGCGTTCTGTCATCGCGCTTCTCTTTCTTTTCTATTCAGTCCAACAGTGACCGCGCTTTAGGTCATGTAGTCCCCTTACCTGAAAATTTCAGTTTAGGCGACTAAACGACAAATGTAGGTGGACTTTCCGTCTACTGACATTATAGTTAGTAACAACGAAGTGAATGACTATTGTTGTCATGCTATGATAATACCCGCATACAGGTATTATTAAAAAAAAAGTAATTTAAAAAAATTAAACCGACTTCAAAAAGAAATTAACTCAAAATTATGAAATAATTTTCATTTCGGAAGTCGGTGTCTTGCATGGGATCTGTATTTTAGTTTTATGCCACCGACTTCCGAAATTAAAATTATTTCATAATTTTGAGTTAATTTCTTTTTGAAGTCGGTTTAATTTTTTTAAATTACTTTTTATTTCGGAATTTTTAGTTTTTGCACTAGAATTTGACCAAGGTTTTGAGATGTTTTCCCTTTGACACTACACCCGTAGCTCGTATCAATAAGCCAGGCCGTCACACTTACACGTATTAGTCCATATCTTGAAAGTTACTGAATCGATCTTGATGAAACTTGCACTGTTCCCTAAGTTAAAGTAAATGTAAGCCAATAAAAAGTGGTCACGATCCGATTAATAGTTCCGGAGATATGCGTGGACAAACATACATACATAAATACGTCTATAAAATTTTGTATATTTGTTTGGAAGCCCTAATAGATTGTCATATGTGAATATAATGCAAATCCAATAATATTACATACATACGAGTACGTGTCGAATTGATAACCTCCTTTTTTTTGAAGTCGGTAAGAATTGATAACATCCTTTTTTTTTGAAGTCGGTAAAAAAGTACATAGTTATACCTCTTTTGACCGACCTTTCTTCCTCCAAGAGAATCAGTGCCGTAAAATGCTGCAAAGTATTCGTCCAAAGAACACCATACATGTATTATGTCCAACCCTTATAAACACATGTAAGTATGTTTAAGTATTGTAATGACATTTATAGAATGAATTAAATATTTACACGACACGACTTTGTATTGTTTTATCACTGACAGCGGAACTTGATTGTCACCGCGAAATCCTGGAACGGCTTTGAACAAAACGAGTTTTGATGCAAAAAATGAGTTAATTGATTTCGTTAGTTTAGTCATACTAATTTGCTGATTAATATTAAACAACCGCCATATACGTGCCGACGTTGCAGATGGCTCGTAACTACTTGTTTTACATCGAGGAAATTTTATGGTTTTGACTGCGTTTTGTTATGTCCCGACTGTAACGAAATGTCTTCCTATTTTACTGATGTATTTAAGTGAGTATTTGGTTCTCTGTTTCAGAGATGATGGGAGTTGTGCCTTCTAACATTTTTTTTTTAAGCTATGGACGTCAATAATTTAGTCGAATGCCAGCCAACAAACAACGAAGAAAGTACAAAAGGCTCAACACAGTTAAATATCTAAGTATCTAGGGAAGATTCGTTTTTTTCCCTGACCTTAAGTTTTATAGGACTTAGTTAAATTACTGTCTTAAGACCTTCAAGAATTCTCATTATTATCCTTTTTATCACATCTATTCGAAAAGAGCTAATGTATTCTTCAGAAACAGGGAGTAAAATAGCTCTTTAATCCCTAGGGACTAAAAGCGATTTGAATTTAGAATGTGGATATTGTTAATAAAAGTTCCAATCACCAAAGAGATCAAACACGAACATTGTATGAACAAGTAACAGGCTGTAAGATAAAGTAAAACAGGCGCGTGCCAAATAAAAAAAAAGTTTGTGAATAAATAAAAAACGCGCTAAAAGCATTCTGCCTTCTTTCGTAATTGTTTTCTCAAAATTTTATGTAAATAAATAAACGTACTATTCTTATTCCTAAGTTGCACTTACTTATTTTTTCATAGAGGGTGATAAAAAGTAGATTGTCCACCTCGGGAGCAACACTATTTTAAGCTCGAGTGACGTACTTTAAATCCCTCGCTGCGCTCAGAATTCTACTTTAGAACCCCTCGCTACGCTTGGGATTCTACTCTAGAATCCTTCGCTCCTCTCTGGATTCAAAGAAACACTCTCGCCTTCAAAATAGTTGTTTGCTCCCTTGGCAAACAATCTACTATTTTCTATCTACCTTCTGACCGGTTGGTCGAAGGTTAAGCTACAATTGCCGCGGTCGGTTCTTGGATGGAGACCATCCTATTACATATCGAAACCTCTCCGTGCCTCGCGGCTATCATTCGTAGACCTTTGACAGACGTTACGGGTGGTCAGAAGGCAAAAAGTCTGACAACCAGTCTTACTAAGAGATATCTTGTTACCCAGTAACTGGGTTGTAGAGGTCAGATACTTAAGCAGTCGCTTCCTGTAAAATACTGGTAACCAGCTGCATCCGGTTATGGGAAAATGCTAGGCAGATTGATTATGTAAATCCCTATAAATTTTAATTAATTTTATAATTTAACTAGCGACCTGTCCCGGCTTCGCACGCTTTTTACGAGTTGATAAAACATAGAGTTTATTATTATGTAAGTTTAAACTGTACTAATAATAATAATGCAGAAGAGTTTGTTTTTTTGTTTGAACGCGCTAAACTGGAACTACCAGTAAAAAATGTTTTTGCATTTGAAAGTAATTCCTAACATCACGCTACAAACCTTAGGAACCGAACGAAAAAAAAAGTCAGAAAGAACGGTCAGCGACAACAAATTATGTAATTCCCCGGGCGGGCGATGCGATGCTATTTTTTAAGAAATTTCACGCGAAAGAAGTCGCTGACAAAAGCCAGTGTATATACACATAAATATTCCGGATTACATTCTCTAACATGATTGTGAAAATCGCATGAAAATTCGTCGCGTATTTAGAAGAACAACACGGTCATGCAGACACGAGGCTAACTTCTGCCCGCGACTTCGTCCGCGTGAAATTTCACTCTCCCCCCATTCACCCTCTTAGGGGTGGAATTTCGAAAAACCTTTTCTTAGTGGACCTACTCTTGACAAAGAACCCACCCCCCAAATTTCATGTCTCTAGAACCAGCGGTTTAGGCTGTGCGTTGATACATCAGTCAGTCAGGACTTTGAATTTTATATTATACTAGCTTCCGTCCGCGGTTTCGCCCGCGAGGTATGTCGATAAAAACTATCCTATGTAAGGACATAGGATAAAAAAAAAAATAGGATTATAAAATTTGGCAGAGACCTTCCCCCGGGACGTAACCTTATCTCTCTGCCAAATTTTATCGAAATCCATTCAGTGGTTTATGCGTGAAAAGGTAGCATACAGACAGACAGACAGACAGAGTTACTTTCAAATTTATAATATTAGTATGGATAGATGTGTATAATGTAGATAAAGGAACATTAGACTTACTCAAAATAACATCAATTCGCCAATCTCATTGCTATTGTGTAATTTTATCCACACTTTGTGGACAAATTGGTTATGTTTGATCTCTTTTTAAGTTTTAATATTTTCTGACTTGGTAGGTAGGTACCGACCTATATTAAAGTATCCTTAAAACATAGAATCCGTAACATGAATAGTTAATGGTAAGTGCATCATGTTCAATATATAAACTTATGGTATGGTATTATGGTGGTGTATGGTGCTTAGTATTACACCATGTTCATTAGACTATTGTGAATAGTATTAAGAGCGTTTACGAAGTACGGCATTTTATACAAACTTTCAAGCCCTTACTTTTCGAAATAAATAAACCGATTTTAATGAAACTTCATAGGCATATGCAGGATATAAAGGTCTAAAAAGTTATCAGAGAACATTTTCGAAAAATAGTGTTACAGCCAAATTAAACCGATTATAAATTTTCCATAGAAGCAGAGATTTCCAGTTATATTTTTTTAAATAAGACATTTCGAAAATATTGCCTTTTTCCAATTATGTTGAGGTCGGCTTTCAGTCTAACCGGATACAGCTGAGTACCAGTATTTTACATATTACCTATACCTATTTATACCAGTAGGTACCTACTTCTTGAGAATTTATCTAAAAAATTTGGTAAATACGTATTTCAGGAAGATTTCCCAATCAATTAAATACAATACAAATACGGGATTTGGGAAGCGGAAGAAGTGAGGTACAAAATGACATACTTTATGTTTTGGTTTGGAATCATATTTTTTGTTCTTAAACTAGTTAGAACAGTAGGCAATGAACTTTAGCTTTTTATTTATAAATCACCTCCTATCATCTACCAACAGGGTATGGTGAATTGAAACATCAAGAGTCTACCTACAAGTGAAGAGATCAGAGTGTGAGTGAGTGTTAAATGTTTCAATGAGTCTCAAATTAGAGAATAATGGATTCATAAAAACATCTTACAACTTAGGTATAAGAAAACATAAAACATTGTGTGAAGCTCAATAAGTAAAAAAGCCGGTATTAAAGACTCCTACGCAGTAAAGTTTTTACACGAGATTTTAATATTTAATTCAAGTACAAAGTCGATTTATGATCGTGGTGGGAATATCTATAGAGTATGTACAACAGTAATTTAATAAACAAGAAAAGCCAGTGGAGAATTGTTAGTTTTTACTAAAGTGGAGCTCGGCGCGCGCAGGCGAGCCCCGCGGGTGGCGCAAAGCGCAGGCGCGGCCATGTTTCATAATTAGCTCTGTTATGAATTTTATAAATGTTTCATGCGCTACATGGGTAGCCGACAATTAATTAACTCCTGCGCAGTGCTTACATTAATTAGCAAGAGACATGTCATGTTCGTTCGTCATACATTATACATACCTACAAGCCTGCGTTCTCTTGGAAAATTTATTAATATTACCTTACCTTTCAATAATTCAAACTGAATTGTACTCATTTCATGTCTAAATATAATTGCTAATTGGACCACCCCTGCTGAATTTCGACGGTAAGTAATCAATTTCCTACCTAATTAATGTGTAGGTATGATTATTTTATTATGGTGTTTTTGTGTATGTTTAAATTGGACTGTCCACGAAATTCATTAATACTTCCTCTATTATATGTTTATGATACCTAATTTGAGATTCGAGTCTAAGTTACGGGTAGGTAGAAGAAACTTGCCCATAAACATACATATTTATAAAATAATATAACCAGTTATTAATAAATAAAAAGTTAGGAGCCCAAGCACATAGACATGAGTCTTCTCTTGATTACATCCTTTCAGTTCACCCGGTAATGAACAATAAATACCTAATCCTAATTTAGAGTGCAGTTGCCATTTCACCCTCTCCCCTTCGGATAGAGTAAATGAGTTTCCTTATAACAATGATATCACTCCTATAACTAAGTATTAAAGCCATACAGCCAGTACTTTCTCATTTAGCTTTAAAAAGGGTCTGATTTTCATTCTCTTTTATTTCGACATCGATATTAATTACCTGTAGCAGGAATTTGATATCGTTCGTAACGAAATAAAATGATGCCTTAGCATAATATTTATTTTATCCGATTTATATTGCACTCCAATAAATGCCCGACATTAATAATCAAAGTGGAATATTTCATTAAGACAGTAGAGACCACTAAGTTTAACAACTTAATTGCTTTCGCAAACTATAACAGGATCAGTTTTTATGATACCCCCACAAAGGCGTCCCGAGAATCTCGGCTGTAGATAATCATTCATACCTATTATTTATTTTTTGTGTCATAATTCCTCGCGATGAGGAATGGGCGCCGATCATCTCGATAGTTTTATTCATTTTATAACGACAAAGTTATGAGCCGGCAATATTGCTGAACTTTCTACGAAATGATCTCTGTATAAATCAGGGAACAACGTCGGTACGGGACGAATGAATATTGTCGGTAGTACTAAACATTCTAATCATCCTACTGTAATCTAGAGAGTCGAACGGCATGGAATATTGCGAATGTCAGGAATAAGCCGCACCGCACAATGGGCCGCAGAGTGATAAGGCGAGCGGCGGCGGCGGCCTGCCCGCGGTGCGCGACCCGACCGACCGATTGTCCGGCCATCGGTAATTTTCCCATGATCGAGAATGTAGCGAAACGATACCCCAACATTGTCTACACTCGAAAAGCTATCGTTTAATGTATCATTTTCAACGTCAAAATACTTCAGCAATTATTATAATACGCATCCTGTCCGCATTCATCTCCCCTTGTATTGAGAGGCAAGTAATTAAAGAGGCATTGTATAAAGGATAAAAGCTTTTCAAATACAGTCTAGATGAATTAGGGATACGAATTCCTAAAAACAATTGAAGCAGTCGATAAAGTTAGCCGTCTACTTAGCAATTAAAAAGTAAAAGAAGAATGTTTTGTTTTCAGATAATAAAGCTTCAGACAAAGAGTATAAAGTTCAAAATGGTATTACGATTTACATCCTTCGAGAAAAATAACCTTGCTGGAAGTGAGAAAGCTTTCCACCTATTCACTGAAAATAAAAAGTAAAAAAGTGGATGTTTTAAAGAAAATTAAAAACAAGGAAGTTTTGCCGATTGCGCCTGGTACCTAATCTACTCCGTGTAAAGAAGAAATTAACACAACTTTCTTGGATATTTATTACGCTACTTTTATTACCTTACTTTTACTTCAGCGGGTTGAAATTTAAAACAGTAAAACACTCATTTTCCCTACTAATGTTTCGAAATTCATGATTAGGAATTCCATAGGTCATGGGGTGTACCTTCCTTGCTTTTCAGTGCGGTTTGTTCACACATCTCGTACATCCTTCATCAATCAACTCGTCCTACCCCAGTCCACTTCTGGACATAGGCCTCCATATTACGTTACCTAGAGGCCAATATGGCGTTACCTAGAGGCGGAAAATTTATCATGTCTTATATGTCATACTAGCTTCCGGCCGCGGCTTCGCCCGCCAGGCATGTCGATAAAAACTATGCTATGTCCTTCTCCGGGATGTAATCTATCTCTCTGCCAAATTTTATCGAAATCCGTTCAGTGGTTTAGACATGAAAAGGTAACATACAGACAGACAGACAAACAGACAGACAGACAGAGTTACTTTCAAATTTATAATATTAATATGGATTGATTAGTAATATCCTTCAAAATGATTAAAATAGTAATTTAAAGTGTGTTACGCAATCAGGGTGTAGGTTGCCTTACAACATTGAATAGATATCATAAGTATCATAACAGTAACTACCATATAGGTATAATTACGAGCCTAACGATTTATTGTTAATAATCATTAAAAGTAGGAAACTGAATTAAAAATCGCGTTAATGTGCCTGTATGAATTCAAAGTTAATTAATTGTATTTTTTATCATGCCTTATACGTAACTGAATTGCTAATTAAACGATAAATAATGAAAGTATAGAAATGACTCATAATATTTTGTAACCGATAGCTGTTTCATGGGATTTAACACCCTTACTTGGTAGCGATGCTTCCCCGCATCGTTTCCTGATAATTACGGATTAATTAAATACTATGCAGATAACAGCTCCAAGCAAACAAATTTGTCCGGTAGTAAAGTTTAATACTTTTGATCAAACTTATACAAAATAACGACGTAAATAAATTAAAGTTGTATTAAATCAATGTGTTTGTGGCCGGTTCATAAAATAGAGAACTGAGGACCCCCCACGAAGTAGGTAGTTATCGGTAGGCAAGAACGAAGATGTTCTAGAGCTCGCGAAACCTTGACGCCGCTCGGCGGTGTCGATGATAACTGTGCCTAAACTCTCCATAATGACTTATTTACATTTTTATAACGTTGATATCGAGTCGTAAACGGGTGTTAAGCGTCCCCAGCTTATTACCAACTTCCGCTACCTATAGGTTCGCGCCGCGTCGCCGCTCGGCTCTACAGTCACGAATGCTCCGCCTCGGAAACTTGATTTGTGTTACAACTTCAAAACTTATTCAACACTTCAGCCGTGATAATAAACAGATCTAAATTGCTGCGCTAAGTTTAGAACAGTCGAACATAAACATCTGCTCGTGATTGTATTGTATCGAATCTACGACCTTTTTCCTTTCCAGATATAAAGTATAGATGGTTATCGATAAAGTTATTTCAATATACTGCACATTTAAAAAGGATTTTCGTTATGGAACCGTGTCGACATTTCTGATTATTTATCAATGTACGAGAGCCATAAAACTTAAAATGCCTTTAAAAATCAGATTATAAAACAAGTTCTTTGTTTCTGTGTTAAAATACGTGATGACGGTCCTTTGAAAGGCTATAATGAGTATTGATTTAAATTACGTGGATTAAAAAATCTGGGAAAAATTATAACGAGAGAACGCCGCCATCTGTTTGCCTACGATGTCAATAACGTGGATCAGAAATAAGTAAACGTTACACTATTCTTAATTCAGTTTGGGTTAGATCCTCACCTTTGGACATGTTGTCATTACATTAATCTTATGGATAGGCGAGTTTAGCCCTTAAAGGGCCGGTGTAGCATGCGTAGTTCATACAAACGTAATACCAAAATAATTTGTAAATCAAACATATTCTTAAGGTAGTGTGTATTTATTCCGATTGGATTATACAATATAAGTAAGACGAGATATGAGAAATTTAAAATTTCTATAGAAAACTTATTTTTCTCATAACTTTTCTTTAAATCAGTGTCCTTTCAAAATATATTTGAGAACCTAGACATTCTGTAATCCAGTCGGAATAAATACACACTACAATAAGAATATGTTTGATTTACAAATTATTTTGGTATTACGTTTGTATGAACTACGCATGCTCCGCCGGCCCCTTAAATGGATAATATGGCATTTTGTACTTATATTGTCTTTATTACCACCGTGTTATAAAAGTAATTCGTATGAACTTAGCTTTTTGATCTTTATTTTATTCTTATGTTATGTATTAATAAAAAAAAACACTTACCACAATAACATTTCGAAATTGATTTGAAGTGCTATAAATAAGCACAATTAAAATAAGCCATTATTGTGTCCATTCCACATTAATCCTCGCGTTAATTTTTTTAAGAATAATGAAGCAGACATTTTTATAACAAAGGTCCTTGGCCGTGCATCTTGATCTTAATGTTATCTCTAATAGGTCAATAAATAAAAAGCAACGTGCGAGCTTCGGCGGAGCGGGCGCGGGCGCGGGCGCAGGGCGGTGAGCGGCGACACAAACACACCAACGGCTTATTAAAATAAAAAATAATCAATACGATCGCTGTTCACAATATTACCGTGTATTTATATTCATATTTTAATTTCTACCTGTATAAGGACAAGAATACTCCGACAACTTTGTCATGCTAATTTAATATTTTTTATTGTTTCCTGTCAAATACGATAACTTTAATGTAACTTCAAGAAATGTTCTTGATAAACACTTCTCTTATAATTCGAAGTTTTCTTATTGCAAAGGAAGGTAAAATGAATGCAAACAACCTTCAAAGGAATTATAATAAAACGCAATATAAAGTTAGGTTTTATGATAGGACAATCTGGCTTATGAATGAAATGTAAACAGCCGCAATGAAATGATATAAATGATGCGCGGTGGTACGCCGGTACAATCAGACGGCGGCATCTAGCGGCCGGGCCGGCCCGCCAGCCGGACCGGCCCGGCCCATCCGCTTTATGATGTTACACTCTTTTATTTAGATATTTGTACGGATCCCCTCATTTTTATTCACCCGAAAACATTATTATGCATAAATAAGTACTCTTTTATTTTATTCCCATCGTTATTTTAATACGTTGAGTTTCAAAGTTGACTTCGTCACCTCTTGTGCGTGCGCCCGCGCCGCCCGAGATGTGGCGACAATATTTAACAGATAACGAGATAAGCCTCTTTTTAAAGCGGTTTGATGTAACTTGATACTCTACTATATCTATTATTTTATGCTTTATGGATAGGATGTGTCTGTAAAAAGGGATATTTACCTACGTTTATTGTCTTTTTTTTTGGTTTATTAATTTTATGAAATTAATACAAAACTGTATATAATTTTGTATAGTTTGTCGTACTATTTCAGTAAATGTTGATACAGTTTGTAGATTATATCGGGGGCTGTTACTTATACATAGTGATTTCGGGATTACATTTTTTGTAGTAGGGCGTGACAGAGTGAGTTAGGAGGCATTAGCAAACATTTATCATAGTGCTGTAAGGTGTCAGGCAGTAGCGGGGGTCGAGCATAACAATTAGTTGGCACCGACGAGACACGGTGCGCGAGCGGCGAGCGAGCGAGCGCGGACGGTAGCGCGCCCCGCTGGGCCCCGGCGGCCCCCTGCCGAGCCACGCGCCGGCCCGCCCGGGCCCTGACACGACAACACGTCTAATATTTAATATCTTAATAACCGATTAGGGTGTGTTTAATATGCACTTTGAATAATTACACACTTCATTTTAACAAATCGATCTCTGATTATGTAATTTACAAACTAAATCTGACGCTGCCCGCTCGCAGTGGGACGCCACGTTACAAGCTGCTACAAGTTGCGCAACGTCACTTGCATGCATGTGAAGAGGTCATGCATTGCACACTTCATTCTAAACTTTAATAGTTGTCAAGTGTTTTAATCCCAACCTGTGATCGGCATTGATTAAGAAAATAATCGATTGTTTGATTTAGTATCGCGTTGGAATAATCCGGATTGGTGTTTGTAAATTACCATAATGAAATTTTATTAAAAGCGGTTCAAGATTGAAGCAATGACGTGACCTCCGTCTAATGACAAATGTTGTTCGTAAGGGGTCGTTAATGGCTGGAAAGTTCAGTATTGGCGGCGACGGGGACGCGAGGCGGCGCGGGCGGCGCGCATACATCGGTTATTGAGAGCGATTTGGGCAAGCAGTCTCAATACGAGTACATGCGACTGATTTACGAGACGAGCGTGTGCCCTTTGTGCTCCAGCTGACTAATGGACGGACGCTCACGGACATTTATGTAGATTGATTGTATGAATTTTATTCACAATGTTAATACAGTAACAGATTTAGATGTCATTTAGAAATGGCGCTCTAAAGTTGTGCAATTTAGGCCGTGAATAATGGATGACGAATGGTTAGTTTCTATACCAGACTCGTGCCGCACGCCGCGAGGTGGGGCTCTTATTGTGAAGGTTGCCCTAAACGCACAAACACGATATGTGGACCGCTCTTAACTACCTACCTACTCATATTATGGGTATATACATCACTCGGATTCCGCTGCAGTAATTTGGATAGGTACAGTCACGAGCAATAATATGTCAACACTTGGCCACTTTCAATTGCGATTCTTTCGTGAAATGACGAATGCAACGTTGAAATACGACACTTTACATAAACCTATGGGTTATAAAATACTATGTTCGTAATAACATAAAATTTCATTAAAAAATAAAGGAGAAAATTGGCTTTGAATAAAGCCAAGTGTAGATATGCATACTTTTGCTCGTGATTGTACATATTGACGCCTGATAAAAATCTACAGGACTGGCCAAGTTGTCGACAGCGAATGTTCATCCGGTTAAATACTATGTAATTTAATACCTATATTTAGTAGGGAATTATACAAATATGAACGTTTAAACTTGTATGTTTACAGCCTGTGTATTTCTTTGTGGTTTTAAAGTTTTCTTAAAGGAACGATTAAAGTCGACATACTTATGACTAATACGTAAAAAAAGTGATGTAGGTAGGTACAGGGTGTAAAAAGACCCATAATATAGCCGTTATCTACGTATTCTGATCATCAAACTACGAGTAAGTTACATTGAGCAAAAATTGTTGCTGGAAAACGACTTTTATTTTAGCTGTGAAAATTCTTTGTTTACGGCAGCGCGTAATGTAACGCACGCAAAACATTGTGCTTATATGGGTGCATACCTACAACGGTACAGGAGTTGTTTATACTATGTAAAACTTATTTTTGTGAAAACAAAGTTGCAACTTTGACCCTCAATACCCCGTAACCAGGTTTTTTGTTTTTAAATGGGTTTGCTCTTGACTCTAGTCTAGGTCAGAGGTGACAGAGACAAAGTCGACGATGGAGTGAGCTTACCCGGAAGAAGCCTGTTCACTCTTACTTTGAAGAGATTCAGGTTGTATGCTAGGAAACAGAAGCAGGTAGAGTCACACACTCTTTTGCTGTGCGCATTATAAAGGACATTTGAAAACGCTTAGTGCGAATTGGTGAAATCGCAACTAGGCAGGGATGGTAACTTGCAGTGCGTCTGAATGTCTGAAGGTAGAAGGGGGCCGGTGGAATGAGGTCGTGGAGTTCTTGGCTCTTTACACTCACCGAAGTACAATCTGTAGAAGACCGACAAGCAGGCAACCTTATGGCTCCCAGGTATGGTCCAGTACAAAAAAATATCACAATGATGGGGAGTATGAGTAACTTTCAGTTTCGATGACCTCTCAAGTTTTGCTAATGATTTTCTATTATATCGTGCTTTTTGGTCACGCGCGGGGCTTGACGGGGCATCTTTTTACACCCCATTTGTTTCAAAACACGCCACAGTCATCTGGCCAGGTGACAACGTTGAGCTATCGGTGAACTAAAAATGACAAACCTAGTCACTTTCATAGAAGTGTTGTTAGTTCCACTTTCAGTCATCCGGTCAGATAGGTACCCAGGTAAGTTTGTGACACTACAGTCTTATCGCGAATTTGGCATTCGCATCACATGACTTGGGCTATGAGAAAACTTTCAAAACACTAGGACCTCAATCAGGCTCATGCTGACCGCGCTAATCTATAGATAGATTTATATAATACACTTTCTGTCTAAATAATAGCGTCCATCGCGCGTATGGACAAAATGTCACAAAAGTAAGTCATTTTGTCCATAAGTATCTACTAAATGGACAGAATGGTTTTTGATAGAGCTTCGTTTAGAGTTTAGTACCTACATATTTTCTAATTATGTACCTACTTATATTTTTGGAACCACTATTGTTACTTAATTTCTCTTTTACACACTACTTATAATTTCAATAAAATATGTTTGTATTGTTCAATAAAATATTTTGTATAATAATATGTAGATTTTATGGATAAAGTTGATTGTTGATGATTTCTACTCTTCTAGAGAAATATACACAGGTACCTATACGGTACCTACTATACAGAAATATATGTCATTTTACGACGTACCAACCTTATTAAATCTTATTGCCTAATCGGTTACATCTACTGCCATATCTTGCACCTGCATCATAAAAAATATGTTTCCCAAAAATTCGTCCACCACACAAAAAGTATAATTTAAAAAGTTATTAAAGTGAGGGAAATAAAAGAAGTGTCGATGCATTCCTGATATTTAAGGGCATAATATTTTAATATCTACCTATACGGGTTAAAAAAATGTATAAACATTTAGTTACGCCTCGAAGAAAAAGGACAATATGAGAAGGACTTGCAGCGTCATCTTATCGACACGGATCAAACGTTGTTAATCAGAAATTTTAATGACCATAGTTCAGAAAATAATAACTTTTCTTTAGCTACCAATACACAAACCGTGATCTAGTGAAATTGATACTTGCCTAATTTTAGAATGGAATTTTTTAATTATTTGGGTTCAATATGCTGATATAGGTGAATAAATCGGTTTACAGTTTAAAACGTCATTGAAACTAAACATGTTACAATAGATACAAGTTTATTTATTTATTTATTTAATACCAAGCACAGAAGTGTACAGAGGTGGGCTTAACGCCATTAGCATTTTCTACCAGTCAACCTTTGGGTGATGCAGAGACAAACAGTGGTTGGTGCAATTACGAAAAATTGAGGAGTAAATATTAAGTTTCACAGTCTCTTTCATTTACATTGTACAAAGTGCATCCCAATTGCGTAACACACTTTACAATCCCAACCCGAAGGATTTTGTAGGAAATTCATAATCCATTGCTTCATGTTTGAAAAAATCGTTTGCTCGACCATTTAAATAAAGACAATAAAATGTGGTACGCAATCAAGCTGCGGGACATTTTACACAAAACATCTTACCGACACCGATTTTATGATGAAAAATTTTACAAAAAAAAATGTTTCATGCCCATGCAACGAAAACCAATAAAAAAAAAAGTGGCACTCCAGGGGTGCCGACAAAAGTAAAAACAAAACACAAACAGAATACTTTGCTATCACTCACTGACATATCGGATAAACATTAAAACCGAGTACATTCCGAGGACAGCCAGACACATCCAAAGCGGTGTCGGTTACGGTAACAGTGGCGCGAGCTCAATAGTTTTTTCCCATCTCAAAAAATGCCCAACGCGCCTAAAGAAGTTTTCACTTCAAAAAAACTATTAATGTAGTGACTTTCTTTATTGGAACAAGGTATATTGTGAATCAAGTGCAGAATAGAATACAAAAAAGCATCGCCATCGCAAAGCCTTAATGTAAACCAAATCTTCCTATTCGAATGCTCAAAGCATCAAGATTGTTCGGAAGGTGCACTAATGGTCACGCGTAGTGGCGACGCGAGACAGTTCGGCATTTAGGCTCATTGTGCTCAAGTTATTGACTGTATTCGATCCGTCCGTCAAATTGTCGCCTATCGGGGTACGTGCTACTGTGCCGCGGCTCCTGACGATCGTCAGCTCTTCTCGGAAAACACAACTCAGCTCCCATACCCTCAGATAAAGAAAAAAATCTGGTATGGTTTATATTGGCAACACAACCAACTGTGATACACAAAAACAAAGCATCCTCTTTATTGCTGTGAAGTATGGCATGTAGAATTAAACATCTGATAAAAAATCGCAATGAACGACTAGGCTTAATCATTTACAGCCACCATAAACGATGTTATGTGGTACAGTCACAATGCAACTTTACAATGCTTACTTGATATAAAAGGTCAGCTTAATGATAATTTTTCGATTTGCACTCATCTGGCGATATAACAACATAAAACGATTTGTTCAACACAATTTATATCCTACTTTTAATTGTAAATTATCGGGTATCGATAGCTTATGAGCAAAATTATAATTGCTCGTTCACTATGGATAATATAATTCAGAAAGCTGAGAGATGAAAGAGGTTCTTATGGTGTTAAGTTAAAGTTAGTTGTTGTTTGTGAAGGTTTTTAAGAATGGTTTATGAGTGAAGCGCGGGCTGCCCAGTAGCGCGGTGTAATCGATTAGTCACGGATGAGTATCGCCTGCGGTTCGATTATATGTTGACGGTTAAATTAAAGATTAAACTTGTCTGAGACAATAACTCCGACATCTCTTTTGTTTTATTACATTAGGTACTATTTATGCAATTAACTAGATCGTAGATTCCTTTGTGGTAGATGCCTACCTATTCTGATGTAGTATCTAAAATTTTAGTGTGGTAGACCGCATTGTATGAGGTGTCCACTAACTACCATTAAGTACGTGACGATGATGACCAAAATCGATCTCAAATAGTCAACCTGTTTGAACGGAATATCATCACGCAGCGGGATCGTTGCGCTATCGCACTATCTATACAATAAAAAAAAATGATGGTCACGTACCCCACGAATTATATGGACGAAACCAATCGACCACTTCAAAAATTATAAAAACTTACCCATCTAAGCTAAAACGAAAATCTAAATTGATACGATGGTGAGATGCTTTTTTTGTTTTCAAAACTTATCTGCCTATTATCCAATCACTGAGTGTTCGAATTAAGCACGCTTTACGCAGTTAGTAAAGTTTGGATGGCATGACGGAGCAATAACTAATGGAAGTGAAGAAGACATAATGTTTTGTGTACCTAGTGTCCGGTGCGCGGTATTACAGCGGTGTTGCCTGGATGTGGCCCACGCGGACCGATTTTGATGTAGTTATCCGCAAATAATGGCGGGTGCGGCAGCGGGCGGCGCGCTTCGCTGCCGCTCGCATTGTGAGAGCTATAATAAATGGCAACAACAGGTGAATAACTAATTTCACTCATAAAATTAGATCTTCATGGGTGGAGTGCAATATTTAACTGTCGACAGCATCCGCTTGTTTATATGGGATCGCCGTGACACAAACGTACACATTCTGATGGAAAAACGTGGATAAACAAGCCATGCTTTCTACCTTTTACTGCAGAGAAAACAGTGTAACAAATAGTACTGTAACGATTGACTTAAAAGCTTTCCGATTAAAATAATTGATTTATTATGGAAAACAAATGACATTTGCAAAGGAAACGAGCGGTTCGTATATCCTGTAAAATATCCCCGGACATTGTTTTTGTCACTATTAAATATGCAAAACTCAGAATGAAATATTTGATGCGGTCGATGCCATTATATAAATGGAATTATTCATGGAGCCAGACGCCGGAAAAAGCCAGTGAAAATCGACAATTCATTTGTTTGTGCAAGTGTTGCGGCTTCATTGCCGTTTGATGCAACGCCCGCGCCACCTATTAAATATTCCCAATTATTTTCACCTTCGATAATTGGGTTAACGATATCTCGTGACATTTGAGTGCGTTCATAATTCAACTGTAATTAAAGAATTAATCAAGTGAATTAAATCATTTGTTATTATTAACGTTGAACTGTTAAATTGATATCTGTAGTAGGTAGTTACTAGTGTTACTACAAGAAGACACTTCCTCGTATGCAAAATAGGTAGGTAGGCTCGCAACCCGGCGCGGCTTCCCCACGAGTGTTCAAAGCGGGTGAAACGACTAGTCAACCCTTTGCCGCTCACTCGCACGTGAAATCACTCAAATACTGAATATTTTAATCTGAGCAGATAACGAGCTCGCAATTCTATTAGATGGAACATAGCTATGTGAGGTTAAACACTGGCGGCTCAGCCCCTGCACTGGCGGCCCGCGGTGCACACACTCGCATATATACATCATGTTAGGTATACTGCTGCAATCAAACGGCCATCTATTAATCCTTTCATGATCACTAAGGCGAATAATTTGATTCTATAGGCGAATTACTGTAAACTATAAGGACATTTTATGGGAAGACGATATACCTATGCACTAATAAAATTACCTACACTAAAACAATATAAAACACAAATCATTTCATCCATCACTACAAAAATTCTTCCTTGCACGTAACGATAAACTTCTATAGGACTCACAAATAAACAGTTCTAAGCCAACTTTATTTTAAAAGCATATATAAATATATCAGGTCGAGCAATAAAGCTATCAAATATTTACTAATCTGAAACGGTGAGAGCGTCGCGCGAACCCCTTCTGGGTTCGGGACTCATAAAATAAATTGAAATAGTCGCGCCGCCCCCCAAATTAAAATATTCAAATGGGACGCACGCGCAAGAAAATTGAAAATTGTCGTCTATCGCCCGCAAATGAAACCTATAACTCCTCACATACACTTGGAGCCAAAAAGGTGGGTAAACATTTCGATAGGATATTGCATTGCAAATTTGCGATTTGGAGCGCAAAAATGTTACGTCGCCTAATGGATATGATGAACGTACGGAATGTTTGTACAAATGTGTTATAGGTTTTTCACTTTGTAGATTACCGGTGAAAATATCTGTACTTTTGCAGGAAATAAAACCGGTGTAGATTTTTTTTTTAATTTACCTGAGTCATTCTCTAATAAACGTGGAATACTACAAACTATTGTTAGTTGTAAAAACGATTGCTTTTGTATTAATTTACAACACCCCTCTCTTGGGTCAAATCCAGTGCACTGCAGTGTAACTCGCTATAGAAAGCACGGTTTCGATATGCCTTCGAATAATGCTATAAATGGTCTTCACTTTTATGACTGCAATTTGGCTTAGATACTGAATTAGTGTTTGTTTTATGCAAGAATGGATTTAATTTATAAACTGCAATAAAATAAAAATATCTTGCAAGTCAGTTTGACAGTAGGGGTGAATAATGGACGCTTATAAGTAATTGTAATATAAACTTGAGTAGTTTATGACCTGTCAGATTTTAGACGTAGTGATTTCTGAGTGTATGTTAATAAGTCACAGGTACGTGAGAGAGTAGGGCCCCTCGGCGAGGGCTTCCGTTGTTTTGCGGTCGCCGCTGATTTTGTGGTTACATTTCGCGTAACTTGATAGAGACGTATACTTCACTTGCACATCCTTATAGTTCACCGCGAAGAGCCAGTGAAGGGCGATATCGATATTTTGTAATCAAATGATCGATTACAAAATATCGATAGTTAGGTATCGCCTTTTCAGTTATCAGTAACAATGATTTCTAAAAGCTAGTAGTTAAATGTTCCTAGCAGATCTATATATTTTTGGTATCGTTTAAAAATATTATACAATTTTTAAGAAACGAACAATATCTAAGTACTTTAAATGTAATTCAGTCAAATTCATCGACTTGCAATTTTTTCATGAAATATTATTTTATTGTAAAATCGATAAGTAAGATATGTATCGAATGAAACTGTGTAGAGGTACGTCCTAGCGAGCGGACAGCGTCCGGTGTTCGTGCAAGTGATACCCTGGGAACCGACCGCCTTCCGTCGCCCGCGTCCCGGCGCGCGCCGTACGTTACCCCTTTACGTCACCCCCGACACTATAACCTCTCACTGTATAACAACGCAGTAGGAATATACCCGAGCTCCTTATTACTTTTTAACACCTTTAATTTACAAGGAGGCGACCTCCATCGCCCCTTCGGAAATGCTTTTTATTCATTTCATCGCATTTAAAGATTTAAACCGTTTGCTTCCATTCATAAAATTATTAATGTGGTCGTAAAATTGGGCAAATTTTATTGTCTCGAAGACATAATGGGAAACTAATGTAGCGTGTTATTATTCAGTTCAGTTGTAGCCGTAAAATACGAGTATTTGTGAGAGTCCGCGGACCTCGCTGTGAGCGGCCGCTCTGCCGATGCGTTCCCAGCGGAAGCTCCCTCGACTATTTGAATATCAAACATATTTCGGTCATATTTCATTCAAACAGTTATGATATTCTTCCTTTACGTTTCGTGTACGTGCGTTTAATGCTCACAGACATATGTAAATACGTATGGTCAAAGTTTTATTAAATTTCCATATTGTATGACGCTCTATCATCGCATGTCGATTGAATTAATGAATATTTCTTATTGTTTTATATGATTAAAATTATTTATTTGTCAACCGATCGATAATTAAATCGTCTATTACCTTTTGTAAGATATGATTAAATAAATTACGCACAAAGTATGTACCTATTGTATGTAAATATTCTATTAACAATAAAATCTGATTACATAATTCGGCCCCTGTGGAGTCAATGTTTGAATGTAGTAATATGGAATTATTTAGTGTGTTATGAGTAAATAAGGCGTATTGGTAGTGGTCGGCTCGGCACAAATGGAAAGGTTCACAGAAGTGCACAGAGGACCATTTGTTCCGCGCATTACGGTCACTGCGCGCTCGCCGCCGCCTGCTCCACAACGATATGAAATTATTATTAGGAACATATGACTTCGCAGAATTACTGCCCTCTTAGCTCATAAAAAACACTATAATATTTTAGAAACACATTCTGCTAATAAATAAACTCCATAACTTTTCAAACTACTATGTAGGTATAGGTACTCGACACTTAGTGCAAAATAATCTGCGGTTAGATACTTCCGAAAGTTCAGAAGGAAAATAGACTTTCAGGTCGAATTAACAAAGTGAAACTTTACCAGATAAGTCAGGTATGTTCAGACTCCAGCGTATTGACAGAGTTTATCGTCGCAGACACCATGAGCAGCCATGGAAATCCCGTTAATAAATTGGCACTAAATACTCGAGGTGGTATTCGAGTGGCTGAAGTATTTTGGACACGATGAATAAATATTAATAAAACAGCACCAATGTCATTCTTTTTCGAAAGAAAATATGCACGGGAAGAGCAGACAATATGCATTTGTTTTTCTTTATTGTTATTGCCGTAAAACATTTAGCGAGTGGCGTTGGGCGATAAAACACGTTATTTTGTGTGACAAAACGTCGAGCTTCATGAGAAAATATTGACCCGCAGATAGTGGAATAAGCGAATTATTGGTATCAACCCGCCACGGGACGGAACCAGCCACTCCAACTTACCCGCTGCCAACATAACGTATTATTTTTATTTGACGATCAACACTGATAATAACTAGGTCGAGCCCTCGATGCTTTTAGGTCACCCTATATAAATGAAAATTACAAGGTGCGGTCGCTAAGTACACAGGTATATACTTTATCGTATTCTGTTTATTATTAAGTATCAGATTGTATCAACATAAGTGATATGAAACTGAAATAATGTATGGTTAAATAAAGCCCTCTAAAGCATTTTATAAAAGGATAATACAAAATATATATTCAAAGCTCTATTATGGTGGAGTTGTATTGATGGGATAAGTTTCTATTGTAAGCTGGTGCCCTCTAACATGTCTCATCCATATGTTAATGTGACGAACGATAAATTGGCCACTAATAAGATAATTGGCCGCGCTCTATACCCACGTAAATCAACATCTTAACAGCTGCGCCGGCGCAGGCAACTCCCGGACACAACAGAGTGTCCAAATACACGAGTGACACAACAAATATTAGTAGTTTACTTTATTTAGTGACCTTCGTTATACCTTTGTGATAATTAACCTTTGTTGTTGTGTTTTCATAGTTGTCGTTGATCCGAACATATAATTATTTGTCAATGAAGAAATTAGAGGTGACACCCGTTATCGCGGTCGTCTTGGACAGTCTGACACAGTGTCGTATGCCTGTTGGCAACATTAGTGTCTACTAGAATATATTAAGCGTTAATGGTTTCAGTCATCGCCTCTGAAATCGGCCATATTGTGCATTGTGATAAATTACTGAAAAAAAATAGCACAACCACAGAGTGTTTTAACAAATCTATTGTGTTGCCACATAATGTATGAGTCGTTTGTTCTTATTAATAAATTTATTTCACGAGTGTTTTTTAATTTGCTGAATATTTCATAGGTTATTCTTTTGCAAGACTTCATTATAGTTTACAGTAAATGTAAGTAAATTAGAGATTTAATATATAAAAGAAAAACGCAAAATATGTTTATTACGTTTATATTTATTCCTGAAGATTCGTGTTTAGAGCACCCTGTGCATGGTATGATTCACTTCATTGTTTTGGAGCTATTTGAAGTAAACAATCAATTAGATTCGAATTACAGTACGACCAATAATAGTGGATATTTATTGTCATTGGAACATTTTATAACCATTTTATTAATTTAATTGATATTGATGAGGTTCACTGGGCTTCGCGTGGGCAGATAAATTCAATGCTCCTTTTGTGGATAGCCTCATTGTTTTAAAACAAGTTGGATATGACACAAACACTGGTGCATGTACTATTTTAGGTATTCTAATGTAAAATAACCTAATTTAAACAATTTTAAACTCATTGTTTACAATTGACTCTAACCTACTAATTCAATGAATTTTAATAGTTTAAATTATATTTTTTTAGGGCATTTGACGTTTTGCGTATTGTATTTTATAAATCGTAATATATTTCTTCATCACTATTTTTAAAGGCAGCTTGTACCTAATCTGTAAACCATTTTAGAAATAAGTGTCAATATTACGCATGTGCGTGCGCACGTCCTCTGTATGACAATTCGCGGCGCGGGCGCATCGATGCCGTCTACATAATTTGTCAACGCTTGACTGCGTTACACAAATGCTTTTTAGGTCAACAGTTGATTGGGAAACGATCTGTCCATGTAGTAAAATATAAATAATTTGTTTGAAACGAAATGAGGGCCATTTAGAAACATGAGGGTAATAAAACTAGTGCGTGTCATGTAAACTCGGTCGCAGGCCTACGTACGGAGCATCCATATAGCGAGGACCCGCAGAGGTTCCTTGATTGTATGCTATGGTGGGTTCAGTGCAGTGTGCGAGAGGGGGGGAGGGAGGTCTCGTTACATTGTCACGGAGTCAATTTGATCGTGGATGTGTTCGGACGAATGGTAACGTGATTAGCATTCTAGACGTAGATGGAGGTACGTGCGCTGCGGGCAGCGGGCACTGCTCCATCTACAACAATATCCTTGTTTGCGTCATAACGTATTGATATTGCACATAATTTGTCTACATCGACGCTATGAGAACATTTATTCATGTCGAACATAATATATGCGTGTGAATACTTTGTCTCGAACTGTTATCGACAGCCAATACCTGGAAAAATTTGTCAGTCTGTTTGTTCCGGATAATCTTCGAAACGGCTAAACTGATTTTCATTAAATTTGGTACCTATAAGGATACTTTGAGTTTGAACCCTGGGGAAGTACATAGGCACACTTACTTTTTGTGGACATTCTTTGTCGACATCGAATCTAGCTTAGACATTTTGTCGAATAATTCTGAATTGAAGTATGTACGAGTATGTTGATCGTGTCAGGTGGCGTTCTGTACTTTCTGCCTGCCTGAAATGGAAAAGGCATGAGTTTATACATAATTATGTATCTATGGCGTAAGTATGTTAAACATGCCCGACAATAAACTGTGTGACATAATTTAAGTCGCCAGATTATCAAGTTACCAATAAATTCTTCAGCGGAATCCAAAAGATAGTTGATATGTTTCCACTTCAGCTGTGATGCAACATTTTGATTTAAAATTCTAAGTTTCAAATGTTTGAACTGTACAATATACCGTTTTTATTGACTAGTGCAAGCTATAACTTATCATAAAAAAAAATAACCAACTAATTCCCTCAGGATAACCTGATTATTTTTTTAATTTTAATGTGGCATCACAGCTCAAGTGGAAAAATGTCAACTCTAACTTTTGGAGGTCCCTGTAAGTACTTACATACACCATGCTATATTTTAATATAGTTGCAACATGACTCATGACGTCACTGATCACCTATTGAGTCCTCGTTTTTCAACGAGGACTCAATAGGTGGTGGTTTCTTGATGATTACTTTCGTAATCATCAAGAAACTCCATGGAGCCATGCATATTTGAATATCTAAAGCTTTACGTAAAAATTGCCTTTATGCCTTGTTTTGTATTCAGTACAAGTATTGTAATACGAATAACAATCGTTTGGTGATGGGTTTGCTCCCAAAAATAGATTGCTAACTGTACTCTCTCGAGTGTTCAACGAATCAGAGTCCACTGCACTACAGGCCAAAGAAAGAAAACTTAGAAAGCCTTTTATTCATAATACCATTGGGTTAGTGATTACAATTTTTGATTGACGAATAACATAACATCACGACTGTTATCAGTGATAGGTTAGGTAGAGGTGTACCTATAGTAACCCACATTTCTCAAGTAATATTTAAGTCCCATGTAATATGGAGTCAACCTATTTATTGCCTTCAACCGGGCACAAATCCAAACTCAGAGCACCTACTAACAAATTCTTGATAGAAAAACACGATAACAATTTGCCAGACCAGGTAATCGAACCCAGGATTTCATGCTGACAACAGCGATTTTTGAAGTATGTTAGTACAAATTGTCCAAAAAAACAAACAAAAAAAAAATCTTGTGATTCAACTGTTATGCAGATTTAACTCCACCCGATTGCTTCATCCGCAGACTAGAGGCGACTTTGGATTAACAATGTAAGTACCTACATCGTAACAACTTTCCCTTGCTCAATTTCTATGAATTGCGTGGACACTTGTCGGTGACATAATATTCAGATTTTCCAATAATACATAATTTGTTTAGAAACAACAGCGGTGTATGTAATATGCATGTTGTACCTACCTACCAAACTCAATAGATGTCGCGAATGCATAATTGAGAACCTCACAGATTGTTAAACCGAGTTTAATATTTAACTGCACTGGAAATATAAATGAAAATATCCAATGATTTGTGAGTTTGAAATGAAATTTTGATTAAAGCTCACATGCAGCGCTGCGAATGAAATTAATCAATTCAATCCGCAGGTATGCTAGAATAGAACTGTGTCGACTTTTTCAACATTTTGTTAGTAAATCATTTTATAGGTCACTGAAAATGTTAACTGACATACAGAGTACAAGCATAGCAGGTCTGTTTAAATATGTATAACTTACTAGCTCCTGCCCGCGGTTTCGTCCGCGTGACTGCTAGAAATTATCCCACGGGAACGTGCTACCGGGACAAAAAAGTAGCTTATGTCGTTCCCCAGGATGCCACCTACCTCCTTACCAAATTTTATCGAAATCTGTTCAGTGGTTTTGGCGTGACAAGGTAACATACAGAAGACTGAGTTACTTTCGAATTTATAATATTAAGTATGGATACGAAAAGAGTAAAATATTTTTAATACGAGTAAACTTTATCACATTTTGCAACCAAAAGGCAGTAAATTTCGTTGAGGACGATCAGATGATAATATTATTACAAGCATAACGAGGTCATTTTATGTTTTTATAAAAATAATTTTGTAACGTGTTTCAATGAAAACTCTTATCTTAAATCACGTCGAAATAAATACTCGGGGACTAGGTTCGGCGAGCGTTCGTACTTCAACAAATATTTGCAGAAGCCATCTTGAATAGGCTAGTGACATGGTGCCTAATGAAATTATAATAAGTTTTATTGAATACTAGCTGTGCCAGTGACTTTGTTCGAGTGCATGTCGAAAAACAAATTGGATTTCATAGGTTTTATTTTTTTGCACGGAACCCTAATTCTTTTTCTAAAATAAAAGTAAGGCTTAAGTTACTCCCTATAACATCAGATCTGCCAGTGAAAATCCTGTCAAAATCGATCCAGCCGTTTCGGATATGGCCAAACACTGGCCAAATGCGAGTTGGACTCGCATACGGAGGGTTCTGTGCCACAAGGCAAAAACGCCGAAAAAACACGTTTGTTGTATTGGAGCCCCCCTTAAATATTTATTTTATTCGGTTTTTTGTATTTGTTGTTATAGTGGCAACAGAAATCTGTGAAAATTTCAACTGTCTAGCTGTCACGGTTCATGAGATACAGCCTGGTGACAGACAGACAGACAGACGGACAGTGCAGTCTTAGTAATAGGGTCAGAAACAGACAGAAACAGACACTTCAATTTTATTTGTTTGTATAGATCTAACGGCTTGCCTCCTCGTTGTGGTCCACGTGACATTTTGAAAATCATGTTACGACATTACTTTACAAATGCATGAACATCATTTTATTATGAATCTGAACCGAACTCAGGTAGAGGCATTACCATAAAGATTTTTATTTTACTCACATGGCAAGGTCTCTCTCTGGTCTAAATTCAAAACTGAATGTATTAGAAACTATTTGAATTTGATTGAGTGTTTGGACAGATACTGTAACTTTATATTTGTATTTTATTTCATACTAGCTTCTGCCTCCGACTTCGTTCACCTGAAGTTCGTAGGACACCTCAATTTACTAAAATAACAGCACATTTTTATAAAACTGTCCTGTATACGTTTGTAGTGTTGCTCTCAGCGGCCAAAAAGTGAAGAGAGTCAGGACTGGTGACAAGAGAGCAAGCGACATACAGTTAATTGTCCGTGTGAGAAGCAGCTCGTCCTGAGGTCGACACCCGCAGCCTTCAGTAGTTTTAATTGCTGGCAAAGTTTTTCTTTTTTAGTAAATTAATGAACGCCTGCGTCCCTGTATGCATATACCTACTACCCAATGGCATAATACTGATACACTGACTGAACTTACTGACTATTCCTGACGAACAGCTATAGCTAAAATAATATAACAGTAGATTGTAAACACACGGGATTTCTCAATAGATATTTATATTCATTATAACCAAAGATGGTAGAAAAGATAGTAAAAAGGTTACATCTGTAACTATCTGCTTTATTCGTTCCCTATTCAGCCCAGTGAAGTACCTAATGGAATAATTCGACTGTTGTCATACACTGGTAGATATATTGTGCTCTCTCTAATCTCAGTCTCATCATTTCCTACGAAATTTATGGGAAGTTTTTTGCGATTTCTGACTTTTCTAGTACTCAAACTTCAGTTAGTCCGAAAGAGTTTTTTGATCTCTTAATGCAGATCAAAATGTTTCAAAAAATTAAAAACTGCGTCTGAGACCGCTTTCTTGTAGCGACAATTGAGTTACACCTGCCCTTATTGCCCCATCTCATAAATGCACCCTCTAAGTACATAATTGACTGCTTAGCTCCATAAAGGCACATACAGCGTGATGATAATCATCTAAAAGGTTAAATCTTTAACTATCCGTAATATTTCGTCTTTTTACAATTTGCATTAAACTATAGAAGAATACCAATATTGCTTAACTTAAAGCAAATATCGTGATCATTTATAGCCTAAAGACTGACCAGACTTACAGGGAATATCTATGCATTTGAACAAAGCCTACTCGGTAGTGTTGGTGTAACACTGGAATATACATTCAGACAAAAAGTTAAAAAAAAATCGGCTTAAGGATCATTCCCAGACCTCGCAAAAAATAATAATAAATGTACAGTTCTGACTTCGCTACGATTTTATTATATGTATAGATTTCATGATATGCATCAGGAATCAAAAACGGATTTTTCTACTGATACCTATCATTTTATAGATCGATCACAGAAGTTTTTCTTGTTATGGACTACACCTGGGAAACTTTAAGTATTCATGCAGTAAACGTATTCCGGCTCAGTTTATTTTACTGACAGAATGATAAAACTACAATTTGTTTGTCATTCATATTTCCATATGTTATGCCCCATTTATTTATTTTCCAGATATGAAAACGTTAGCGTGTATAACACACGAAACACGAATACAATAATAATGCACTACAAAGCTTTAGAGTCAGTGGTTCAAATAAATCTTCCAGTGGTCGTAGATCATTGTGCAGGCATGCTGCCGCTAATTAATTTAACGCTTTCTTTTTCATAGCAAACGAGGGAGTGAATGAAATTCCAAAAAGCGTAAATGAACGTGTTGTGTATAAGTTAGTGCAGTGCTCATTAAACGCATTCCGTCGCGACTTCATAACCGCTGTCATAGAGCTGCGCGCGCGCACTCGGCGCCCGCACACGGTACAGGCTGATCTATGACGTATTGTATGCTAACTGAAGCGATACTTATCATTCAAGCTTTTATCAGTAATAGTCGGAGAACAGTACATTATGAAGCGTGAGGGAAAAAATAAAGATTGCATCGGTAGTGATGGATTGTGATGCGTTTCGTCAGACACGTTAAGTAGGTACCGTACTTTTATCTTTCTTGCAGGTAGTAGAACTATCAACAATAGATACCACCACACCACATGTAACTGAGAAAAACAATAACTAGGTATTTAAAACCTTTTAATTAAGAACTGTTTTCACTAGCAGCAGTAGGTAGATACATATTTAACACCACACCACCACATGTCAATCAGTAGCCCATTATAATTTCAGCAGATTTTAAATATTATGAGTAATACTTAAATATGCTAATGTTTTAAAATATATCAGATGCATCAGCAATTGTTGGCAGCATGAACCAAATAACATATTTCAGCCTCAGGAATCTTGTAGGTGGCTGAAGCAATTTTAAACGAATTCCTATGTTTGAAAATGGCGAAATGCGGAATACGGTTATAAATTTCAGCTGTTGTAATTACGAAGGAGAATTGTAGTAGCTGGAAATATTACAAGCGGTTGTAGGAATAACAAGGGTTGGTTCCTATTGCCTGATATGTGTTAGGGGATGTAAATATGTGTTAGATAATGCACATAGATCTGTGATTGTTTCCATCATCATTTCCTCTTTAGTAACTTTTCTGAAAATCATCAAACTTACTATGGTCATATTTTATATTATGTAATCTTTGTATGGGACCTAAAAAGGCCACTTTGGAATAATCATGAAAGGTTAACATTATGAATCATAATGGACAGTCAACTGTTAAGTTAATTGTATCAAATCGCATTGGTGAAGGATTTTCAGTTATTTTTTCAGTTAATTTCGTTAAAATTTTGTGTGGTGTGGTCAGCTGAAACACTGGATTAACATATAGTCTACTTTTATCCCGATATTCCCACGGGATCGAAACTTATGCGGGTGAAATCGCGGGGCGAAGCTAGTAAAAAATAAAAATACTTATAATTTCAGTCGAAGATTTCCACTGCTAGACTATTAATTACTACTTATAGTGATTCCACTAATTACGTTGTTAATCTGAAATTGTTTGTCAAAACCCACTTTACTTACTTTTTTGGCAAAGTGTTAGTTCAGAGAAAATGATCGATTTATTTTCTCTTTTTTTCGTTAGTTGTACCCCGTTTTCCTAATATAAACAGGTATGTAAAACGTAACATGAAATGTAACATAACTTGAAACAAACATGTCGTCCAAATAAATGCAATACAACATAAAATGAAACAAAACCCATTAATACCTACACCTGTAGGTGCCATACCGACTGCTCAAATCTCTCATGTCAAACTACTCTTCCATATCATGAAACATCCTGTGAACGGTGCAGAATACTTGTGTATGACGGATGGTTAGTTCTTAGCTCGCAGCATGCCCCACAGACGTCATCTCATGATATACTCGACACATTGTGTGGTAATTCTGCTCGACAGTTTAATTGCCGTTTCAGTGTAGTGTGACAGAAGTAAGATTAATTTATTAAGACACCTTGAATAGCCATGTTTTAAACTATAATTTATCATCATTAGAGACACACCAGTCATTTAAGTATTTGATGCGCCCTTCATTAATTCCGGTGACGCTAAAACATTTCTTTTGTCACGTAATTAGGAGATGTTAATTATTGCGAATAGTTTGGTGTTGATCAGATGAGACGGTAAAAAAATTAATGACATAATAAATAGTTGGGTACACCTGTAGTGCTGACTTAGCTCTTCCCAGAAAAGGGCATAGGTGGCCATAACATCACGCCTGTATGCCCCGAACGAAGGGGTAGGTAGAGGTGAATATTACACGTACCCACATTTTGTCAGAGAAGTATTAGTTTCATGAAATAGGGGGCAATCCATGCCATGAACCGAGCACACTTCTGAAACTGAAAAATTCCTAATGAATCCCAGTCTTAAAACAAATAAGGTATATAATGTCAAGTTCAACATTTAATGAGAAAAGTACACACTACAATGTTAAAATTGATGAATTAATGAAAACTGAATGTTATTTTTTTTAGGCGCAGGTGTTACTATACTAGCCGATAAAATAAAGATTCGCAGCCACAAGGATTATGCAATACCTAACTAAAATAATGTAACCTTCTTGTCGTGTGTCGTGAAATAAAAACGCATACCCGTTATTACATTCTACACCGTGGAAACAACGTGACACAAACTCCAACGTATGATCAACATTGTTAAAACGGTAAATAAAAGACACTTGTGCAAGTACCTTAGTCCAATTATTTGAACAAATTGCAAGTTACAGGTATGATGAGCTGTTGGTTTTGCGAATTTTTTTGTAGCCGTACCTATATGGCAACACTTACCACTCTATGACAATGAATGACACGTTTGCTCGTTTGTGTAAGGGTGGTACTGCATGTGATGTGACATTCACGGTCCTGTCCTAACAACCTTGTTGGAATTGTAACTATAGGCGTTTCAGACACTGCTACAGTACATTTATACGATATTTGACAAAATATAAGACAATATAAGATAGTCACTCCATGTAAAATACTGGTATTCCGCTGCATCCGATTAGACTGGAAGCCGAACCGAACATAGTTGGGAAAAGGCTAGGCTGATGATGATGATTATAAGACAATATGAGATACTTAATTATTACTTGATTTAGGATACTTCGTCGAGATGAAATCCAATACATCATCAGTATAGTAACGGCAGCCCGGAGTCTGGATGTGTGTACGGTTTCTGGCGATATCCTCGTTAACAACAACACTTCGTAACATTGCTTAAAATTCATAACATACACACACACACATGTGTTTCGTTATCCCCAAAAAAAGCGGCGGGATGGGCGGACGACATTGTTACCATCGCGAGCAGAACCTGGATGAGGCTGGCACAGGAACCTGGAGCTTGCAACATCATGAAACTGGCCAAGTGGCACAAGGCAAAAACGCCGAAAAATTAGTATTTGTTGTTATAGCGGCAACAGAAATACATCATCTGTGAAAATTTCAACTACCTAGCTATCACGGTTCATGAGATACAGCCTGGTGACAGACGGATAGACGGACAGTGGACTCTTAGTAATAGGGTTCCGTTTTTACCCTTTGGGTACGGAACCCTAAAAAGGGCGTTTGCTCAGCATTGGGTGAAGTCGGGCAGTAGATTATGATGATTGGCCTAGTTGTAGGGAGCCTGGAGATACGGTGACGATCCCTTTCCGAATTGATATGTGTGCTAAGACCTTTAACCATAAAGAAAGAAGTGAAAGTTCTTAAAATGAGACTTTTATCATATCATCCCTAACATCTAAACTTAAACATTATAAAGATTTAAAATTGATTATTTATTTATAAGAGGTAATCTGTGGGAAAAAAATAGTAATCCAGTATTAAAATATAGGTACTAATCATTGATAGAAACACAGCACAGCTTTCCTTGAACAAACACAGATCAGCTTTCATTGAAGAAACATATCTACCCTATGGGGTGGGGTATGTCTCTTCAATGCGGACGAAGTCGCGGGCATCAGCTAGTTATCGATACGCTAGCGTCAACGTCAGTCCAAGAATTAGTATCAATAGAATTTCATATTCATACAAATGACGAGTCACTTAGATTGTAAATATTAAAGGTGATCGCCTTTATACATTTTTAATGCGTCTCACGTCAACTCAACATTATTATTTTCATTCAGTTTGTAAATGTCATGTTGTCACTTGTTTGTTACCAGCAGTAATACAAATTCATAGTTATTGGTAAGTACAAAGGTATTTTCATAAATATTTTATTTACTAGCCATTGAATTTCTTCGTTAATATTGATTTGGAAATACGTCATATTATACTGCTGGCTGTCCTTCTATAAGTATTTCAATGGATCAAGTGCGTCATACCTATATATCGATAAATACCTACATCTTATTGTTAGCTGTTGCTGCTGTATTTATTATGATGTGCTGTAGTCTAGAAATAATAATTAGGTACCCGTTTCTAAAAAATAAATACATCGTAGGTACCTATAACTCTGCAAGAAAAGGGATCTCATTAAATCTCGAAATAACATTTAAAACAATAGGCTTAAAAAGTACTTAATAGTGTCTATTAATCCTGGCATTCGAATACATGTTCTAAGTCTGTACGTTAAGCTGCTCTATAAATTATGTGATAAAATTAAGTGCCTAAGACAACAGCAGTCGCCTCAAATATGAAATGTGTTAAATCGCAGCTAATAGCATAATGCGAGCTTTTACATTTTTTGTTGACACGACTCCACTGCGGTATTTCCTGCTACCGCTTATGACACGGTCGCCCGTCCACAAAACCATACCTTATCGCCCTCATCTTACAGTCCACACTTCAACACTACAACATAAAATATTCAGCTTCCACTAAGTGGTGATTAATTGTGATATAAAGACTTTTATATTTCTGTTGTTACACTGTCGCGTCATTTTAAAAACGCGACAATAGTTTCCATAAGCATATCTTCGTGTTTATATTTAGCGTTTTATATTTTTCCTGTTCAATAAAATGTCGGTGAGCAAATTAAAATGCTATATCGAAGGTACAGGGCATACAAGGAAATGTCCAATTAGGCAAAGGCAATGCTGCGATAATTCTACGAGCTGAATTGATTCCACGTCTGCAGATAAAGCGACTGGATGCTGTCTAGAGGGATGTTATCAGATCGGTGTGCGCTCGGCACACGCCGCCTGCGCCGCCCGCGCCGCCCACCACGTGGGAAACTCTGCCGCTTCCAGGAAAACACTGTATGACGAGTATTGACGAGTAGATGACGATACGAAGTCACGAACTTAATCGATGTTATCTCCGCACAGATAAGCTCATTTGCAGCTAGTATCTGACATCAGAAATGTTAACAGCTAATGGTATACAATTCTTTTTTGTGCTGTAGAAACGAATGCAATTTGTGAGCGAGTTTTATAATGGAAATTATTGGCATAAAAAAGCTTAATATTGTACCCGTTTACAAATTTATAAATGTGTAATAACTTTGGCAGTAATATGGGTGCATAGACTATGTACTTTACTGCGCTACGAGTATCTCCGTGTTGTGTAATTTAATACCTACTCGAGAATCTCTTGTCATTTAACAATAAATTGAGCAACATAAACAAAGACGTCTTTTAACTAAACATCCAAATAATTTGTATTTACAACGAGAAACATTCAATTATGCTAATGTTTATGACTATTTACGGAGTGTATCGACCTAAAGAGTCGAACAAACGTAGCGCTCTAGCTTCATATTTTACAATCATAAAAAACGTATATGGAGCAATATGTGCATAAATGTCAATATTTGTGTAGCGAGTGAGCGCGCTGGGAGCGGGGGCTCGATTTATAAGCAACATTTAGTTCCTAAGCAGCGTCGGCGGGCAGCGCGCACAGCGGTATACCTCGCGTTATAACGTCCAGCATCGTAATTGTCGATTAATTATCTCGATTTCAATAAAACATACGCCATACAGATGAAATTGTATAATTTTAAACGATAAAACGTCACTAATAAGGTATAAGTGCGGCTCCGGCCGTCGAGAATTTTTACGCCATGCACATAAAAATGTAACAGTTGTAAACAAATTATGGTTTCGAAATAATTCGGCAGAATGCGAATACGTGATGGCGAGCTTGTTCACGGATCCGCTCGTATGTTAGACAGTACCAGGTATATAGGTATGTGAAAGTATAATATTTATGTGTTCATTAATGCAGGCTTGTGTTAATAACGATGCCTCACGTCGTCGGTTCACAAGGCGCAGGCGCAGGCCTCACATTTATATTCCGTCAGCTAAGCTGTGGCGTTTAGATTTGGATTATATTTGGTCATTGTTATTCAGTTAACGGTCCCTAAAGTTTGTTTCATTTGGGAAACAATAATAAAACGATTTGAACCAAGCTAATAACAATATATCAATCGTTGTTTTTTATTGCTTAAGGATATCTTTATCATAATAATATTACTTTATTAAAGGATGTGAGGTCAGTTCTTTTTTTATTTTGTCATGTTGCGTGACATCATTGGAAGGCGGTAACATTTTGTTTATTTAAGTTTAATATTAAGCTTTCCTATTTTCCACAAGTTGATTTTAATTTGCGTATAGAGCAAATCTTCAAGAAAAAGCTGTGTCTCAAGCAAAAGCTACATTCGGAAAACTGTAGAAATAATGGAAATTACTGTTTCATCTTTATTACCATTGCATGAACTCCACCGAACATGGCCTTCGTTAACCTAACCTGCACACAAGTTCAAAAACTCTGTTAGTAGCAAAACGTTCCACCATGCTCCTTAACCCTGCCAATAAATTAGATTTAAAATACAGTCGTGCCAGCCACACGAAGAAGAAGAAGAACCCTGGCAATAAACTCAGGACCTCAGAAGTGCTATCGGACCTAAGCCATACATGTAAACTGCAGACCAATGAGGTGATTAAACATAAGATAGAACGGATGCCTATACACATACCAATAAAACGCCATATTTAGCTTTGCAATTATAATTATCAATTTTACAAAGTTCATCAGTGATGTGCTATAAACTACTCTTAATTGACACATTTGCTAACACAATGTTCATTACAGAATGGTAAAGCAGTGATAATTATACCGAGACACCACAAATTAGTCATCAAAATGGAAGAAAAAACAGCGCACAATGTTAATAAGCGCGCTATGGAACAAAATGACAAAAGGACGTTAAGAGAACAAATGACAAATTATAATAATAGGGCACACCTGCTATTCTTTTGATCCGACATTTCTCTCATTTATGACGTTAATCGAGCGGAATGCTCGTGTGTTAACATAGTTTTGTCCCCAACAAAGCACCGCACTCAGACAATACTCGATACTTTAGTGATATTTTTTGTATCAAATATAAATTCTCTTTCATCTCACTTAATTTTAGATCAAACTATAGTTCTTACATGTAGATCACATCATTATTGTCTCTGCGGGTCGCGTCGACAAATTAAATAACGTCTCAATGGCCGGTAAAGTTAAAGAGATTGAGACTCTAAATGGATCAACAAAAGGTCTAATATTCCGTTTATTTGGCGCCTAACTTGCGTCTGTCAATTTAGGTTTGGTTGACAGATAAATAATAAGCGGCATTGCTTACAAGCGCAGTATGGATGTGGTATGAGCGCTTACGTTGCAGTCGCGGGTCGAATTAGTGAATTGTTGGTTGCGTACGCGCAGGCGGCAGGTTTTGTCTAGCGCGCTCGGCCTCTCTCGCACATTAATCTCCGGGCCCGAGATGAAACGATATGCATTTGTCATCGTGTCTGCGATTAACTCGGAGAAACTCTTTCCATTGTATTGAATCAATTCGATTATTACTTGAATGGTTTTATGAAGCAATAGTTAGTGTTCAGGAAAATAATAAACGTTGTGTGTCCACGTGGATTAGTGTGCGTTCAGTATATTTGCAGGTGTTCGCCGCGCATTGTGTAGGTGCCTGAAGCGTCCAGCTCATCTTTATGGATAAAGATAAAAATAGTTGTGCGTAAATAAATTAGTCAGTCGTTAGGCGGTCGGCAAATATCTCAGAAATATTATGTGCATGAATAGCGCTCCGTATGACGGACAGCAGAAAGGGCTGCCCTTAAACTTACCTTGTATTATTTTGTCATTATTAAATTCCCCTGTCACCGGCTTGTTCTCATTTCGCCCTAAGAAAATATTGTATGCAAAATTATATGACATTTGAATGAGCACAAAAAGGTCGTATTGGGATTTGTTTACAAGTTGGTCCCAAAGAATATTTGTATTTGAAAGATTGTATTCGCATAACTTGAACAAATACAAAGTAGCGAAGAACTTATCTCACAATTTATGGAAGCCTAGTACGATAAGTATGCATCCGAAGTACTCCACTTAATATTCATTTGAGTTGAAATCGCATAAAAAATTCACCATCGCACCGCATGAAATCCTCGAATGACCGATCATTCGTGGTTAATAGCACAAAATGGATGAAATGAAGTGTAACACAAGAGCAACAACACAAAGATACTCGAGAAGGCAATCAGGTTTGACAGTGGAAACGTCGAATCTTCAGAGAGGCCCTCAACAAGCCGCAAAATGAAATTTCTCGACGCCGTCAATCATTTTCCCCTCGCCGCGGTCGCCCCACTAGTCAGCTGATAAAGTTCTGGCGCAAGTCAAAAGCGAATAGCGTAGTGGAGCTTTTATGGCTTGCAATGAATTATCTATTAATTTAACTTATCTATTTAGAAGTAGGTTCTCGAGCCAAATGTTGGTTGAGTGGAAAATGAATGATTCATACGACATACGAATCACTATTGAAGTAACTACCACTTTTATTAGAAAAAAAATTACCATTCTCTTTAGACTACCTAAAAGTATTGTAAATTATAAAATATTGAAAAGTTGGAAACTGTCCGTATTACAGAATTAACTCTAAACTCGATTCAACCAATCAAATGGCTATAATTCTATGCTCTAAGCGAGATCTATGCATGAGTATCGTTCTGCTAATAATATGGTTATAAATGTGGCCCGACGAAAAAAATAACTTTTTGCAGAAATGTAAGCATTGTGCCAGCCAAGACCACCGCCGGTCGCTGATGACTTGCGATGCAGTGGGAGAGTAATCGAGACATTATTCCGGTGCGTAAGCCCCGACCATCCGTCTCGAAGATGTTACGTGGAAACTACTCACATGACGGCCTGCCCCATCCTGCACCTAAGTGGGTAATAATCACACAACCTATCGATCTAGAAAACTATTATTATATTGCTGGAAAACTTGTTACTGTGTTTGGTTGTTTATGACGTAAACAGCTTGCACTAACAATGATGTATGATCTATCGTACGTACGGTCGACTGACAAAAACCTGAACCATGCTTGGAACCTTACAAATGGGGATGACAAAAATCTGACATACTTATTGCATAATAGGATAATAGCAAGCAACGAGTTTAATGTGACATAGTCCAAAATGTATCAACGTTTTAGTAAAACGATCATACACAATATCCCTTCTATCCTATTATGGAATCAATTAACCAGAGACAATGTTTGATTCTAAACAAGACAGGTTCATGCACAAGTAGCCGAAACGAAACCAGCGGTGCTATTCTGTAAAAATCTCACCGTGAAAATTAAGGTGAAGTGAGCGTGGAGTGAGCTGTCAATAGTGTCAATTCCGAGCAAAAACAAACTCACTTCACCTATGTTTTTACAATGAGATTTTTTAAGAATCGACCGGCAGAGTCCCGAAAAGTCAAAACAATGATTTTAACACTTAATTAAAACTTTTAATACATTTTAGTGTAAAAAAGACTTTTAATTAAAAACAGCCTTTTAAAACACTGCTTTATAAGGAAATTACGAAAAATTTGCATATCACACGACACTTGCGACAAATGCGACGCGGGCGCGCCTCATTGCGCCGCAGACGGAAAAATATTTCGGAATTGAGATTGATGTCGCACGCATGTGCAGACGGCTTGTCTGTATGCAAAACAACGTGCCACCAAATATAGAACTAATTTATGGTCATACTCGGCGATTATGTGCCGGTAAAAATAACTCCTGGTGCTCCCCGTTTCCATAACTTATACGGTTTCTCACTAGCATAGCTAAACGTACTTAAAAGTCGTGGACTAAACGGAGTTTAGCTAGATGGTTAAACTTGAAAAAAAAAACTGCATGTTTCAGTGACTTTTTATTCCGGTGATAACTACTTACTACCGATACTTACATAATTACCTTTTGTCATAACTCTTTTTCATAATATTATCTCAGCAATGATCTCATGATGATCCGACTAAGATTTCAAAAGACACAAAATGTTTTCAATGAGCATTACCGATAAATATAATTAAAATAAATCCCATTTAAGGGTAGGCTCCCACGCGATAAGAGGTGTTATTTATACACCCTCATCTCACAAAGGAACCGCTGCCGAATATCACCCATAAATATTGGGCTGAGGTGTAATTTTTCACATACCACGTCTTCTCGAGCGTCGCACCTTTAAAATAAATGCAAACAAAATTTAATAGGGAGAGATGCGCGGGATCGCGAGCTTCAGGTAAAAATAAACGATAGTCAACTCGACCAATCGCTGCAGATATTTTATTATAAGGCTTTAGTCATCCTATTCTCCAGTAATATAAATATTACTTGCTAAGTTGCTATTACTAACATTCCATTTGACCGTCCGCCGAAGGCATTTCTGTGTTTACAAAAAGAAAATACTGAGGATCTATCGTCGAGCGTAGTTCCCCGGGGTTCACAAACTTTTGTAGCAATCCTTGTGCGATTTTCGTTATAATTTCTGTGAGTTACATGGAGGAATAGGAAAGCGCGGATCGAGCTGCGTTTATTTACGATTATTGGTTATGGACTGAGTTGATCGGCGGCCGGCGGGTCCCGGGAGCCTCGTAACGCCTCGGACTTCGGCCGCGCTCACTGAGGGTGCCACGTCTGACGGATATATCCGTCTCCTGAGAATACTCCGCCGTTTGCAAAATTATGAATCGCAAAAGGGTGTTGTCTCGACACCTTTGCAAAGAATAGACTCTAAATAAACAGCTCGAACATTCTTGTCTCACATCAAACAGATTTTATTACGAAGAGAGCAACAAGAATAAAAAGCGCTGTCAATAATAAAACGCAAAGGCGAAAAGCAATAACCGAGTTCTTATCCGATACACATATCACAAAAGATAGCCAATAAATAGTCCTATCTGTATTTGTCACAAAATAAGAATTCCATCAAATAATTCGGCGGCAATAAAAAACGGATAGAGACATTGCACGCATTTGTAATAAAAGTCTCACCATAAATAACGATCATGAAATATAATACACCTGCAATCTTCAGAAAATGGGAAAATCATTTTCCGAGGGCGGGCGCGGTCCGGCGTAATATTGTTATAAATGTACTTTTCCGAGGGTATAAATAATAATGGTGATCGCGCGCCGGACGCTCGGGGAAGTGTCCGCACAACGTGACGCTCACACTCCACACCACCATTAGTGAACTATCTCTAGCTTAGACTCCAAACAAAACCTGTTGAATTTAGTACCTAAGCAGGAACGAGTAATCTTCAAGATTTTAATAGTGGGTTCCCAATATTTTTAAATATTGCCATGTCACACACATGCGTAGGCCCTGCGTAGACGTCGTGCACGGCTGCGTAGATGTAGCGTCGGGCTTCGTAGATGATTTGTTGAGCTGCGTAGACGTCTCGAAGAGCTTCGTAGACGTCATGTTGAGCTGCGTAGACGTCTCGTAGAGCTTCGTAGTGCTTCGTAAACATCGCGTTGAGCTGCGTAGACGTCTCCAAGAGCTTCGTAGACGTCATGTTGAGCTGCGTAGACGTCTCGTAGAGCTTCGTAGTGCTTCGTAAACATCGCGTTGAGCTGCGTAGACGTCTCGTAGACGTCGCGTTGACTCCTATACGCTATCTGAAGTCGCGCAGACAAAACGCCAAAGGCATGAAATCTCGATAAATTATTAACAAAATAACGGTTTGTTCTTATTTTTGTACAATTATTAAAATAAAAAATCAAAAGTCTAGTTCTACAAAGAATAATACACACACTAACCGTACCTACAAAACAAATATTTCAGTTACAGCATGTTTCCCGCGCGCTATAGTTCCGTGGCGTACAGCCGGCCGCGCCGCCTGGGAGTCATTTTGCTCCGACAGCCTGTAAATTCTCCATTACGCGATATGAAATATGCTATGCCACCCTGTACGCCGTTTACGAGCGTCTGCTATGATTTCTTAGCCATCAGACGTCCATTCTTTGTTTTAAGGGAGTGTACTGCTTTCGAACTAATCAAATAAGTAGTGTGAAATTTTTGTTCAACGGGTTTTTTTTTAAATAAGGAGCAATATTCACTTTAAGTTAATGCAGACGTATAACAAGATTGGTTGAGTTACGACGGCTGAGTTTGAATGGTACGAGACGGTCTGGCAGTTGTATGGGGTAGCATTACTTTTGAAAAGAACGCTATTATTGTCGCGTTATGTGAAGAGGAAGACTTTACGGTAGGGTTATACTTAAACCTTTATTGAAATTATACAGAAGCAATTTTGTTTTGTATAATCTGCATATAAAGTCGATCTCTTAAAATGACACCAATTCCAAGTGGATAATATGTTTGTTAAGTTTTTTGCTAACTTATTTCTGTTTATTTTTAATATACAACTGTTTGTTTCTCATACTAAATAAAAAAAAAATTAAAAAGATGAAACTTCTTGAAACTACCTAACTGTCTTATAGACAAATAGACGTTTATAACGTTTTATGACGTGCAAGTGTCATTCAACATTATGGTGGTCAAGCAATTACGAGGTTGAACAAACACACAGAAAGTAATCCCAGGTACTTATAATATTTGGTACATCGTCCTCCTTTCAACAGAGTGACTCAAATAAGTAATTATCCGTTTATATCTCACATTACAATATTTTGTGATTTCAACACAAAATTCTGCTTTTGTTCTCGACGCGCTGTAATGTCTTTATGTGGCCACTAACGTGATATTATTTCAATTAAGTGCCTGATTTAGCTTCGCCGGAAAAACTCAAAACAATGAGGTGTCGACGATTGTGTCGAGAAAATAATGCGCAATGAACCGTCTGATTTGTGAGCGAACCCACATAAAACAGTTTCACAGAATAACAGCCGAATGAAAACGCACTCGTTCATTAAACGAGCCACATACTTACATTACAACCGTTCACAACTTTGAACGGTAAGTTATAAAGTATCGTTCACAGACAGTTATGACTAAGAATAGGCAAGGGGTATTAAGAGACACGTCTCAACAATTATACACGTCGTCGCTTGTCTTGTAAGACATCAAAATAAAATCACTACTATTTATGTATCTGAGAGCGTATTAACGGCACGCACCGCCACTCTTATAATGTAATAAATCGTCTGGAAAATATAACCGTCAGCGCTGTGTCATACGCATGTCGGAGATGCGCGCGCGCATCGCCCGCACCGCGCGCGCCCCCCCTTTGCCCGCGCTCGCACCCTCGACCACGTCACGCATCCATACGCCATAAATTCAAAGACGTAAATAAAATGTGGCGTTCCATATTTTAAAACTTTATTTTAATAGGCCACTACTCAACGAGAAATTAAGACGTGTTTATTAGCTGAGCGCTCGTAATACAAACAAGTCCTTCCTTCATGAGTTACTTTGCTCGTCGTGTCATAAATCTGTATGCACATCAAGTCACTACATAAACCTATTAAGTTGCTACATCCATGCTATCTATAATATCACAAACAGATTATTTTATAATATTATTAAAGACATACACATGCTCTTCTTATTTTTATATGAGAGAGAAGAAGAGAGAGAATGATTCCGTCCTAAACAAATTGGCTAGACGAAGGAAATGATACTTACATAAAAATATTTCTGGTTCATACTTATGCTAATCTCAAAAGAGATCAATAAGACCGACAAAATATAGTTGCGGAGCAAACATATTCAATAAGCATTGTTTTTTTCATCATCGTAGTCAGAAATATTTTCTTTTCCCATAAAACAATTCGATGGAAATTGTATATTATCATGTAAGTAGCAATCTGGGTTCGAATTTATGTATCGGAAGAAGTGTATGGAAAAAGTTTTTTGCCGAAAGCGTATTCAGAACAATCTCCATACGTGCGCCACCCCTTACAATGTTTGTAAGTTTTTTTGTTCAGAGATTATAATAGCGCAGGTATACTATTATTGTAGAACAATGTTAAGTGGTCGCATACGCAGAAAACCCACAACAGCTGTCCTACTAATCAATTATGCGTCCTCATAATATGACTCTTGTCTTGACGACTATAAAATTGCCACACATAACATTTTTTTTCTGTGCCAAAAATCAACATCATCTCGGACGGAATGTTAACAACATAATATTTTTCAGCGTGATCTTAATCTCAACAAATTGTTTAAAATGAAAATTTTTAATCGCGTTCCTTCAAAATGGAGAATGTGACAATTCACAACAGAACATAGGGGATCTTGACGATCATCTTAAAACAATAGTAGCTATAATTTAATTTACCACACTTTGACTCGCTGCCAGAATGACTAATTCTCGCCAACATATCGTGACTCTCGTATTATCGCAATATTTTCTGTTAAATTGTTAAAATTCAAATAGAAGTTGAGTAACTATTAAATATTGTATCGCTAAAACGAGTCTAAAACACACATATTTTAGTGAAAATTTAGTGTAGATTCCCATTAATGTCAGTGTTTTTATTTCAATGACTTGCCCTTACACTTTTGGACATCCTTGTGATTATTTTTATTTGCTATTCTCACATAACCTGCCTTCTATCATAAACATTGAAATCAGACCACTGAAAATCGCCTACTAATCAAAATTAAAGAGCTTTTATAGTGCTACGCGACTTCAAGATCTGAGTTACGATTTTATTTGCAAGCACTAACTGGATTAATTTCCTATATTTTTTACTGGTGACAAGAGGCTTTAGACGACTTAGGGCAGCTTAAAAGTAATTTAGAATGGCATAAATTACATTAACACGAAAAATGCATCGACGAAATAAAATTGGAGTGTATGATAGCCGATATTACGGTCACGAGCCCACCTGTTATCGAGACCGCAGACGGATTTGGTGCAAGCGTCGCGCGACACGACGCGACTACGTGACGACAACGCGACAGCGACGCCGACATGGAGCAAACGCGAAATTCCTCCAACACGTAATAAAATTTTATAAAACCGCGGTTATCGTAAACAGAACAAATAGCAAACTTTATGAGCCATTCGTCGCGCTTTTCCATTTGCATGATACGAGTATGTCATAGGAAATACGTATCGTACGCGGCTTCGGGTTATGGCGACGTCCCAGGTCATCGCACTAAATTATTCGTCTCGTATAAATTTGTTTATGTTAAAGTTATGGACAGTTGTCAGACATCGTCAAATTTCCAATTCCATGCTGGTACAAAAGTTGCTGCGATTATTTCGCGTCTATTTTCTTTACGGCTTTACTTACCCGATGCTTGTTTATATTTAAATAAATATCGTGTTACAAGTGATAAATACAATATTGGCTATCAGGCGGCTAGTAACAATGCGGGTAATATATAATTCTAGCCTGGTTTCTATTCACCCGATCTCATCCCGTTCCGCCATCTCGGCATCCATAAACAATGTGTGAACATTCATAAAGAGAAAAATAAGAATAGACAATAAAACGTCAACGTACCATGCGGCGCATTTACAAAAATTCTTGAGGTACGCATTTAGAGTTGTTAGCGCTTCTTTATAATAAAATGGTTTCAACAAAGGCCTATTAAAAACTGAAGTCATAACAGGAAACGTGATACAGTGGCCGATGGGTAGCGGGTAGCGGGATCACCTCTTTCATCATAAAGGCGCGGTGAGCGGCAGCTGGCGCTTCATTTTATGTGGTTTCTGAAGAGCTTCTCTTTAATAATCTTGTTTATTTTTGAATTGGAACACCCGTAACTTGGATGACTATGAGCATGTGTCGTTGACTTGAGTGGACGCTTCGTTTCATGTCACACTCATTTTGGTGTCAGCGAAGCTTTTGTTGTTAATGTATGAAAAACGAGAAGTTTCCGTTAGTAATTATTCCGTATTCGTCAGTGTCTTCCATTTAACAAAAGTTACACAGCAGGTATTATAAATATTAATTTCTTATTGACATCTCTAATGATGGCACCGTTCTACGGATTTGACTATTTTCGTAGCAGTTTGCTACGAGGTGTCTACGAAAAATGAGTCCTCAACTGGAACCTAAAATAATGACTAGAGTCGAGTCCAAATATTTTGTCACCGAAGATATTACGGAAAATGTACGGATTACCTCTAGGTGGATTACAAGAACAATATTAAACAGGAGGTAGAGCCTCAATAAAGACGTGTACCGGAACAGTGGGTAAGCAATAAGCCTCCGTCTGCTAATAACAACAGTGGGATCGACGACGATATCTCAATATCGTAGGTGCGAGCAGTTAATTAACACATGACGCTTGTCGTGGAAATAGAATTCCTGTAAGCGAGTGGTGCGCGCGCGCCCCGGGCACGCCGCTCCCTGCGCTGTTTGTTTACAAGCAACGAGACTTCATTACGCCGCCGGCTAATGTATTCAGCTTCAGCCTCCACGTTAACAGCGACACTTCTCGGAATCAATATGCTCCTTGTATGTTTTGATTGGCTGTCGCCTCGCCCCGCAACACAATCCCGCCCTAACCCGCCAACGCATAAAACACACTTTTCCACACCACCACCACATAACTTTAATGACACCGAATACAACGAACGGATTTCAGTGTTAATACTTGCCAGGGATAAATTTCCTATAGTGGTAACGACCTCTGCATTGAACTTGTCCAATTTTAGGGTTAACGCACATTAATTTGTTTTATTAACGGCTTTAAACGTTTAACCGTTTCCTGTCGTCACTGCTCTGGTTCGTATCATTCGAGTGTGTGTTTTGTTAGTTACTAATTCGACGCAAAATAGGCCAACAATATGAGCGAATGAAACAATGATTTGTTCCTGCTTAATGCTAACATTACGAATACCTTTAAACAAACTACAGATGTGTGGGGTGCAATCAGAGCCACAAAACAGTGTTGGCTGACACAGCGTAGGAACATTGCCAAATCCATTGAAGCGACTTCTGATCCCTACGCGCCCCCAAAAATAATAATGTTTCATCTTATAAAAATATTTCCCTTACGACTGCCGCGCGGTATATCACGGTATTTGTCACAGAGGATCACCCTTTATGTTCGTTTCCAGTCAAACCCCTTAGATAAGCGAGCCTTTTATATGCCAAATATAATATATTATGGTTTACAATTCTTGTTCAATCTTAATGTGGATAAGGCCTTGCTATAATTTTAAAATAATTCAAATTATTCGTAGCCATAACATTGGGGAGTTGGTAAGGCATCGTAACATAACATTTTGCGACTATTTTTAATTTATTTATTTTGTTTTATTTATTTAATTAATAATTGTGGTTAGCTACCGTGTAGTACCGAGTTTTGCACTTTGAGCAGTCCTTATCATTGAACAAAAAAAATCCAAAGACAGAACAAGTGTATTGGACATAGGCATTAGCAAACCCTTATCATCATCTGCCTAGCCTTTTCCCAACTATGTTGGGGTCGGCTTCCAGTCTAACCGGATGCAGCTGAATACTAGTATTTTACGTTGAGCGACTGCCCATCTGACCTCCACAACCCAGTTACTGGGTAATACGATACCCGTTGGTAAGACTGGTTGTCAGACTTTCGGGCTTCTGACTACCCGTAACGACTGCCAAAGATCCACGAATGACAGCCGGGACCAACGGCTTAACGTGCTTTCCGAGGCACAGAGGCGTCTCGGTATGTAAAGATGGTCACCCATCCGCAGAGCAACCGCGGCAAGTGTTGTTTAACCCGATCGATCGACCTGTGCGGCTGTTATTATTTAGCTACGGGCCCCTCTAGCAAACCTTTATCAAACCCTTATCAAAGTAGAAATTTCGTATGTTACGGTGTGATACCTACGTGACGGTATAAAATATGTATTCTTCGAAAAAATATTAGCAAGGAAGTGGGAAGCTGTGGCGCGTATCCACAGTCAGCTAACAGCCACGAGCCATTACTTCCAACATATGAGCAAAGCAAAAATATCAGCGTATTATGGGTTATCAGAGGCAGTCGCGTCTCCGAGACTCCGGCCGCCATTCATGCCGCTCCGACTTAATGGATTGCTCGCTTTCATATTCCGAACGTACACTATGTTTGCGCTCCTATGATCACGTATAGTGATTTAACGCTTTATGCTTCCTCTACATCATGTTAGTGCCATCCCACTACTGAACATTACAACTAATGTCATAAAATAAACTTCAAATAAAATTTACATTTCAACTTTCAAACTAATAGCATTTCCCGGTACAAAAGCTTGAAGAGTGCGCGTGACACCCATCTGTTTGCACGTCTATAGCTCCCCTTTCATATGAGAGACGAAAACAAACAGAGAATGTGCCAAATAGCAAACAATATTATACGGAATGCACAATAATATCAGTTCCGCCGGTGTGGGTGAGCGCTGTTTGCTTCCGCGAATAAATATGAAATTCGAAGAGTCTCGCCTCACACCCGGAGAGCAAATATTATGGGAGTTTGCTTTGGTAAAATGATAACTGTCAAGATTGAAAATTTGGGTTTAGCCGCCGGCAGGGGAGGCTGATATTGAATATATGACACGTTCCTAGACGAGTGGCTTTTTATGACAAAGCTCGGGTAGCTACGAGTACTTACCTTTATAGGTGTGTGCCGTAAATTACCTACTAAGTGTAAAATTTTAAATGCATTCCTAAATGATTCCTTCGTTTACACACCTACTAAATACCTTCATTTATGTTGCATATCTTATGTAAATCTTTGTTTGAGGTCCTTAACAAATAAATAACTCAAAACTTTTAAAAATCGTGAGCATTATTTGACCAAAATGGTCTAATGAGAAACTCCCTCTTAAGGGTGAACTCAGCCTAAAGTCAATCCTCTGCTGAATTCCTGTCCACATCCCAAGTGACGTCATATCAGTTACCCACCTGTCAAAATACCCGCCACTGGCATCGTCGTCAGTTTCACCACCCCAATCTTGAATATTTTACACTAGATTGACTCAATGAAAGTTTCGTTCTGTTGACAAACCCCGGCTGCCCCTGGGAATGTGCGATTTTATCTATAAATGAATATCATATTTCTCGATATGATAAGAGTTTTCTACACAATTTGATAAAAGTCAGATCTTATTAAGTCAAGTAAACCCTTAACTGATAAACTTCAACTTTCCTATCAAAATCATTTGCCTTTAGCGGGTGATTCTGTCTTACATTAAACACTCTATAACTGAAGGATGGCAAATCAATCACTAATATTGTCCTATCAAAACTCAATACTACTATCATCCAACAATTCATTGCCAAGTCAACACCCGACACTGTACTGATCACCCCTCATATAAAGATATCAAACATTATTTGACACCATCAATAAAATATTACTTATCATTTGTAACAGCGAGCTCTACAAGTTAGTGCGGGCCTGTGCCCGTCACAATCCCGCGATCCCGGCGATCCCGCGGTCCCCACCTTATCATCCCGTGAGAATATCTTTCAGATTTATGTGCCACGTAAAAGTTTATGTCGTGCTTTGTTTCGTGCATGCCATTTTATTGTTATCAACTATTTTCGACAACTGAGTGGGAAAAGGGAGAGTTCTACGATATTTATAATTAGGTTTATCTACTCTATTTTTTTGCAATGGTACAATGGTACTTATTTACTTTACTATTAAAGTTCAAGGTGGAGCAAAAGTAATGTCATAATTGAATAGGCTGCCATTTTTTTTAGGTAGTTCTTGTTTTCAGTAATATTTTTAGTTATTTTTGTTTTCCTGAGTATATTTTACATTGTTTATTGGTATATTGGCGTGGCTAGCTGACATATGGCAAATAATTTAATTTAATGTTCTGTGTCTCGTTATCTACTTTGCATACCTACTATAGGCTATTTGACAATGTAAAGAATAAGGTCGTAATTATTGACACTCGTATAGATTATCGCTTTTAAAATCGATTTGCATTAATTTTACTACAAAACAATGTATTATTAATAAAAAAAAATCCCGAAAAAACTTCATCTTTTTAAATCTGGCGCCACGTTATCGAAAACGGTCTGGATTGGCTGAACTTAAGATGACGTCATGATTTAGTAAATTTCTGTCTATCGTTGAAAGAACAGATGACTTTTGTCTAGTATCTCGACCGTTTCAACGATAGTTTACGTGAATCGTGACGTCACGACGCCATATTGTTAAAGATAGCGTTTTGGCGGCTTATTTAAACAGTACATTTTTATTTACTATTTTTTTAAAGAAATACATTATGAAATTTGAAGTAATAGGTTTTTGTGGGCTCGTTAGACACCATTAAATAATCTGAGATGTTTATCAGAAACCACTTGAAACCAGTCAAATAGCCTATTGTCATCATCATCAGCCTAGCCTTTTTCCAACTATGTTGCGGTCGGCTTCCAGTCTATACCTACTATTGCATAGGAGCAATTTTTAACTGAACAGTCAGCTGTGCTGCTCGGTAGTTTGTTGCCTCACTTTTTCTTCCCAGCGAAAGCACTAGGAAGTGGTAAAGGGCGGGCGTTTTGGGGGACTGTCTTATGGAATTTTGACGTTCGAAAAGTTCTGTTTCCCAGCCTAATTTGAATAAATGTCTCTTGATTATGATTTGCTTGGAAATTTAAAAAAATGGTCTCTATTTTCACGGAAAGTTTATATAAAGGTAAAGGTAAATAAAATAAAGGTGAAAAATTTATGACGTTAAGGGCTGATTTTTCCAACGCCAGATAACTTTATCGGAGGAATAATTTTGAATTTTTCCATACAAAAACTGTCAGACGTAAATTTTATTCCACGAATAAAACTTATACTTAGGTCAATTGAAAAATCAGCCCTAAGTCGAAAAAATGATATCGGTCAAACGATCACCTGAGTTTATTCATGTTTGCGCTCGTTTTACGGCATTTTGAATTGTTGCTTGCAAACCATCCTCAAAATTGGTGATTTCTTCAATGTTGGCTTTCAAGACTTGCAGGGTTTGTGGTTTGTTATGCAAAATGTCAAAAAGCCCCAAAGAAAGAAGCCTGGCGTCGTCAGATCTGGCAATCTGGCCGACTAGGACTGTTCAAATCTCCAAAACGGGAGATCACAACGACCTCGAAATTTGTGTTTCAATATCTCCACCGTTGGATGAGCTGTGTAACTGTGTGTATCGCTCCATTGCGTTGTCAACTAATTCTCTATCTGTCTACAACATAATTATATTTCAAATCACAATGACATTATAACGACATTAACAAAACATATGGCACATTCACATTATGACATTAGTTTTGCCCCACCTTGTATTTTCATCGATTTTGGTATTTTAAGACTTGTTAAAAAAGGTCAATTTTCACAAGGCCCTAATGGAAAAGTCGTAGGTAACCTTTGATAATGCCCCACGAAAAGATTTTTTAAAGGAAAAATCATCTTAGTAGTTTTCGTTGAATATAATATAATGGTTTAATAACTTCGAAGAGAAGAGGCTTGTGTCCCAGCAGTGGGAATGTTATAGGTTGATTATGTGTGGTGTAATAATAACGTGACGATCAGGCATCAAACTAACCTGTAACTTTTTGAAAATTGGTGGTTCTACAAAAGTTATGTAATAGTACACACAGTTCCAGTTTTAGCTGACCTCGCATTGTTTTCGTACAATCAGAAATCAGGCTATACTGGTTATGTATAGCTTGATGTGTAACCGTGCGTAGGTACCTCTGGCAAAAAGCTACAGGTTCTAATGCAATGTCAGATGAAAGCCACAGCGGAGCTTTGACGACCGGCGACTGCCCTGCCTGATAAATTTCTATTCAGCCCATAGACCAAAGCCACGAAATGTTGACAGTATACGACCCAAGCCTATTTTGTTATTATTGCGATATTCGGATTTTGATAACCATTGCAGTTCCTCTTCAGCAGCCTAAAACAGTACCAGCAGTTAAAGTCCGATCGAATTTCGTTTTAGGTTTTCGGCAATTTTCTGCTCAAATATAAGTCCTAGGTTTTCTGACGATGTTTTCCACCGTTTTGAGAGCAGTGGTGATGAAATTCAATACACAAAGTAAAGTGCCTGCCTGGGTTCGAACTCAGGACTCACGATTCGTAAGTCGGCGCCGAACCACTGGGCTACCACTACTTTTTACATATAAAATTCAAATTCATTTATTTCGTGAACACAGGGTACATACAAAAGGTGTTATAAATACATAAGACCCGAGCTGTGCTCTGCCAAAAGGTATACAAAATATCAAAGGTTTCATAATGTCATGTGATAATAAGGTAGGTAATATGTATTAGATCGTTACAATTATACCCATGAAAAGTATAAAGTAAATTTTCGTGCGATGTAAATTGTAACTAAAAGCTTGAACCTGCAATTATTTTTCTTTTACCAAAAAACAACCTATCGACAAAGAAACATTCATTTCATTTTCGTAAAAAAAAATACATAAAATAATTTTAGAAAACCGTCATGTGTTCCATCCCATCATAGACACAAACACAGACAACTTCTAAACTTCTCGTTTGAACTGACGCATCGATATTTACAATACGAGATTTGATGGGCATCTAATCGTATATCGTTTGACGACACATTGAAATGATCTGGACCCCAAGGTAAGGGCTGCGAAGTTGAGTGGACGATAATAGAGAAACGTCTTTACGAGTTCGACACCCGCTTAACACATCAACACCATACAGACATTGTGCGCTCGTGGGTGAATAGAGCTGTGGTCGAGTGTGACAGTGAAGCCGGCGGTGTGATAAAAATGTTTTTTTTTTATCATAGCAATTTAAATAGACGCTAACTTAATTATTCAATAGAGAAAAAACAGATTGTCTTCAAAAGTAGGTATTTTAGGAATACTTCTGAGTCTTATTATTAAAATAATAAAGCGGTAAAGTTGTTCATGCATTCGTGATTTCCCTGCTATTAGTTAATAAACTCGGGCCTGCCAATCATTAAAATATATCCTAAGGGTATTATCATCTCCGATGTATAGTCGAGACAGCCGCCACTTTCTGCAATGTCATCGGTGCATATAAAAAGTTATGACCGCTGGCAATATTTCCGAGAGGCGGCCGGCGACGCTCGTAGGAAACGATATGCAGTAAACGGTCGGGCGTGCGGTCCCGCGGGGCCACTGCGCCCCCGCTGACCCGCCCGATTTTATGCCAATTTTCATAAAAATAAATCTGACTCGCGTTGATTGAACCAGTCGCCGGGCCGCGTTTCGTGATCGACTTTCTATTTTATTGTTATTAGCTCAGTCGCGCAAGGGTACGAATTATTGTTTTGCCATTTGTCCCCAAAAATAGAAAAGGCTATCCTTACACGAAGGTATAACTTGTATGACAATCAATTTATTCGAAACTGGCTTACTTTTCTTGTGTTCTTCGTTGGCGCAGATTTTATCAGAACAAGATTGCGTATGGCAAATAGGCAATTCTGCAATTCTAATTATAAGAATGCGACTGAACAACAAAAAGATCGTGTTCGAAGTGTTCATTACATACAAAAACAATGCAGAGACAACTTGAAAAACTGTTGCACTATAAAGGACGAGACATGAATGGATCATTGGTTGAGTTAATAACCGCCCGCTAAAGCGCACTGCGACCGAGCGGCCGCTATCGCTGTTAACATCAGATGGAACAAGTGTTATGGCATCGTACGCTGCCTTATACGATTGAAGGCATTCCCGGAGAGATATTCCGATGCTATCGGCGGCCACACACGGCAGCTCAACAGCCAGCAAGCATAACTAGCTGACGCCAGACGCCAATTTGCGACACTTTTACGCTCATAACAGCTTCTGATACCATTTATGTTACACTATGGCCATTTTAAGACGTGTTTTACTTCAATCCACCTTCATTTCAACGGTAATAAACGCCACACCACATAAAATCCCTTTTATGTATCTCAGTATTAATTTAAAAAAAAATAATTAAGTACATATGTACAGATAAAAGGGAATACAAAATGATACGTCTGAACAAAAGTGCAGGGTGTAGTCAAAGAAGCATGGCGGGCGATCGTGATTTATCGTCGGCCGCTTTTGAATATTAAATAATCTTTAATGGGAGCGCATGATCGGCCCATTAGCCGACGTCGCTCCTTTCACGTTTAATAAAGAGTCATTTATAAGCCAGCGACGCTTTTCCCTTATCTGGCCGAAGTATGTCGCGCGACTGAGAGGTGCCGCCCTATCAGGATTAATTCATAATTTTATCCGTGTATGTTGATGTATTCAATGTTTTTGGAATCGGAATGTACACAATTAAATACTTCAATCTTAATTACCATACAAACACAATTATCTGGCTAATGTCTGCGGGCTCTATTATAATGGAGGGCTGCAGCTTCGGGCACTACTATCCTTTAACTTATAACCTCACAAGGATAGGTTTGATTCCCACGATGGGTAAGTATCACCTCATTGAATGGTTAGGAAATTACCCCGTTTCCTCGCGCCGACAACGACTGATCACGTCTAATGTCGTTCCTTTGAACCTCGGACACAAAATTGTTTCACAAGTATTATTAACCATGAGAACAAGATTGCTTGGCTACATTGTATAGAGATGTTAATTAAGTAGTGCTCATTTACAGTATTTCATAGTTAGGAATGTAAACTAGAAGGAAAATCATTTTCATATAAATATAAAGTATTATTACCTTTACGCAAGTGGCACATCGGAGGGTCTTGATTTGATGGAGATTTTAAACTACCTTCCATTACTTAAACAGAACTGACACACTGAAAAACTCAAACGTCAGCAAAGCATATTATGTTAATTAGAATTCACAAAGTTAAACATAATTCTTCAAACGCCAATTAAAAGCACCCACGACGAAAGAAGCTCATTTTGACCATGTCCCAATACGTGTTGCAAAAACAAATGAGTTATAACTAACACTCTCCATACTGAGCCACTGAATGCGTGTAATTATGAAGATTAATCTGCTCGGTGCTCGAAGGTTAACATAACTTGAGGGCGCACATCGTCGGTTACGACTTCCTAATGACACTTCGATCGCGGCCGCCGCTCATTATCGCGAAACATTCGATCGGCTCACTCGAGTTATTCCTCTTAATATCGCGCCGACGGTGGCTGAGCGGTCAGGATATTGTCACGTATGCGCCGCGCACTGCCGTAATTATATCGGCGCAATTAAAGACCAACTAATATATTATAATCGTTCTGTTAGCATCAGTGGTTTTTGCAAGAGCACCGGGAGCCGACAGCGTACCTCCGTTCACACACTCATCCCCGTAACACCCTATAACGATTGAAACTGATTGACCGGGAATGTTCTAGGAATAGCTAACTCATTTGCTATGTTTAGCAACAAATGCTACAGTAAACTAGAATGAAGAATTTGGACAAAGCATTCATAATGAGATTAGTATTATTGAAATCAAATCCATGAACGCGTTTCCACAATTTCCGCGTTGTAAAGTATAGCAGTTCTGTTACGTACTATGGAATACAAAGCCATGTAAAAGGAAACCTCCGCAACGCTTACATAAGAGCAATAAATTACATGGTGGAGTCGTAGTGATGTACATTAGGCAGTCTCGTCAATGTGACTGCCTAATAAACGGGTAGGCTGCGGGGCAGTTTGATTTCCTCGCGAATCATGAGAAAATTATTCTGCAGACGAGCCAGCCGCTTTGTGAACATCCGACGGATAAGAATAATTACTTACATTGATTGAACCCTTATAATCTGAGTTTATTTAATAGTCGACAGATGTTAATCGGTGCGCCGACTATAATTACGCTTCGATTCCTGACGAGAAAAACACTGAAGCGTACCTCTATCAAAACAGCGCAGATTTATATATATTTATGTATGTATTAATATGGATATAACGAACCTAGATAGAGGTACCTACTTGTTTATTATTTGTTCACGTTATTTGCCTGTAATTACAATACACAATAGGAGCTATGTGGAGTGTAAAGTCATAATATTTTCCGAGATCATAGATTACCTACCTACAAAGTGGTGATGAATAACTTAACATTTTTCCTCAGTTGGTTTTATATTGTAGGTAAAATACATATTATACTCGATTGTCTGTTCCAGGTTAGGTAAGAATGTCGAAGTTGGCAAAATGTGAAAACAAGATGTCAGTACAAAACAGAAAATAAACCTATTTGCATATTATATTACCTTCAGTTATACGTACCTATACGAGTCGCAGTAACAGCAAAAAGCGCCGATAAAACTGAATAACTGTTAAAATTTACACGGTCGGTTCACAAGGTCATAAATATCACTAAAATGTTTCACAATACATCGAGAAATGGGAAGTTGTAGTCGTAACAAAACGGCATAAACTGGCATAGCTGTTTTAATTAGAGTTCATAGTAACGTGTCGGGTGTGGGGTTCATTTTACCATTTTTCCATTGTATGTAAAGCAGCTTGGGAGTTCATCCATCACTTCATATTCGCGGCTTGCTGTCGGCGCGGGATTGCTCCGTGCCGCCCTACTGACCATACGCACGCTAATTGGATCAACATTGAAAGAATACCTCTGTTTAATTATCGTACGAATCCGAATTAGGAACTGAATTTTGTTCTTCGTCATCTTCGACGTTGGCATTCGTGTTGCTTTTCATGCAGAAATGTCATCAACCTGGAGGTGGTGCATACCTGTTTACAATGTCAGTAATTGTTATTACATTAATGGTTAACAACTCAAATAAAAAATAAAAAATCTGAAGACCAATTCCCGTAATCAAAACCGTTCAAAATCTAGTCGCAATCTCAGCGACAATCATTGTTAAAAACTTGTCAAAAATGTAGGGAAATTACCTAAACCTTTAGGTAATTTCCCTACATTTTTGTCAGAAATACCTATTTCTGACAGATTGAGACTAAGATCAGACTGTGAACGTTCTTAAAATGACGAGAATTGCCCCTTTGTCTGTGCTTATGAATATGAGCATCTATCTAAGGTTAGTTTATTTTACGTTTTCTCCAAACCAGAGACATTTTCCGGCAAATCTTTGTGGTGCTGAATGTAATATCCCAAGATAATTTCTGAAGGTTTGTTCAAACTGTCTTTTACTTCGAAGGCTATCTGTTACGTTGGGATCTAGTCTCTAGACGATCGAGGCCTTTATCTATTGTTCCTGTAAAGTTGTAAATCATTATCGTCGGATCTAATTCTTCGTTCGAGATCTGAAGATAACGAGCAACAATAGCAATAGGACACATGTTCGCGATGCAGGCTACAGTTTGCAGCCGATATCCTGTTCCATGCAGCATATCCATGTATTTAAATATCAAAGTCATAAATGCCATACGCGTGCTTGTTAACGCGCTCATGTAAATTCTAATCCTTGTTGCATTTAGAACGGGCCGGCCTAGTAATTATGTGCTTTCATTTGTCTGTTTCTCGGAACAAACGAGCGCGCCCCGGCGTGTAAGCCCGCTCCATGTAAAGCAGTTAGCAGTACTCTAATCTCGCACTGCCATTAATTTAAAGAATACGTCTGCGTAACCGACTTTACCAACAACGTCGAAACACAATTCTCCTTCACATTTTCTTATTTGCATATTAAAATAATTTCGAGTAAACGCAATACGTAAGTCGCCTTCCACCCGCATTCGACTGTTTCTGAAACGCCACGCATGGTCATTTGTTGCCATAGGAAAATAAACCTTGTTCTAGTAACATTTAATATGATATCTGTTGGAGATTATTTAACAATTACGCTTGTCTTATACTGAAAATGTGGAGAACGATGACAGATAAAGGCGGTTTGTGCGCCCAAATAGATAAACTAGTGTGGAAATTAATGTCTACATTTACTGGTGCATGAAGTTTGTAGTTAATTATAGGTTTATAGTTATTCGCTTTTTTTAAATGCGTATAACTACCACAAAAGTTAACCATTATCGTTTTAAAAGGAAGTGTATAAATTATCCATAGTTAGTGGCTTATCGGTGGACAGACAAATATTTATCAACTAAAGTAGTATTCTCTCTGAACCGTGAAATTGTAATGTACAGGTGAGCTTTGAGTGTTATTATGACACCCGTATTTTATTAGCGTGACTTCGTATGGTTTAGTCATTAATTCATATAAAACTCAAAGGTAACTGACTGACTGACATAGTGATCTACCAACGCACAGCCCAAACCACTGGAGGGATCGGGCTGAAATTTGGCATGCAGGTAGATGTTATGACAGAGGCATCCGTTAAGAAAGGATTTTTCGAAATTCCACCCCTAAGAGGGTGAATGGGGGGAGGGTGAAATTTCACGCGGGCGAAGTCGCGGGCGGAAGCTAGTATTATTATAAAGAGAAAAGTTTTGTATGTTTGTTTGTTACGCTTTCACGTCAAAACAGCTTAACGGATTCGGATGAAATTTGGCACATGGGTAGACCACGGCCTTGATTAGGACATAGGATAAGGTAAACGTGGTGAAACCGCGGGACGCAGCTAGTTCGTTGATATGAAACTGGTTGGTGGGGAAGAAATGCAATATGCTTAAATTTTTCTTCTCTTATCGGATTTATTTCATGGCCTCTTCCAGAAAGGCGTACACGGTGTTACACTAAGGCTTTGTGCCTATTGCCTAGACTATTGGCGAATGGCAAGGATGTGCTCTATGCTCTATAATAATAATTTTACTTCGAACACAAGACTCATAGTGTTAGTAACATTATAGTTACAAAAAACTATGTTAGTAATACACTTACAAAGACAAATACAAAACCAAAAACAAAAAACACATTGTTACATCACCGCTGCACGGTGACAGGCCCAGCCGAAAACTTGCAGCAGTGGTTCATAAACGCACAATCAAGCCTGCTTGCTACCATAGACAGGATGCTGTTGGCGCTGCCTCGCACCCTACGGACCAAGGATAGCATTTACATAATTTATACTTATTTTTCACATTTCAGCCGCAACTCCTGTTCGGTCAACACTTGAAAAGTTGGGTTCTATTATGTAAATTATCCGCGAAAAAAAAAGCATAAACGTTTCGAAATAAGTTAATGGTACTTCAGCTTATTAGCTTAACCTAGATAGCATCACAGATACAAATCCTAAACATATGTTCAGAAAACTATGCGTGAAAGCATTCCCGTAGCGAGGGTTCCCATCGTGCTCACTCACCGTACTCACCTCGTTTAATAAACATATTAATATTATCAAGCCAGCACTCCGCGTCCGATACACCATCTAAAAACAACACTGTTATGAATTACTAATTTTACGACGTCCATTATGTAATGTAATTATATGCGTTATAATTTTATGATACGTTAATTTAACAACTTAACACATTTCACTTAAACGCCTTTTAAACGCTACAGTAATCGTAAGTCAATTTATGCATGTTTCTTAACATTTTACAAGTGTAAGTAGATACTTGTGCTACCTACGTACTTATTGTTGAATACATTCTTCACATGAATGAATGAATGAATGAAAACATTTTTAATTAATTTTTAATTTTTTCGTCGGTTTATTATTCAGGAATGTATTAAACATTGTATGATAACGAAATGTCAGAGTTCAAGATTAAAATAACATTTGGTTACATCACAATATGTCATACCTACGTTATGGGTAACGCAGGGCTGACCGGTGGACGCGACCCTAACATACTTTAACACTTCACCAATTTTTAATGCTTGTAGAGTCAATTAATTACAGGATAACAGAGGGCTACTATTGCGACTACTAATAAATGCAGTCGATATCGGCGTTAAATTTGTTGCGTCGACTCGACCGCCGATGAATTCTACTCAGTTATTATCTATGGTGCTGGTAATTTTTTTCACACATTCCAGGGAGGCGACGTGCCGTGGCGGGGGGTGGGGGGTGCTGGGCTGGCACCCGCCGGGAAGCGCTCGCGCGTGAAATTATTATCATATAATACCCCGCTTTGAGCACAGCGCGATTATTCAAATGCTCATCGCAATACTCGCGCCTCACGCCGAGCGCTACGTTCTCCCGCAGCCGGCTTTCGCGCACACATTCTTGGATTCCTATTCCACGCCGTCCTTTGCTAAAACTTGTCAAATATATTCATGTATAATGCACGAGAATTGTCATGTGAGCGATAAGCAAATGACAGAAAATGTTATGTAAATTCAAAGTATCCATAATCCTTAGTAAACACCTTCATAATGTGAGCCTGCGGGAGATACCGGCGGGAACGTGACTTATTCCCGCTGATAAAATAATGCTTTGTCTACACTAAGTATTATGGCTTTTTATAAATGAAATATGTTGCCATGATACAAATGCCAAAGATATACTTTAATCGTTTATGTACAATTCAAACATCCAAGCATAGCATTTTAATCTAAATATCTGATACAATGTCCGACTGGGCACAATTAGGCGAGTAATTAACGGTTTGCAGACGACTGCGTATATTTTTATAAGGTTGTTATTAGTAACGAAAGGTCACAGCTAAATCTGATAAAAGCTATTTTATAAGCATTTATTCTATGTATACGACAGACGCAATTCCATCAATCTGTCCAAATGTGAGCTAGACAAGTGTGTTTCCCACTGTGCACGACTCACTACAAGTTCTTTTTGTCACAAGTTGACTTACCTCACGTCAAATTACACTTAACATTTAGTTTACTTGGAGAACAGACTCAACTTATCCAATTTATGAGTTTAATGTCGAGTTTAGTGTGAATATAATTTTTTCTTTTTCTTTACCGGTGGGTAAACGATTAAAAAAATGATATTCACACTAAGTCGATGTCGTCATGGAAAACATGAACTGAACGGATTTCCTTGACTAACACTGAAAGGTATCGTAACTCGTTCACTGACTCGATTATAAAGTGGAAATTTAATTATAAAATAGTACTGAACTTAAATAAACTTGTGAGTTTACCCTCCGGCCGACTTGACGTAAACTTGGCAAGTGGAAAAGGGCCCGAGACGTAAAGTAAACGTTATCTACGAGTATATTTTGCTTTGGACTCTTTATGAGTTTCAAACGAGATCCGTCACGCGACGTTAACTCGGAATAGATGTGATAAAGTGGCCGCTAATCTGTCCTATTGGGGCCGCACTTAGTACACTTTATTAATCACAAAGCTTACAAATTACACTATACTTCCTGCGGCGTGACACCTCGCCGAAGCGTATGTTAATTTTATTGTCGACTCTATTGGACGATTTGGACACCGTGACAACTTTTGTTGGGGTGGAAAGTGCTTGAATAATGTAAATATAAATCGCCCTTTTTATTTTTAACTTTCAGACGTACAAGACTTATTTTAATTCATTGTTTGTCATGCATCATGTGTATAAATAAAAGCTAGAAGATTTCTAAAATAGCAGACAGGGCTCTCGCAGTTCTCTTCAGAATTTAGAATCTTCAGCACTGTTTGCTAACCCAACAGAAGTGCATTAACTATGCATTAGACATTCGATCTCGATGTTCGGTACAAATATATTCACAATACCAATTTGTCATCGTGTCTGTATGTATAGTAGCTGTAGATAACTACCAGTGGGTAGTTAAAAATATGTAGTTACCTAAGTACTTCGCTGAAATAGTTTTGGCATTAAAATAAGGTCACCTTGGATCGACCTTCTGTAACATAAATTGCCATCGTATATTTATTATTCTTATCGAGACGCATTTTGTTCAAAGTGTTTATGCACAATTTTATACTTTAATCGCAAAATTTACACTTTAAACGTGGGGTTCTCGACATGACGCCTTATGCAAAGCAGGTGCTACCTGATACGTGAGTTCACGAGCAGGGTTACAAACGGTGTAAGCCTCGCAGGGAGGCTCACGAAAATTTGTTCAATGCCCGCAGTACACAAGGAACAAATTCGTTTCCATAACACCTTTCGGCCGCTCCATCTGTTCAGAATATTCAAAGCACTAAAAATGTAATACAATAATGGTAATTCTATTTTAAGCGCTTGTAAGTCACATTTTCGTTAAGTTTTCCGCGCACTTACCGCGGTTTACAACCCATCGGCGCTTATCGGGTGTCGATCGCGTATCGCCATCATAAAACGCTCATATCGGGTGGAAATGAACTGAATGCTAAAAAATAAAATCGTAATAAAGGCGAGTCGGCCGCGTAACCGCGTACGTAGGTAGTACGAGTACTTATTAGTATTTGGAGATAAAATGAAGTTGGCCCGCTTTGGGCAATTTATTGGGGTAAGTTATGGGCGGCGCGCGGGCTCGGGCGGCTAATTTATTCGCCGTGCACATAAATTACTTGATTATGAATTCAAGTTAGCTCCACTGAATTGTTTGTCTGTTGTTGTAAGCAGCGCTTTTGTGTAACAAACAAGGATATTAGAATTTACCAGATTCTTGTCTTATAGTACCGCGCATAAATTACGGTTTGTATGTAGACGCTAGCAGGAGAAATGGTGAGAAGTTCTAAGAGAGCCTCCTTTTTGTTGCTTCTTTGCTTAGAAAAACTTCGCTGACAAAACGGAGGCTTAATGGGAACATTGTCATTACATCCAATGCTTGGTAAAAAAAGAAGATAAATGAAGAGTGAAAGTAAGGACAATCTAATAAAAAGCAATAGTAGGGATTATGTAGAACACCAATGGTAATGCCGAGTTGTTTTCCAGGCGGTACTAACGCGCCGCAAGTCGCTGCAGCGCGGAATAATCGCGGATACCCATAAAAGATGTAATTTCAGATAAGCTGAAACAGACGAGCCCCGCCCCCTGCCTCCCGCCCCCCACCCCTCTCCCTAGCTGCCTACTTTCTAATGACTAATTATTATGCTGTGCGTTCCGAGCTTTAACGTCAGCGAGTGAAGCCTACTTGCTATACTTGGCTACGTTTTGCGCCGCGACTATGTTTATGTGTACGAGCGTACCGTTACTTGGCGCTTTTCTTTTACTTTTCTCAAGTTTTCCCGCGGTTTTGCTGACAGTTAAGTTTGTTTCACAATCTTCTATTTAACATAATAGAATACGTTAATGCGAGTACGAAAGTAAGATTATCAAGTTATTGTTATTAGCAATATGTCATTCTAATATTAATTGTTTCCTATGAACAAGAATTCCTTCCGCTAAAACAACGCTAATGTGGTTTTAATTGAAAATTATTATGCTCGGCGCCTAGGCTTCGCATAAGAGGCATCTATCGAATGGTAAGTTCCGATCACCGATATGGGCATGAATAATGTGTAATTGATAATGAAGTTTAGCTGCTTATGACAGTAGCATAGTGGTGTGGAGGGGCGCCGGCGCCTGCGCGATGACGCCGATAGGGGGCGCCGGCGGCGGCTGCGCCGATGTGTGATACGACATTACCATAACGCTCGCACACTGCTTCTCCGCTCTATCTGTGATTACAAGAGCTAACGTATTGTTGGGTCTTCGCTAATAATTTGTTAGATACGTGAAGATCATGGTAATATGCGTTTGTTCAGGAAAATTGTGATACAATGCATAGTTGATTAATATTTATTGCGATTTGCGAATTTACCGTGTGACTGAAGAGGACCTAGTGTAGTATATTTATTAATGCATTTGTACATTTATATTTATTATAAGTGAGAATTTCCTACAGAACCTGAAAATTTAGAAAACTCGGTTACTTAGTAGGACATCCATCAGTGCACGAAAAAATCTGGAATTTTACATAAATCTCTCTAAATACTTGGTATACCAAATAGTTATAATGTATGAATGGATGGATTAAAACTAAAGTTCTGAGAATTTCGTGCGTGCTGAAAATTTAGTAGCGCGTTGATAAATTGATACCTCCAACATCTTTTGTCTATTAATCTTCTAAATCACCGACTACTACACTTTTAAAAGAGAATCTAATAAAACAAGGCGACTAAACGGCTTTATTATTCATACTAATGTTAATATTATTCCGACTCGCATACGATGTAACTTTCTGTATTTCCTTTTCAATTAGAGGGAAGAAATCCGAAAATGACGTGAACACATGGCGGTGTGCGTGGCCCAAGATGGCGCTCGGCAAGTAAATCGTCCGAATTATACAAATAGCGTTTGCCTAACTGCACCAACGTATTGGCATATGTTCGTGACTAGTTTACGAGTGCTACGACATTGCATATTAATTGGTGTCGCTATCGAGCCGCGCATCGACTGCGACCCAGCTACCTCCACTATCTGTACGGACGGTTACCATACGTTGTGTAGATACGTGTTGTATCCAAACATATGCGGCTAATATACGTTGTTCTGATTTGTTAGCAGAAAAAAAATACTTTCCGACAAAATGGACGTTTGAATAGCGTAGAAATGCGACAGAGTCATAATGAACGTGTTTTAGACAACCTTAGGTAATCATGTATTTTTACGAAATAACCTCCTCCTTTTTGGAAGTCGGTTAAAAATACGCGCATTGACTTGGAGTGGCGGACACCAGCCCTTATCGTGCAACAGCGAGTTGTTGTATGATTAGGTACTGTGAAGATCCAGACGGGGCCTCCACAGTTTATATAAAAAGACTTTAGACTTGGAAATTACTATATTGTAAAAAGAGAACGTTACAGCTTCGCGATAATTATATAAATGAAAACTGTAGAACAAAATAACGTATTAAATTATTTGACATGCGTTTAAACTCTCGAATCGAATATTATCTCCAGCCAGAGCCTTTTGCTAAAGGCGAGAACATACAGAACACTACAGTACTAAGGTTAAGTTATAATTAGGTTCATCATTAAACATTTTAATTGCCATACATAACAAAGTTAATTTATTGCCTGCCTTTCAAAACTTGAAAGTTTCCACTTTCCTCAAGCTGAAAGGTCGGGAAATGTCAGCAATATAAGTATGCAAACGTCTCTCAAACTAGCAACTGTATAATTAATAGAATGCGATACAGTCGAACAGGCACATCATTAAATGCTCGATTTATCTTATTTAAATTATAATTAAATGACTTCTTCATACTTATTTATGTCTGATCACGTAAACTTAATTTATTTCATTATATACTTGCTGATTCATTATTTCATTTCTGTAAAGTGATTTTTGTTATCACCTACGTCATTCCAGCTCACTTGCTTACGAAAGTGAATGCGTATTAGTTTAATTTAACAAACAGTTTAATACTCATATTAAAATAGTGTTTTGCAAACTTTTTCCATTATAGTAAAAGCGATCAAAGGTTAAGTGCGTCACGCCTACACGTGGGCGCATATAAAAGAAAATATTTGTGTACTGTTTATGAAAAACACAATGCTATATTTATACATTGTACCTTATCGTTGAATGGTAACTAAAGTTGTCAGTCGGATGGTCAGTGCACGTTAGTCCAAAGTATAGCTAGCTCTGTGATAGAGCGAACGCAGTCTAATATGCAAATGTATTTAAATGCTAAGCCCTCTTCATTACGCCGGTATCGATCTTAGATATACAATTTGTAACTCGATAGGTGCATAAGTCTAACGAATCTCTAGCTAATACTCCTTGTTGAATACGCTCAGTATTTGCGTAGCACGAAATTTGGTAAGAGGTAGATTAGTCGATACAATGTTTTTAGAACAAAAGGTGGTGTGAATTGTACATTATTTTTACAATAATCGGATGATTGTACAACTGTTTAATCATGATAACTTGGGTAGATATATATTTTGTTATGCTGATCAGAAGGACTGATCAAAGAAACAGTTACTGGCAAACCTGGGCACTGCATTAATCACCACGATTGGCAGGTGGGTTGGTGATCGTAGTTTGGCATTAATAGCTTACAGGGAGACACAACTGTCTCATTTTTTCGTTATCCTTTTGTCGCATATTCATTGCCGGACACACGGAATTGCACGAAATGCTCTCCGATAACACTTTGAATAATCTTTGAGGAAAAAGTCGCCAACTGCATACAGTTGGTGACTTTTACCTAAATTCTATGAGCTAGAATGGGGTTTAAGCATACTTAAACCCCATTCTAGCTCATAGAATTTAGTTCACACATCTTCTTAATCATGTCACATTAGCAGGTTCTTCACGTCCATGCTAATTATACTAATTAACCCGCAACTAAAATCTATACACAGCGAATTAAAAGAGAAATTCCAACACAATTAGACATTGCTTTATACTGGCAACATTAGTATTCTAACATGTAGTGGCTGCCCAATCAGATTAATCTTAAATATTTATTGCACATAGTGTATTGCCAGGTTTGTTAAATTAGTATGACAATGGTATACCGATGGTGGTGGAAATGGTAAGCGTTGTGCAGACGTGGGTGGGCTGCCAGCTCCTGATTAAGACATGATGAATATTAATCTGCGCCTGCGCAGCGGTGGTTGACGACGTTCTATGTGAACTGCAACACTTCTGTCACCTTCGGTTATGCTGATTATGAGGAAAGTTCAGTTGGGAATGTGAGGACATAGTTAAGTGAGAAATTGGCGCGTATGTGAGTCGTTGAGTGGCCACCTTGGCCAAATAGCCAATAGATATTTATAAAAACTATATACCACACTGATTGGAAAATATGTATATTCAACTGATTTTAGAACATCACACTTCATGTCAATGAAAGTATGAGCTAAGATGTTGCACAATTAACTATTTCTGCGAACCTTTCCACACATTTGAATTCGATTCAAGAACGTCACAGTTAACACTATGAATTACCAACATTTTAGTACCTATAGTCTGCTATAGACGCTCCATAGCAGACTATACTAAAATGTTGGTACCTAATTATTTGTTAGTTCAGAAACATTTTGACAACATGAAGAAAATTAAAACAACAAAAGTTGTAAAACTTTTGAAATGCTTCTGAAAAGAAAACTATTTAATGTTACATAATTAACAAGGATAGTTAACATTCAAAAGATCAAAGGAAGAATTAAAATGTTCGTGAACGTTCCGAATATTAATAGCCGAATAAGGAATTGCATCGTCTAGTCATAGATCATGTAACTAATAGAAGACTTCCCGTTCCGTATCGGGAACCGATTAGTTACTAGCTAATCCTGAACCTACAGCGAAGTCAAAAAGAACAAGAGCCAGGCTGCCTCCACCTGTCGAATCTGATAAAAGTGTTTTATTTAAATTTCTTTGGTTGGCGATTCAAAAACGAGCACAAAGTTGTATTTGTGTCTTATTAAATGAAATTTATAGTTTGGATATAGTTGCTGATTGACCTCGGTCACTGGAAGGATAACAGGTTCGCATGGCTAAAAATGAGCTTTTCTACATAATATTTACACATGTACATAAATAAAGCAGCCCAGCTTCGCACATGTGCTGAGACGACTTTGTTTATTTAAATAACATTGTCAACTTTGATTCGACAAAATAAAGACAGTGAAATAAAGAGTTGTTCAGTGTAATACTTTCGTAATTGTACACCGCATAAAATGCGAAGACGTGTCTCAAGATCAGAGGTGCGAAAAAGGTGTTTACTTAAGTAAATAGGGCATTAAGAAGATGCCAACAAGTTCCCAAGCCCATGATATCACTATAAATAGCATGCAACAATGCACTATAAATAAAATACTACTTAATTTTATGTCTAAAGGCCGAATGTTGTGCAAGGTGCGCGTACGCACGTGCCCGTCGCCCGCGGCTCCTCTACAATATCTGTTCCGAATTCAAATTCGTGTCATACATCTTATGCTTAGGTAACAATAACAACAACACAAAATTATGTAAACTGAACTCTAGAACCCCCGCTTAAGGATGATTTGAATAATAATGTAAAAGGAAATGGATATTCAAAATAATATCACCTCGGGGTTAACGATTACCGGTGCGCGCATGCGCCACAGATGGCGGGATAAACCGACGTTTGTTTCCGCAGTGATATCTGAATTAATGGCGATACGAAATGCTCGAAAGGTGCTCATTAACATGATTTATGCAAGATAATATGTTTCTTATGCAGGCCCTATTGTACTGATTAAAGTTTCCAAACGAACCCGGCTGAAGGCTCAACTCAACAAATTAATAAGTTTTTTCGGTCAGTGATATCTTTTTGAACGATAATATTAATTTATTTTACATACGCTGTATTTAAATTAGATATTCAAAATATTCCAGCACGACAATTTGTTTTTTATGATTTTTTTTAGTTCGTTGCGTTCAACTTCAAAGTTTCCTTATTTTTTAGGATACTGTGTAACTCAATAATTATTTACTTACTGTTTTTATTTAATTTACTTGATAGACATACAACCAATTCAACATGCAGCTTGTAGACTTCATGTCTTCAGGAGAGAGCATAAAACAGAGAATAGAACTTCGACGTGTTAGACAAGATACCCATTGTGGCACAAGGGCTGGAAAGGCAAGGGAAGATTGGTCAAGTCTCTGATGTCGGCTGACAATTTCTTTAATTGGCTTTTAAAATTTAGTGGCATTATAATAATTTTAGAAGACCAAATTGAACAGCATAATTATAGGTAGTTGAAGTTGGGTAGGTACCTATAGGCATCATTAGGTGCCAGATGAGTTGATAAATGACTTCAAACATTGGTAAAAGAATACAGACAAATGTGACAAAAAAATTTGGCCATCATAATCATATAGAGTACTGAAGAAAGCAAAACAAAAACTTGGATACATGACACGAATACCTTGTACTTCTGAATTAACAGAAAGACATCAATAGCCCACAATCGGTTGCTGTAGTATTCCGCTGATACAGATAAAGCGTTTTCATAAAATAGGTAAGTGCGTAGCTAAAGGTTGGTGGTCGGATAATATTTCGCGGTATTAGGCGGTGGGTACATGAATGTGTAGCGAGTCTCCTGCCGGCGCCGTCCATCTCGCGCCTCGTCCGCTCACTGAGTACATTCCCGTGTAAGTTTTTACACCTATTATTTTATGTGTCGGCGAGTAAAGTTCGGTACGTGAGTTATAAACTCGCTCGCGCCTCTCTCGCCCCTACTTTATAGGTATTAACGACTTGTCCGAGAGTTTTCTTATAAATAAATTTGAAGGGTAACAAGGCTCGCTTTTGTCGGATTAGTAGAGTGGATCTTGTTTCACTTTGTTGCGGAGCCTCTCTATCTTTTTTAATGGAAAGTTTATGAGGAATTTTTATAGGCTTTCTGTGTGAATATAGACTGCGTTCATATACAGACTTTACGTGTATGCGCAGATATTATGGCTGTAATAAAACAATTATAATAAATGACCAAGTCTTTGACTGTAAATGAGTCATTTGCAGAGCTTCGTAATTCTAGTGCATCATATGATATAAGGCAATAAACTCGTAAAATTAAAAGTCATATCTTTTTCTGGCAATTAAATTAAGTACTTAAATAAAATGATCCATTTGCGCAGTAATATTCCTTTTAGTCAAGAAATGGGTACATTTCAGAAGTGGCGAGCGGAATCAGTGAATCACGTGACATTAGACCATAAGGCGTAGTGCGCACTATAAAACCGGGACGTACGAGTATGTTAAGAGCACTACCTGTAAAATATCAGAGCAGTAAAGTAAATGCAGTGCTAGAGACGGAGGACGTGCTTCGTACTCTTAGCGACTGTTTAAGACAATATAGCCTCATAATCATCGTGACATACTTTTACATTTTCTTTTAGTGAAGGAAATATACTTTTTATGAGTCACAGTCTCAAGGTAAGTGTGGTACACACGAGCGACATGCGTCCACGGCAAAGACAACTGCAGCCGTCGACGAGTGCCGACGGCACCGGCACCGTCGATACCCGTCGACGGCTGTCGTTGACGCGTGCACATACACACGAGTGTGTGTATGTGCACTAAGGTAACAAATAACAATCGATACGCATTATGACAGTGTTCTTGCCTCTCTGCATACTCAAGCTATTGCGCAGACCAGCGCAGACCAATTCTGAAACAACTCTTGTATGAAACCGCTATTACGACTGTAGAACTCTTTCTCGTCAGCCCTGAGCTGACACCAAATCAAACGAAGCAAGGAGGCACTTTACTTTGTGTCAATTATTTCATCACTACTGCTCTCAAGACGGTGAAAGAAAATATCGTGAGGAAACCGGCATGTCCTCGAACTAAAAATTTTAAGACATGTGACATACGGGTTGGCCCGCACTGGGCCCGCGTGGTGGATTACGGGCCCACTCCCTCTCACAGAGAGGAGGCCTGTGTCCCAGCAGTGGGAATATTATAGACTGATTATGCTATACTTTAAAGATAAGAGGGCCTCATGGCTAAATAATAACAGTTGCGGCTGTTGGTCATCTTTAAAGTTAAGCAACGCTTTTTGTGGATGGATAACCATCTATTACACATCGCGACTCTTCCGTGCCTCGGAAAGCACGTTAAGCCGATGGTCCCGCTGTCATTCGTAGATCTTTGACTGTCGTTACGAGTAGTCAGCAACCCAAAAGTCTGACAACCGATCTTACCAAGGGATATTGTGTTACCCAGTAACTGGGTTGTGAGGTTCGATAGGAAGTCACTTCATGTAAAATGCTAGTAATGAGCTGCATACGGTAAAACTGGAAGCCGACCCAACATAGTTGGAAAATGACTAGGCAGATTGATTCGACTTTAAAGATAACTATGTATATTTGAAACGTCATTAAATACCTACTGAAAATCAAAATGTAACGGTATTTGTGATTAGCTACGCCGACAATTATACGTTTTAGTAACTTGACACTTTCCTTAGTTACTCAACTTCCTGAAACTTCGTCCGATTGAAACATGCAGCTCAACTTCTTTCTCAGATTTGTATTTTATACAGAACTAGCTTCTGCCCGCGACTTCGTCCGCGTGAAATTTCATCCTCCCCCATTCATCCTCTTAGGAGCGGAATTTCGAAAAATCCTTTTTTTGTGGATACCTACTCTTCACAAGGAACACACCCTCCAAATTTCATGTCTCTAGGACCAGCGGTTTAGGCTATGAATTGATATATCAGTCAGCCAGGACTTTGAGCTTTATGTATATAGATAACTACTATTCTGTTTTCTTATATTTGTATACATTATACTTAGCCAAAGGTGTAAATTCGATATTTACTGGGAAAATCGTTGGTGCCTGAATACAAAATGACAATCTAAATCACACACATTTCTTGCATCTGTTTAAAATTGAAATTCATGAAAAACTACATATTATTAAAAAAAAATGTACTACGATAGAAGTGAAACTTCTTAAGAAATTAAGAATAGAAGGATTAGTGTGAGAGTCAGAGAGAGTTATATCTTTCTTCTTTGCATGTAACGAAATGTGCCTTAACGTGACGCGTCCTTTTAATTCTCAATTTTCGTCCACCGAGTTCTCGTCCATTTCTCGAATCGCCGCCTAAGAAGTTTCACTTCAAAAATATTTTAATTGAATAAAATTCAATGATTATTTATAGGTACTAAGAGTCTACGCACTGGTCGAAGGTATATCCAGCGTAGAGGTAAACGGACATGTTCATCGGAAAGACCACGGCATAGCCACGCGTAGCAGCAGCGGATCCGTTACGGTAAAGTTACGTAGCAGCGGGGCAGCCGATTCTCAAACGTTGCTTTGTCGCGCGTAGCAGCAGTGGAGTCGCTACGCAAGCGTTGCGTAGCCGCTACGCAAGGGTCGCGTAGCCGCTACACTAAAGTCGCGTAGCAGCAGTGGAACTGCTACGGTAAAATTAGGTAGTCACGCGTAGCAGCAGCGCAGCCGCTATGCTAGCATCGCGTAGACGCCGCTTGAACTCTCGATAAAAACCCAACGAGAAATCACTGCTGTCAGCTTTGTTAACGTTTGCTCAGTAGAATATTACAAAACAGTTTTTTTTATTTCAGTTTTCAGGATAATTATTTACATAATTTAAAAACTAAGGGCCTTACCACAACTTAAACACTTGTTCAACGTGTGTCGAATGTCAGTGTTACGTCAAAGTCCATATAAATATGTCGTGTTTAAAAGGTGTTTAGCCTAAACAACTGAAGGTCAATTCTACTAATTAACGTGCAATGTGAAAAACATGACACCGGAATGCGATGATATTGTGAACAGATCAAAAAATGGTATTCTGCTAACCTTAAAATTCGGTTTGTTCACATTCAAGTCGCAATATCATCGCAGTATAGTCTCATAGCGGTCAACTTTGTTCTCGTTTACGAAATTAAACATATTTTCATGTTCGTTCAATGTACGCAGACGATATTGTGATACTTAGTGATACTTTAATTTTTAGCAACCTTATTTTCTGATTTGTTTAATGTCTTTATTAGTTTGCTTGATTAAGTGTATGCTCATAGTATTTTCATTTCCCGTTTGTTATTAAATATCTTTGAAAATACAAAATCATTGAAATAAATAATCGGCTAGAAAGCTAACATGGAACGTATTGGTAATCGCCACGCGCAAGCGCGATGCGAATGATTAAAGATGTCAAAAAGAGACGTCATTATATTTTTAATAAATATGTCAAACTATAATTGAATTTTAAATAATTTCTTTTTGTCTGAAATTATTCTATAAAGATTTATTACATTTTATTTATAACTACATTAATTTTCTCGTCTATTGTACATATCCATCGCAATATTTTTCAATACGTATGTCAGAATGGATGTCAATTGCGTCAAAATCAGAGTTGCCATTTGGCGAATAATTTCCCGACATGCGGGTAATTTCAGTTATTAGACATGTGATACTACGGATAAATACCTAGCTATTACGGACTTAATAATAAATATTATTATATTTGTATTAAATCGATAAATTGATACACGTCCGATCCGATAGGCAGATCGTACTTCAGTCAGAAATGGCACTTACACTGTTTTCGATTTTATTGTCCATCCGACTGTCTGAAGGTATTTTCGCCCTTATTTTTTATCTGCTCCTTTAAGAGACCGAACAAGCGAGCGAGTTGAGTTGCTAGGCCACACGCTCGAACTAGGAGAAGCTAGAACGACTAAATTTATAAATAAACGGACACAAGAATCGGACGTATATATAGAGTGCATCGATCCAATAATCGACGATCGGTAACCAAATCGGTTCTGGTTATGATACATTTGAGTGAGTTTATATCGAATGTTAAGGAATGAGAAAGTTGAAAACTAGAACCTTTTTTTCAGTTATTGTAAACCGTTTTTTTCCGGTTAAGGTAACTGAAGTTTCTTTTTTTTTTCAATTATTTTGGGGTTAGGGATCAATGAGGCCTACCTACCCTCTTTTTTGGTTTAGTTTTAGAGGTATGCCGGAACAGATGAAGTTCCATACCCTCCTTTGGTTTACCATAGTCAAATAAAAAGTGAGTATTTTTATCGTGGTTGTGGGTAATAGACGATTATTCACTAGCAACTCTGTCATATCCGCGAGAAAGTGTGAATAACACGACATCATAACTTTGTCTGATTTTAATATTATGGCCCGCCAAATAACGCCTCGCCAATTGGAGCTCCTTCTAGATTTTCTGGAGGAGCACCTATCTTTGGCGTTAGGCAAGGTGAGAGGCAGGGAGGACAATGCCCTGTCCAAAAGGCTTTAGAGACAGTGCGCCGATATTTCGAATGCCGATGCCGGTGGACTGTCCAAATCTGGGCCGGAGTGGAAGAAGGTAAGTAACTTATTGTATCCACTAGCTGTGCTCGCATGAGAGTCGGAAAACAACAAATAGGTACATAATTTATTTTGTTTGCAGTACCTACTACAACCAGTACAAAAGCCGGACGAAGGCAAATAAAGGAGGGCCGAACAAGGACTGGTGGTGGGCCAGCACCCCAAGTTTCGTTGTTTCCCCTCAAAGAGCGCCTGATCAGCATCGTGGGTGGATGCAGTTCGCCTCTACCAGTCAGGCAGAACCCACTGGACACATAACTAAAACAATAATATAATTACGTGTTTTTAATGAAAACCATTGCTTTTTAGATATTTGGAAGAAGTTCTTTTTGACGCTGCCAGCTGTTCTGAGTAACTTAACCCAAGAACTTAAATTTATTACATAGTTCAAGATTACCTACCTATATCTAAAACGATCCCTGTCTTTTTACTGTAGAATGGAGTAGCTGGGAATAGTCGGGAACCAGTAAGGTGAAAGGTTTTTTTTGTCTTACACTTAATATTCAAAATCATCACAACATCAAATAATAATATAGGATAAACATTCTTAGGGACCGAAACCCTCCGAAGCGTCGCCGTCGTCCTCGTCGCTCGTCTTCCCCGAAAGGTTACGAAATACCTTTTCATTACAAGCTTTATACCTTCTTTTAAATTAAATCGTCATCATTTCAGCCGAAAGACGTCCACTGCTGGACATAGGCCTCCCCCAAGCACTACTTCTTCTTTTAAATACTTTTGTTGATTGATTGACTATTGATAATAATGAAACTGTTAATGACTGGTTTTAGATACCAAAGAATTTGAAGCGGCCCAACAGCGACTAATAAAAATGGAGCAGTCTCGAATAGAGGTCGACAGAGAGTTGGCACGAGCCATGAACAGGCATGCCTCTGCTATGGAGGAAATAGCAGGGGCTGCAAACCGTTTCGTCGGCCTTTAAGAGGAGACTTCGGCTGCGACGATGTAGCGTAAGTGTAAGTATCTAAGCAAATAATAATTAATCAGACAATCATCTTATTATGTTCTGATGACAAATCCTCTGGGCTTCCCCTAGCATTTGTTGTTTTGTAAATAAAACGCTGAGTTTAAAATAAAACAAAATCTTATTTAATATATAATATGTACAAAATGAAAAACAAAATTGTGTTTTCTTTCAGTGCTTTGTTGACGCTGCGGCGCCGGCGGCGCGCGGCGCCGTGCTCCACGCAATCGACTCGCCACGGACCATTTTTTTATTTTTATTTTCATTATCTATGTTAATTATTAAAAAATATGCATAAAACCAAAAAAACTCAATCTTATTTATTAAACAATACCTATGAGGGGCTCGAGGCTAAGTAACAGCCACACGGGTTCATCGGTCAAAGTTAAGCTACGCATGTCAGGCGCAGTCGGTCCGTGCTTAGCTGAATCCAACTAGACGCCGACCTCAACATAGTTGGTAACCATAGAAAACATACATAAACTCACGCCCGTTTTCCCATGGGGTAAGCATAGGGTAGGCATAGCATAGCATGGGGTAGGCTCGACGCGAGGGTTACCGTCGCGTCGAGCGCGACGGCTCTGTGTGGAGTCGTCCGTACTATCTAGTACATTACAACTGCCCAGCGTCGCGTCGCCGTCCCGTCCCACCGTGCCGCGCCCGCTGTGTGCAAGGTCTCTGCACTTGACGGGACGGTGACGCGACGCTGGGCAGTTGTAATGTACTAGATATTACGGACGACTCCACACAGAGCCGTCGCGCTCGACGCGACGGCGACCGTCGCGGCACGCCGCCGCGTCGCCGCGCCGAGCGCGAATACAACTCAGAAGCGGCGGGGCGTGGCGTGGCGGGACGCCGACGCTTTGTGTTGTATGGTTTACGTATGTGGTAGTCACACTGCCGATGGATGTCGAAAAACTAATCGAATGTGTTCGTGCTCACGTATTTTTGTACGATTTGGGCCATAGGCAGTATAAAAACACTGTTTATGGGCGCGGCGGGACGGGACGTGATCGCGCCCGCAGTGTGAATGCTGCCGCCGCGCCAGCGCCGCGTCGCCGCCCCGCCACGCCGCGCCCCGCCACGCCACGCCGGCTGTGTCCAGAGACCTTAAAAAAGGGGAGGAGGGGACTTAAAATAAATATAATATACGGGATTTTAATTCCTATTGGCCCACAAGCACTGGACCAGGCTCTGTTGCACGGCCCTGCCTTGCTTCAAAGCTTGGTTGACACGGCGCGCGGACTCGGAGATAGCCGCGGCTGCAGCTTGCGCAGTTTCTTAAATACATGTGGGTGGTTCAGGGCCAGGGTCACTTGTTTGACCGCCCTAGAGATGCTCGGTTGGGAAACTGAATGGGAGCAGTGCTGCCCTACCAAGGTCTGATAGGACCCGCTGTTAACGCCAGGGTTCAGTACATCAGTACCTAGAAAAAGTACATAATTTAATGTTTCGAATCTAGCTGCCTTGTTGCTTGTCAATAAATATGTGTTTATGTAACTAAGACTAACCTTGGCGGCAGCATCGAGTCCATCGCTGCGCCTTTCCCGAGGGATGTGCGGCGTCAGCTCCGTTATTAAATTTGCCACGACGGACTTAGTGAGCCTGTTGGTTTTCACAAACTCACGGTCGCTCATGGAAAATGCATCCGTTGCAAGGCGGCGACGACGACGGTCAGAACGGCGGCGGTGGCGTTCTCTCCGTCTTTCTGATGCCGCCGCATCGTCTGCACGTTGCGCCAGGGTTAAATATAATAACCGCAAACCAAAACCACTCATTTTAAAATAAATATCCAACTAAGTATGTAACCACAATAATCAAACACTTTACAAACAAAAAAATACACAAAACGTCTGTCCAAAAAATCTATCTTATTGAACTCAATACAAAAAGACGGGAAATAACAATTTTATACGCTTTTAACTATGCAGAAGCTAAAATTATTAGTCACAGTCCGGTCAACAAATAATCTCATGCTTACGTCAGTTTTGACGTTTTTATTTGTAGTTGAATACCTATAAATTTTTAAATGCCATGTCGAAACTTTAGCTGAATACCGTTTTGGTACATTTTTTGGTTTCGGTCTAGTCGCAATCTCATTGCAGTAAAAGTTCCATTTGACTTACTTTTTTGGTTTAGTAGAATACCTTTTCTGACATTTTGGATCTTTTGAGGCACTGCGACTTGAATTTGAACGTTTTTATGTTACGAGAATTGGCCTTCTGATAAACACTGTTTTGTGGAAGTAAGGTAACAGTCTTAAAATAATAATCAATGGTTGTCCTTGGGTCAGGGGGGCCCGTGGCTAAATAATAACAGAACAGGTTAAGCTACGCTTGCCGCGGTTGGTCTGTGGATGGGTGACCATCTTTACATACCGTGACCCCTCCGTGCCTCGGACAGCACGTTAAGCCGTTGGTCCCGGCTGTCATTCGTGCATCTTTGGCAGTCGTTACGGGTAGTCAGAAGCCCGAAAGTCTGACAACCAGTCTTACCAAGGGGTATCGTATTACCCCGTAACTGGGTTGTGGAGGTCAGATCGACAGTCGCTCCATGCAAAATACTGGCATTTAGCTGCATCCGGTTAGACTGGACGCCGATCCCAACATAGGTAGTTGTGATCGGCGTCCAGTCAAGGGCAACTCCTTCGGTGCACTTGCATACAGGGATAATCGTCGGTTGATGCCGCATTGCGAGTTGGTTTCGGACCCTCGTACGCCTCCCAAAGGACGTTCCCATGGTCCCGAGATAATATGTAAATACATAAAAATAATAATGATATGTACAAGTACCTATATAGAAAAGGAAAGAGGGCTGGCCTATTTTTGGCCAAAGAATCAGAATTGCCATGCACCGAGGCAAAGCTGCTTTTGGGCACTTTTTCTGTTGACAGCGATGCGGACGAATTTTTCGTGACCCTATGATTCTTTCCTCTCCTTTTTTATAACACAGCATAGGTAACTTATAAGTTATGTAAGCAAGTAGAAATTCAGTGAGCATAGGTACGCAGCGATGTGGTAGCGTTGCATTGCTCTTTCGCGGCGTCTGTGCTGCGCTTGTGTTTGTCCAATGTCCATGCTGGACTAAGGCTCAACTCACACCAAAAGAGCGTCGAAGCGCAGCGAAGCGGAGCGCAGTTTCAGTGTCAAATGAATTTTAACTTTATTTTCATTACTATAATACCTATTATGGCATGAGAAACTCGAACGAATCGCGCGGATGCCAGCGGCGCCGCTGGAATTCCGGCCAATAGCCTTCTCTACCGAGCGGTTGCGATAATAAGTATTATAGTAATGAAATTAAGTTAAAATTCATATGACACTGAAACTGCGCTGTGCTTCGATGCTCTTTTGGTGTTAGTTGAGCCTAACGCTTAATGCGAGTACAAAGGCGCCCAAAGTACGGGACAACACAGCAGCTACACTGATGTTAATAAACTGATGTTAATACCTACCTACCTTTATGGTTTCAGAGGGAGATGGAAAGTGTCTGTTAAGCATGTTCCGCAGTCATACACAAAGAATAAAATAAACGCGTACTGTTAAAGTAAATTGTAATAAATACACGAGTAAGACAGTCGACGCACTTCGGCTGATTCGTATCATAAAACTATTTTTATCCTATGAGACGAGGCGACGCGACATATTTAGTCAGTTAAGTAAAGTAAAATATAATAACAATAGATTCTATTCTTAGTACCCGGGTTATTACCAACAAAAGCGAATTTATGAGTGCACTCTCAAAGTTTCAAATATCCTTAATGGAGCAAGAGTGAGTCGTTTTACATCTTCCCCCACAAACTGCATTATAATGTCTGTACCAAAAATAACCGCACATAAATATAAAACAATGTGAAACCACTTAAAGCGAATAAAATACACGTCGACTTCAACTCAGTAAAATGAATTTATTAATAACAGAGACAATGAACGTCTGAAACAAACGTTTCACTTTTTGTATTTTTAATTGTCCTCCGGACGACAGCGAAGACGCATTAGAAGAACGAAAATAAACCGGGGATCATATTGGACAGGCCCGACCGGGCCGGAGCCGGCGGCGCTCCGGCTCCGCTTCGGCTGCGCACCGGCCGCGCCTGCGCCGCCGCCGCGCGCTGCGCACGTGCGACGCACCTTACTCACTGTCCGATATTTTCGTGTTAACGTGTAGTAAAGCTGTCACTAATTAAAAATACTTCTTGAACCTCTGCCGCAGATATAATTATTGAATTGTAATTTCGCGATGTCTCTCGTATAGTATGGGACGCCGTTCTTAGATGATATCTTCTACGTAATTAAAAATCTTGTCGTGACATTCAGAGCCGGGCTCGCCCCCGCACTCTTCGACTCCTTCAATATTGTTGGCGATTGAATCGCAATTAAATGTAACGAATCAAACTACACTTTATTAAAAGGGCTGATAGCTCAAAATGGAGAGTATATCGCGAGGCAGAATCGAACGTGCTCCCGTCGAAATGCCAACCATTTTATTTATTCGCCTTAATTATGTATCTTGTCTTAATTTACGATTGGATCATACGATAATCTGAAACGTAATTTATAACAGATGCCTAGGTATTCGAGTCGTGTCCATAACGAGATTTAGGATTACGTAGATGACGTCGCGTTCAGTGCTCGGTGTCGCGATTAAAATATATTATCGACATTCATTGGCATTTTGCAATTAAGTGCGCGCGCGGATAGCGGCGAAGAACGAGCAGCGAACGCTCGATGCGCGCGCTTCGATAGCGTCATCGCGTTTAATTTCGTTATGTGTCGATGGCATGACGGCCGGCCGACATCTCGATACGGCGACTGTCCACAGATATCCCTTAATGAAAGTAATGGAGGTTTATTAACGATCGTCGACTACTCTTCTCGCAATACATACTTATAGTAATAGATACGAAACGAAGGCGAAACGTGCGAGCGAGAACAAAGAAAGCCACATTTGCTAATTGCGGTTTTGCTCGTGTCGTGCGCACGGAGGCTGGATCGTGAGCTCCGGAGATATGACGATAACACATTCATAAATAATTAGAGCGAAATTTTCTCATTTGTAAGACGACAGTCATGATATTTGGTAGCAGACTCCCTGTTCTCGGAACACTCAGATCTCGATAACAGTTGCGGCGACACGCTTGCGAGCCGCTCATTTTACTACAACGATGACTGCATTGACAAGCTCGACTATGTGTATGTTAGAACACGAAGATACGATGTTGTTATGAATGCTTGAAGATATTGTTGGAAAACATGGGAAATAAACAAAAAACCATAATGAACAATTCGTTTTCTTATAAACAAGAGTCAGCTAAGTCAACTGCTAGGTCAGCTATTGAACCAGAGAACAATATAAAAAGCAAATGTGAGGTGAAACGCTGTGGGCTCAGTCACGGTAGTCGGAGCCTCGCCATGACAAGGTTCAAATTTCCACTTCCGCTCGATCCATGAACAATCGATATTGTTATCGCCGACTCTTCATTATAAAGCAAACAAAAATAATTATACGAAACGTTGGAACAACAAAAAATATTCGGGTACCTACGCATTCACGTTTTAATAACGACATCGATAACAAATTAAGCATGTTTCATTTCCCTAAACCGAATGTTATCGAAGGCATCGTAAATCATCCGGAAGATAAAAGGCTTTAATTGAAAGAAAAAAGTCTGCAATACAGTGCTTGGATTCTGCTCAGTCACTCCGCGCAGATTAGAATTCCGGGCGTAGCCAATTATTGCAGTATGAAATTTATTGGTTTCGGGTATCAGTTGAATGACGTTTTTCAAATGACTCGTATACAATCACTTATATAGATTATGAGGTAACATCCAGCGAGCGATCGAGCCAACTGTTGAAAAAGATTCTCGAGTCTTTGTATCAGCGGTTATCTATCACACTTTTTCTATTATTTAGGTAGTCAAAAGTAAATTTTTCGTAACTTCCTTGATCGATTGAAGTGATGTTTTTGCTGCAAAAACTAGCGATGACATAAAAACAAACAGTCTCTCTAGCGCATAAATTAAAATTTCCGCTTGCCGATAGTAATGCCCAACCAAGCATAAATATTGTTGGGGGATTCGGCTGGTGGATGTTGTATTATTGCTAGCATTGTTACGAATATTATGGGGCTTATTTATGGGATGGAATTTTGTTTTTGATTATTGTAAACTATTTTTCTTTTCTGCCAGTAACAAACGTGAATCTTTTAAAGTAGTTTTCATTAGAAGTGTAGGTACTACTCCTATTAAACCACCTCGCTAAGTCGATCCGGTAAATAACTCTCAATTAGTTTTACTGCACATCATATTCATTTGAGAGTGCACTTCCCTTGATTAGTGGAATGCTCTTTAAAGGCCGAGGTGCCATTAAAATAAATAAACAACTATCCGAAACAATTCCAAGTGTTAAGTGTGTGGTGGCTATCAAAAATTACCAGATAAGCGTCGACAATGCTCGGCTGGTGACTTATGAAGTGATTAAAAACTTGTGTACAGTCAGCAACACTAGTGGCTCACGGAATATTTTGTGTCGGCTAAATGACAGTTCATATTTTTTACCTCTTTGATGGTAAAATGAAGATATAAAATATCGGTCATTGTTGCCCGTTTTTATGCCAACGCAAATATTTTGTCACACTTTAAATAATACTTAGGCCGATTATATTTTTATCGATTATTTTTTTCTTACTTTTTGTAGTTTTATCGATGCATTTTTATTAATTAAACCTGTTTAGTTTTTAACCGACAAATAGAGAAACAAAATCTCTTATTTGTATTAAGATTGGCCTTTGAAAACGACATGAATAAAATCATTTCCATTACCCATTTTCTACAAAAATCTAGAATTTAAACGGTAACTTTTTTTCTGAAACTTTCACTTACAAACGCTACGCGCTATCATCAGCAAAAAATAAAACAAAATATTTTTTTGATAAATGATTTATTTTCTGTAAGTAGGTTTGTACAAACAGTTTTACAAGTCAATCATATTTTTTTAAACTAGATGAGGTCGGCGTTTTCTATCTGACTATTCTGAGAAGAAAGACCGAAACAAACTCAGAGGTCACAGTCTCTTTTAAAGTCCAGACAAAATCATGATCAGATCATATGAAGACCATGTAGATTGTTGTCTGAAATGGTCTTTTGAGGAAAGAACCACACAGATTGAGCGGTAGGTCCGCTCAATCTGTGTGGTTCTTTCCAGTCAGTGCACGCATTTATCAAAAATCGTGCAGCTCAACTCAGAACTTGAGGAGCTCAACGATTCGACGAACAGTACCAAAGAAAGGACATTTAGGTGGGCTGTGTAAATTACTCAAATTGCCAGATCATGATTAAAACGTTCTTGAATGTGGCTAAGAAGTTTATTATAAAAACATAAGTATACATTGGCATCTAAACGAGCCACCTATTTCCTTGAGCCTTGTTGTAGGAACAACTTTGTGTTTGTTCCTAGTATTTATGTTATGGAGATTAATATTTTTATGTGCATACTAAAGATTATCATAAATGTACTGAGAAGGCACAGTCATTATATTAACCTCTTTAAATTTGTCTCTGAGGGGAGTGAAATTGCCGTTTTTTGTAAAATAAAAATTGTCTGAATATCGGCAGCATTTAATTTTATTACATTTTTTGCTGATGATGCAGAATTATCAGGTTAACCAGCGAACAATTTGTTGAAATATTGTACACGGAGACCTGACAAGCTGGATTTATCAATTATATTTTATTACTTTCAAACTCGTTCAGGCGTGCATTAACTGCGCGACGGCCATAACGGCTGATATTTACCGGTAAAACGCACATAAAAATCGCTAAAACTGATTATGAGAGAAATATGGAACGGAGTTTGCATTTTTATAAAGTATCTACTAGCCGTTGCTCGTGCGTGACTTTGTTCGTGGTGTTTTTTTCTTCTAAATATTTCAGGTGTGCGTACGACAACTCACCAAAATTTCATCGCAATCGGATGAATGATGTATGAATGCATACGGGACAAAGAAACAAATATTCATTTTACAATACAGGAAAAAATTACCAATGCGCAAACTGTAACCATGAAATTCAACATACGATTCTAGACACTTAAATTTTTTTTGTCAGTTATAAAAAAAATATTAGTTGTTCCATACATTTCGACCGCGTAGGTATTGCATTTTTTTTTCTGGTTTTTTGGACGGCACGGTTGGCACAGTGGTTATGCGATTGACTGCTAAGCTGCGTGTCGCGGGTTCGATTCCTGCAGGGAAGAAATATTTGTATGACTTACAAGTAGTTGTTCCGGGTCTGGCTGTTTGTGTATGTGAGTTTAAATGTTTGTAAACGCACCCACTTAATAGGAGAAATTCCAAGTGTGGGACAACGTTTAAAAAAAAAAGTATGAAACAGCAGATTTTTTTTTGTTTTTGATAACCGACGAAAAATGTCTACGCTAGAATCATATGCTGAAATCATGGTTGCAGTTTGCATACTGGTTAAAAAAAAATGGAATATAGATTGTTGTTTAATTATTTGTCTGTTTATTCCAAGTGTGAGTCCATTGTAAAGATTCCTTAAGCCCCGCGTCTACGGTATCTGGCGGCTAACTTTACGCGCGCCCTATTACGCCCAGCGATAGCACAATCAGGTAACAGCCACCATGACATCTTTATGATGTTTCAAAAACCATTACTAACGACACCTTTTTAGTTACTTGCGATAGGAGCCCACCAATGGCTTGAAGACAAAACGATTTGGTGTCAACGGCACCTGTTCAACCGGAGTTATGACCGGCTAGAGTAATGCCAGTTATGTAATCCATACTAATATTAAACTAACACGAATTTAAAATCTATACTTATATTATTATCACACTAATATTATAAAGGCCAAAGTTAGTGAGTGTGTGTGGGGGTGTGTTTATATGTTTGTTACTTCTTCACGCTCAAACGGCTGGACTAATTTTGATAAAATTTTGTATGGAGGTAGCCGACACCCTGGATTAACATAATATATAGGCTACTTTTTATCCCGATATTCCCACGGGATCGAAACTTATGCGGGTGAAACTGCGGGGCGCAGCTAGTAAATAATAAAGTAACTATCTCTCTGTTTGATTGTTACCTTTTTAAGCCTTAACAGCTGAACAAATTTGGATGAAGTTTGCACACGTTGGCACATACTCGTGGGTAGACCATGACCTTCTTTAGGGTAAGGAATACTTTTTAATCCCAGTAGTCACGGTCCCGTGGGATAATTTCTGACCACCACGCGGACGAAGCCGCAGTCAAAAGCTAGTAGTACAATTAATAGAATAGCTGAGCATAATCAGCGCATAATGTTCCCACTGCTGGGACACAGGCCTCCTCTCTGTGAGGGAATGGGCCCAGTACGGGTTGGTAGATGTCACATGTCTTCGAATTTTTGGTTCTAGGACATGCCAGTTTCCTTCACCGTTTTTTGAGTAAAAATAAGATTATCTTTTTCTCTCGTATCTGCACAAACTATGTGAGAACAGCTCGTGCTGTACTAAAAATATTAACCAATCAGCAAGGTAGTAGGTACTTGGCTAAGTGCCCAAGTCAGGCCAGTTAGACCCAAGGCCCTGTTTCCAACCCTTTTCTTGCCTGCTTTACGGTAGGGACTATACCTACTATGCACAGATATAACTTATTTTTAACCGACTTCAAAAAGGAGGAGGTTCTCAAAGCAACTGTATTTTTTTTGTATGTATTTTATACGATATCTCCGGCAATTGTCAATCGATTTTGAAAATTCTTTAACTCTATCGGTATGCCTCAGGGGTACTCCCATATAAATTATATCGACTTTGCTTGAGTAGTTTTTGTTTGAGTTAGCATTACAAATTTGTGTGGGATAGGTACAACTAAAACGTGAAAAATAAAAACTTTTTGAAGTCGGTTATTTTTTTTTTGTATTTTTTTGTTTAGGTATATCACAAACATTTTTCTTGATCGTAAGTTATGATGTTGTTTTGTTATGTGTTATGTATAATATTACTTAAATGACCTATTAACAGAATACATATTATGCAACCGTATTTAGTGAATAAGAAACCCATAAAGTAGCCACATAGTACCTAACATACCTTTTACAGAGACGTATAACTACCTAATTAATTCTTCTATTAATTAAAAATCCATCGTTATATTTGTTTAAATAATTCATATTTATTATCTGTTATTAGCATCTGAGCTACATATCTTCTCTCGCAGCCGCATTCCGAGAAGAATATGCGAACGAATACATTTTTGTTTTATAGCCCACTTTATATTAATTTAATATTATTTATTGCCTTGATGTTGCGTCAATTTTGTGTTTTAGTACCTCTTAAGCATCAGCGTAAGTATTATTCCATTCTATTAAGTTGTGACATAAATTATTTTTAGTGCGACTTGCGTTGTTGATTGTATCTCGGCCCAGAGCGAATTCTGTGCTCGAGTGTATTTGAGGTGAGCAAACATAACTTGTAAAGGTGCTTGGTGGCGTTTATAGAGCAAAGCTATTTAAAAATGAATGTTGGAAATGAAATCAATACGTTTGAACGTTTGGTTGGCGAGGAACGGCGCGTTATGAGAACATAAATCTCTGACCTTACGCCGGGTATCTGAGTCCCCCCCCCCCCTCCATGTCCCCCTCCTCTTCCCTACTACCCCTACGATATAGTGGTGCACATCTGATGTTGTGAGAGATACCACTCAGCCCACTGAATTGAGTCTTATTCATTACGAGATAGTGTTGTGCAAGCCTTCCTGCGAGCGAGGGTAAGCATTCTACGATACAGTCTGTTTATTCACATCTACTAGATCAAACTAATTAGCTGCATCAGTTAACTGGAGATATAATAGGAAAATGGTGTTTCTACTGACATAAGACTAGGTACCTTTACGTAATTAAACAAACTAGTAGTACAAAAGATAATTAATAGATAGGTAGGTATAAAGACTGTAAGAAACCTTACATTGTTACATTACATTACAGATTGTTACATTACAGATTACCTATCCTTACAATATCATATAGAATCATAATAAACATCAATCTAGCGCCATATCTATGAAAATTCAAATAAGAAAATTTTAAATTTTTGTTCAATAATTAGAAGTAGACCCAGCAGTGGGACAGTACAGATTAAACAAAAAAAACCGGTCAAGTGCGATTCGGACTCGCGCACCAAAGGTTCCGTACAAACTTGCAGGAATGTAAATTAGTTTATCATGGGTTTTTTTTTTGTAGTGTAACAACTGCGGTTTTCGGATTCTTTTGCTTGTGCTACATGACATTGCTTCTTGCCAAATTTCATGATTCTTGGTCAACGGGAAGTACCCTATAGGTTTTGTTTCCCTTGCGAGTGTCAAAATATGTGGCATAAACGGAACATAAATGCCCGTATCTTTTGATTGCGTTGACTATAAGTTTAAATTTTTTTACTACTTCAAGGGACTGCAGCTCTGAGTATTTGATATTATATTCAACTTAATAAGTCCACGCGTTCCTGAGAAAAATGGTCTTGACAGACGGACAGACAGATGGACAACGAAGTGATCTTATAAGGGTTCCGTTTTTCCTTTTGAGGTACGGCACCCTAAAAATATATAAAATACTGATATACCTACTAGAGCTATGGGTATCATATACACATTAATATAAAACAAATGAGTGTCCACCCACAGTAGGTCAACACACATTTCGATCAAGGGATCGAACGGGTAACCCAAGTCACGCTCTACCCCAGCTATGTAGGTCATGTCATACAATGTAAACAGCTGATCCAACAATATGGAACATTCACAAACATTCCGAAGTTGATACTTATGTATATCTATATAAAATCCATTCATTGATAAAAGTGTCGCAACCAAAAGATACATTCATATACATATAAGATATATATACATACATATAAGATATATTCGGTTCCCATGAAGATGACATGTTTGTTTAATGGGTTTAAACGGCACATGTGGACATATTTTTCTAATTTGAATAACGTTAACTTTCACCTCACTCACTTCGTAACGTCGCATTTCAGTGAAAACTATTTTTCCGTATCTTATCTTTTCAAATAAATCACACACGGCCAAACCTGTTGTGTTATAACTATTAAACTTGTTAAGCTATTTGACGTGTTATTGATTATCTAATAAGCTAAAATGATGGTGTTTTCGGACGTGAGCACACTAGGAAACGCTAGTAGGTTCGTCCGACAGATATGAGCAGGCGGGCAGGTTATATTTTATCAGAAGTAACGGCATCTAACGTACGGCCAATTTCATAATGCCTCGACCGCCCCCGCACTCCCGCGCCGCCCCCCGCCGGCACCCGCTGCGAATGTGCCTCACTTATCAATTTGATATCTCGAATACCTCGATGTGGAAACATAATGCGCCACAGATGAATCGATAGCGGGATATATGGAAACCAATATCAGATAACTTATTAACACCACATTTAACACTGTGACATTATTTTTCATGAACTGCAAACTTAGCATCCCTAGAGACGTTTATTAGCGTTAACTACTTAGCTGTATACAACCTGATTTAATCAAATCACAGATTTTTAATTAGCGGTCAATGATGCATGTTAAAAACCGATCAACTCAATTTCACAGTAAATAGTGAGCACCTAATTAAAACCCCAGTCTATAAACCGTTGCGCACAAATAATAAACACATAGCTAATCCCCCGTAGATTATAATAACACACAACGGTAAAACAGACGACTCACTCTGTCAAATAAGTCATCAGTGCGTCAGTTAACTCAATTACACCGAGATCAACACACGGCTACCGTGCATGATTAACAAGCTCACTTCACAAACAACTTCAAACTCAATATCTATACTAATAACCCCTAAAATTGTATAACTAACCAAACTCCCGGTAATCCTGCTTCATAAATCATTTAATAACACAAATGCACAGCCACACACTGAGCTATTCCTTCCGTTGTTGGAGTTATGATATCGAAATGCAAACAAAAAGCTACTCTAAACGTAAAGAACGAAGTCACGATTCAGAGTAACAAACTATCAGTTTAAGCTTTTTGAAAAGTGTCAGTGAAATTATCCGCTACTAGAAAAGCAATATGTGTGATTTGTATGTTAGTAACAAATTGAGCTTTATGTGGTCGTCAGAGAATTTATTTTGCGTGTAACGTTAGACTTGCCCTATATTGTGATGGTTTATCCGTCGTCCGGAGCGGATGCCACGAACTGCTGTCAACCCTTGACATTTGGGATAAGTTTGACGGATCATGCACGAAAATGATTTAGGACATGTGTTTAATATTGTCAAACAAATATGTTAACTAATCGTTCCATCTCCTATTACTAAAAATATGACCAATTTATTAATAGTGATAAGAACTTATGAGTATGGACAGCATTTAAATTAATATTTGTCTAAAAATTTGAATATGTCATAAAATATCATATTTCATACACATTATACATAATATGAAAATTAATATTAATAACAAAAACTCACATCGTCCGCCATCGAAACGTAACACGAGATGATTTTGTAACTTTATCTCGCCCCGAACTAATAGAGCTTGTAAAAGCAATACCGTTGACAAAATCGTTGACCTTTCAATCAACGCTAAGCAAATATTAACATTTCAAAATATCATCTGTATGCGAGAACCGGAAAGTGGTCGTTAAAATGTGGACAGAGGCAGCCATAAAAATAAAATATTAATAATTAGCGACTTGAGGTTAATAGTCCATTAGTAACGTGTTCGTGGTCGTCACTCAGTAGATACATCGGGGACCGTACACTGAGGTGTTAAAGCCATCATCGTTTCAATGCAAGAAAGAGATGGAGTTATACAGGTTGAATATTGCCATACCTTTTTCGCAACGGACAATCGGACAATCATAGCTTTAACTCTTCATCATGCAGCCCCAGTCGTCTTTATGTCCACAGATACCTTGCAGTTATGACTTACTGACAAATAGGTTTAATTAATAAATTATCGCCTATAAGGCTATTAACGATTCAACGGGAGAACTATAGAGTTCCTCTAACACAGGATATGGAAGAGAATGAGGTATTGGTATGAATAGCATACATTAAATCTTAAAATGATGTGAGTGTCGACACTAACACTACCGCGTTTCTAAAACATCCATCAAACATTCCAACTTTTATTATAATAAATAACATAATGATAAATTATATGCATTAGGCAACCATCTTAAACCGCTTCATCACAGTATAAAACAGTTTAGACACCTGATTACATAATCCTATTGTACCTGTCCAGCAAACTAAAACTCAAGTTTCATAATTATGTTTATGAAATACTTTCATATCCATGAAGATTGAGCATAAATGACGGATCGAAAAATGACTAAACGCTCCACTGGCCACTGTTTAAAAACTATAACAAAAAGATTTTCGTAATCAACGAGGTGATCTACTTCCTCGCAATATTAAATCGTACAAAAACAAGATAATAATTAAACCATCGGTGCTTTCATTGGAGTATCGAACAGGTGCGCCTGCGCCAGCCGCCGTGCTCCGAGCTCCAACAAGACGACAACCACGCTCAGCGATAAGGAAAAACTATACCGTCACGTTGAATGTAAAAACAAATTATCAAAGAAGAAATAAAAATCTATCGAGGAAGCGGTCACAGTTGAGTGTATCCACAGATTATCCACAGCTCTATGAGTTGACTTCTTTCTTTATAATATCTTAGTAGAACGACGGAAACTAGCAGTCCTTGATTGTTTGATCAGTTTTCCAATAATTATTCCCTATAAAAACACCGGAAATGGAACGCTTAATCGATTCCGGACCGCGCCTCGTAGTGACGTGGCGTTTGATTACTGAAATTATATGGCGAGACGAATCGCTCCAACTTTGTTTTGTGTATTGTTGAACATGGCCTTCGACACAGGCGAAAAATAAAAACTAATACAACTATTGTTTTAGTCTTGTCATTATTATCGCTGGCTATGAGGAAGTTAATTGACGCTTTCAAGGTGAGCGGTAGAAACCTACATCTTTTTTGATGGTTACAGCCAACGTATTAGACTCACTATAGGTTGCTTTGCCTTCTACCAATTCGCTCTATCAGCTACCCTTGGTTCACGCTTATTAAAATCCAATATGATTTTAGCGTGGACCGATGGACTTCAGTATGTCGGCTCTCAAAGTAAAAGCTTCATACTTTGTACACAAATAGTATTAGACACGCCACGTATAGAGTGTACCCCGTGTTCACATTAAAGATTGATGTCAGACGAAAAGATGGGGCCACTCTGCAAAATTTATCTCACATCTCCACTCCACCAATGACAAGAAAACTGTTACGGTTTGCAACGGTCTGAGTGTAACATTAAAAATTCAAGTCGTCTTACCCACTTGTGTGAGGGATTGCCGCATATTCGCCTTTGGACAGCATTTATATTTCCTTTGGCTACGGTTATACTCAGCATTCCGTCAAAAGGGAATTTCGTATTCGAGATTTATTTTTGTAGTGGTGTGCCGTATCGGTATCATTTATTTATGAGGTTTATTATATGTGTTATATGTGGGACAACTAGGAATTTAGTTTGTTAATAGAGCAACACAATGTGTTTGATGTTGCTCCTCTTGTCGAGTGTGCATTCAGGTGTGACATGCTGGTGTCACGTCATTTCTGATATTGCTTCTTTTTCACATTCGTTGCCAACACTATGTGTCACTATCAGTCACAATGATTACCTACATCTATAGATGAGTAAGTCACTGTACACGTAAATTGTCTTCTTACGAATCTTGTTTTAGCAGACACTGCCGCGGACATTAAAATTCTACATTTGATTCTTAACCATTCGGTGAGGAGGCGAAAGTAATTGAATTTTTCTGTTAGAAAAATCTCAGATACAGCAGGGATTGGAATTGCGGACGCTAAAGGGCAATTGGCTCGCCCTCTATCACTTGGGACCTGATACCCTCATCGTCGACAGTGCGTGTTAAACAACTCTGCTTAACCCTATGGAATTCACAGACATTGGATTATATTTGAATATAATTTTAGTTAAAACATTACTTATACAACTAAATAACGAAACCCCCTAACGTTACTTCATTGGTTAAAATAAACGATGTGACATTGTGACCTTTTTATTACGAATATAATGGCGGCGACGAACCCGATATTTCCGTTTGATATTGTGCTTGTTTACTATTCGTTAAGTACAATCGATTACAACGTGCTTATGAAGTCATTTGATACGACACCGTGCCGAATAATAAATGTGAGAACGTCATACGCGAGTGATTGTACTTGCTTATAAATTCTCATAAGACAAAAAAATATTCTCTTAACGCTACGATAATATACGGGAACAGGTTGACAAATTCCATTTCTTAAATAACAAACGTTCCAATAAGATGTTACGAGTCACCCAAAAAATGGTGGGCACAAACAATTTATCATAATGTGAACTTGTAACAACATTGTGACAGTTTTTGTCGGGAGTGTACAATGAGTGTACAAGGTGTCGCTGCTACCACAATGTCCGGTGGCACTGCGCAGCGTCACGAACCACTGCACACCACCTCACAATACACGATTGGATTCAGGTGCTTTATCATATTTTAGAATAAAGAAATCAACTGACAGAACAGATTACTCATAGCTGCGGCTTCTTGGTGGATCCGATTGTGAAGATGAAAGTCGAATGATGAAACGGCCTCATTTATGTTATGAATAGAAAGGAATTAGAGCGTTATTATACAAACAGCACCTATACAATTCTATGTATAAGTAAGTAGATGAACATTTAATTAGATATCAAACACTTTACATTTCAGGTACAGTCAGTTATAAAAGTGTAAACACGGAGAGGTAAAGTTGTAAGCTATTAGTCGAACGGACCAAATTTGGAATTAAATGCGAGATAAATAACTATTTAGTGACGGATCTACGTAGTACGGGAGGTGTGCGCACGCGCTGCTGGTACTGACAGATCGGAGAGCGAGTGGCCGCACATGCGCCGGGTGACGGCTTCCGTTTCATAAAGTTTAATGGCGCGGTTGACCCAGCTTTGTTTGTTTTACACGACTCCACAACTGCACCATTCATAGCCGTTCTGGTAAACTATTAATTGCTTGTGAAGCGTCAACATATGAAGCTAAACAAAACCCTTACACGTCATAAATGTGCGTCAGCTGCATTACAATTTACAGAAGATATGGACATAGAAAGGTTCGCAGTCTTTGCTACCTACGCCGTCGCTACGCGCTAACTAAACGTTTGGCCTTTTACCAAAATAACCGCTGCATATTATTAATATACGAATATTATAATGAAATCGGAATGTCATTAGTCGCTCTTGTTTTTATATTTAGAATACATTATATACACCTAGCAACTAATTCATTGACATTTGCTAATAACACAGCTAGATTTTAAATATGCAACATTTAAATATATATTTTTAGCATTAATTAAAAATAAAAATAACATCTATGACGTAATGAAGTCATGTTATAGCTATGTTTCCTTAATTAACAGAAAATCCTAACACACTGGCGTTCACAAATATCAGGGTGACTTAATCAGAGGATCACATCTCTTAATATACGGGCCGCCGACGAGTGAGATCTGACACGAAATTCCCTAAAAATAATATTTAAAATGGTAATGGGCCCTCGGCTTCATAAATTGGTACGCCATATGTCCCGTGCGTTGCACCTACAGTGTACATAAATATGTCAAGTATTGAGAAGCTGCTGTATTTTAACGCGATTGGGGTTCTTGATATTTGATGAGCCATGCTGCTATTAATTAATGGAGGTGCTCGCGGCTAAGTACCTAATAACAGCCACACGGGACGATCGTTCAGGTTAAGCTAGGCTTACTACGGTTGGTCCGTAGATGGGTGACCATATTTACATACCGTACCCCGGAAAGCAGGTTAAGCCGTTGGTCCTGGCTGTCATTCATGGATCTTTGACAGTTGTTACTGGCCGTCATAAGTCCGAAATTCTGCCAACCAAGGGGTATCGTATTACCCAGTAACTGGGTTGTGGAGGTCAGACAGGTAGTCACTCGATGTAAAATACTGGTATTCAGCTCCATCCGGTAAGACTAGGTAGATTGATTAATGCTCTTCATGAACATTCATCATCATCATCATGATACGATGTGTAGGATGATGCCAGCCATAACTGGCATGGCATGGGCGGCACGGTTGGCGCAGTGGTTAAGCGATTGACTGCTGCGCTGCGTGTCGCGGGTTCGATTCCCGCACGGAACAAATATTTGTATGACCTACAAGTAGTTGTTCCGGGTCTGGCTGTTTGTGCATGTGAGTTTAAATGTTTGTAAACGCACCCACAATACAGGAGAAATTCCTAGTGTGGGGCAAGGTTTTCTATACAAAAAAAAAAATTACTACCATATTATAATTATGATGTCATGATATTTACATTTGGGTTTTTTCTTAGGTACCTATATAAAGTCCGCGCACAGCTTTTATTAGAATTAATACCAACATGTGTTCATCTGATTCTTATTATTATAATGAGTCATTGGGTATCTTTCTTGTGAAAATCTAATTGGTAAATAACTAATAATGTAAACCAACTGTATGTGTAAGCTTTACTTAAACCTTTTCCTTTACAAAATATTTTAAAATCAATGCATTCAAAAGTATCAAGATCACACGTCAGTGGTACAAGTCAGTGCACTGAGGTGCAGACACAGTGGCACGAGTCAAATAGAATTTTTGACACCAACAATTTTGCGTTTCCGGGGCTTTGTTAGTGGAGAGACAAAAATAGTGCGCACTAAATAATAGACATTTGGCCCCTGCCTGCAGCCATAACTGCACGTGAAATATTTGTATAGATATTGGTACGTTTGTGTGTGTAAACGAGCGCTTGGTGTATATTTTTTGGCAAATAAGTTATCATCCTGTCTTGTCTGGACTGGAAGAAGACTGGACCAAGTAGAAGTATTCATGGACATATGGCATTATTCTCTTAGGGCATACAAGCCAAGATGATGCCTAGCAATGGGATGATGCAACAGAAACAGCAAGTTATCATCTCAGTAAGTCCAAGGCTGGCCATTTAGCACCTACCGCAAAAACCGGCTTTTCACCTTCTGCTTATACTCTAGATCATTGGCCGGCATGCATTTTTTTTTTCAATTAACCTATTTTGTTCCTCTTCTGGGCAAAGGTCTCCCCCATATTTTTCCACTTTTCTTTGTGTTGTGTCTTCTCCATCCAATCGATTAGGAACGACTCCAAATCGTCATGTCAGCGTTTCTTAGGCCTGCAGGATTATTGGTAAAACATTAACAACCTTTTAAAAGGTCATTGTACTCTACTCATCATGTTCATAATGATGAGTACAATGACCTATTAAGAGGTTGTTAATGTTTTACCAATAACCCTGTATATGAGCAGAATTGGTCCACCTAAATAAAAATAACCATTAATTTCTCTGCTCGAATAATATACCGTCAACATTTATATCTCCTAATTTAGTTACTGAGCTAGATCGGATTCTCATATCTACCACCTGCAAAGTTCAGCAAAGCAAAGGTCGGCCGCGATGAATCTGCGCACGCGCGCCTTCTTGTACTCGACACCAGATGTCGCACTAAAGCCGTGCGATCTGTTACAGCATAAACCTTCACACATTATAGATAAATAATATTGTTATTACTTAGTCACACCCTCTCCTATTACAACAATTTATAATCCTAAGAATATTTTGACTATCGAGCCCACATGCGCGAACTTCAAAAATAGACGACACTCAAGCAGTACCTAAGCTTATAAAAATAAAATATTGGAAAATATTGCCCCCAAAAATAGAACCGTACAGGTGACACATATATTTAAACAGAAACTAGTCTCTGATACCTATCGATTTTATTTTATTATTACACGTGCCTACGCAAACAGCGCATAGTTTACAAAAACAGCAAATATAGATCCAATTAAACCACCGCTGTTTACTTTACTCGCATCGAACAACTTTTATGAAAAACGTGGCAACGCGACAGGAAAACAATAAATTTTGAAGCTTCTATAATACACTCGTGGGGGACCTTAGCCAGTTTTGGTCAACAATAAGTAATCTTAAAATCCGTCTGAGGACTCTTGTAGGAAAGACCCCAAACTATGACCAAAGAAAACAATAAATCGTAATGACGGCGCGCCCCCAGGGCACCCTCGGATGCTCGCTATTTTGGACTATAAATAAATGTGTAGATGGATTGATAAATATAAATATTAGGGGCGAAACGAAGAAAAACAATGTTTATGAAACTGGTGTCGTTCGCTTCATAACTGTGAGTTACGACTTCCGACGGCTGCTGGCATATGGGTCCGCAATTTTTTGTATCGCAACTTATCTTAATCTAAAAATAGATAATTATTTATTAGGACTACCTGATCTTTGATTTAATAAGACATTAATTTATTCTAATCGCACGATCCATTTTACTTGACGACAGGAGCAGAATTATAAACTTTTTTCGAACTGGGCGCCAGTTCCACCATCACACACCATTCCACATTTTATAAGATGTTCAGTAAGTATTTGTATCAGAATACAGGTGGTTTTCGCTTATTAACTCAATTGGATCCTAAAGTCACGTCGTACAACACCTAAAGAGCCATAGAATCCTATTCTTATCCCCCAGAAACTATTTTCCTAAACCTATACAAATAGACACTGAAATGAAACGTTAGGTGTCAAACAAATTCCGTGGCATAGCAAATAAATTCTGTTGCCATAATAAGATTAACAGAGTTGAGCATGCGTGTACCGCTCAGTTGACGGGACGTTAGTCACGGCGGCTATACTTAGCCGATTGCATTGTCTTCTGAAATATCTATTAACGATTATTGACAAGGCATCGGCACGCGAATTCTCCCTGTGGTAGGTGCGACGAACTGCTATAAATATATTTTATGTGCGATGCAGCGACGCCCGATGCAGGTATGTGACGGATAGTTGCACGACACCAGCGATCTGCACGACCAGCTTATTTGTGTAACTTAATCGATGCTACAGCGTTTACTGGCGGTTGGAGATGAACGAGTGAAATGAGATGAGCAACACATTGTTGTGATCGTGGTAGTAGGTTTACCTACATATCCTGACATAAGTCCGTATAATTCACATGATGTGTAATTACTATAAACAGATAGGTACCCAGAATGGACGACATCAATTTAAATCATGTCAAACATTTCCCTAGACTAAAACCAAAACATATAGATACCTACATATCAACATAACCTGAACAATCTATAATTATATTCCGTTGACAAATTAATGAAATTCGCGTCAAAATTGCAAATTGCGAATTCAAATTGATACAATTCGACAATTGATTACAATATGCACACAAAGCAGTATCGTCCACAAACACAGGCGAGCAGTCAGTGAGCCGACATCGATTCATATCCAACGAGAGCTTTTCATTTTGTATGTTAAATTAAATTTCCATGAAACAAGATTGAATTTTTCGCAATCAACGCGTGCGAAGCTTGCTCCAAACGAATTTGTGTGTTTATGGATACCTACATAGATTTGTTTATAGTGTAAAACACGTTTATTGACGCCCAAGAGTTATATGTCGTATGTGCTGGTTTGTTTGGTGTCCGGTCGAAAATCACATTTTTAATAAAGGATAAAAACATGAAAAGTATCAATAAACGTCAAACCGCGAGTGTGGATTAGGCGCGCGGCGTCGACCGCAGCGCCGGCAGCGCGGCGGTGAGCTAGCATCGGCTTAGCTAATTTACAATTTAATTATCAGTCGGGATGATGCATCGTTAGCGCGCGCCAAACCGAGTTTATGCGACTAATCAATTGTTTGACGCGACCACTGCAATCACGCGCCGGCCGCCCGCCCTCCGCCGCCCGCCCGCCCCACGCCGCTAGTTACGCGCCGGCCCGCTAGGCTCACAATGTAAAACATGAATACCTATCGCACATAGCCCTTCACTTCTCGCAACCATCATGCATAAGTCACGCGTTCGTGCCGCTTAACATTAATCGAATGTTTCGATAATTATTTTATTGCGTTAGCTATAATGAATCTCCGTCGACACCTCATAAAATAAGTATCGATAGACGCTTCAGCAATCCAATCGAGAGAACAATGCGGCGGCGTGTCGCGCCCGCGTTGATTAAATATAGCTCAGAATCCATCAAGCGAACGGCGCGATCCAACCGTTGCTATGGATTTATGCGCTAAATATTCGACAGGTGCCAAGTGTGTCGATCGTAGAGTTCGATCGCCGATGACTAACTACGCCCTAAATTTTATTTCAAATGTCAAATAATTTGAGCACCTGCCCTGCGCCCAGGCCGGCCTAGCGCTCCCGCCGACACACCACTTATAACCGCGCATCAATCACCGCGCACCTCTGTCTCATCGAGAACATGAAGGTATCTCATACTTGTGAAAACTATCAACTTTATGCAGTACTACTTAACATGTACGCGCGGTCAGTAAATAATGATTTCGCTACTGTTATCCGATAACGGTAAACAATTGCAAATATACGTCATTAGAAAGTCACGCGGAGTTTTCATTAATTTATTAAGGACGGTTAAAATTAACCGCTCACGAATGAAAATCGTGCGACACAATCGTAATGTGAACGTTCACAATTCGCTAATCCCGCGTCGCTACCGTTACATAAGACAGCTGAGTTGAATATAAATGTAAAACACAATAAATTTCATGCCCCGTAGGAAATGAATATTCATCACGAAATCGCCATGCATATTCTCTTTTGCTACAGAATTTCATGTTCCGTAGAGTCGCGGGCGGAACAATATCAAAGTAAACCTTACCGGCTCGACCATCAGTTAGTATTCGCATGCAGGCAGGCGCTCGGTACGGTCGGGGTCGGCGGTTCAGCGAACGAGCTCTCGTAAATTTCAACATATAGTAAAGTGATTTACGAATAATTGTTGTGTTGGCGTATAACTAGAGAAATCTTTCCGCTGTTTGCCGCTGCTTAATTTATATATGAGGCTTAGGTAATTCGCGAGCCGCGAGTAATTGGTGTGGAGAACAATAGCTTTTGTCATACCCTTATCTCGTGCGCCACGTTTGTCTCTTCAAAATGCCCTCGTAAGCACAATAACGTTCACATCAACCTTATCTAAATTGTCTACATATTTCTACTTCTTGGACTTATATGTATTGTTCCTGAAAGCTTCAAAATTAGTCGAAGTTAAGAAAAAAAACTATTTTACCTACCTTTTATTTCCGTTTAGTTTTACTTTCGTTTTTATGTGGAAAGGGGTGGGTTGTCAGGTGGGTAGGCGCATGATAACGACAGAAATGTAACGCAATTGGTTTGGGGGCGCAAGAGTCGAGTAGGTAATAAGCACGAGACATTAGCGTAACACTTAATCGAAACATGTGTTTATCGTAACATGCGAATCGGCCTAAGGCGAATTAGTTCTCGCACAATGCAATTTGAATGCACATTACACAACGGACGAGGTACGAACGCTTTTTATTGCGGCATCGTGAGATCTTATCTCGGAACTGCCACTTCCAGCAGGCAAATTTCAGATTCCCGGTGAGTCGTCGCCGGTTTTGCACTCTACTGCGTTTAGCCCAAAGCAACTTACCGCTTAACGTAACGCGCCACACACTGGTGTGGGTATGAACACGTACGCACGCACCCTACCCTACATGTTTAAAGAATTCAACATAAAATCAGCAATAAAATTGAAAACATTTTGTTACCTTTTAAATAAGTTTCGTGATGTCGACTGCTGTGCCGCGCGACTTTGATCCTTCAGCGCACACACAATGTGTACAATTTCGTATGGAGGCTTTAACTTTGAAATCATTTCTCGATCGATAAGAAGCGTTAATTTTACGAGCCAGTGATAATTTGCTAACTTCCGACAGAACATCGCCCTAGTTGAATCGTTCCGAGCACTTGCCGCATAAAATTACAAATTCGAAACCGAGTAACATAATTAAACAGACTCATCGAAAACATGCGTGCCTTCTTACTTAGTTACAGTATCTATTTCTTTACTTATTTAAAATGAGCACAATAAGGTGTTGGTCCACATGCCCACGTCGGTCGTATGACCGGAGCGGGTAACAAAAACAATTTGCAGCTGTTACATTACATTAATTAAATTAACGACATTTTTGTTGCGTTGAATTAAATTCCTTGTTCATCTGAAAATTATTGAGTAAGTATCAGCTGTTAATCTGCACAAGATGAAGCAGATGATTAAGGCTAATAGGATGATGGGTAAGTAGATACCTACTTGTAACTGATCTCTTATCAGACCAATACAATTTGTACCCTATCAAAAGAAGTTCCAGTCCACTATTGTTCTTTATGAATTATGGAAGCTATTTTTATATTAATTACATTTAATTATGAGCGGTTGCATATTCCTCGTAAAGAAGCGAGCCTGATGATTACGGTAAAATTAATTACAGTGCATTAAACGACAGTCGGTCACATGAAAACATTCATTACGCCCGGCAATGGATCAACAGAGATACAACAACAACATGTATTATCTAATCGCATCTATTTAAGCCTACTTTGTATAATCATCCCTATTTTGTTTTGCATGCTAAAATTATTCGCTTTTAAAAGGACTTTCAACATGCAAACGGCTCTAAAATTTTAATGAGTAGTGAGCTCGTAGCATTGGAAACTTTGTAACTAAACATTATGACTAATTCAAAATAGATGCCAGTCGAATTCATCCTTCAGTTACTGTTTTTATTCACCTCTTCATTCTTGTTTATTATTTTATGTAGGTACTCTAAATACATGCAAATGCATGCATGACGCAACAGAAAAACAAAATTTTATTAAATAAAACAATACTCCATTAAACCGGATTATTTGTATGGAGCAATAAAAATAATATGCATAATTACTTCTTGGAAAGATTACAAGTACTCGGTTAATTAATAGCTTGCCAAACTGAGAGCGTGCTCCCGCGCCGGCCCGGGCTGGGCTCAGCGGGTCCAACAATGGATAATTATTTTCACCGCAATGCTTTTTATTAATTACACTCCTCAATGACGCCTTTGTATTGTAATTTGACAAATTCACAGGTTTCACATGAAAGTAGCCAGCTAGCTAGCCAACCACAGAATAGACAAGACAAATTAATTCCAACAAGAAAGTTACATTATTTTTATGTTCCATAGGTGTGCACACCTACTTCGTTTATATGCCCCTAATGAATGACCACAGCGTGGCTTCGTAGTAAATAACAGAGTTAAGTACCTGCGCCCGTAGATAGTGTTTATCGAATCAAAATTTGTTACGTGCCATGTAATTTGTTCGTCATGGTGGATGCCCATAGGCACTGAGATTCATTAACGTATTCACTTGTAACTTAGCCACCTAAGTGCAAGTCTAGTTAAAGCTTGCCAACTTTACTGAGAAACTATTCCAGCGCAATCAATATACTCATTACATGTTGGATGTTACGAGAAATCTAATTAGAATGAAAACTTCCTGTTGGGATAGGAATGGCGATAGCTTTGATGTGTCCAATATTGGAGTTGGTCATGATTGTGGTGTCTTGTGTACGATCTGGTTTGTAGATATCTAGCAAATTAAATTATGCACAGTCGGTGCGGAATTGTAGTATTGGTATCTGTATAATGTTAAGGAAAATATCGCCTGGAAATATTGGCACAATACATTAGGTCAGTAGTACATCGGGTGCCAAGCGTGCATCATAATGATTAACACATAGATGACTCTGCTTGACCCACAAACTAGTGCAAACGGAAAACGTTACAATAAAAATCCTACCCGACACTAATAAGACTCATTGTATAAATCATCGAACGTAACAGAAAATTTTAAAGTTCGCACAACCGTTTTACAAACAATCTGTGATTTATTGGTAGCGAAATTAGGACGCTCACACGCTGACTAATGTATTAGAAGCGAACAAGCACACAGCAATCCAATAAACACGCTTCTTAATTCCAGCGTGTGGCGTACCGGTGGCGGGGACACGCGGGGACACGGGGACACGGGTGGCGACCAGCCGCGGGGCTGATTGGCCCCAAGCCAACAAGGTGAATGCCACGAGCCACGCATCGGGTCGAGCAACCCACTTTACCCAACACACGGAAATATATCCTGCCCTCGATACCATAATGTCCGCTTATCTAGTCATACCGCGCCACTCGCATCTTAGCGCTGTTGTCCGCAGAAACACTTGCTACGGGAGGTTTTAGCGCTGTTCGAGTATTTTCACACAGCACGATAACGTTACGATATCGATACCGACGAAATATGGGAAAACATGGCGCGGTTTACACCAACTAGAGTAACTAGATGTCTCTACCTGAATATCGTGGAAATTATCTTAAACATTTGCTTGCCTTGACTATTCTATTTCGGTTTACCTACCATAAATTCAATTTCTGATTCAAATGCAGAAACAATCTTGCAATGGCTTATATAATTAGTATTTCGTTCTTGCTAGAAATATTGGAAGGTAGGTACTAATGGTTATTTCTATTTGGGAAACGCGACATTATTTACTAAATGGTGCTCATCCTACTTACAGCGTTGTTACGTGTTTCGATCGTCCATTTGGCAATGACATTGACGAAATAAATAGCGTTTGATTTTATTTCGGCGGCGTTTATTTGTACAAACTTGCAATCGTCGTGTTCACAGTTTCACACGTCCGCTTTTACTGTTCGCAGATTCTTTGTAATGAATGATTATCACGTCATCTGTCTATATTCATGAATGTTACTTGTTTATATGCTGTCAGAGCTGAAAAAAGATTTTAGATCAGCAATAAACTATGTAGGATTGGAAAAAGATATTCATATGACTGTAATACATTTTTGTTTCATGAAATACCTGCATACGTGTTTTAAAGCTTGGATTTTTTAAGTATATAAACGTTCTCTATGTCTAGTACACCTACTATACCTAGACATAGAGACATAAATACACAGGGTATATACCAACCTGTTGAAAAAAGTACAATTAAAGGAATTCTCACTGTACATAGGTATTTTTCGTTGATGTTCCAGTGTTCCTTCCGTGGTCCACTTGGAAATTTCTGAACCGTCTCCGGACACAAGTGGGAAGATGTAAATCCAACCTGGTAAAGTGGGCTACCTTGACGGAACGGCAGTAGGGTGTGCTCCACCTCATATCCTGGCCTTTGTGTCCCAAAACATGCAGTCAAAGTGACCTCTGCGCTTCCACCGACAACGCCGCGGAAGTGGCAAAGTTTTGGAAAACAAGATACAGTCGGGCCAGCGACACGAAGAAGAAATGATGTTCCAGTAAACCAGACCACGGGAAAATTTACCAATAGCCCTAATATCGTATGGTTTACTCATTAGTCCATTCCTGAAATGCCCTTCGAATATCAATGAAAAATATCTACTTACAGTTAGAATTCTTGCAAAAGCTAAGTCGTATTAGATAAGTTTGAAACATAGAAACTAATAGAAAGATTATTAGATAACTCGAACACTAAGTAAGATAGCTATCCAAGATTGCAATTTGGCACAATACATCAGCCAGTGCGTACCGCGGTTCATTTTGGAAGTTTGCCGGCAACTGTGCAATTCCTGAGTAACCGGATCAACGCGATCACACGTTGGCACTGAATTTTAGAGTTCATTGTACTACTACGTAACGTTTTCTAGGGTAAATTTATTTTTATGTTGTATCGCGGAAATATTTTATTAAAATATCGTTGATATTTTTGTATTTTTTTCCAGCAATTTGAGAATTTAATGATGTCCTTCTGAAAGTTCACATGCGTAGTAATTATATGGGCACTCATAATGCAAGATGAAAACGCTAGATACTAAACGAAATAGGTATAATATTATACTCTACTGAACGTACCTGAGAAATGTCAAACGCTGACTCAGCGTATCTAATTCGTTGTATGTTAGATGTTGAGTAGACAGAATTTATCTACGCGCACAACTTTAAAGAATCTACTTCAAAACTAAGTATAGGAGTATAAAGATAGGGCAGTGTTTCATGTAGATATCAATTGGAAAGTAATTGGAAATATCTAAAACGACTTAAAGCTCATACTAAAAAAAGCTCTTTGTATGATAGAATGGACCATGCTTCTTAAAGATATGTAAGAATACAAAAATGAATTTGCCAAAATCAAGTACCTAGTGGTTTGTTGTTAGTTACCCATCATAAAAAATAAAAAAATATATTTATAAGATTTCATTTCAGTTTTTGAAGCAGCGCCTAACAGTTGAGATACCTATGTATCCAGACATTGTGGAACAAGTAAATGAACACGTTGCTACCAATATGATAACAAACGTCATGTCTACATATTCAATTCGTGTAGGTATTGCAGCTGAAATGCAAATTGATATAATGCAGGAAACGTCTGAGTGGGCCTCATAGCGGGAGCCTATACCGCATGAGTAGCATAAGTTCGTTTACATACGACAGTCGACGTATTTGCATCCCAAATGTTCGGGCGGACCGCTCGTTCGCTCGACTTATCTCTGTACCAGGCAAAATATTACAGTTTGTGCATCGCCACTCGCAATGTGCATAACTGAATGTCAATACAGGAATAAAAAAGGCCACCAGAGGCGTTCCCTCGCATTCGAGGCGGATATGCTGTAAACCAATGGGCGAGCAGAGCTCAGCATATTCATAACGATATTACCGCCGTCGGAGCCGCGGCGTCATCATAATTCATACATAATAACCCTTCCGACGACGCAGCACCGCGCCGCGCCGCCCTGCGTCTCGTTCACGCGAATGCCCGCCTCCGAAGACAAACAGAGATGCTCGATGCTCCAAATATCATAATTCATAATTTTATTTTTTACGACCGACGTCTCTACATACACACAAGTATCTACGTGTAGTTGAATTTTCCGTTTCACTCTCTCGCAGCGCGGGAATCGCCCACACATGAAATGAAAACAATGTTTACAGGGTTTAATTTTAATCTAAAATGTGAAATTGAAAGATATAGTTACTCGGAATACAAGAAACAGAACATCTTGGGCATGTACAGACGATGACAGCTATTTGTAATTGGAATATGACGAGACGCGTGCGCGTGCGCTCGGCGCGTCTCATTCGTCAGTTTATAAATAGAGCTCGGCGTCTGCGCCGTGACGACTCGCGCCATTAATTTATATGAAATAACTGTCGGCAGACGGAAAAATAAGTTCGATCGGGAACGGCCTTCTCCACGATAACATTTATGTTTTACGAAGTGGCGGACAGACCCGAAGCGTGTTGATGTACGCGTGTCAGAACTGTATGTATGGGAGGTATAACAGGTATTAATGTTAGATTCATACCGACTCCTACTTGCAGCTGTAAATAAATAAACTGTTCGGCTCCTTTCATTTCTAACGTATGAACAAACAGTAAACTGATTTATTGTAATTTACATACGAATGTGCAGATGTTTGGTCATAAATATAGGTAAAGTAAATACTTGCGGAACCCTACCGCATTCTAATATATCCACATGCTTTGTTTCAATTTAAAAGGCTTATATTTTGCAATGGAAGTCACCCAAATCGTGTATGCAGCCCATCCGGTGACACGTTGACGCTCGGAATGAAAACGCAAAGCTATAATAACCCGCTTCGAGGCTGTTTCTTTCCTCATTACTACTTTATAAACATCACCAAATCCTCTTTCACGGTTCTTTTGAAATTCAATAAACAACCGAAAATACTGATTTCCGACGATAATAATGTTCGCAAAGTACGCAAAGACAAGATGAGACATAAATTCGTTAGCACGTGTGTAATCGTCACGAACATACGACAATAATTTACGTTCGTAAATTTTAAAGTTGACATCAGAAAGAACATCTTATAAAGCGATAATTCAAGCACATTCTAATGACTCATGCATTCAGTGGAGGAGTAAACCACGGCTACTGTGCATATTTCACTGTTTGTTTTGTTTCAGCAAATGCCTAGAGGCGCCTAGCATGTTTTTCCGTTGAATCGCCAATTTGTGAGTTACTTTCAGGAATTTGACAATGGAAAAGTGCGTCCCTAATTGGCTAGCATAGTATAGCATAATCAGCCTATTAAGTTCCCACTGCTGGGACACAGGCTTCCTCTCGGTGAGAGGCTCTACATGAATCTACCACGCGGGCCGGTCTCCTCACGATGTTTTGCTTCACCGTTTTGAGAGCAGTAGTGATGAAATAATTTGTACAAAGTAAAGCGCCTGTCTGGGTTTGAATCTACGACCTACAATTCGTAAGTCGCGGCCGTTACCTCTGGGCCACCACTGCTCTGCTAAAACTTAAGAAAAAATACTGATTTGGAAAATAAATGTTTCACTAACCTGCAGTGGCACCGCGCGGTGGATTATGACCCAGTCCCTCTCACAGAGAGGAGGCCTGCCTGCGTCCCAGCAGTGGGGTTACGCCGTAGTCGGTTATGCAACCTGCAGACCACAAAAGCGCGGTTCTTAAAATAGATATTGGAATTAGTGTTGGTGAGTGAATTTTTTTACGTAAAAACTGTCATACACCTACTCCATTCGTTAAACTTATTTACTATCTGGATTCCAGCACATAAAGTCAATAAACCCTCAAAAATTCCCACCTACAATAATATTTTCACATTTTTCTTTTGAATTATGAATTTAATGCCCGTCAATTTGTGTCAACAAGTTTTGTTTACTACAGAAACTCCCTAAATAACTACCTGTTAAAATAAAAAAGATGTAATGAAATAGGTGGAACGTACAATAAGTTTTCATCACTGGACTAATGGTCGCTCAGTTCTGCCACACGAGATGAACTAATAAATACCCTCGTCAAATATTTTCACTACCACGCAGTTTAATTCACGAAAACCCTACTTATAGAAAATCGTTTTTCTTTCGTTATTATATACTAATTAGTCAAGCAATGTATCATTCTCTAAATCACGATGTGGGCGTACCTTTTATGCATTAGGTAGGTATCATGGATTAAAGAAAATTTAATATCTTCCATTAAAAAATGAACTCCGCCAAGTCAATACACTTTCAAAGAATTTAAATACGTTAAAGCTACTTCACAAAGATATAAATTCGACAAATTAATTTCACTCACTAACGAATTCAAAGACTAATCTATACAAAAGATAACAGATATTAACCTAATGGATTCCTGAGTTACTCCAACTGAACTCGTATTTAAAATCTACAGATATTTAAACACATCGCCCTCGCGCGCAGCTCGCCATAAATAAAATAAATACAAATATTCTCACGTAAACGAGTACTTCGAAAGCGTTCATTTACATTTGTGAATGTAATAAATGGGGCATCTTCTCCTAAATACAAAAGTAAACTGACGAAAATAGTCTATTTTTGAAATAGCCTTTGCCTATGATTAGAAACTGTCTACCAAGAAATATATGGCGAATCCGCGTTCCTCACATTATTTATGTAACGTAATAATAGGCAGGACTGTAAAATGTATATAATGGTCTTGTAAAATATGTGTGTGATAAACTGTTGTGTTTTGACTTAGTTTATTAGTTATTGTCGAACGAATTCCGGCGAGCACGCCATTCTGATTTGTATAAATCTTCATATACATAGGTATTGTATTGTATAAGTATGGCAAAAGGGTTGCCACACCTGCATATTCATTCTCATACTTGCCCACAGATTTACGACCAGGTATTGGACCAACAAATAAGATCTTCCAAAAAGTGCCTCCAAAAAATATAATAAGAGCATCACAAAAAGCTCAGCAAGACATGTCAACGTCAGCGGCGCACCATTGGTCGGGCGAACAAAGAAATATTACCGAGCGTTTATTTGTTTCCCATCCACGCCATATTTGCTATTAAAGTATTTTGTTTTGTTAATTTTTGGTCTGGGGAAGTTCTTCTTATAATAAACTTTGTTCTACTAAAGTATGTTTGGGAAAGAATTCATACAGTGTCCTTAATAAAACAGCCCCACAGGGCCATGTCTGGAGAACTTCACTCAAATATCATCATACTAATTATACGTTAGTTTATTTAGATTATACTTATCTAGTTTATAACATATTTTAGTGCACCATAAACAAACATAGCAAGATTTTACAGCTCCTGACGGTCTCGGCTCACATTCGAGGCATTGTGCCTCTTATAATTTTTATTAGGGGCAATCCGTCCGCCTTGATTTACTTCTTCCCGAACTGACGGATCTTTCATTTAATTTACGGTTCTACCCCAGTCTTCCAAACGTAATAAAATGTTACAAAAACAAGCAAAAATTACGTCGTCCCATTGGGTGTTGTAGACTTTTTATTTATTAAATAAACAAGAACACGGACCTGCATTATATTATTGTTAAACTTTAGTGGGTGATATCGTTATGAAAAGTAATGAGATGTTAATTTAATAATAAAAGGTTTTTTCAGGGTTCTAACTAGGTAGGTACTTATTTAGTAAACTTATAAAACTTTTCAATATTTATAAAGTCCAATCACAAACTGCTCCTGAAATGAAAGAAAATATGTCCGAATTTTGTAGGTACCTACACATTTTTCAGCTCGTAGAAATACATGAAGTGCTTTAAATGTATGATTTATGTATCATACACCCGTAACAAAAATTTATTGTTTGTATTTTTGGTACAGATGGTCGCCGGACAGCCCACTCCCATCGGCTCGTATCCGACAAGCATTTGGCAACGATTCAGAGATTGTTATTATAATAATGACTCTTCTACTCATAACACTACCTATTGCCTCGGGAAATGTCTTCGTATCCTCAATAAGCCATAACTCGCCAATACATTAAAGTCACACTAAATTGAATTTCAAATGAATTCTTTGATTCATAAGATGCTGCAGCGGTGCTTCGAAATATCTTTCGCAATAAAGGGTATCTTAAATAAAGCAAAAGTTTATGCGCAACAAAGCAAAATATCTCAAACGATTCCCATGAAGGTGGTTTGAATTAAATAAAAAACTGCATTAAGAAATTTTAATTATTCGTAGCTACATCATGAGCGAGCCAACACTAACATGTTCAGTGTGTGTCTCATTTGCAAGTAACAGGATGCGTATTATAGACCCACGAAGGCAATAAGATAAAAAGACGCTCAATAAGGCGCGATCAGAGGCAAAAATGAAATAAATTGCCGGTGAATAAGAGTGCTGTGTGCAATTGAGGCGAACACGCTTGCTCATTAGACGGGCACGGCGACGCTACCGCCCGCCGCCGACTGCGCTCGCGCCCGCCGCACACCACCCACCCCATCGCCCATCGCTAGTGTCATAAACCCAATCATATAATCTGCATATACAAATACCATCCTTCTACTCTCCTTAAAATGAAAACAAAAGTATTCAACATTCTGAGAACGTTTAGCATATGAAACTGGCCAAAAGTGGTGACAATGACTTCACTTGCAGCCCTTTTGCCGAAACGCTGTAAAATCGCCGAACATTAGCATAACAAAGACGGTGATTTAGAATGACAGAGCGTTCGGGTCCGCACACGACGTCACTTTCACTTATTTCGAGATTTAACGCAAAAAATTGTTTCCTACTATTATTATAAAGTATTTAGCTGGTGTGTTATATCGATATGGAAATTGTTTAAAACCGCAGGCTCCCGGGAACAATGTAACGACGACAGCACAACTGCTGGACCGTGTCGGACGACACAAAAACTTATTTCACTCGGATATGGAATCGAAACGCCAAGAATAATGAAAGGCATGTCTCGGTTTGCATAATGCGGCAAATTAAATAAATTTTTGGTTCTGCTAAACGACTGAAAAACAAGTCGATGGAGTTGCTACTACTCACATTCTGTAACATGCTACACATATTTTTTGAGTGAAAATATCTTATCGGCATAATATTTACATAGTAAACCTGTGCGTGCTTTTGGGAATACGAAAATACATTGAAGAATATATGACAAGGAATGTTAATTACAAGTTTGGATCTGTGTGTTAATACGAAATTGGCGTGACGTTAAGCGCGACTCCACATATGTCTGTATGAACTGGTAAGCACGATGTGGTAACGAGGGTTGAAGGCGCATCGAGTCTACGTCACACATCTCCACGCACCATTTGCATGCACCCGCGCGCATCGCGGTGTATCCCGCGAGGGGGCGCACTCTCCTACAGGAATAGTATAATATCATATCAAATATCTTTGAACGCGTGCCGTGACTCCCGTGTCACTCACATACACCGACCGTCACCGACACGACTCCGGCTACAAACTAGACCACTTGTTTTACGTGTTATGTTTTTAGAGTCGCTCTCGTAACGATTGAAGTTCAAGCTTCCAGTAAAAATCATAAAGTCAAGACGTGTACCTGGCTCTTCTTAAAAAATATTTAAGAAGAGCCAGGTACACGTCTTAAAAAATAAAGAAAAAAAAATGCCTTTTAAATAAAAAGGCATTTTTTTTTCTTTATTTTTAATAGGTAGCGGTGATATTGTGTAGGTATCTTTCCGCAGAATTTAAGATAATAAAAACGTCCTTCCAAAGTGTTAACATTTTATTAACATTTTAAACAATAGCCAAAAAATGACCATCGGTCGTGCCATAAATTTTGTAAACGTGTCATTTTTTTGGGTCTAATTTTGAATAAATCCAAGTTTTTTGTGCTCATGACTAATTGGTTGGCTGCTACAGCAAGTATCGACGGGGTGCACGACACAATTGTTTCCTCGGGTATTGCAAATATAATAATAAAATTTTATTACCCCGTTTCTGAAAGGGTTTGTCTCGAGCCGCACTGAAAGGGTAGGTGTACAACCTCATTCCGTGCCATCATAAGTCAAAACGGGACGATTGTTCGGTTGCATATCGCCATAAATCAGTTTTAGAAAATTCAGTGAATGGCAGTCCTCGTTACTCAATACAAGATCGTTATACAAATATAGATTTTTGGCATTTGTGCACGCTCCGCGGTGGGAGGTATACACGCTTTGCAAAAATGTTAACTGTGTTAACGTTTCTGCGAAAAGAAAGCTGTTGTTCGTTGGGAATATTTGTGTTGCCACCTGCTACGGCTGTGTGAGAACATAATTGACATATCTATTTTTAATTATTTATTACTTGATGTACGCTGATGGTTTCAGGAGAGGAAAAGTTATTATAATAGAGCCAACTGAAGAAAAAAACTTCAGTAGGAAGATACTACTTCTGTCTTCAATTTAGTTGTGTCATGCAATCTAGTACCTACTAACAGTTTTAATTATTTATTTTCGTAAGCCAGTAATCCACCTGGCCGTAAATACACCCCAATAATTACCAATTCCTATTCAAATCTCAAAATACACATCAAAGCTGCCACAAGCAGAAAGTCAGTGTCGTCATCAGAACGTCAGCGCTGATGGAAGAGTGATGGAGCGGGTCACAGGCAGGGTCAGCGCCGCCATGCGTCATCGCTAACGACGACAAATGACGTGACGTGACGCGACTCAACAATATCGACGTAGCTTTACGCGAACGTAGTACCTACGTAAGTATGGTATGGTTGTATGGGAATGTATATGGAAACATCTTCAGTTGATTTTGGTAGAAATGCGATATGGTTAAGAGAAGGTAGCTGATAGAAAGAAAGTAGAGTTTGGTTTTTTTGAAAATATGGGTTTCGTTCTTACTTCACTAGGCCGAGTAGAAAGAATAGAGAAAGGTCTACAATTTCATCACTAACCTTGGATCATCTAGACAGAAGGCTTACCTGGGCCAATCACATTAAGGCCAAGAAAAAGGCAGCTTCCATAGAGATGAAAAGTCTTTCCTGGCTTTTAGGAAAACAATCAAAGTTATCTCTTAGTAACAAAATACTTGTTTACAAAGTTATAGTAAAACCAATCTGGACTTACGGGATTGAACTCTGGGGATCGGCTAGCAACTCCAATATTGAAATTTTACAAAGGTTCCAAAATTTAGCTCTAAGAACAATCTCAAGCGCACCCTGGTTTGTCAGAAACTCCGAAATACACGAGCACTTAAAAATACCAACAGTAAAACTATGCAATAAATGCAAAACATATAAACAGAGACTGAAAAAGCACAGCAATGTTTTAGCCAAGAACCTTCTAAACACACAAGGGGATATCATCCGCCTAAAGAGATGGCAAATCCTAAACTTGGACCAGAGACAATGAAAATTTTAAAATAAACTTAGTACTAGGTGTTCCATTGAACATTCACATTATGTGGTTCAACATAATGTGAATGTTCAATGGAACACCACAAACATAATCTCACACGAAGACCTCATCTGATTATGGCTAGAAAGCCGATCGCAGATAATAAGGAGAAAAAAAAAAAAAAAAAAAAAAAAAACCTTGGATGCTTTAATGAAGGTAGCTTCTTTTGGCCTTGGATTGGATACACCTGTAGGTTTCACAAATATAATGTGTAATGAGATGACACAAGTATTCTTCGATCCTTTGTCTTAATACAGGCCTAAATTCTTGAGATTTATGCAAAACTGAAGTTACCACTACATTATAAGTTCAAGTGTCGTCAGCATCATAGAGACAGTTGCGCTTGCACTGATTTTACGCATGATTTATTGCATTTGATTTAAGCCATTTAGTGAAATCTTTTGTAATTAAATATTTATTATACTAACTTTATATTGGGTAAATCGCTGAATAGATAAAACTCGAGTTGACATTAAAAGTTGGCGAGATATCAGGCCCATGAATTGGTTTAGCTCATTTACTTTATTATTTGAAAACATATTATATCCAACTTCATTTAAAAAAAAGATATCAAAATGAATAGTAAATTTTTAACAAATTTTATGTTTTCAGTGATGACAGAATGCCACTTAAGTACACGTACTGAAAGAATCGAACTTATTTTTTAACAAACAGAAGGAAAGTGTCAGTCGTCACCACTATCCGTCACGGCATTCGTTTCCTGCTGGATGCACATTAATAACGTTTTAAAACTCTGTTGATCCCGGCTTTATTATCTATGCTCATCATTTAACGTTTTTACGAGAACATTTAAATATTCAAAAAAATCTGGGCATGCAATATATGAATTGTGATATGACATCCCACTCATCGCCAGACGTGAAGACGTGAAGACGTAAATATTTATTTTTCGTAAAAAAAAAACACATAAGTTGTTATAATACGCATAGGTAGATAGGAATGAATGTTATACAAGTTTCCCACAGAGATTAAACATGGAGACCGCGCGCCGGCTGCACGCGTCACAGAAATAGCACACAGTGGTCGAAAAATAAAATTTTCCCCAAATAGACGGAAATATACAAAAATGTGAAGCAAAGAGCGAGGGGCGAGCGCGATGGCGTGCCGTAATGTGCGCCCCTAATTAAAACGTTAAAAACCGACCGCTTCTGAAAAACGTCAATTTTGAAGAGAAATGTGCCGTCCAAAAGATCCCCTTTCATACTTTTGTTCCATTTATTTTTATCATTTGAGCTTTTGAAAGAAACAAATTGCAAAGAATATATGTAGCATCACAAAGTTGGGCGGGTATTTTTAACTTAGGTCACAGAGTCGCTCTGGGATGTGCTTAGGTTGTTATTCGAAGTTGATACCAGTACCTAAGTATGTTTAGGGAGTTTTTGTACATTTAGGTACAGTCACGAGCAAAAGTATGTATACCTACACTTGGCTTTATTCAAATACGATTTTCTCCTTTAGTTTTAAATTAACTTTTATGTTATTACGAACAACGTATTTTCGAACCCATAGGTCTGTGTAAAGTGTCGTATTTCAAAGTTACATTCGTTATTTCACGAAAAATCGCAATTGTAAATTGCCAAGAGTTGACATAATGCTCGTGCTCGTGACTGTACAAACCGCCAAATTAAAGCATGATTGGTAAATTGTGTCTTATTAAAACCAGGGGGCCTAAAAAGGCTACTTTGGCAGAATCATAAAAGGATCATATTATGAATCATAATATGGCGAAGACAGTCCGTGTTTTTCCTTTTTTCGCTGCACTACGTACCTAGGTATAATCAAAGAGATTGGGATTGGATTGATTGGTATTTTAGCACAGACAAAAAATAACTGAAAAATCCTTCACCAATAGGATTTGATACGATTTACTTAATAGTTAACTGTCCATTATGATTCATAATGATATCCTTTTATGATTCTGCCAAAGTGGCCTTGTTAGGTCTCCAGATAGAAAATACTAATTGCAATTAAGAATCAGTGGAATTAGGTGATTCATTTTCATTAATTGCTTTCTATGCGTATTATAACAACTTACCTATGTCTTTTTGTTTCACAAAATTAAATATTTATGGCTACACATCTTCACGTCTGGCGTAGGACGTACTAGGCTTCATCCTTGCCAATCCGCTCACATTAGAATGTAATATAATTTATTATTATATCCAAAAATAAATGACACCTTTGGCAACAGTCATTTTAAGGGTAGTGACTTGGAGCTTATTGTACAGACGCTGGCGTCTGTACATCAAGCTACTACAATCTGTCAAATTTCTTTAATAGATTTTCAACTTTATCGCTAAAGCGTACGGTTCAAAGTTGATTGGTAAAATTTGACAGTTTCGGGTAGCTTGATGTACTGGCGTCTGTGCCTACCTCTAACAGATGGTAAGTGGAACTTTAGGTACCTACTAAACCTCCAAAGATTTTGCAGCTACGAAGGTTTAGCAGATAAAGTTCAAGAGTCACAAATCATAAGTGATAGGAATAGAAACAATCTGATAAAAAATGGGTTCATTTTATTCGGCATTATTACCAAGCAATATAAATAATGGAATTTCATTCTGTCCGCGTACTCTGCAGCAAACAATAAATTTATCCATCTATTTGTACAAATCGTTAAATTGGGGTTTCAGTTAGAGTTTGAAACACGGACATGGAACGAATGGATAAATCTAGCCGTTAAATCGATATGCAGATCTGCATCGACATTCATTACCTAATTAAAATCGCAAGCCCCTTCCGCTCGCTACATTTCTCCAACGCGCTGCCAATAAATTTCATCCGCCAGTCGCCCCATAACGATAACCAGTTCCTCGGGAACTATCGTTCAATCTGGCGTCGATGCCGTATGTTGATCCGGTCGTGTACCCGCCGCTCTTCGCAGACGGCGCTGTCGATACCTATGTATTATTTAGTGGCAGCACTAGGGCTCCACACGCACCAGTGTGCGCCACACACCGCCACGCACACAGCCACCGCCGCGAATGTCTCGGGCCACGTCAGCCCACAGATAACGAGCTCACATATTCATAAAGAATAAAGAATTATCCAACAGCCTCTTCACTCTCCTCGCCCGCCGCCTCCCTTTTTGATCGTAATGCTCTCATTCACACTCTCTGGCCGATCTCGATCTATCCGTTCCCCTCTAAGGACTCGATAAGAACGGTCTTACGGCGACTCGGCGGAATTGGATTATGGACTTTAATTTATTCTGAAGAAGAAATATTTCATTTACCGCCGGCACACGCTCATGAAACCCTTTAACTCCTGGCGAGGCGCGGTCGAGTCGTTTCAAAACGATCATTCTAGTCTGAGACGTAACGACCGGTTTTAATTCTTACATCCATGATACGAGAGACCATTTCATCGTCGAGTCGCATCGGACAAAAGATCATTGTAGAATTAACAGGTTTGGGAGTCCAACCCTCGGAGTCAGCATCTTTATGGGCGACATATTTGATTCGAAAACTTGTTATGCTTCGTCCTAAATAAATTATAACGAGAAATTGTAATCATTAAATGGATATATTTAATGTGTGTAGATGTCAGCGCGGCTCGCGGCGCGGCGCGCGGCGGAGCGGCCGCGCGGCCGGACGGCGCGTATCGGCCTACACGAATGCGCGCTCGCTGGAGATAGCTCGCACAAATCTTCGCGACCTTTGTTGCTGCTGCTTTTATGTGCCTCACTCACTTAACACGATATTGGAATGATTTATTGACCACGCGATATTACTTAGTACAGACTTAGTTGTTTTGAAAAAATCATCGTTTTTAACGCATACGTTTCTTTTGTTATTCTATGTTTGATGTCCCACAGTAGCGCCTGTAACTTCCTCAAAAACTTCTGACAGCTAAGAGGAAAACTGTGCCAAAATCTACAAGATAAGCCACACAGATCATCTAAAAGCTCAGGAACTTCATTTCACACATAATATAAAGCGTTACCTTTCTAAGTTTACAAAAAACTGAACGTCTTTTTTGTTAAACTCACTTAATTCTCGTTAGCATTCGTCATCCCACGCAGCCGAATGTTTACCCAGCTCCCAATATTAATTTAAGACATTAAGACAATTTATATGAATATGGAAGCAAGCAACTATTTCATTAATTAAAATGGAAATTGTTTATTGGCGTGGGCGGCAGATCCAGTTTAAACGAACGCAGTATTAAATACGATCGATTGTAGAATAATTGTTTATCTGTTTCAGAAACGTGCTTGGCTTTTAAATCAAATTAATTTATACTGTTATAAATCTGGACATGACTCGCGTAGATACTTAAGATATCTATTTTTGATAAATAATTTCTAGCAAATTGATACTAAAGTCAAAAGGATTAGTCGATAATTTTCTGATACTGACTTGTCGGCCATGTTTTGATAGGGCTTCTAAGTAATTGTTAAGACCTGAACCTTGTACTGTACAGCTAAATATTAACCTCCTACGTAACTTTTTCTCAGTTACCTATGGGTAGGTATAGTAATGAAATGGAATTAAATGTTTAATTCTTTCTTTCTTTGTAAGAACCTCTTATACAATGAACCGGGCACAAATCAAGAGTCCGGGCTACTGGGAATTCCTGAGGGGAAAACCCAATAACACTTCGACCGGAATTGAACCCAAGACCCCACCTAAGTCGCGCTTGCGACTGCTAGACCAGCGAGCCAGCTACCTTTTCATGTCAGACATTAAACATCAACTCCTGAAAATAAGCCTCTTTAGGTATATTCATAGAGTGCTGAAACACGTGGAGTGGAATATCACCACTCACATTGCCAAACAGCGAGGTACTTAATTGTGTAACACCAGTAACAATGACAGTGTGCTAGATTTTGACAATTCAAAAACATTCATTGCGTGATTTTCGTTATCGAGCAGATGAATTTTTCAAACATAGAAAGCAATGGATTAGCTATAAGTATTCATCAAAGTTCGACGAATTGTGCTAGAAAGTGTGTTACGTATTTGAGGTGCTGGCTGGTGATCTACAACCAGCATCCCCACGTAGTGCAATCTCACTTTGTTATTATTAAAAACAAAGAAGAATCCTCCTCCATCTATCCTTCGACCGTACTTAACCCCGGTTTTGACACCCCTGGGAAGAGATGGTGTGGTATATTCCTTGCACCCACCACACAGCCTAGCTAACAGAAAGTGGAAGCATATAGGTAGACAAATCCATAACCACAATAAAAAAAAACCTTTCTTACTAAATCAGAGCAAAGGCTACCTAAACTACAATTTTCCCCAAAAAATCATAACATTACTTTTTATTCCTGAAATCTATGTTTATAATCAAGCAATTTAATTGAACAAACGGACACATTATTCCCAAACAACACGTAAGTATACGCTGTTACTCACGAGTGATTAATAAAAAGTAAAATCAACGATGTGTTGAATACACAAAAAGCAAGGCGAGATGCGTTGAAATAAAATTTTATATAGTGATCGTTAACACTGTCCCCGTCCAATATTAAATGGACAGCGGCGCAGGAGTAAAAATTAAAGACAAACATAAATATCAGAGAAAAAAATCTTTGATTCAAACTTGTAGCGTCGAACATTTTGACGATTGGAAAGAAATCTGATATTTTCCATCGGGCCATACTGTTTCATTGTTACGTTACAAACTGTATATTTATCTTTTATAAGACTTTATGAATGGATAGTTGGACAAGCGTTGTTTACGCTAAGGGCCTTTACACTACTTTATGTACATTTTTATGTACAGGTGTAAAGTTATAGTGCATGCTGCGGGGAATAGCAGATAGCTGTTTCTTGGAGACATGTCTATTCAGATCTCTTTTTGGCAGGGAGGATCTGAAACACAAGGCACATTTTTCTGGAATAAAGACATTACTAGGTAGAATTACGACTCTACATTTTACTGAAAATATATTTATTGCGAACCGCGCAACGGCGTGGCATTTGGGAAGTAAACAACGTCTAATTAGTGAACTAGCCATTCGTTATTAAGGCTATAACCTGTCCACATGAGACTAAAGATATCTTAATTTATGAACAAAATAGAGTTTTAATAAAAGTCATAGTAAAAATCAAGGTGCTACGAAGAAGGTTGCACCAAAACTGGATTGTAAGTGGAGACGAATAAATTAGGAGTTAAGTTATGAGCGGTCGGATCTAACAACATGAATGAACCGCGCCCCGCGCCCCCGGCCCGCGCCCCCACCCCGGCACTGCGCGACCGCGTGTGGCCTTCTACCATTGCCACTACAGGTGTGGACTTAGGTGTCACTGTCCATAAGGAAATAAACTTGCACATAAAATTTAATGAATTAAATTCAACAATAATTTCAAGGTGGTGAAAATTCCCTTTCACTTTTTCATAATCTCAAGCAAGAGTAGGTACGAAGGATAAGCGTCAACCTAGAAACTTCGAGCTTTTGCAATGCACTTCAAGCATTCTATCTTAGAAACTGATATCGGATTTGGAGTACTTAAACTATAATATTTATCAGAATTGTAGATTAGGTAGGCTTATATAACTCACATTGGGAGAAGGAAGACTTCAGGAAGTTGAAACAATCAATGGACCTAACAACTAATTAGCAAGAAAATCACAAATCCATAATGAATCGAAATACCCCCAAGTCTGACCCTGGCGAGAGGTGAGATGACGCCCTATCAGCTTTGGTAATCTGAACCGAAATTATTACGATTCAAAACTTGGTCAGGACCTTGCCTCGGCATCGACACCAGCCCGAATAAACTAACTGTGGGCACCATTAAAGGGAAAAGTGAACATTTATAACTCAGACCCTGAATATTTTATTTGTTCAGTCATAATAAAAACGATGTTAATTAAGCTCAGTAGAAAATGAATGTGCCGTCTCTTTTAATATAATTAATAAGCAACAGCCTGTATATTAGAAAAAAGTTACGCGTATAGAAGTCCCGGTAATTATTAAGATAACTCTGCGCAGCCGCAAGCTAAGCGATATATAAGTTGTTTACATCACCCAATCTAAAAATACACCCGCAAATCCGATAGCATTTCTAACTAGTGTAAAACTCTTTATTTTTCCATTCTTTGCGTAATAAAGTTTAAAAGATCGCATTAATTAATCTTGATTAAAACACGATAGCACTTTCACAGCTTTATCTCTGGATCATAAAATTTTAAAATGCATTTTGTTCTATTTTTATAAAGTCGCATGTGACATGGACAAACGAGTTCTCAGATTCTGAGTGGATATTGCCTTATTCTGAGACAAAACGTTGGCCATATATTAAGCGTGTGTGTAAAAATTCCGCTCCTCTTTATGTGTCGCAATTTAATTGAGATCTTATATTAATTAGGGTGGCAATGTGATGCACGAAGTCGAATGTGCCCGCCGCACGCAGCCTGTGCACGCAACTAACCACCTCACCTACATAAATATCGATTTTTTCGTCATTTTTAGCATTCTGCAATACAGATGCAAGGAACCATTTTATTGCGCTTACTGCGGCTTGTTAGCACGAGTTTCATCGTAGGTACCTATAATGGTCTAATTATATCAATTAATCTAGGTATACCTTTATAAAAACGCTCACTTGAAGATAAGAACGGACTGCGGGAATAAATGTAGCAAAACTATTAACTGTCGCAGTTTGAAATGGTTTTAACTGTTTGAGGGAAATTTATCTTAGTAGGCTAGAGGCAGGTACCTATGTAACATGTGTATATCATGTCAAAACACCACTTATTACTAAAATAACATTACTTAACAAACCTACAATTGAAGAGTGGATAATTGAACTAGAGCATGAGGCTGTTGAAGATTTACATACCTAGATCTGTTGATTCTATTACATAGTTTTTCATCCTCCCAATTGTAGCACACGCCCCCCCCCCCCCTTATCTCCACGCACACACGAACACTTAACACTTCCTACATAAATGCACTTAGCACTCATTACACCCCACACACATACACAACATACATAATACATACACCACCACAACTACAAAACACACTAACATACACATACTTTACTTACACCACGTTTTTCTTCTTACTGGTACAAAATCTTACCTATCTTTGACAATTCTTCAATTAAAACGACTAATTTAAAATTAACTTGTGATTGCTGTAAGTATATAGTAAGTCTTACCAGTGGAGGGATAAAGCATTAGATAAATAAAATAAATAAATATTATCATGTATGTTCACAACGATCGCTCGACCTTAATGTAATGCGAAGTCACTGCCTCCCAAGATACAGGATTTTCCTAGTTTGGAAGGCAGAGTACATAATTCTTATATTAATTATTATTATTACATAATCTTTTTGACCCCACTACCTACCATTTGTATCTGTTACCGGAAATGTATGAAACCTAGGAATTTTACACAATTCCTAGGAAATAGGTATATGCAATTCCGAAGCTACTTAGGAAACGTGTAAAATAATCTTTCAAAGATTCTTTAAGGAATTGTATGCAGTTCCAAGATGATACTAGGAAATATATAAAAAGTAATGCTTTCTGTGACAAAAAGAAATAAAACACGTTTGTAAACTGAAATCACATTCTAAAACATAAATTTAGCATGCTGCATGTTTTATTTCTAACGACGTCGTCGTCGACGTCGACGTTAGGTCGACGGAGCTCCGCTGCGTGGGGCTCCTATTTCTGTCTGTAGGGTTGAAAGAAACCTAACCAAACCGTACCTCTGGGTGCCCTTCGCTCGCTCTTGCATCCACGTCGTCTAGTAGCACAACATATTCAATTTATAAGATTTCCGATTTAGGAAATGTATAAGATTTCCTAGGAAAAATGCATATTAAAAAATATATCATAAATTTTCTTATCTATTTTAGGAATTGTACACATTTCCTAGGAATTGTATAGAATGACGGATTGCACACTTTTCCGTTATCACATCCAACCTCTGTAAAATCTATTTATGTTTGCATACCTCTCTGTAAACTTAAATTACTGTCAAAATTTATGTTTTGTGAAAAAATATTATTACCTATATTATATTACTAGCTTCTGCCCGCGACTTCGTCCGCGTGAAATTTCACCCTCCCCCATTTACCCTCATAGGGGTGGAATTTCGAAAAACCCTTTCTTAGTGGATACCTACTCTTCACAAAGAATACACCCCCCAAATTTCATGTCTCTAGGACCAGTGGTTTATAGGCTGTGCGTTGATATATCAGTCAGTCAGGACTTTGAATTTTATATATGTATATATACATAGGTAGATTATATTTATTATTTTATATAAGTAGGTATCCTTAGTTCATTCACAATACGGAACTAATGTACCTACCTACCTATAACCCCTGCACAACGATTTCCCTTCCCTGTGTCGGTTAACAAGTTAAAATCCTCTGTTTTACTATGCACATGACGTTTTAACTTTCCAGCCATAAAAATAAATATTGATTTGAGGCTTTCCTCAACATGCAATAACGACATCTCTCCTCGGCCCTGGCTCACAAATCCTCCGGTTTCGCGTGATTTACTGACAAATAAACAAACGCGACCAGTTTCGCATTTATAATTGTATTATAGGGATGAGGAGTGATCGCGCAGCGTGTTCGCGTGCCTGATGACGTGATACCGCCGTCACGCGTGTTTACACCAGCCTTATAACAAGTTGTAAGGAGCCAAACTAACAAGCCAGCGCAATATCTCGCCCTATACCATTAGCGATCGAAGCATGCGAGAATTTTCATGTAGCACACGCTTATTATAACGTCAGCTCACACTATGAATAGTTAGGATTCTTGAATGTATAGCTTACTGTATCTACCTTAGAATCAAAGTCTGCCGAAAGGGCAAGTAGAGAGAGATACCGCGAGTGAACCAAGTGTTTTTAGAATCAGTCTGCACAAAAGAGCGAGACTCAACACAAGGAAAGGCATAAGACCGGAATGGATGGTTATATGATTAAAAAACAAGTATCTAACTAAATCCTAAAGGGTGCTGAAACGCTTTTCCAGTACTAGATGACCGTCTTCTGAAAGTTCTAAAATAAAATCAATGAGTAAGTTAAACAATGGGCTTACAATTTTATATATCAACCTACGAAAAAATAATTGCCGTTTTAAAAGTTGCTAAAAAGTTAAAAAAAAAAAAACGCCTTACAAGAGCTTAATCTAAGTTTAAAAAATAAAATCTCACCTAGATCTCCGAAGCTTGTTCTTACATAACTATTGATTAATCCGACTTCAAAAGATTAAACGTCTATTGTACATTTGTATAATTAATTAAACCGTCCCAACTATAGAAGGTTGTATTGTGCGTTTTGTTTGAGGCTCACATGAAAGCTTTACAAAAAATATGTCGCCATTGTCAATCGCACTAATGCTTCATAATTGTCGAGATATTTCCTTTTCATTGAAGCCAAGCCCTCTTTACCAATAATTTCTCTTGTCATATTACGTACAAGTACCTGCTTACAAACAAACGCTTTACACACAGCACGACTATTGTGTTTATATTTTAAAGGGATCCACTTTTTACTATAAATTACGTACTTTCTAAATTGTGCATCGGCACGTCCCTAGTGCCGTAAAATACAATTTTAACGAGTGAAAAATTACGTAAATGTATAAGAATATATTTTCAAAAACGCAAATCGAATCCAACTTACAGATATATCGATCCATATGAAACTCGATCCCTGATTTAATCTCAAAATAAAACTTGTAAATTAAGTGAAAAAATAATTCCGCGTAGTGTGCGCCGACTCACTTGGTGACATAAAACATGGAAAGGAACCACAAACAAAAGGCGGAATAATGTCCCTTAAATAATATAATATTACGTGTCACGAAACCAAAGCTTTATGAAATCGGATATTTTTGTCATATCTTGTTTTATTGCGTCTCAATAGAGAATTACTGCCATCGGGACTCACCGGAGCTATTCAATTTGGTAAATGTACGAGGGTGGAAACGTCTTAGCTCGGAGGATAAACAAAAAAATTAAAATCCATAATTTTATTGGCTTTATTATCAATTTTATTGCGCCGTTAACTTTTATGTTTTCCACGTTAATGTTAATGATATCTCAATAAGTAAGAAAATTAACATTACCCCTGACTTAAAAGGCTGTGCGTTTTTGCTTTATAAAACGTTGAACAGATATCTATTTAACGTTATTAAATAATAGGTACCCGCTTTCAATACAACAAAGCCTACGACAATAATTCCCGGCAGTCGGTCGAGACATGGACATGGACATATTAATCCAATCGTGTAATACAAAATCACTGTGCGTAACAATTTCAAATTTTGCACAAATCTAGTCGTATTTAAAGTATTGTGTTACTTGATGTATTAAATAGCCGGTTGACAATGTCGTGCGGATATTATCCCACAAAAAGTGTCCTCAAATGTCCCGAGGATTTTCCGCTTCACGCAGTGGTGCACTCTCCGCGGCCCGCAGTCGGCAGTTGACAAAATATTGCATTGTTCCTATTATCTACGGAGTATTTATTTAAAAACGTTATTTAAATGGATGATTTTAAGCTCATACAGTTGATGGAGCTATTGTACTCCTCTTAATATAGTTACACTTTGTTGCGACAGCACACCGAATGTCTTTTGACGACGCGGCACATACCTAGCGCTGTAACACCGAATGTAACTAAGTTAATATAAGTATGTAGCTAAGTAATATAAATTATTTGGGGTTTGTACTTACCTAAAGGTTCTTAATGGCGTGTAGCTAAATAATAGTGGACGATACGTAGAGCCTCGTGAAACCAATTTATTACCTTTATTACTTCGTTCACTTTGTTATAGTCATTCAGCTATCACCCATATCGCTGACCATAAATTCAAATTCACTCAGTGACTTCCAATAAAGGTAATGAAGGCAATCATCGGCGACCAAACCAATAAAATAATAGAAATAAATTTGATATGACCGACATATGGTGGCTCTAATGCGCGACGAACCCTGTTATTGGTGTCAAACATGCGACAAATAGCTCAGACTGAATTCCATTTCATTTTATCCAACCGCTGATTATACAGTATTGGTCCGTTGGACGACAATGAAAACAATCTACAACGAGCAATATGTTCACACCCCTTTCTGTTTTTGATTCAGTACGATGACCAAAAAGTAAATTCCAGTTTATTATTATTCCATTACCCGTCACCCCATTTTAAAAAATATGTCAGCAGATGACGAGTGAGGAAGATGGGGGATCCGAGTAATCTGCGAGCGTAGCGGCGAGCGGGGAGCGTCGGGAATACTCAATGTGTTTATATAAAATAATTTTCATGTTCGACAAGTCGCAACACAATGCCGTATATTTTTTGCTCTGCCGATAAATTGGCAGGATTATCATTTAATGGAGGGCTCATGTTTGCTTGTCCCGATTGCCTATGACTGACATGATTTTATTAACACCATATCGATGTTTCAATGTGGGCTGGAAAATTTCACAGTGACAGGAGCGTGGCGTAAATAATTTACACGGTTTCATTCCAAAAGGTAATGTGCCAATTTAAGTTGCGAATAGGAGAGTTCAGATATTAGTTCAATTTAGGAGTTAGACAGACAGGGTGATACATTATTCACAATATATGGCGGCTTTCTATCGCTGACACATGAGTAAAATTTAAATGACAATCAAATATTTATATTTGCTTGAAACTTGTTTCTGTGTACTGATGTGGAGAGCCTTTGTTGTATTGAATTGCGTGAGCCAGGGTCTCATTCAATAATTAAGTAAAGCATCTGATTAACAACGTAAACTCAGAGCTTCGAGACAGAAGCGGAGTATCTTGATTGTTAAGACATGAACAAAAATACCTACATTTAAATATCTTATAATTCTGTATGTTTGTAATATTACTTCACAACTTGTTATTTCGCGATGTATTCAACGAAATCAAATAAAAATAACAAAAAGTTATCCCATTCCATCGGATAAAATTGGTAAAGAAATGTTGTCAAAACCGATGAAAGCATTCGCATTGTCGTGTGACCCAATTTTAACGTATTTATGGTAACGGGACTTAATCTCTTTTATACTATCGCAAATAATCGCGTTCAAATCCCTTATTAGCAAGGCAGAAATATTTTTTCTTGTGACATAAAAATGTGTTTTTATTGTATGATACGCGCTGTGCATCGGAACTATGAGATGTTATCTAGTTCGCCGGGGCTCGGGAGTCGCCCCGCGTGTTTACACTAAATATTGTGCGACACAATGAAATTACATGACATCTGTACTACAAATAACGGGAATATCTTTATTCATACCGCGGCGAGCAAACAAGCTCCCCTCGCGTTCGCTTTGTCACCGCTCCGAACGTCTGCTTACTGTCGCGTCCTTGATACTCTAATAAACTATATTCACACTATCAAACGGGATTGCAAATCTCAGATTTTTTTATAGTAATTTGTTTAAAGGCTGATTTTTTTAATAGTGAGATAACTTTTATCTGAGGAATGAATATTGCGGTTTGACAGATTTTGTATAGAAAATATGTCAACGCGCCATTTTAATTTTTGAAAAAACCGGCTCATGATCAAAATAATTATCTGCGTCCTTCATTTATTTTGAGCACTTTTATAACATGCAAATCTTCTGTTGCTTTGAATATTTATGTTTTCCAACGACATTTTATTGAATATTTTATAGATAGGTCGGTAGATACTTACATATTTTATTTTCCGCAAACTACACAGTTTTGGCAAACAAACCGCATGCTTCAGTGCTGTTTCGAGCTACGAAAACAGTGATATTGCTTGCAAGGAGGCAAAGGAAGCGATTTACAATAAATAACTTTAATATTAGAGTTACTCCCCCATATTGATACCGATAGTAAGACGACCCCACGCGCCTCCGGCAGTCGCAGACGTCGCAAACATTTTTCAATTTCCTATCACAAATAAAAATTAAAAAAAAACGTTCAGTTATTATTTCATAAACATTTTACATAGTAAGTTATCCTAAAAAGAATAATAGCATTTATCTTTGTTTTCACAGATACGAACTACAGATTAGCAATAAAATCATCTATGATCACACTAATAAAGTGATAAAGGCGAAAGTTTGTGAGTGTGTGTGTGTGTTTATAGGTTTGTTACTTCTTCGCGCTCAAACGGCTGGACCAATTACTGGGTAGGTAGCTGGCACCCTGGATTAACATATAGGCTACTTTTTATCCCGATATTCCCACGGGATCAACATTTACGCGGGTGAAACCGCGGGGCGCAGCTAGTATAAGAAATAAAAACAAAAGCAAATTGTTCTAATAGTGCACTTTGAAATGTTAAATAGCAAACAAAAAAGCATTCAGAAAGCAATCACGGAAGTAAAGCTACAGGTAATAAAAACTCGAAGTGTCGGAGTAGACCAGCGGTTCGTGAGCCCTGATTTAACGTAAAAACGGTAAAATAGTCGTAACGTAGCAAAGGAGCCACTATTAGCTTTCTTTACAACTTTTATTGACAATGAACACTAATATCTATTTGCAGTTATTCATACGTGACATGAAATGTTGCCATTTCCTGATTTGAATTCTCTATATAGAAGTCGTGTCGTAGATAATTTATATCCGTCGCGTCGTAATAAAGTATTATGGATGTAGTTTAGCATAATTTGTCATAAATAATTATGTCATAAAATATTTGGGAAGAACAAATAAAATGGAATACAATGTTGTTTACATTAATTACATTATTGATTACATATTGTGCATACTGGAGCCTTCTTTTAGGGCATGCAGTGTTTTGATTTTTTTATTTTTAAGTTATATTGTATTGCCCGTTTTGTGAACCAATAATTAAAAAAAAAGTAATTTAAAAAAATTAAACCGACTTCAAAAAGAAATTAACTCAAAATTATGAAATAACTTTAATTTCGGAAGTCGGTGTCTTGGGATCTGTATTTTAGTTTTATGCCACCGACTTCCGAAATTAAAGTTATTTCATAATTTTGAGTTAATTTCTTTTTGAAGTCGGTTTATTTTTTTTTAATTACTTTTTATTTCGTAATTTTTAGTTTTTGCACTAGTATTTGACCAAGGTTTTGAGATGTTTTCCCTTTGACACTACACCCGTAGCTCTTATCAATAAGCCAGGCCGTCACACTTACACGTATAAGTCCATATCTTGAAAATTACTGAATCGATCTTGATGAAACTTGCACTGTTCCCTAAGTTGAAGAAAATGTAAGCCAATAAAAAAAAATGGTCACGATCCGATTAATCGTTCCGGAGATATGCGTGGACAAACATACATACATACATACATACATACGTCTATGAAATTTTGTATATTTGTTTGGAAGCCCTAATAGATCATCATATGTGAATATAATGCAAATCCAATAATATTACATACATACGTATCGAATTGATAACCTCCTTTTTTTGAAGTCGGTAAAAACATGGGACTTAACGATAACTGGCGAAATATAATAACATAATGTAATAAGTTTATTTATTTTCTCTCACAATGGTTTTGTGGCACATAACAGTTTGTAATAAAGTGTGAGTACCTACTAAGTATAAGATACAGAGTACACTTCTGCCCAAACCTTCATCTCGAATGTAGGGATACAGGCCGGATACAGGCGTGATGATATGCTAGGTATGTTTCTAACTGTTGTTTGTTTATTTTTTTCGTTTGTTGCTGTTTGTCAATAATCAAAAAACGGTTTTCATGAAAATGTGTGAAAATGACGGTTGGTGTTTGATTTAACGATGACAAAAGCGCTCTGTATTTGGACGGTCGTCATGTTGCAGCGATGAAGAATAGCATCTACCTATTTCTAAGGAAACCCAAGCTTTAGTCCTGAGCCCTAATTGTGTAACACACTATACTGCTTATTAGAAGGATATTGCTTCCTATGTTCGAAAAAATTTAGTGCCATTATCATCTGCCTAGCCTTTTCTATGTTGTGGTCGGCTTCCTGTCTAACCGGATGCAGATGAATACCAGTATTTTATATGGAGCGACTGCCTATCTGACCTCCACAACCCAGTTACTAGATAATGCGATACCCCTTGGTAAGACTGATTGTCAGACTTTCGGGCTTCTGACTACCCGTAACGACTGTCAAAGATCCACGAATAACAGCCGGGACCAACGGCTTAACGTGCTTTCCGAGGCACGGAGGGGTCTCTGTATGTAAAGATGGTCACCCATCAACAGACCAACCGCGGCAAGCGTAGCTTAACCTGATCGATCGACCTGTGCGGCTGTTATAATTTAGCCACGGGCCCCTCTCAAAAACGTAAATAACTTAATGTTGTATCTGTCAAAATGAAAGCTAGGTATACTTAGCTACAGATAGTGGGTTACGCAATTACCCCGCTTCTAGATGAACAACAGACGATTATTTCGTCTGTCGATAAAAACGTCGAACTGGGACCGAACAAAAGCCTATTCCCAAGTAATATCATAAAAAACCAAAACCCACGATGACCCAAACCCCACAAAGGTTAACTCGATGTAACTTTTTATTGTGCCTAATGTATCCTTTACGACAGGAAATACTAAATACTTATCTAGAATATTATGACCTCTAATATATTAGCGATATACCAATAAGATACCAGGTGAATCGATGTCCAACAAAACTGAATTATCGAACGAAATTCCAAAGAATTATGAGCATAATATAAAACCGCCTTCAACGGAATGTCGGTATTGAACACAATTAAGAGATAAATCATCGAGGGAGCGTCATTGTACGTCGAGGACGTTATGACTGCACAGTGCACGGGTTCGATTCCGGGTCGAATCACTCATAGCCCAGCGGCCATTAGAAATGGTCACCAATTTATCATTAAAGCAATTTTTGCAATAATTGTTTGCTTTTGTCCGATGCGACGTCGGCACAGAATATGCTCTACTTAGCTATGACAATTTCATTTCAATGATTTGTGTGTGTTTGTGTAATTCGTAATTCGTATTGTAGATTTTAATTTATGTCATTATGATACGAGTCTGTTTGCGAAACCGAGGCTAATATTGATTCACATTTGAATTTAAATGCGAATGTAATCGTAAGCTGCATGCAATTTAACATAACTGAGTACCTATAAATGTTGTAAATTTTAGACGTTTAGATAGCATTTGAAATGACAATAGCATACTGTTCATATTAACGCAAATCAATAATATAAATAATGCTCTAGGCAGTAAGATGCAATTACCCAGATACAATTATAGATACCTACGAACTAAAGTGTCTGCATTTATTCGTACTAATTTGACAGTAGTCAACACATTAAAGGAATGCGTATTTATAAGCCGTGCTCGAATTAAAGGTGACGCAACACGAAAAAAAAGAAAATCAAAACTAAAAAAACGCAAAGTAGAGCCACTTTTCGATCGTGCACGCACCGGTCATCGGTCCACCCACGCTCACAAAAGACGCGTGGGTGTAAAGATTATTCTCATTCAATTGAACCGCATTGTGCGCCGGCGCATGCCACTTCCAGCCACCTCTTAATTACCGCGCAGCTGCTGACCCGCGTCCATCTGGATCATCACCACCTACACCACTGACAGGCTACAGGCTGCTCGGGTATTGACGATTTAAAAACAATTTACAATATTTCAGAGATTTTATTTTTCAACTTGAAAAATAGGAAGTTGTAAGTAGGTACCTTATAAACCAATGATAAAAATATAGAGCATAGGATATGAAACTTATTTAGAAGAAAAAAAACTGAAAGTTTTTCATTCCTTTGTAAGAAAAGAGGTAAAAAACATTCATGGGAAATCTGTCTTGAGAAAAGTCGTTAGGCGCAGTTTATTGTAAAGTACCTAATGATCCATACGCTGATGCAAGCATACCGACATACAAATGCAAGATAGGTAAGTACTAGGATCATTATACCTGCAAGTTATCTTACAAAGCATTTATATGGTACAGCAGGCAAGATAAGGCAGAACAAGTTGACTTATTCGTAGCCTGTCTATCCAATGGCGCTTAGCTATATGTTATGTTCTTTTAAATACTTTTTACAAAATAAATAACTCCAAATTATAACTTCTATATAATTACAAAGTACAGAAAAACAATAAGTACCTACTTACATCAAAATCCAAGACAATATATTTATGCAAAAGCATTAAAAAAATATATAATTCCAATAGGCTATTTGACTGGTTTCTGATAAACATCTCAGATTATTTAATGGTGTCTAACGAGCCCACAAAAACCTATTACTTCAAATTGCATAATGTATTTCTTTTAAAAAATAGTAAATAAAAATGTACTGTTTAAATAAGCCGCCAAAACGCTATCTTTAACAACATGGCGTCGTGACGTCACGATTCACGTAAACAAACGTTGAAACGGTCGAGATACTAGACAAAAGTCATCTGTTCTGTCAACGATAGACAGAAATTTACTAAATCATGACGTCATCTTAAGTTCAGCCAATCCAGACCGTTTTCGATTACGTGGCGCCAGATTTAAAAAGATAAAGTTTTTTCGGGATTTTTTTTATAAATAATACATTGTTTTGTAGTAAAATTAATGCAAATCGATTTCAAAAGCGATAATCTATACGAGTGTCAATAATTATGACCTTATATTTTACATTGTCAAATAACCTATTCCCGGATTAGCATTGTTTTCATCATTTTTCGATTGTTTTCATATTTACGTATTATTTTTTTTTTATATATTGAATTTGATTAATTATATATATAATTGAATTGATTATATATTGAACATCATCAATAATTCAAAATCAACCTGTTTTGTTACTACAGGAAAATGAAAAATTCGCAGCATAACGTCAATTAAACGAGCTATAAAAGGCAACACCCTGTGTACTTGAATGAACACGCCATATTTAGTTTATCTGTGTAATATAAGGTGAGAGTGTCCAGTGACAATAGCGCGACAGTTTTGAGTGGCCAGACGTCCGGCAAATCTCATTTGTGGATTTATCATTAACCGTATTTCATCCACCCTTCCCTCCATAGCCTATTAAGGGTTATAAATTTTATATCCGTCCGACATGTCCAAAGCTTTCCGTTGTTTATTTATCGTAATTTTATTTGTACACATTTATATTAGATAGAGACGAAGGAATACTTCCATTGGACTTTATAAATTTCATAAGTACGACTTTGCTCGCTACACAAACAAAGCAATCTCGTATAGAAGTCGTAAAAGTGGAAAAATATTGGCTGTATCAGCGCCGCATTCGTCAGAACAATGAGGCGTGCCCTAATCGCGCGCCTTATCGGCACTAGCTTTTGTCTTAATTCGATGAAGGGTAATTTATGGCACACCACACTTGCCATAAATAATAGTATTTAAGTGTGAGCCTGCTGCTCTTAGAGTGCTGTTCTGTCAAAATTCACATAAATAATGACGACCCGACGAGACAGATCTTATCTCGGAATAGCGACAAGTCTACGACGCGGTTATAAACAAAAGACGCACTCTAATGACTGAATGAGCCGTCGTAAACCCTTAATATTTACGCACGAATCTTTCAGTTCACCTTTTGAGAGGTTTTATAACTCGGCGGAGATCTTCCCGCGCCTCTCCGAGCAGGCGCCTACGCCAGTCTCGCTATATCTGATTTATTCATACCACCCGAAACACATGATCGGTTTTTCGGATATCCAGTTATTCTTTTTTTTACTTCTGAGCTGTTAGTTAGGTCAGGTATATCTAACTATTGTCAAGTTGAAGGATTTATTTTAAATTGATTGACATCTAAGATTTGTTTTTCACAATAAGTTAGTGTGAATGACTCACATTGAACAATACTTTCTCATTAGTCTCGCGAATGCTCGCTGTAATGGCAAATCTTTCCACTGTTTGCAATGACATAAAAGTGCAGATATCGGGTTGCAATTAAAACTATTGGACGACGCTCGTTAACTGCAGCGAGCGCGTGGGTGGACAAACACGGCAGATGTGCGCGACCCTCACTGACCTCTGCACTCACCCCAATACTTGCAATTAGCCACCTAATGTCATCACCCAGTTTCGATACTTCTACGCTTGTTACATACAATACTGAACCCTGAAAATACCTGTAATAGTCATTCAAATAAAACTATGGTATCCAACCATTTGGGGGGTCTATTTTAGGATTTAAACCCAAGTGACGCAACTTCGGATAGGTGAGCGATAACGATTCAATATTTATTGTCACCCGACGTCCGTCATTAAGATAGTGTCAAAACTGACTGGCACGCACACAGGCATTACCGGCCGGCCGGAGCACTCATAATTATTACTAATGCCTTAAATATGTCAAAACAGGAATCCAGGTAAAAAGGCGTAATTTACGCGCGTCCGATAGAGATTTGGCAGTTGGCGCCGTGGAGCGCACGCGCAGCCGGGCTGCTTCGCGAAGAGGCGCCCACTTTTTGCTAACCATTGTCTTTTAATATAAATTTTAAATAGGAAATGTCCCTTTTTATGGAGATCTAGTTTACGGCTCTGACAATGAAGGCATAAATCTAACGAGTGCGTCACTCTGCCTCGGCGATGATCGATCGATAAACATTATTTATGTACTTCCGTTGGGTAACACACGATTGGACTCGTGGACGTGAACAAATTCGTAGAAATACGCCTCGAATATGCTAGTAGTCATTTTGTAGGAACACAACTGCACCCTCTGATTTAAGTTTCTAAATTATTTATAAACACAACAATCGTTTCCTATTTAATTGTTTGTTTCAGATTCCTTAGAAAATAATTAAATGATAATTCACGAATAGAATCACACTTCCAGCTTTAGCTTTTTACTGGTGGGCAACTTAGTCTAGAAGCTTACTGGGTCCATTTCAAACCTTAACACTTGCGTATCAAGATCCAGACTTGAAGTGATATCTCTAAGGAATAAAAGGTGCAAAGCGGCAAGTAAATACAAAGAATGCCTCTATATGATCGGTATAATTAAGCCAAATGTTAATAAAGAGAACAATGCCGCTCATCCATACGAGCGAGCTGGCCTCCAATCAACATGCCTTCAGAAGAGGGGCTGATTAACGACAATAACTCAGCGACAACACCAACTTGACCACGTTTATTTTTATTTTAGGCCCTTTCCAGTCGATCTCTAATGAATACGGTTTATCTTCAAGTTTATATAAAAAATAAATCGCTTTTAACTGAAGAATCACGCCTTAAAAAAGAAACGCTTATTAAAATTTATTTCTTTCTCTCTTCGCGGCACTGTCGTGTACTTCGCCTCGAATAAAATTAAAAAGTCAAGAATTCTTATTTATTTTAATACAATAAACCGCAATCGCTGAATAAAGATAAATAAAAAGCAATAAAAAATAAAATCGCATTAGCAATAAACAAAATACTTCAGCGGATGTGGGCAGAGCGGAGAGCACGCACGCGGAGATGCGTAGAGAGGATGCTGCGCGGTTACTGGCGTCTTAACTAGGTGATAGTGGAAGTTTGGGTCCGAATGAATATGCTAAATATTTACTAAACATCTGACAACATGTTTCGCGTTCAAAACTGAACAATCGTCAGAAATAAAGCACCGAATTTTTGTAAGTCATGAACACCTAACTACACTCATCAAGTATCTTAAAAAGCCAAAACAATACTAGGAATTCAATTATTTTTTCAACTTAGTGTCACGATCAAATAAATCGAGACGTAATGGAAGCTCCACGGCACGCTGTTAGCCGATTGTCACGAGTGCTACCCTCGTCGGCGTTTTCTTAATTGTGCCGAAATATTTATTTGATTGCGAACTTTGCAGCACAAGCGTGCAACCGAAATGGTCATCGGCATCCTGACCGCCGCCACAATAGCACCGCCACCTAACCTCGCCACATTAAGACTATGTTACCAATTCAAATCTATTTTTGCCAGGTTTACCAGCAAAGAGCCGAAGCCTTCATTTGAAGCCAAAATATCGAAACCAAAAGTGCGAGGACATGTACCTAACCAGCACGATGTCGTTGTTGGTCATTATTTATCTCGCTAATATATGAATTTAAAATCAATGAACAAATGAATAATGGAGCAATTTGTTCGCTGAAATTGGAATAATTTCTTTGCTCGTACAAAATAGACGTTTTATGTAATTTTCATTTGTTTACACTCGGACATTGGGCTTTCAGATTTCCGGTGTCCAATTTAGATAAATAAAAGCACATGAAAGCAAAAAGTAGGTAAGATACAGCTGTCAGTCAAAAAACAGAGTTTCCAAAGTTGGGCGAGCGTGATAGAATTGAATAATGTCGGAACACAATCAATTTAGGACAATCAACTGAGCGATCACGTGCAGTGCTCAAGACATTCCTGCCTTCAAGTCAGAGCGGGTAACGCGCGACTCCTGTCCGTCAGCAAATTGCAGTATCTTAGATCTAAATGGGCCACCGAGTCGATGCTGGATACATTCGTAACAGTGCAGCCACGCATCGTGCACTGATCATGCGCCGTGAACAAGAGATGAAATAAAGTATGAAACTGGTCGCGCGTTCCGAACGCAACGAACACAACTGTATGGTCCCAGAGCCAACAATCGAGATCTGAAGCGGCGATAACGATGTCAACTAGTGCAGCCTGTCCTCGCCGTTCCCATGATTTGCGATGCCGTTCTAATCGTAATAATTACGGCCTATCCATCAAACGGACGTATGATAAACATGCGTCTCGGGAATCTGACCAAGAAATGGTAATAGTTATCAATCTCCGCGTGCCGACTGTGTTCACAGTTTGAGAAATAGCAGAGATCATTTTTTGCTCGGGTGACGTGTTTATGAATGCTCCGTTATAAATTCTCTTTGATCTCATCTACCATGTCACATCGGTATCTCGACGTAGTTTTCCTCATACATTGGAACCGCAGATGGCGCTCGTATACATATTTTTATTGCTCTAATTTCTCTACGTAGCGTTGGGATCGGACATAACATTCGTCAACGGTCCTAACAAAGCTGACTAATTATCGTGGCGCGGCATGTCGTAAAACAGTGCATATTGACGGAATATAGAGAGGCCGGCACACAGTGCTTAATGACATTAATCACATTGATTTATTGTGGTTCCGAGTTATTACAGGCCGGCCGGCGCGGCTAGTGTGCGTGCATGCGTTAGTACGGACACGCAGCGCGTCTGTGTGCGGCCGCTTCTTGTGTAAATGTAATACGCAATGCATACAGGGTGATACAATACACCTGTGCTCGCTACTTCATCGTTGTATTCGAAACAAATCTAAGCCTGCCAAACGAAGTCGAGAAGAAAAAAGTCATTCCCATAGCAGTTATTGCACATAAAACTCTTTTTAAAGTCTATCCTAGGTGAACTGTTAACCTAATCTCTGACGAGCATAGTTCTAAATTCAGAAACGCACAAACTGAACCTTATGCTGAAATAGGAAAAGTATTTTCCGAGCGCGCTGCGAAGTGAGCACCCTGGCTAGTGTAGGCGCTAGTTCACGGGCGGCGCGGCGGCTGTGTGCGTGTATGGCATTAGGCAACAATTTACGCTGTTTGCGGCGTGTTAATATTGATTGGCTCGCTTTATTTCGACTCGCGCGAATCTATCCACGAAACTACGTCAATGTATGTGTAAGTAGATCATACACTTCTTCGTAATACTCTAAATATACTTTATAATCGGAACTTTTCATCCATTTGTTGTGACTTTTCGACCTCATTATTCGACAGGGTGATACAATTCGTGAGTATTTCAACTGCTTATTTTTTTCATTACTCGTAAGTAGGTTAATATATTAGATTACATGTTTTTCTATTGATCAGTGTGAGTGCAGGTGAAAAATATGCGGGTGTTTAGTAATCTGTCAGTACGTGGATGCACTTGTTATGTTTGATGTATGACGTAGTTTCTATTCACAGGAATATAAAGTTGGTGTCTATTTATAAGTGTAAATATGGCCATAAAGCAGTGGTATTTGGAGCAAAGGAGCAATAAAGTTGGCAGTGATCTGAGCCCCGGCGCTAGTGTCCATCGCTCAAGTATTTAGTACAATAAGGTACGTGCGGACAGCGGCTCACACGTCCCACTGTCGCGGCCGGGCGCGCACCCGCATATCAATCACGACATTATAATTTCATAATGCACGTTTGTCAACGTAAATAATACGCAAAATTTATGTTACGAGGTTCTCACCGTTCTACAGAGGCACAGCGAATGCTTAATAAGCCATCATTAAGTATAGAAAACATTGCGAGTGTATTTCTCATATTCATTTGACGACGTGCCTATAAATTCAATTAAGTCGTAAGTATGTATATATACGTACGTAGGGCACACGATTTAAACCGTGTTATGAACACGAATATAAATGCATTTGGTTATTTGCATAAATTGCTATTTAAACAGTTTCATAGTTTGTTTGTTTCGTACATAAGTTATAAAAGTCACACATTGGAGTAAGCGTGGGCTGGTGCCATAAACTTATAAAAAGTATAAAGAAATGGGAAGATCCCATCCAGGCATAAATAAAATATGAGGTACCTATACCAATAAAAGTTGACAACGAAACTGAAATGTAGGTAAATTGTATAGATTGCAGCAGCTAGGTATGGTACAAAATCTTTATATTCACAAAAGATCAATCGGTAGATACTTATCCAAAACTATAATACGGGATAGCAGCTGCAAAGAACTCTGCCATTCTTTAATTACCAACCGCATACCTGTTAGAGAGTGTACTATGTTAAACGAGGGACATACTTTAATAAAAGTTTAGTAGTTACCTACTGATGAAAATTAACAACTTTTACTACAGGAAAGGTGAAGGAAAACATCGTGAGGAAACCGGCATGTCCTAGAACCAAAAATTCGAAGACATGTGACTTCTACCAACCCGCACTGGGCCCGCGTGGTGGATTACAGCCCACTCCCTTTCACTGAGAGGAGGCCTGTGTCCCAGCAGTGGGAACGTTATAGGCTGATTACGTACGTTACTATAGGACCAACTATGAAATACTCACACGCTCCACGCAAAAGTGCAATACTTTTACTTACACGATCTATTTAGATCTATATATTATATTATGATTTTGTTTTTTTTTGTCAGAAAAAAAACTACCTTGAAACGATTAAGTCAAAAAGTGTTTTTTGCAAAAAGTGGACATCGGACCAAATGGCTTTGATGACGACATATGCTTTTTTTTTGCATATTTCAGAGTTGGTCCCATAATTATGTACCCAGTAAAAGTTGTTAATTTTCATGAAAACTACACTCCCTTAGGGTACTTATGTCCCTACTATTATATCACATAGGTACCTACCTACTGTATAAGTTTTATGATTACATAATTGAATTAATCATAGAAACAGTACCTACCATACATATAGGTAGGTACCTACTTTATGCCTCTGCTCGGAGTTTGTAGCAATCACTTGATAAAATCTATCTTGAAATGTGAAATGTTATTTGAGTCAAACTGGTTTGTTAGGTAGTAAACGACGGGCATGCCACCTATCTTTATGTTTGTGTTACAATTTGTTAACAGTCTTCGTTATTGCTTTACATACGCATAGGTGGGTAGGTACACAATACCTATTATATGATTAAAAATTAAGCTATAAAAAAAATCCTGCACGTGAAAACGAGCTTCGTTCGTTTTTCAAAGGAAAGCAGATCGCAATAATTGATTATAGGTAAAATTTTGGTTCGCGAATGATATTGCGAATCCTAATAGAACTAACTAAAGTCCTAGATTATTTAGGTATGGTAGGCAGAAACTCTATTACCTACATATACAGGGTTACTGGTAAAACATTAACAACCTCTTAAGAGGTCATTGTAGTCATCATCTATCATCTACCTACTCATTAAGAACAACTTTTACTATGGAATCAAACCCGAAATCGCAAAAAAAAAACAGCTGTTCCCTACATTTTGACGAGTTAAACAAACGTAAATGTAGGGAACATCTGAGTTTTTTTTTTCGCGATTTCAGATTTGGTCCCATAGTAAAAGTTGTTCATAATGATGAATACAATGACCTCTTAAGAGGTTCTTGGTGCTTTTCCAATAACCCTGTACAGTCACGAGCACCAATATGTCAACAATTGGCAACTTTAAATTGCGTTTTTTTTACGAAATAACGAATGCAACGTTGAAATACGACGCTTTACATATATACCTATGGGTTCGAGAATACTGTGTTCCTACTAATATAAAATTTCATTCAAAAATAAAGGAGAAAATCGCCTTTGAATGAAGCCAAGTGTATACATACTTTTGCTCGTGACTGTACAATGAAAATTTTTTTTTTGTATTCTAGAACCTGTCAGCTGTCGCCTGTCGGTTTTATTAAATAGGCCCTGAGTTAAAATTAAAAGAAAAGATTTAAAAAATAACTATTTGGCATTTAAAGGTCCTCATCCCTGCATGAACATCGAACTGTACCCCATGATGAAAAGGTGTCAAGAATAATACTCGATGTCCAAATCTCCCTTTTCGTAAATCTCTGTCAGACTTTTATCCGCATTCATTTGCGATATAAAGTTGTCATGTTAAATAGGGAGACTCCACATAATAAAGCAACCGTTAGCCGTGTCCGTCATCATTAGCCGTGCTATCCGGCTATTTTTGCGCACTCGTGTGTATCCAAAATAAATTATAAATTTATTTATGGGCCTTAGCTGCCTGATAATAAAATGATTATTATTATTATTAAAATAACTCGCAACACTAATGAATTATACTTTATTCGATTGTTACCTATGCTCAAAATGTCTAGCCGTACACTCCATTCAGTTAAACAGATAAAAATATCTCACTCAGACTTTCTCATACCACTTAGTATTAAAGAAATACTCCATTTGAATTCCACGACGTACTCGTGGCTGAAAAATCCGGTAGTAAAACAGGCAAATATATCTTGTAGCACATTGAAATTAATGTTGATAAATATACAAAAGGAACGGCGGAAGTGCGGACGTCGCGGCCGGAAGTACGTCCATCCATCATCCGCCCGCCCTGGATAAAAACGGTCGTTAGTGCCGCCCCCCGGCTCTACCTGCCTCTCTATTAGCTCTCTATTAATGTTACACTCAAGCGCCTCTATTACTCCTGTCATTTGTTATATCCATTTTGGCAAATTGGCTGATCTCGCATAACGGTATCCACTAGACGTAATTAAGGGGCTTTTTGCAGCCCTAATATCGCTAATAAGACAAATGATAGTTGGGATAAGCGAGTGATTATTTATTATTTCGGCAACTAATAGATAGACAGGTTAGAGGAGTTTTTACAGCCCTGTCAGTGTTTTTTATCAGGAAAATGCTATAAATTGAAATAAAACAAGTACTACAAGCACCCCCTAAAACAAATAAAAATTACACTAACTGTCACGTCACAAGAGAAATCTAATAAAGAGCACCTATTTAACAAATTAAATCTGTCTATACAAACAACGTAAACAAGCCAAAAACGTGGCAATAAACGTCAAAAGAAAAGTAAAAAGATTCCCGCGGGTGTATTCAGCGGCAACTCACCGAGTGAGATTGAAGGCATGCACGCGAGGGTGACACCCGGCCTCTTCGGGGAACCAAAACCGCTTATAAAAGTATGCGCCGGAAATCCGCGGGTTGCCGCCCGGAGTATTAAAATTATTATGAAACCGCCGCGCCGCGATAAGGCGGGATGATACCGGCTTAACACCACCCCCCTCCGTGCCCCCCACTGGCGCCCGGCCCTCCCACCCCCGGCACCCTCGGCGCACTATCGCACCATGCTCGAATGCCTTTTCACCGTACATCTATGCGAAAACTTATACGACACTCTAGTTATGCATAAATGTTTATGCGAAGTTAACCAGCCAACACCTACTTGACACCACGCAACTATGCAGGTAACCTTTGTTGATATATAATTTGACTCTCATATATATTAACTTTTTAAGTGTGGATAACTATTACACATGCTTTGATTTCACAAACATGAAAGTGAAATCAGAATGCTACACCAATAAACTAATAACGCTCCAATAAGCATCGTTAATCTAGCTGAGAGTTCCGAATAAATCAAAGTGAGTAAACTTAAAACATTAACCAGATAAAGTTATTTCAACAATGTAAACGTCGCTGGGCAACTTTATGCAGAAGCTGCACTGGTATGTCGAACTACAATTATAACTTTGGCCCCGGACGCGACAGAACGTTGTGTTGCAACAAATAAAATATGTCCACGAAAACGCGCGAGGGGGACGGCACAGCGAAATTTCGTACACGAGACAAAGATAAGCTTAACCAGCACGAAATTATGAGCGTTTAACTGTTTCTAGCTGTAGAATCTGGCACGGGTGCTTCGCCGGCTCGCCAGCGCACGTTATTTACGAGGGGGTGGCCTCCCCGCTGCACCCGAGATAGTGCCTTCCCCGGAAGAGCGACGCCGCCGCCGCGCAGCGCCGCGCCGTGCCGCGCCGAACGCGCCCTTGCGGCGGCGGCGCAGGGTGCACTATGCCGCGGCCGCTCGCGCCACCACAGCACCTCGCTTACACCTCGCTTCTGCTTGTGCAGATTGCTGCCAACCCGCACTTGCTAGCACGCCGCACGATCCACGAATATCACCTCTACGACAAACGCCATACAGTCACCTCTCGAGGACGCTTGCCCGCTTTCGGTTCACACGGCGCCCACCGTTTTCCTACATTACATTATAGTGAAGATGTCTGTATTTCTTGTTTATGATAGCATAAAACTATGGTAGGTAAATTGACGGCGCTATGTCGGTGTAGCACGTCTACGGCACAGCCGCGGCACACTACGGCACAGCAGCGGCACACTAGCACACTGCCGCTCGATACACTTTGTTAACATTAATGTGTGCTTATACACTAATAAATCAGGCCATGCTTTGTACTTTAACATTGTATTTTTGAGACATTACCTTACCTTAAGAACGAACGCTATGTAAGTGAAGGTAATTAAATGGAATTATTTATACAACGAAGCCTGTGCCTATTGTAGGTAGGATATCCTAAGGTGTTACTTTTGTACTTAAGTGATTATCGTTCATGATCCTTTACGTGATGGGGAAGCAATAGCAGTGTTAATTCTAAGGGGGTAAGTTTTACAAATGGATCTGATACCTGCCTATTAAAGTCTCATACAGTTGTTACATGTTTATAGCATCTAAAGTACCTAAACGTATAAATAAAAGTAAGTAAGTATCTGCTCGCCTTCCTGAAACGCCATTAATATATCAGTTTCCTGCCCCCATTAACTGAAATAAGAATCGTTTCCTAATGAGCAATTGCTACTAAATAATGTAATTTTATTAAGCTCCCCATACATTAGGGTCGTTACATAAAGCACGATACAAACGAACAGCGGCGACGGTCACGTACCTACGTCATTTAAGTGAAAATATACGACACACAGAAAAGAAAAAAATGCGCAAAAACCATCTAGAGCATTATGGCTCGCGGCGAACCATTACTTTTAATATAAATAAAATAACAAAATATGAGCGTCCGGCCGTTGAGTGCCCCCGAACACTTTTATATTTCAGCTGAGACACCACCCGCGCCACACACCCCACACGCAAGATTTATATTTTGACTTATACACTACTTATCCCTTTAAAGCTCGGACACATTCAACGTTGTGACTTCAAATGACTTATCTTGTGTTATGAACGTGTTGGGTAGGTACATGTTGATCTGGAAGTTTAAGGCACCTTGGAATGTGTCATATACCTATGAATCTTTCGTCGACGTCAATCAAAACATAGGAATTATGATAGTTTTTTAAATATATAATGAAGCTAAAATATGTAATAGGTACTTATCTATTGCTTTATTAAAAGTACCTAATGTAATTTAATATTTTTTGTTTTGTAATAATTGAATAATTTATAATTATTATATGTAGGTATAATAATTTGTAATCTGGTGTGAATCTGAAATAATGATTTCATTTGATTTGATAAGAGTAATGAAGAAGGAAGAAGTATTTTTTTGAATTTTGAATTTTTTTTGAATAACAATAACTTTTCCTCCTGCATGTGCCCCAAGCTAGACAGAGTGAACTCCATTAAATATCTAGGAGTAATCGTTGATGACAACCTTAAATGGACACAACATATCCCGGCTACCGCCAAAAGAGTACGCAAGTTGATCCATATCTTTAAAACCCTGAGACATGTTGCTAGCTTAAAACTTCTGTTGCAAACATATAAAGCCTTATGCCATTGTGTCTTGGGATACGCTATTTGCGCTTGGGGTGGTACAGGCAAGACCCACATGATCGAGCTGGAGCGAGCTCAGCGTGCGGTGCTAAAAGTGCTTCTGTCACTGAAATACCGGACGCCAACGACCGAGGTATACGAAAAAGCTAAAGTACTTAGCGTCCGCAAGTTCTTCTTTTACGAATGCCTGCGAAGATACCACCGATACGCCATCCCGAGTCTGCCGGTCTCATCTAAGAGGATTGACAGGTGCCCAGTTGAAGGTACCAAGAGCGTCTTCGCTAGTAAACACTACAATTACATTGCTCCACGTCTTTACAATAAAATCGGCCATGAAAAAGGGATCAAACTACTTAAAAAACTGAACAACTACCAATTCAAAAAAACTATTATTCATTGGCTGGAAAATTTCGATTATGACGAATCAGAAAATCTATTCGGCAGCGTTACATAACACCCTGACTACCTCTCACATTCACACACACACACACACATCTCACATACACACCACACACACACACATTCACACACACTCACCTCAGTCACACCCAGATTCTAATAAGAACGCAGTGGTAACTTAATTTAATATAAAAAAAAAATGTAAACTCTTTTATTATTATTACTTATTTTTTTGTTTTTTTTTATATTGTATATTTGTAAACTTACCTTCTAATGCATGCTTTTTGTCTATCGCGCTTCTATACCTTATTCTCTGCAAATTGAGAGGTCTGGCTCTTGTGATACAGGACTTCCTAGTACAAGAGCCAGGGCTACACTGATGTTTGTGTTTTGAAGTGAAATAAACAAATTATTATTATTGGTGAACGAATTTCGTTTCTTAGCTCTTTGGCTAGTTTAAGCTACATTAACGGGCCCAAGCCAAGTCAATGTAGCGTGTGTGTGGTGTTTTTTTTACGAACAATTAATGTTATGAGGGGTGATTTCATTTTCGTCAATTTGCATGAACTTTCTTACTATTCTGCAAGTATTTAAAATTGCGGCTTTTTGGAGTGTTATATAAATTGAATTTTTTAGGTCTATTTGTTTAAGGCTATGGTGGAGGTGATTGGGTATAACACCCGTCGTGGAGACAACAATGGGTACTACGTGAACTTTTTCCTGCCTCCAGATTCTGGACACTTCTTCTTTCAGTTCTGCATATTTACTGATTTTCTCACTTATTGTTTTTTGTAAATTGTGTGTATTAGGGACTGCAATATCTATGAGGTATGTGACTTTATTAACTTTATCTTGAAGGGTTATATCTGGTCTATTATAGTGAACGGTCCTGTCAGTTAGTATGGCACGATCGTAGTAGAGTTTGTGTGTGGTACTTTCTAGAACTGTTTGTGGTACGTACTTGTAATAAGGAGTGTTTGTATCTTGTATGAGTTTATATTTGAGTGCTAGTTTTTGATGAATGACGTTGGCTACCTGATTGTGTCTGTGTGTATAGTCTGTTTGTGTGAGTGTTGTGCATGCCCCTGTTAGGTATGTGTTGTATGGTCTCTGGTTGGCTGTGACATTTGCGGCATTTATCATTTGTTACTGTGGGGTCTTTTATAATGAATTTCCTGTAGTTTTTAGTATTTATGATTTGGTCCTGTATTGCAATAATAAATCCCTCGGTTTCCGGAAATAAGTTACCGATTTTAAGCCATTTATTTGACGCTATTGTATCTATATGAGACTGTTCTAGATCATGGGGGTGCCGTCCATGCAACACTTTCTTTTTCCAGTCTTCTATCTTTTGCTTATGTGGGTCTTCATTGCTAGTGTGTTGTATATCTATCTGTTCGTGTAGGTTAAGTGGGGTGTAATTGATATCGTTCATAACTACGGCTTTATGAATGTTGCTTGTGTGTGATTTATAATGAAAAAATGTTCTTAGTTTGGCTATCTGTTTCTGCCAAAGATGATGGACGTCTATAAGGCCTCTCCCTCCGTATTGCCGTTTGATGGTCAGTCTTTCTATTGCAGATTTTGGGTGTAGGTTATTGTGTTTAGTAAGTGTGGTGCGTGTTGTTCTCTCTATTTGTTGTATGTCAGTTTTGGACCATTTGATCACTCCAAACGAGTATTATTATTATTATTATTATTATTATTTTACAGTCCAATATCTACTTGCTAATCAAGAACACCTACTTAAGTGGCGCTACCGTCAATCAGCAAAGATTTATAAACATGACATTATGTATGTACCGCGTGTACATATTTACATAACTAAACAATAAAGATTTATGGTACCAATGCGAGATCAATATCACAAAGATTGCTACTTCGAATTAGAATATCATTAATTTGTGGCATGTCTGGCTACAACTTTATATAAAGAGAACAAAGTGCTATCATTGACACCATAATTTAAACATAACAAATGGCCGTGTAATCGTTCAGAACCGGTTCTCTGAATGCATATTTACTCACCGTAGGTACTTATACAACGTTATTTTTAGTATAGGCGAAACCTGAATATAGTTTGTTCAGAATAAGTAACTGAACCGATTCTAAAATTTTTACCCCACGTTATATTTTGTCCCAAAAATATTTAAAAAAGGTTAAAAATTGGTCACCGAGCGACACTAAGTAGGTTATCTAATCTCCGCGCCGAACGGTTAGGTACCTAGGTATTATTATCAATGAGCGCAAGACGGCGCGGCGCGAGCGCCGCGGGTGAGCAAGTTTTTGCAATGTACGGACAAACAGGTAACTTAGCAAAGCTTATAACTTTGTGATTTTTCATGATACAGTTTTGAAATTTTGTACATAGTTTCTTTACATAAAAAACTAGACACCTGTTTTGGGTTTCGCATATACTAAACATAATGTTGTATATTAAACGCTATATCAACATAAACTAGTTTCTATAATTAAATTCGTAGTTTCAAAGTTAATCATGAATATTCGCATATTTGAAGGCCTAAAAGTCTATTAAAAAAACTGATAAAGATGAAACTCACATTTAGTTAACAAACCATAATTATGGTGTTCAGTAAAATATGCCAAAGCGCATTTGAGCCAGCGAACTGTTCTCATACAGCCATCATTTTGACAAGTTAAGTGTTGTTTGTAAACGAGCTGCGTCGACAATATTTTTCTGTATAATTTACGGTATTAAAATTTCATCTCAATGTCTGAGGTAGGACATAATAATGACTTAACACGCACGTCTTACTACTTCTTATACTTGTGGAGGCAACTAAGTATTATGGAACTTGATCTCGTCTACGTTAGAAATATCTTATTGCTATTAAAACTTTTTTAACTTAAGTTAACACAGCCAATATTATTTCTTGAAATTGTTAAAAAAAATAAAAAGAAGCGATAAAAAACTGATTAACTTAATCTAATTCCTAATCGTGACATTAAGATATAAAGCAATTAACCAAATCAGCAGTACGTTCAAGTATGAAACAAAAGCGAGGGGCACTTAAAAGCTCTCAAAGTTCATCCCTAGTCCACCATGAGCGGCTATCCCATTCATGCGTTTAGATGATTGTCTGTACAAAAGGAAATATGAGTTACACTTCACTGGAGTGTAAACAAGTGAATGAACAAACTCAAGTGTTTCGACACAAGAGTTGCGTGCGTTTCCGCGATGCGTGCCCTTTGCGCAAGTTCCAATCAATCAATGTCCATTTTTAATGACTTAATACTGACATACTCCACTCGGTATTCCTTTAGAAATTCGCTTCATAAACGAGGAAATTTACATGATTACAGTACACTCTTATTATCGCCTCAATGAGCGTTCCGGTCGGCGCTAATTACACTCGATGCTCCCTCGAAACCTTACGAGGCTTCATCGACCGATATTGTCCATCGCACTCGATCGTAAAGCGGGCCTAACAAAACAAAGAACATAACACGACTATAGAGTTCGCAATAAAACCGCGTGAAAATGGCAATAGCTATTCAGAGGGAGATATTAAAATGCATGGAAATAAATTCGGCGTCGCATTCGGGCGTACGGCTCGGGGGGTGCAGTAAAAATAAACAGCGACACCATTAGAACTCACTTCCATATTCAAATTTATGAACGCGTCCGAGCCGCGTCCCTCGCTGGCATGGCTCGTCCACCGCCACACCACCGCCGCACCACCGCTACGCTACAGCTACGCGGAGCTAACCCAGCGCTACACCACTGCTACACCAGCGCTACGCAACTGCTACGCTATACTCTACCAGTGCTACGCCACTGCTACGGCACCGCTACGCCACGCTACACAATTGCTACGCAACCGCTACGCCACTTCCATACAACGTGCACCGCCACGCACATACACCCATCGCTCATTTAAACTGCCATCATTTTGACGGTCAATTTAAAAATTTCACCCCTGTTTTACCTAACATAAACTACATTATACCGCTCTAACTAACTCCACTTTTTCCGCAAAATCGACACCTGTTAGCGGTAAAAAGTAACTCAACGGTAATGAACAGGTAGTGGGTACAAAGGTTATTTTTATGAATTTATAGTAATGTGTAACATGTTGTAACACTAACAAATAAAATAAACGTAAGACAAGAGCGTTCGGGAGGCGGGCCGTCGAGCGACGCGTGCTTTAGCTTAAATAAACAGACGTTTTCAAAAATTTGTGTATTTAAATCGTATGTGACTTGTGTTACTGGTGCTATTTCTGTTTAACTGCCGCACTGATGGATCTGAAATAACACCTCCATAGTGCCGTTCAGGGAACTCACATTAAATTCATAAGGGATTAGGTGTCATCATAAACAGGAATTATTTAGTCGACTGAGGTTAAAAACAACAACATAGCTCCCGGCTAATTATTTTTAATGGCAATTATAGTGCGGTTAATGTGCTCCTGAAATATCTAAGAAGTTCCTTTTATTATAATGTGGGATTTCGTAAGTCAAAAGGGGGGTATCGTCGATTAGTCGCTAATTTAATGGGGTTTACTACAAACGTAGATTAACAGAGGGATATAGTTGTGTAGATAAATATTTATCTTCTACGGGCACATTCTAACATTGTGCAGAAAATGTTTCTACTAGGTAGGTATATTGTTTTGTTTGATGATGAAAACAAAGTTAAAACCTCTCTCATCACATAAATAGAACAACCTTTATGGTAGAAAAGAAGTTAAGAACCTGTGTTAGGTTTCTTTATACCATAATATGCTATCAGTACCTGGTCCATTATACTGAGCCCTAAAGGTGGTCAACTCTAAGAGGTTAAAGAAAATCACCCTGCAGTTAAAGACACAACTTTGAATTGGTACCTAGCCATCATCATCTGCCTAGCCTTTTCCCAACTATATTGGGATCGGCTTCCAGTCTAACCGGATGCAGCTGAATACCAGTATTTTACATGGAGCTGCCTAGATAGTACCTAAATCTTTTAAAACAAGAACACCTTTTTATTCACTTACAGCTACCAACTGTTAATTCAGCACAATCAAAGAACAAATCAAATCAATGTTGCTAACAAAAAGCCAGTAGCATACCGACAACAAAATAATCCCAGCCCCGCTACATAGTTTCGTTAATTAAAAAAAAATATCCACCCTAGCATCCAAGGCAAATGACATGAAGGAAATGTATCGAGTATCGGGCTTAGTCGATGCCGGTCCGATGACTGGCAGAATCGACTAAATTGCTTCTATCACATTAATATCGGACGGCCGAGTTACACCAGTCACACGTATTCGTTATATTTAATTTAAAGCACACAAAGCGATTGACATGGCTCCCGGCATTCGCTTTTTCATAACGACTCCTCGTAAATTTGTTTCAGAAATTAAAATCGGTCATTGAATGGATCTAGTTACGGATGTCGGTAGCAAGGATTTTATACGCTTACCCACAATATTGTGAGAGAATGAGTCTGTAGCTCTGAGCTCCTGCTGTGATACTTTTTAATTATTCTTCATCATTTTTTACGATCTTGTTTTAAGAAGGAAGTACGTTGCGAGGGTTTGATAATGAGATGTTGACACAACAATGACTTGTGATTGATGATGCCTCAGTCATTACTGAAATGACATAGGAAACACACATATTTTATGTTGTACCTAGTTATCTTAAAATATCCCAAAACTAAGTAAACACCTAGGTAGGTACACAATTTAATTAGGGCAAGTACCCACCCACACATTTACCTACATTTCCCCAACAATCATGTGAAAACAGAAAGCGAAAAACAGAAGCCCGTTTTATTTATGAGTTATTAATTATTATTAATAAGATGCATTACTAACACGTGTAACCCAACTAGTCAAAGGTTATTTATTTTATTATTCATATACTCACTGTAAATTATTCTGAAAACCTTTAATGACTAATTGTGCATGTAGAAATGTAAAAGCAAAAAATACAAAATTGCAATGTTCATTAAAATAATAATAAGTAGCAAAAATAAATATTTTATAAATGCAAATCGATTAGTAAGTTATTAACAAAGTTACACAACAAGTTTTCGTGCTCGTAAATTACTAAGAACTTATATCTCTAAGCAATTAAAAAAGCCATTTAATAATTATTGAATACAAACAAAAAGTTATGACGTGCAAGTTCAATTAGTGTGTGGTGTGGGAGGCTTCGCGGGGCGACGGCGGCCGCCATCTAGCGGGCGTCAGCGCCGCCCACCGCCGCCTCGCGCGCCGCCAACGGCCTCGCGACCACATGTCGCTTATGAATATGAGGCGTTATGATTATGAAAATATGCCCCGCCCCGAATATGGAATATGGAGGAGGGGGGCCCGTGTAGCGCGTGCGAATGGGCGAAGTTTGATTTATGAGCCGGGCGCGGCCCCGCCTCCCTGTCATAACCGTGTACCTGGTGCGCGCGCGCGCCGCCGCCCGCCGCCCGCCGCCGCCTCGCGCTCAGTCCCGCTTCAGATGGCGAGTGGTGCGCTCGGTCACACGCCGCGTCCGCTCCGCACAGTGTACTTCGTCCGAGCCGAGTAGCCGGCGCCGCGCGAGTGTCCCGTGGTGTGCAGCCCCAGTGCGAGCAGGCCGCCTGCCATGCGCCGGCCCTGAGCCGCCAGCGCGACAACATGCCGCGCGTCAAGCCCTCCTGCGTACGCCGCGTCTCCATCGGTACTTAACCCTCCACTACGACATCTCACCACATCACACACGACGTCTCCGCCACATCTCACCCTGCCGACCTGTGACCCTAACTCTGAGGAGGAATTACATGTGTTTTTGTCGATACGTTATTGTTGAATCCACGATTGGATATTCGTACCGATACAATGATTCAGTTAGCGACGATAAAATTTGGCATACATGAGAAAGTGAGCACTAAAATTCGTCACCAGCGGGGTGAGTAAACAGTGCAGTGAATTTTCACACTTGACAATAATGTTGTAGATAGTTGAAAGGAAACATAAGTTATTAGGGAGGTATGTAGAGCTTTACTATTTAGTACAACAGAAATGCTTAATAAAAACTTTGAAAGCTTACATAAAAGTGTTCCATTAGTAAAAAAGTGTTTCATTAGTAAAAAGTGCATTATTAAAATCAGTTCATAAGTAAAAAAATAATGTCATAAGTGACATATTTCAAAGCATTTTTTTTTATATTAACATATTTGTGAGCCTGGACTGAAATTATATTTTCTTTTGAGTTCAGAAATTTTCCAGAAAGAACCGTTTAATTGCCGGAAAAATTTTAACAGACCGGAACAGTTTACATTTTCCAGGAAGAGAAAGATGTAACAATGCAAACTTTGAGATCATAAGGTCGGTTGTACCGGTTACATTGTAGCGAACTTGGCTATCACACTACCGCGCGCTAAATATCTTAAATGGTCCAATTAAAAAACGGTTACGACCAACCAATAGGTCGAATTTCAAAATGTTTATTACCACGGGTATAAATAGAAAGCTTATTGTGGCTTAGCATTTATTTGTAGGCTATTCTGTTGCATTAAAACTATTAGCCAGCGTGTCCAATTTTATGACTACTACTATTAATAATCTGGACAGATATAATTGAAACACTATTTATAATCTTATTTATGATGTCATTTTTACTGTATCTTTAAACAATATTTTAGTGATATTTATTGTAGGACGATTTTATGGCAGTTAAATTGTAGTTTTTTTTTATTATAAAATCTTGTGACAACTGTTACTGAGTGACTTCAGAGTTTGATGGATTACGTAGAAAGTTAGTTATAAATCAAAGTTTTATGAAAGTGAATAACTTCAGAGGAACACGGATATTTATCACAAAAATAAGGACATCATTTGTGTGTGTGCTTTTGCGACGGCCCGGACAGCACTTGTATCAACAACTTTTCTGTTTACATATCCCAATTTTTTTAACGCTTAAAATTATTATTCTTACATATTTTAAATAACATAACATTTTCATGATATTTAAAAATTCGCCATATAAAATCCATTGACGCAGATGAATACCTTAATTCGCAATTTTTTTTTAATTTTAGTTAATATTTATATCTACTGTAGGAAGTGCTTGGGGGAGGCCTATGTCCAGCAGTGGACGTCTTTTGGCTGAAATGATGATGATGATGATTTATATCTAATGGATATCATAAGAATATTATAAAATTAGAAAAAATATCTAATTTAATGGCAATTATTTTCTCCAAAAACTCATTAAATTATTTATTATTTGTGTATCTAGCAAGATTGTATTTTTATTTTAAGATAGTGTTCATGACAGAATTTGGGGGAATCCTAGCTACTGTAACATCGTAGACTTCTAAGTTATAAGTTATGGGTTTGGTTTCCGCACTTAGTCCTTCAAGTGGACCATTGCGCGTGACGTCGAAGACTTTGATTGATAAGTAGTACCTACCTGTAACTTCAAGTTTTTATTTTAATGTTGTGACTTACCTATAGGTCTACCAGAATCTCATGGCATAAAAAATAAACATTGTGATCTTCATATGGCAATGTCAATCCATATGAAAATCACTATTTTTTATGTCTTGAGATTCTGGTAGACCTATACTTACACAGTTTTCTTACAATTGTTTACAAAGACTTTAATGATACCTACAACTTAATAATTTGTCCATCATAAATGTCTAATATTTGTCTAATAAAGACACAACATATATTTGCATGTCTAATATAATTTTTATAGCACATTACCGTGGCGCCCCGCGGCGCTGTCCATCGTTCTAATGATTTCACACTTCATCATTCACTTTACCATGGCGTTCTTAAAATAATAACCTTGTAAACACTATTTATAGACCAAATTGTCATTTATAACTATTTATAATACCGAAGGAAGCGAAGGGTCAATATACCAATCATTTGAAATTTTTATTAGGTGTATTTTCAGTCAATTTATTCTGGTAACGTTATCTTCAAAATAATTTCACGTCCCTACAAAGCGAGTGAATAACAATGATTTTATTATCTACCTATCTAGCCTCTAACATAATTCAATTCAATTTCATAATAGCCTTTTCTTGAAGCGTGAGAATTTTAATATTAAGCAATCGTTTTCCGATTTCCCCCATTCCCCTCTTACTTCCGGTCTGACTTCCTGTTTTTACTGAACTTTTGTAAATGGGGTATTTTGGTTTTACAGTAAAATTCTAGTCAATTAGATGTTTGGGATTTTTATATTAGATCCTTGTCTTTGTTTTTTCTCTTAAATCAATGAAAGGGCATTGTATGATAGTACAAAGTATTAGGTATCTATTAGTGTTTTTTTATTAATATAAATGCAATAATTCTCATATTGGAACCTAATCAATTAAGTATATCTACTTAAAGCTAACTTTGCTTAAAGTTAGAGAATTGCTTATTAAAAAGCTTGTATTGTGCTTTTGGAATTTAAGGGTAGATACATCAATGCTATCCATATGAGGAAATGCGGTCGGAGAGACATTTGAAAAAGCCTAAGTAAAAATTCATAATTCGAGGTTTGGCTTTCGCCTACTTCCTGCTCCAATATTGGACCAATTTAAAGATATTTCATAAACTGATTATGAAGGATATATATACTGTGTCCCTATGTTTTTTTTTTCATTAATTGTTATCAAATTTATACACTAGGCCTCTGTTGACAGCGGTTTAAACTGGCATTTTTTGGAGGTTCTAGTACTTATAAAAATAATGTATCATCAAAAAGGAAAACATAGGGACATACATGTCAATCAATATCAATTTTATGTCATCAATTAATGTTACCTCAAATCGCCTGAAACACAGGATTACCTAGTTCAGGCACAAATCATGAGTGAACTCGACATAAATTTAAGAAAAACTGTATTTAACGTTAGTCTTTATATTTTTGAATAAATTTTATTATTATCTATTATACAAGTAGTTAATATTTATCATTCTGTAAAACATCATTGCTTTATGCTTTATGATAATTAACCAGAAAGAAAACAGACGGGAGCGTTTCTATGGAGAAAAGACCACCCGCATTTCCTCTTAAGCTGCATATTACCTATATGCAGCGGTACTTCTTTTCAATTGTTTCTGCTTTTTCATTTGTTGAGTATCCATAACTTACTAAATGAAACGATTATGGCTTCGCTCTGATGAAACATTGGTAACTTTTACAGATTTGCTTAAAAAGCGTTACCTATTAATGCTCTGATATAATATAAATCGCCCATTACTGATTAAAAATAAATGTCTTCATAGAACAGAATGACACGTTGTCAAATTGTGATGGCGGCCGCTAGTCGCCAGTCGCTATGGTCGGCTTATCTCATTGCTGGTTTTACGAGTGCTCTATAAAATATTTATTACAGACATTCTATCTGCTAACGATTGAAATAACCTATTCATATTCTTATGAAATACTTATTTATATTCACTATTTGTTTGATCGACTAATAAATTAAAAACAAAACTCGTTAAATATTTAAGCCGGTTCTAATTCGGACTAAAATGAAAGATCACTATGCATATCGCCGTTCATTTACCTTGAAGGATGAATAATAATTACTGTTGATGTATAAATTATAGACTTTCTGTCAGTTGATTAATTAGCATCGATCTTTAATGGCGAATGTAATAACATCAACAACACCTACTTGTTCATAAACACGTTACAGCGAATCTGATGCTGCGGCGGGATGTTTGCCAGTCCAACGCTCTCACAATCATTGTAAATATGTTTCTTCATGAGAAGGGAAGCTCAATATTGATAAGTTTGCTTTGTGGAAAAGTTGGACAATGTCGGGCAATGAATATCCGCAACGGCACACTAAAGCCTTTTTATATTTGTGCGTAACGCGGCGGCGGCGCGCGACACAGCCTCTTTGAGTCGTCGCGAGCTCCGCTCACCGGAGTACTGTCAAATACCAACAAACAGATACCACTAATCCTTCTCCTTACAACTAAGTATTAAACGCACCGGCATCTCGCTACAAATGAGTTATTTAATCCCCGCCGCAACATTATCCCGGATTATATCATGTTTTGTGTCGGTGCTCACTTATCCGTCCGCTTTTCAAAACACCACAAACTTCTACCAAAAAAAATTGTATTATGAAACGAATATTCAAAACTGTGCACCAGCCACCGGCCGAGTGACATTGGCAGGTAATATCTACAGTCATATAAAAAAGATACATTTCAAATATTAAAACGGTGAAAGTATAACATTGCTGATAAGCAAATTTATACCCAAAATATATTTGGATATCTATATACCCAGTAGGACCGGTAAGTGGTGGATCTGGTCGAGTTTTGGAATCTCGATAAATTAATATGCAGGGAGGTAGGTACTTATGTACACACTTTATTTTTGTGTATTGGTATATTTTGTAAATGCATACACACCTGTGTGGCTAATTAAGAAAGTCTTGAACTGGATTGTGCTTCCGTATAAAGTATCGATGAGTCGTGAATGTCGTGATATAGTTAAGAGTCGGCGTGTTGTTAATAAGCTGCTAATTATTATTAGGTGCGTTAACGCATACGTAAACCGTAAACGCGCGATAAGCGCTGTTAACGCCGAATGCACCTTGAAGTTCCTTCTGGTAGGTATCCTCGACCCGCTGTTGTATAATCATATTACTTACTTCAATGATATAGGAATCTGTTTTGTTGGCTTTACTGTTTAGCTCTCAAGGGCCAATTGGAACAGAATTTTTTAAATACTGGCTTTCAAGATCATTATTTTCATTTAGACTTTATCTTTTCTAAACCAGGACAGTTTGTGACTTTCGATTGGAATATTCTCTTAACTTCTCTCACCGCTTGTTCGGAAGTAATTTTACCAAAGTTCTCACCACCTAATCATTTATTAACTTTTTAGTTTTATGTTTTTTTAAAGTTTGTTTTTAAGAAAGCAAGATTGCGATTTAAGATTAAGAGATTCTAAAAAACTCAAAAATCATCGTAGATAGATATTAGCTAGAAATATATCTATACCTATGTCGTAGGTTTGCAGGCACCGATATATTAGCTGAAAAATATAAAATTTAATTTATTATTTTTTTAATGTCACCATGTTTAAAAGTAAACTAGCTAAAAAGCTTTGAAAGAAAAATGTTAAGTATACAAATCGACTGTTATATATGTCATAAATTCTTAATATTAAATCAGCAAACAGTCATTTTTACATAATTAATTAAATCAGAATGCTGTTAATGTAAAATTCAGCTTTAGGTACTTTTAACAAAGTGAGAATTCTTTGAAGAGCTTCAAAAGTTAGTTAATTAAATAATTATAATCAATCAATAATCATATTTTAGGCATCTTTAAGTTACCTACACAATATCCCAGGCTTTCTGTCAGTTAAGTATCCCTACTCGATCTTGTTGATAGGTAAATCTGTGGCTTATTCTTCAGGTTATCGCGTTAAAATAGCCAAAGAAAGATATTTAAAAACAATTGAAACCAAAACAACAATCTGCTTTTCAAATTAAATGTTAGACACCCAAAATAACTTCAAAATACCTAACAATGTGCTTAATCCATTCATACGTAGTCTATTGTATTCAGTGCTATTTACATATTAATATGTAAACACGGATACCTAGGTATATATGTTAGAATACACTAATGTATGAAAATAAAGAAGTATATGAAAGTGTATCATTTTCTGTTTCCGGGGCTAAAGTACAAAAATACTGAAAATACGGCTCCAATTAATATAAGAATACCTAACAATACATTTATTAATTTTTACAAAATGATCAATAATTTGTGGAATTCCTAAAAGTATTTGTAACTTATAACTTACCGAATTGACCTTCAAGGTAAGCGGTTATTTGTTGGTTCTTTTATAGACGAAAGTTAAGTTCATAGCATTAAAACTTCTGTTACAATAATATTATCACACTGTCATACTTATTTTTATTTTACTTTTTTGTTCACTAGTTTAAATAATTATGCTGTGCTATAGAAGAGCGGGTCTCTGACATAGGCATTATTTGATTAAAACGAGGCTCCAAACACTAAACCCCCTACTGTGAACTAAAGCACAAATAATCTTTATTATTATTATCAAAAAATTAAAACAATTTTATTTAATTAAATACATATAAATTATATTTTTAAATATGAGTATAAAATAAGAATAAAAACATTTAAAAATATAAAAAATAGTAGCCCACCGGTATCGGGAACAGGGTCCAAGCTACCGGCGCGCGGTCAGGGCTCCAGAGAGAGGAACCTCCTAACAATGCCGTGTCCAGAAGTACCGCTTTCTGGATCAAGCCCTTGATCCAGCTGCCCAACGAGAGCCTCGTAGAATTATTATCATTATAATTATTTTTCTTAATATAAATATGAAATACGTTGTTCTCTAGACACAAACTTTGATCTATAGCTGAAAACTAAGTAGAGACAACTCTTTTTGTTTTTGTCTTCGGTCATACGAACTCTTTTTAGTCCTAACTTCCAGAGGTAGAGTATTGATATTTCTCAGTAAAGAGAGGTTGTTTTAAAACAATGTCATCATAGCTGTATCGGATACAAGAAATAGACAGAAAAATTTAGGTAATATCTTCCGAATTTTGTTGGTAATAAAGACAATAAAAGTGAGGAAGTTTTAGAAAATATTTTTCGTTCATCTTAGGACCTAAGTAGGTAACATCTGTTTGTTTTGCAACAGAATTAACCAAATTGAGTCTCTATTAAACATATGGTAACAGACGATAGTTAAAACTATGCTAATAACTTTATTCATCATCATCTCTATTGGAGGTAGGTACCTACCTACTATTGTGCTACTACTAACAAAATAAGAAGTAATATAGGTAGGTACTTTCAATTCAAACAAATTTATCAAACGCACGCATAGCTACCTATTCACAAAGCGAAACTTCTAAATAAAAGTTTCATGTCGATGCGAATGTTCTATCGTGATATTTTTAGCTTTCTACCCTTCTCGTGTCTATTGTCACAAAGTTCGTACTAAACACGGCTTTCGGAGCACCGTGACAAGCTACAACTAGCGACATCTATTGTTGAGTAGCCGGCAACTAGAAACGTACGCGCGAAAATAAACTGACAATTAGGTATTTTATCGCGCTGATTGTTGTTTAATTCTATAAGAATTATTTATAAAATATAATAAAGTCATTTTCATGATTGACGTCTTGAATAATAAGTACCTATAGTGACTATTTTATTAGTATCGGTGTCGACTTTACCCTAGTTACATGTTAATGCTTTTTAATAAAACTTTGTTTGAAATATATCGTCCCTATGAAATAATATTATACCCATATCATGTCATCTCGTGTATAAAGAAAATACTCCGCTTCTTCCGCGTCGCAAGTTGACTATCCCGAATTTTATATTCTCGTGGGAATTCAGTAAAATCTTGTGACAGTAGTTTTCTACCTCGAAAAGGGACGTGCACATCAAACAAAACCACCGTTTGGGAATCTCCCCTGATAGTATATCAGTCATCTTTTCCTTCATTTTACATTTATAAAATAAGCTACATTTACTAGAATGCCACAAATACATTTGAATCCTTCCGTTTAAACTTAATTAAATAACTTGCTCGGTTGTTACGCTAGAACAACAAATTCTAAATATGAATTTGTATAAAAGACATAGTTTAGATATAAATGTAGGGGCAGGTGACTTAGGCCTAAACTGAAACCTAAATTGGTTAGCAACTACTCAATCATCGGCAAGATAAATCGTCTCTTTAATAAATAACTAGATAAGAAATATCTCTAAAGGGCTTGAGCGTTTCGCTGTCAAATTCGAGATCATTTTATCATCATCAAATCATGTTCTCATCTTCTATGACAGTATAGTTTACACAAAATACCTACTTACCCGTCTACTTACACTTACAATTATTTCCCTCAATAATACTTATCATTTAATAAAGCCAGCAATATCATTTATATATTATAAAATATCATTTAAAAAATCCCAAACAGCAACAATTTGCTAAACATTGAAATTATCTTTTTGAAAGATGTTGTAGATTTTCCTGCACACACAAAGCCTGGCCAGTCATTTAACATTAATTGATTGTGTGCTTCAAGGATATGGGATTAACGTATTATTCTTTTGTTCTAGGCGAAAGTTCGGGATCGTGTTCCGAAGAAGATATCAACCATGTGTCTGACGAGACGAGAGACCGGCCTGAAGCGCATATGTGTCCGCGCTGTCAGGAACAGTTCGAGAACCTGCACGAGTTCCTGTACCACAAGCGACTGTGCGATGAGAAAGCGTTGCAAATGGGCGAGGAGAGAATGCACTCCGATCCAGAGGAAATGGTCGTTTCAGGCGACGAAGAAATGGATGGACCTAATAAACGATTAGAACAAGTCCGACGGCATCGACAAGATGCGGAGAATAATAACAGCCTCGAAGATGGCGAGGCAGAAGTGCCTGAAGCTGACGTACCGCCGGTCGGCCTGCCCTTCCCGGTGGCCGGCCACGTCACGCTCGAAGCTTTACAAAATACTAAAGTTGCCGTAGCGCAATTTGCCGCGACTACAATGGCGAACAACGCAGATAATGAAGCGGCGTTACATGAACTAGCCGTGCTACAAAGCACGTTATTTACGCTACAACACCAACAAGTGTTTCAGCTACAATTAATACGCCAATTACAAAACCAGTTGTCATTAACGCGACGGAAAGATGACCAGCTCCCGAGCCCGCCGCCGAGTGAACCAGAGCCGGTGTCGGTACCTCCCGCTCGATCGCCGTCGCCGCCTCGTCCGCCACGGGAGCCTACTCCTGTCGCACCCCCTCCTCCCACTAGTCAAAGCTTACCGTCAACCCATTCGCATCTCACACCTAAGACGGAACCTATATCCGTTCCTAAACTCCCGACCTCATCTCCACCGGTGATGTCCCATCCACCGTACAGCTCCATTTCCTCATCGCTAGCGTCTACAATAATCACAAACAACGACCCGCCACCGTCTCTCAACGAACCTAACACGCTTGAAATGCTACAAAGGAGAGCACAAGAAGTGCTAGACAATGCGTCACAAGGCCTACTAGCCAATAATCTTGCCGATGAACTTGCTTTCCGTAAATCAGGAAAAATGTCACCCTATGATGGAAAATCAGGAGGAAGAAACGAACCATTTTTCAAGCATCGCTGCCGTTACTGCGGAAAAGTGTTTGGAAGTGATTCTGCGCTGCAAATCCACATTCGATCGCACACAGGTGAAAGACCTTTTAAATGTAATGTATGTGGATCACGATTTACAACCAAAGGGAATCTCAAAGTACATTTCCAAAGACACACAGCAAAGTTTCCGCATGTCAAAATGAATCCCAATCCAGTACCAGAGCATTTGGATAAATACCACCCCCCGCTGTTAGCGCAGTTGTCGCCGGGGCCAATTCCTGGCATGCCACCACATCCACTTCAATTCCCTCCGGGTGCACCAGCTCCTTTTCCGCCAAGCTTGCCGTTGTACAGACCCCCACACCACGACTTACTACCGCCTCGTCCGCTCGGAGACAAACCTCTACCGCCTCACCCACTGTTTGCAATGCGAGAGGAACAAGATGCTCCGGCTGATCTCAGTAAACCATCCGCGCCGAGCCCTTCTCGATCAGCACCCGAGGTTAAGTCTGAACCACAAGACGATGATTGTCATCGAGATTCCAGTTTTGAAGACGTTGATCGCGTGTCTCCTAAGCGAGAACCTGATGAAAACGATGCCACGCAGGATCCAGAACAAGACAGATATCCTTCAACTTCGCCCTACGATGATTGCAGCATGGACTCAAAATATAGCAATGAAGAACAAATTGGCAGAGAGAGTCCTCATGTGAAGCCTGATCCAGACCAACCGGAAAATCTCTCAAGTAAGAATTCACCGATATCCGGGCCAATTTCAATAGCAACGGGACTGCGTACTTTTCCTTCGTTTCCTCTGTTCCCTCAGTCTCCCAGCAGTATGTCCTCTGGTAGTTTAACTCCTTTTCCGAACTCTGTTCAACACGTCGCTGATGCAGATCTGGCACGTGATCCAATGTTTTATAATTCACTTCTGCCCCGCCCAGGCAGCAATGATAACTCCTGGGAAAGCTTAATAGAAATTACCAAAACTTCTGAAACATCAAAGCTTCAACAGTTAGTTGATAATATTGACAATAAAGTGTCCGATCCCAACGAATGTATAGTATGCCACCGTGTTCTCTCTTGCAAGAGCGCGTTACAAATGCACTATCGTACGCATACGGGCGAGAGACCTTTCCGATGTAAATTGTGTGGCCGCTCTTTTACGACTAAAGGCAATTTGAAAACCCATATGGGCGTTCATCGCATTAAACCTCCAGTTCAAATGTTACATCAGTGTCCAGTTTGCCATAAGAAATTTTCGGATCCTACCATATTACACCAACATATACGACTTCACACGGGCGAGCGCGCCCACATCCCTTACGATCAAATGAGAAGTATCGATATTGAGGGTTTTCCATCACTGAGTAACGGGTCAGACGTCAGCGACTATCAAGCTCAGCGCCCCTTCCCGCGCCCGCTGTTCCCCACTCCGACCACTCCCGGCGACCGACGGGCGGACTCCCGCGGGACCGACGATGAGAGCGGCCGGGACGAGCGCGAGCCCGCTATTCGGGAGTTCGACGACGACTTAGATATGAAGGATCGTCGAACTTCGCCGCTCTCCGTCTGCGCCTCGGCGTCCGAAAGCGAAATAAAAACCATCACCACAACGGCTTCCCTCCCATCGGCGACAGGTTCGGACAGCGGGCGCAGCGCGCGGGCGTCCCCTCCGTCACCCACCATGTCGTCGCTGTCGACGCCGCCGCGGCTGCCGCTGCACTCGCCGCTGCCGTCGCCGCCCACGCCTATCGCCGCGCTGGGCGCGCTCGGAGGATCGCCCTTCAGCCCGCTCGGACTCGCGTTCCCTCCCGCAGGTATGCGATAGCGGGATCTTATGTTTTCGTCCGCCCCGGTCGCCCACATTTCCATTTCCTTGTTTAGATCCTCGCCCACCACTAATAAATAAACCACCGGGCGCTCGAATACACGTCAAAGTCACCAACCAAAACTAAATGTGGAAGAAGTAACTCTCATTGATAATAATACAGTGTAATCGTGCGTTCCGACTGTTGTACAATTAGTGACAACGAAACCACATTGAACGATGGGTTTATTTGTGTGCAGTGCGCGGCAACACGACCTGTAACCTCTGCTACAAGACGTTCGCCTGCAACTCCGCTCTGGAGATACATTACCGGAGCCACACCAAGGAGCGACCGTTTAAGTGCACCGTCTGCGACCGCGGATTCTCCACAAAGGTTTGTCTCAACCACTTCTTGTTATACCTTAGATTCATCCCTTTGTTATTTATATCTCTGTTTTGAAGTTAAACAAACTGAATAAACTTAGGTACCAACAGTATACTTGATCCTACCTTTCCACTGATGTATCTGTGTCTAACAATGCCGTGATATGACTATCATGTAATAGTCACGTACATACTCGTAGCTCAGATTGAGTGACTTTGGCTTTTAGCCAGTTCATACTTTATTGTTACACAAATAGCAAGACGTAGGTACCTGTTTACGACATTTCCACAAATTTTCACTACATCTAAAGAAATTCATTGATAATAAAAATCTTTTAAAATATAAATACTTGCCCCAGTCCGCGGTTCTGTCTGTGTACAAGTAGGTTAACAATTTATTTCATTTTCTGCTTTCCGACAGCGCATTAACAAGATAAAATATCTTGATTTCTTTCCTAGATCTTATATTGTATGCCTATGTCCAACAGTGGACGTCTTTCGGCTGAAATGATCTTATATGGCACTTAAATATAATTATACTTTAAATTAATTTCATATATTACTTGAACCGTCTAAAACAAACGACTTGAAATACTAAAAGCGATAAAGTTTTCAATTACTCGGGATTTAAAATAACACAGTCCTTTGAACTCGTTTGTGTTAATAACTTAAAATATTGTGCATGTTTTTTCCTTTACTGTTTCATTGTTGAAATGTATGCAACCTAACCTCTATTTGCATATAAGCAGTAGGTAGTTGGATGAGGTATAGGAGGTATAGGAGGTATACCGGCGACAGGACATATATACTTAATTCGCGTTTGATAAATAACACGCTGCAAGCGGGGCATCGTATTCCAAGTTGAAGGCGAGACATCGACAAGCGACGTTGTGCGCGACTAACTTCATGCGCTGGTTTCATTTCATCCAAGTTTCAGTGCATTAATTTTGCAGGCAGTAATTACAAGTCGCTAGTCGGCGCCTCTAGTTCGCATTAGTTTTAGCTGTTGTCTTCCTCCGTCGCCTCGCATCCGAACCGTTGCCGGCTCGCCGAGTAATTGACGACTAACAGCGCAAACTTGTAGGCTCGTTTGTTCCGATTTAATCAAAACTATGTACTGCCTTATTGATCACATTCAACGGTATATGAATGGTTTATAATTAAAAACCCTACCTTTGTGTTAATGTCACAGTCTGTAAGGTAATGCGTCTCATATCGGCACAAATGCAACCACTTGTTACCCGTGTGCCGTGTGCCGGCCACATTTAACATCGTTTCCATCTACAGATAATTAAACTTTGTTTATTATCCAACTTCGCTGCCTTATAGATAATCGCAAATTGAACTGTACGTCATGTCATTAATTTATTACTTTGAGATAAAACTTATTTTGCATATCATACGTGCACCAAGTAGGTGCATTAATCGATGTAAAATGTATTCCTGCGCACATGTTTTCCTGGAGTAACGTGCCTTTTCCTGTGTGTTGTCTTTTCTTTTTATAGTTAAACCACAGTTAACATCTCAATTAGTAAGATGAAGCCGAAGAGCAGCTCAAGTAACTGACTCTCTATCAAAGAAAGAGGCTCAGACCGCAAGATGCACGCAAACCGCAGAGATTTCTGAATAGGCTTCCGTTAAAATGCACATATATGAAAATATATATACCTAGTCCTATATGTCTTATTTCCGCATCTAAAAATCAGATGGTTTGATTACTGAGCCGTAGATACTTTTAGGCTACCACTGACATACAAGATGTCTTCCGTATTTTTAACCAGTATCCAATAAGGATAATATGTAGCATAAAACAGGAGTAAGTATCTACAATATAATTCGATTATTTATATGTATGATTGTAAAATATATTTCGTTATCTCCATTAAAACACGCCCAGTATTACCAAATAATAAGCAAACGTTCAGTTCCTCATTTTATTATAACATGACATCTTATCGTTTTAACATATTGTTATAACTGTTTAATTGCACTTCACTAATTTGAATATTCGCACTTAAAACTTAGTAATGAACATCTGAGAAAAACAGTTTTATAGATATTATACTTAAACAAACAACGAAATAATAATGTGAAACATTTATTAGCAGGTAGATACGTACAAAATGAATTAATTCAATATTTTAGACAATAAATAAAGGTTGTTAAAAGCATTTTTATGATGATACAAGTTTTATACTCGGTTCGGCCAATATTTCAAGCGTGTAGTGTAAAGCTGCGCTTGCGACGCTCCATCGCGTCGCGCCACAAAAATGATAAGTCATAAAAACAACGTCACGGAAAACGATCGGAATATTAATTCATGTCGTAAAATATTTATTGCTTATAAATCCTTGAGACTTTACCTACGCTTCTCGTCATAAAAAGATTATTTATGCTTGACAAAGTAACATTTTTCGTATGTTACCCAAAGTGACCAGGGGTCTCATCAATAAAATATAGGTTATTTACGATGGCGCCGAGGTTAAAAGTTTAAAAACCCACAAAGGCACCTTGCGTACTCCGGTTGGCTTAATTAAGTTCTTCTGATAAAAATAGCAGCGCTTAAATACCAACATATCTATGATTTACATTTTGTAGTGACCCAGAAGCCCTGATAACTTCGATCGAAACGTAATAAATATAGGTACATGATACACGTATGTAACATTTCACACAGGTAAATTCTCTTCTACTTGTTATTTTTTTCACGAACGTACTCGAATGAATCAGAGGAAAGCTCCGGTTTAACTAAAATAGCTGTTAATTACCTACATTAAACAAGTAACTTATCTTTCATTTTAAAACTATGCATGAAGCCAAGAAGCACCGATAAACAAATGAAAATGAATTCTTCTAAACCTACCATTAAATTAAACGCGCGCTTTTTGTCCCTCCCTCCTACTCATCAGAGTCGAATTTCCAGCTAAGGCTTTTAAACTCTACACAATTTTCCGAGTAAAATGATACAATATGACAATAATGAACCATTAAATACCTAACAATTCCTATTGGTCACGAAATGACTGATGTTACTCCCAATATGACCACCACTCCTTACTGTGACTCATAATACTTTATAGTTACCGATGACAGCTTGACATTAGGTATTAGCTTGCAATACGATAAATTATCATTATACTTAATTGACAATTTAGCAAAACTAGATTCCTATTGAGTTACAATTTGATAAGCAGTTCTAATGATTGTCTTCAAGTTTAAGATGTTAGTTTATACCTAAGCAGAATTTCTTAAAAAGAATTTCTTACTACAGCACATTAAAGCGGTTTCACTATGACTTACCTACTAACTAATACAGTAAGAAGAAATGTTTATAAAACAGTAAAAGACAAAACAGTAATTTTTAATGATTGAACGTAGATACTATTTATTGAAAAAAAAGGAAAAACACCATTACCTACCTACTGTAGGTACCTAATGTAAATACATGTCAATGGCTTGAACGATATCACCAAATGAATAAAACAGTTAATTTTGTGATCTTTTAGCTACTTATAACGTTAAAGGTTACTGTCATGACAGTAACATTTTGACTCAAGCTTTAACTGTTTTCGGATCAGTAAAAAATACTGTTTTGAACGTTAGGCTCATAAGGAACTGTTTAAAGCAGTTCAGATGAATGTTTTTCACTTTTATTAACTGCTTATTTCTTTCAGTGTAGGTTGGAGATTGTCCATCAGTTAGGGAATCAGTTTTGTAAAACGGCATTTTCATTTGAAGACATGTGATACCTAAATAAATAATCTAAAAACCCAAACTGGGCCCGCGTGGTGGATTAGGTACAGCCCACACTCTCACACCGAGAGGAGGCCTGTGTCCCAGCAGTGGGAACATTATACGCTGATTACGCTATACTTAGAATAAAAATCCTTACTATTCGATAGTGTCCTGAATTTCATCGTTTTCGGGACTCTAAATACAAAATAATATTATCCTGAAACACCGATTGTGTAAAAAGTAAAAAATATATCAGTTACCTATTTTCTTCTTCTTAAAGCGACCTTGTATGTACCGCCTATATCTTTTTCAATTCCATCTAAGTACTCTCCGTAATGAAACAATCCTGTACGTTTACAAGATTACTTATTGACTAAAAGTTTTCTGCTACCCGAAAATTAAAAACACTATAAAGCACCTGCTTACTCCAATTTGGTAAGTAAACAAAAACAAGTGATCCACATTTTGACGCCACGTTTGCAAATTAGTGAGGTTTAAAAAACAAACAACATTTTAAATATTAAAATATTAACGCCAAACCATCAGTAGTTGTCAGTAAGCTAACTGACGATGAGGACCGGGACGGTCTACTTAACATTTATATTATACTTTAAAAGAAAATAAGGCTCCCAAATCGAATTTTTTATCATTAGAATGTTTAGGAATGTACGAGAAAGAAATGCGTTTAAACGGGAGTTCGTATGTTGGTATGCCGTAACGTTGAGGTAGAGGGAACTGGTTAGTGATGCTAGTGAGAGACAAGCCAGCAACCTGTCACGTCCTACGCATAGTTGCGAATGCGTCGGTTACTGCAGTGTGTCACTCTCCTCGGGGGCCCCAGTGGACCGACGCACTTGTTCCTAGGTACCTACACCAAGTTAAACAACTGACAATATGCTAACAAATCTAAGCATGCATTTGTAGTCGGTATACCATTCTCTAACACTTGGGAAGCTATAAAAGCTACAAAAGAAACATCAACCTCTTTGGTTTAGGTGTATCTACTAAAAGTGAGCCTACCCTCTTAACAAAACATGGAGTTATAAATATAGCCAATTCCCTAAAATGTTTGAAAGCCCCAAAAAGAGGTGCTTGCACTTTTATTCTAAAACGATAGATCCCAATTCTGTCCAAACCTTGACCGACTTTTATATTCAGACCTTATATCGACCGTGGGCGAGTTATTCTGGGGTTGCACTCAATGACCGGTACGGATCCGGGGGGCGAAGCTTTTTATTATGAATACGGCTTGGTAATAAAAAACGTGTCAATCATCCAAACAATACCCTGGAAAACCAGCTTTTATACTAAAATAGAGACGTTAGAACTCATTTTAGAAAATACCAAATAGCCTTTTTCGTTACAGCGAGCTTTCATAGATATGATATTAATTTTCCTTTGAAAACTCTTGTGGAAATCATGAAAACATTCAACAAAATGAAAAATTCATTAAACGTTAAGTTTTCAATTTAAATCCAGGGTGCAGATCTCATTGTCCCGGGTTAGTGATTTTAAAGATGGCGGCCCTAGGCGTAAACCGCTAGTGCCTGAACCAACTGCTTACGAACACATTTAAAATTACAATAAGTGTCGGGGACACTGCACCGACGAAAGTTCACGCGCCAAACTATTTATTGATTATTCCAATCTTCTTGTACTACATGTAGGTACAGTCGTACTCAGTTTATTGACTCGAATAACGTCACTAAAAGAGCTAATGTTTGTGGGTTATAAATAAAAACACCCATATTTCATACCCCATTGTATTTATGCATATAAAACTGAATTTATAACCGATGCCCAGTGTAGACCTCATGTATTTGACAATATTTAAAGTTATGTCCTATAAATGCGGCAATTATTATTGAAATCCTGCCGTCAAGATTTCTTTTAAAACCGTTTATATCCGCTAGTATATGTTGAATGAGAAACACTCGAAATTGGTTTTCCTATAGAAAAATAAGTATCACATCGGAATCGTTAGATATTGTAATAATAATGCAATGTTTCTTTATCCAAAGACACGTTCTATTGCTAGATACACGCAACCCGTAGCGGTTATATGCTCTTTGGAACTCAGATCAGCAATTAAATAAATCCATATTCCCAAGCTTATACACAGTCGAACAGCTTAATAAATTCAGTAGCAATTTAGCGATTTATAACCGCTAAACTAATGTAGGTACAGGCAAAGTTATTAACCGCCACAGCACAGAAATAATGACCCAGATGCTAAGAATGCGAAGTCATATATTGTAGAGTTATTGCATTTACGTACCCGATTACGCTAAATTTAAAGGAAATTATAGTACCTAATAAAGATATGTACCTACTAAATACTGCAATACCGGTTTATCGATGAGTTAGGTTCTCATTGTTCACAGTTTCTCGTTTGGGTAGTTAAGCTACAAATATCAGTCATCAAGAATAGCTTGAAGATCAATACGAAATGAAACGGAGCGCTTTTTTCGCGGAGAGCGCGGGATGTTTTGCGGCATTGTAAAAGTAATTAACTCCTGGTCGCGTTCGGTAAAATCTTTAAAAAATATAACTAAAATTCGATAGACTATGCTCGAATGGTCAACTACGTGACTGGATTAATTACTAATAAGCGAAGTTAAATTTAAGCTTTTAAAATTACGTAAACAGGGTTTTTATAAGTATTAATCACTCCTGTAGAACCGCTTATGTAGGTATTCCTGTGTTTTTCAAACTTGCAATTTAAACATAGAGTAGGTTTCGAATCGTTTCTACTCAATCCGTAATGTTAAAATTAAGGTTTTAGAAAATAACGTGTTGTGACCACATCAAATAATTCAATCAATCATCGGTTATCTATACCAATTAAGTACCTATCTGAAAAAAATATAAGACGATAAAACAGAATAATTTTGTATGTGTCTACGAAACTTAAGTCGATTAAAAATTTCTCAAAAACACCGATAAATATGAAAATACATTATCTGCCTACCTACAACATAAAAAAATATGAATATTTAGGTAATATGTAATTTTATTTAATATATCAAAGTTAAATAAAATATCATCTGTGAATAAGAATTAGCTACTTAAATAATATTCAATGGATTTAGTGGCCTCATATTTTAATATAATCACCATTTTTTGTAGATATTAATACAACCGTTCTTAATTAATTTATGTCGATACTTACTTAATATTATATTCATTATTTTAACTGTTTTAAAAGTAGCTCTTTTTAAATTATTCTAAGGAAATGTTCACAATAATTAGTTAAAACTATAAGTTAACTTTTACTGTTAACGTAGAAAAGTCGGAAAAGGTGGAAGTCGGAAAACATGGAAATCCCATTATCATTTAAGATGAAACAAACAGCTATTTAAATCGCGCAAGTTGTTATTTTTTAAGTTAAAACATGACTTTTCGAGACTTAGGCAGGTTACTTGACTTTTCGAGAGGTTCGAGACCCGTACGAACTGTACGGTTTACTAACGGCTCGTAAATTGTTTTTAATCGATTTTACTACCGTTGTAGGCAGTTATTTAGTTGGTAAAAATGTTGTCTGTAATATTTTTCATCATAAAGAAGAGTTCACAAAACACCCAAGTTCTTATATAGTTTGTGAACTCTTCTTCAGTTTACTCTATGATCAAAATCTTTTATTCTTTATCCGGTAGGTAATCCTCTTTTAGAGTAGCTCCCCTCTGTAGTTTGATTTTTTAATATAACTGTTGGTATCTTTGTGTGATGTTAATGCCCTACACTTATTTTTTTCACCATTTCCAATTATGTAAACAAGTCTGAAACGAATTATTTCAAAATGTAATTCATAACCAAACTATTGTTTTGAAGTTGACAGTTCAATACTTCAATTCAGCGTTTCAGTTTGTTTATATGATTGGAAACTGTGAAAAAAAACATAGTGTGTACCTATAACTGTGTGTATTTGTCCCACGGTGCTGTGTGCGTGTGGTGCGTGTGTAACGCCTGTGTATTTGTGGTTCCAGAGCAGTGGCGGCGGTTGCCGGTGCGGTAGGCGCGCGCGCGCACCCCGCCCCCCGCACGCCACTGCTTTGGACCTGTGGAACGCCTTCGTTTACCCGGTATGCGAGAGTGACGCCTGGCCGAGGAGCGACCATATCACGAGCGTTTTTTATTTTGCTTACATAGTTTTGCATGACCTTTTTTAATTCGTAATAAAGTTAATTTACCCCCCCAAGTCAAAGTTTAAGCGCTCCTGATTACAGTCCGTTCTTTTGTTCAGTTATCATAATGTTAAGACTAACTTTTAACGCGTGTACCTACCTTCCTATCTTTGTTACGCATTTGACATTGAGATTTGTTTCTACTTAAGTAATTCATAATAAAAAAAACAGTTTTAACAATATATCAGTTAGGTACTCAACGCTTAAACAAGAGTAATTACATAATTAACCCATTAAATTAATTTTCTGTTGCGCTTAACGTTGTTAGGTACACTTATTGCTAATAATAGACCTATAAAAAACTGATTTGTTTTAGATACCTACTATGCTTACACTTTAGTTGTTAGTACCTTTGACTGTTAATTACAATAACATGTTTGTATCGTCCTCAGGGTAACATGAAGCAGCACATGCTAACGCACAAGATCCGTGACGTGCCACCCGGGTTCGACAAGAGCTCGAGTGGAGCCGATGATGGCCGAGACCCAAGCCCCGACCGTCGCTCATCGCCCGACAAACTCGACCTCAAGCGCTCGCCTCCTGCGCATCCCCCGCCACAAATGACGCACCCCCCACCTATCGATATGCCGCCAATGCCCAAACGGCCCAGTGGTAAGTTGCAAAGCCAAGAATTTTCATATTTTAGACAGCAATATTTTTAACGTCCAATAACTTGTGTTAGAACCAAATAACATTGTTCATTTGTTCCCCAGTACCCAGTGGGCCGACACACCCCCCACCGCCGACGTCCTCCAAGCATCTGTGCGGAGTATGCCGCAAGAACTTCTCCTCGTCGTCTGCGCTTCAGATCCACATGCGCACGCACACCGGGGACAAACCCTTCCGATGCGCTGTCTGCCAGAAGGCCTTCACTACGAAGGGTAACCTCAAGGTAAGCTTAGTAAGAATCCCGTTTATCTTGTTTACCTATGTTCCTAAGGTGTGCCAGTTCCATCCAAGCTGTTCGATAAGAGCGTACCCTACCTAGGTACTTAGTTAGGACGCCGTCAGATTCGTATAAGGCAACATTCGAAACGGGTTTAGACGCTTTGGAGTACGAAAGATTTTGGAATGTCCCATTCTGAGATATACTAGGTACTGACTTGGGATTACATAGTAGCCTCCTTTGCCGTTTACGGTGGTATTTAGGCCTGCAACATCGGTTCAGAAAATCTAATTGAATTCGTGTTGTCCCCAGGTGCACATGGGCACTCACATGTGGAGTGGCGGTGCGTCCCGTCGCGGGCGGCGCATGTCGCTGGAGCTGCCCCCCCGGCCGCTGCACGAGCCTCACGACCTGCTGCGCCGCCCCGACCTCTTCTACCCGTACCTGCCCGCGCCCTTCCTTAACGGCATGCAGCAGAAGGTAAGACATAAACTCGATAGAGAAAGAGACAGCCAAACACCACCAACCACCATTATTTATTTTCACCATTAATTTGTATTTTTCGAACTTCTGCAACGATTATTTTTGTTTGTCAACAGCTGAATGAAATATCAGTGATACAGCAGAGCGCGGGCCAGAACGGTGTAGCCGGAAAATTCCCAGGACTTCTCGGCTTTGGAGCATTCGGGGGCGCGAGACCAGGCGCTGCATCACCACTGGAGCGACCGCCTTCACTAGAGGGCGGTGATGAGAGGCAAGCAGCCATGCGCGAGCTAGCCGAGCGCGGGCGTGAGCTGGCCGAGCGCAGCCGACAGATGCGCGAGGACAACGAGTACCGGTCGCAGCCACCGCACGGTGCGCACGCGCCCCCGGCGGCGCAGGCCTCGCCGCCCGCGCCGCACCATGCGCACCCGCTGGCGCCGCTGCCGCCGCCCGCGCGCACCGAGGGACTCACCGTGTAGGTAGCCGGGGAGCCAGCCCAGTACATTCCAGAGGTCCAGCCGGTGGCTCGACCGGCCGCGGCGGCCACGCGACGTCGTGTCTATATTGTACAAAGTGTTAGAGTCTAGTGAGAGAGTGCGGACCGTTCGTTCAACGAGGCGAGCTGATGTAGCGTAATTATGTGCGAGGTGTAGCGCTATGTACCGTTGTTATTCCACGTGTTATTACGCCTAGTATTACTGTAAGTAACTTATTATGCACGAGTACGGGCCTGGGGCAATCGGGGGCTCGTCGCGAGCTCCACGTTTATGTCATTACTCTGTGATAGTGCACATTTGGAGGCTGTGTCCGACGCACCGGAAGCGATGTCGTCTCATTGATGCAGCCGAATGTGCTATGACATCAAAAATTAAATATAAATTATCCCAAAAATTAAATAATTTTCATAAAACTATATCTTTTTAAATTAATTGTACATAATTTGTATAATAGTATTATAATGAACGAGTAGTTATAAACTTGAATTTAATAAAATATTATATTATATTGTGCGACTACAACTGGAGTGCAATATGCATGATTTTGCCTTTTGCCACATTCCAAATGATTGATGTTACTGAGAAAACGGATTTGTAACGAATAATAGTTTCCTTTGATAACAATAGCATTATTCTGTCTGTCAGTGGAGTATTTTATAAATGTAAATTAAAACTTATTCCGTACGATTATATTGCACATTGTATGAAAATACCGAAAAATTAATTCCTGGAAATTCTATTACCTATGCATCTATTGTCTTTAGGTATTCAATATTGTATTACAATACATTTAATTGTAACAGAGGTTAATGACATATTCATATCATGTAAATTAAAAGTATTTGCATTTGAGGTCTATAGTTATAAGTATTTAGAGTCATAGCTATTATATTGCTTTAGAATACTTCAACATATCTTTGTAAAAATGTGAGCGACTGGTGTTTTGACGAGACGTTGACTAGGTACTTAACGGTTATATACTATGTAGTATCACCGGCACTGTACGCAGACTGACCACGACTATGTACACACATTTATATTACATTTCTTTCCAAATATGCATTTTCTCAATGCTTGTTAGTAGACGCCGTAGTCCAGTTGCTATAAATTTAATTATTTTTTAAAGAATTATATATGTATTTTATACTTTGGAGACTAGTGATCTGTGTATAAATGTCCTACTAAATTATTTATAAATTATAAATCATGCATACACTCGTAGTATTATATGAATGCTTGCGAGGCGGTAGGTCTCGTGCGCCAGTTTAGTTGTCTAGAATAAATTCTCATAGCACACGAGCTAATTATTATATCAAGTTGCAAATAGATCTTAGAGAGTAGTATTAGTCATGAATATGATGGTGTCATGTCATGTCAGTATAAATAATCATTGTAAATTATTAAATGTTTATGTAAATGTCCAAAAAGTATTCAAATTATTTAAAAAAAACAGTTATTATACTAATATTTTTTTTTTCTTTTTTGTTATTCCTTTACCTTCACCTACCTACCTTTTTCAGTTTTTACTTATTTTCAATCAAGTGAATTACTTACTGTTTTTGTTAATGTAGACAAAAAGTTGATTGCCTAATTATTCGAAACTACGTTAAAAGTCTAAAAACAAAATCAAGGCTGATTGGTAAGTAAAGTTTGGCCAAAATGTTTTCTTACGTGAAAACATATTACCTATCAGCAGGGTAATTGCGAAATTGACTTTTATTTCGACAGTTGAACAACATTCATTGCGTTATTTACGTTATTAAGCAGACAAATTTTTCGAACATATTAAGCAATGGATTAGCAATATCCTTCAAAATGACTCAGATTAAGATTGATAGTGCAATTAGACGCAATTAGAGTGCCGCTTTGTGTCGCTTGCCTAGAGTTCAAAATTAGGACAAAATAAACAGATTTTTAAGATTACAAAAATAGCGAACTGATGCATTGGCTGTATTTTTTTCATGATTCACCTTTATCCTGCCTTTGTCCCACATTACACATTACTTGGGGCGGCGAACACGTTTCTTCATGATTGTTAGTAGTAATTGCTGTGAAGCTATTAAAATCTGTCTTTTATAATACCTTCTTTATAATACCAATCGATTAGAAAACCTTAAAAATACGAAGAGCAGTGGCAACATTTCAAGTAATTTCAACCATCGGTATCTATCACGTAATTGTTATAAGCGCCATCTATATGAGTAAAAGGCGTTATGTAAACCACGACACCGCTAAAAGCAGGATCTCTTCGCGTTCATTCATAATTCGCTCGTCACATACAAAATAATTCAATCGAAGGACTTTCAAAATGGCCTCCAAATTACCTATCAATTTGGTGTTGTATTGCCGTAAACATTATTGTTTGAATTGAATGTCGATTGAAAATAGTAACATACATATTAATTTATTAAGTACAACAATAACAACACACAACTATACTAATAATAGCCAACTAATTATTCTTCATTCAAAACAACTATAAAAGTACCTAACCTCTTCGATACGAACATTAATATGGAGGTATTGTTAAGATGAGTTTCTTTACCAAAACTACAAATTATATACAAATGGAATAACACTATTCATGTGCTTAAACTAATTTTAATTTCTCTATAACACACCAGCAGGCTACAGGCTACATATGTTTGTACTCATAACTACACAATCGATAACTGCTAAACTGTTTTTGCTGTTATACTGCTTTTCGTCCGCTAAAAACCACCCAATTCGCGCCGCGTCAACTCGTGTACTCGCTCTCGTAAGTAATTAGATATTACTTTATTACCTAAATAATTATAACTAGCTACGCCCCGCGGTTTCCTGCATATGTCTCGATCCCGTGGGAATATCTAAATAAAAAGTTTCCTATGTCCTAATCCAGGTCATGGTCTACCTATAATGCCAAATTTCATCCAATTCCGTTCAGCCGTTTTAGCATGAAAGCGTAAATAACAAACCTACAAAAAATTAAATCTTTTCTCTTTATAATAATATTTAGTTTCGATTAACCTGTTGAACGCGTGGTTTTATATCTTGATTTTTGTTTAGCTGTGGCCCCAGCGCCCAGCTCATAAATCGACAAATAAATACCTACGACGAATAGGGTCGTGCAATGAAAAATAAAAAACAAAAATAGGTTCTCAGTCGTATAAATATGACCGGGGCGGCATGGGCAAGAACACATTTGTCGTATTAATCCGACTGTGGCGCTATCTATTTAATCTTTCCTTCAAAACAACTATAATAAACTTAAACGAATTCAGCTAGGGTGGTAAAGCAATTCTAAGGTCGACCACACATTTAACTATCTCCATTCGTGGAGGCTATTTTGACCGAAGCAGAAACATTAAAAGTTTAAAAAATTTTTCAAAGTTGAAAATACAGGTACTTAACGACAGTTTAAAAAATAAACTACAATATAATTACTTAAAAGGTTATATTATAATAATGTTACCAAGCACACAGGAGAGTTAGAAGTTGATGACACTGGCTAGTTTCTTGACGCGGTTGAGGAGCAAGTCTCCTTCGCGTATGGTAGCCTGGTACAACTGGGAGCGGTCGGCGTCGGCGCCACGACCCGCGCCTGTTACTACGCAGCCGGCGACCGCGTCGATACGGCATTGCAGACGACCCGCAGCGGTAAAGCTAGAAATGAGGTAACCAATATAAAATAATAAGCTGAAGCAACAGTGTAGCGTAGTTGAGTGGGAGGAAGAGACTTTGTGTCTGTAGTCAACAAACCTCTTTCCATATTGATAGAGATTGATAATTAATATATTTCCTTTTTAGGCTTTTAGACTTTAATTCAGAATCTGAGATAATTACGGAATTTGGACTTTGTTATAGTTTACTTTGTCATACACTAACATAGTCAAAAAAGCCATTGCAATCAAAACATTTTTAGGACCTTTTTAATAGAAATGGTCACTCAAAATATCCCAACTCAATAAACTCCCGACTCGAGATACGCCGAAGGCGTCAGCTATATTGTCGAGGTACTACTGCGTAGAAGCTGAACGAACGAGGCCTTGATACGAACCTCCAACAGGATCTACCTAGATTGTGTTAGAACTAGCGCTTACTTAGAGATCTCCTCCTCAACGAACTCCCGGGAAACGCCGAAGGTGTCGGCAATGTTGTCGAGGCTAAGCGAGCGGTACGCGCGCAGAAGCTGAACATACGCCTTGATACGCGCCTCGCGCACATAATGCTGGTAATGAGGCCTGAATACTGGGTCTACACAGATCTGAGTCTCCACCTAGAGAGAAAGAATACGCAAACGTGAGAAATATGCTGTCAACACCAAATTGTTAAAAACATTTGATGATGAATAAGGTTGTGCTCAAGTGTTTTTGGAAATAATAATTGCTTTGATCGAATCTTACAGTTAAAATTAGAATAAAGATGCAACAAGATTGCACTCGATCATCATCATCATCTAGTCAATTTTAATTGCATCAAAAAACCTTATCATGTCTCGAAATAAGCACAATGTCATTGACTGAATGCAGTCTAGTTGCACCATTATGGATTTTAAAGATAATTAATAAAATACTATACCCAAGCAAGACTTTTCAAGAAGTCAGCATAGCGGCACTCATGTAGTGACTCAACGAGTTCCCTGAGCTCCGGGAAGCGTGAGCGTAGGGCCTGTACTGCTGCCCCTTGGCGTCTTAGGGCTGACTGCAGAGCATGACGCTCCAAAGCCAGTGCACAGGCGAGCACGCAGTATTGGATGATGGTACCTGTAACATGGAAAATAGTTAGGTTAGATATGTCAAATCCTATTTATCACTCAGTCCATAAACAACAACTTTAAGCATAGACTTCGTAATATACCAATTACTACATGATTGGTGCATGTTGTATGCATGTTGTCTCAACTGGTGTTAACCTGTGTAAGACCTGTACAGTAAACTATTTTCTGTTGCTATGGCTTATGTGGCTATGAAATGACCAGACATACACAAACATTTAAGTAAGCATTACGATATTTGTTTAATTACAAGTTCATATTGACGCTTGAAAGGTAAAATTGACTAAGCAACATGCCTAACTTTACAGGAGAACAGTTTAAAGTTTAAATTTTCAGAAAAAAAATCATACAAATTATTGTAATTGTCCTACAGGTGTAATTGTTACTGTTTTTTGGAAATATTATTTTATCATCTGAATCAGAATATTTATGTTTATTTTTTTCTAAAAAGTTAAACTGTTCTCCTGTAAAGTTAACCCTATGTTGCATGTTTGTTCAAAGTTTTGCCAATTAGGACAACAACAATAGATTGTTTTATTAAAATGACTCACCAAAATCAACCAGCTCATAAGATTCAAATGTGGAGACACAGTCAATGAACAAGTCTGCTGCCTTGCTGTAATCTCTGACTGCCAGACAGTAGATAGCTTCATAAGCTTTTAGCTTGTTCCTGGATCGCCAGTCTCCACCCTTGTCGACGAGCTCATGAGCCTGAAAAGTAACAAAATTTCTAAAATTACCAGATCAAATTAAGTGTGTAAAATCACTAAAATAATAGAATAGAATTAGAAAATGAAGAAAAGAAGATATGATTTATAGTTGATTGTTAAGACAAAATGTTAGAGATTTAATTCCTTGTAATCACTTCTTAGCATTACTGAATGGTTGTCTGTATTGGCTTAGTATTTCCTGATGTAACAATCACCAAACCCAATTTAAAAAATTTTGAGACAAAGGATAATCACTAATCAACTTGAAAATCCCTTTTCCTGACCAAAATCTTAAAGATATTAATTTTGGTTTGGCACATATTGTTATATAATATAAGTAATAATTATGTGCAAAATCATCCTACAAAAATATTATAAATAATCTATAATCTATTAATAATACCTTATTTATGTTCTTCCCCATTTCTTTGACATTGCACCCATGGAAATAGGCAATCCTAAACAAAGCAAAAACAGCATCGAGGCGTCTGTTTGTTGTCAATGTGGAATCTTCATATTTTGTAGTGGCCAGCACTGTGGCGGCTTCCTTGTCCCCAATGGAACAGAGGTAGTCCAATCTGTAACATTAATGTTTTATTTTATTTCCACTGAACAATGAACATAGCCTTAAGCTACTGGGTAGGATGAAGATAGTAGATTGAAATGTATGACTTGACTTTCTTGGTGGTTCAAACTGGAATGAAATACTTATGTGTATCTGAATGAAAACTTGGCAATGATAAAGTTAAAGAAAATGTAATTTATAGCTTACCGATCTTGCCAAACAGGTGTTTCTGAATCGTCTTCTTGGAACTTGGCTAACCTGTCTTGGTTTTCTTTTGCCATATCATCATATAACTTCTGGTCGAATTTCCATCCAAGGTCGGTACAAACCTCTTTGTAATAAGGAGCCATGTTTCCAGTCTTGATTCCTTGAAAGAGCTGTTCTTTCAGCTGCGGGTCATCTTTTAGCTGGGGCAAACTAAGCTTGAACTTGATTCCAGCCAATTCCATGTACTCAGGAGTTTTACCTTCTGCAGAAAGCTCCATTTTCTATATTAGATTGAAACAAATTAATTAGTGTTTAGTTATGAGATTAAGATGTGCTAGTCAACACGATTCACACAATAATTTCTTGTATCAACCAACTTCTACAACTTGCAAAAACAAAAGTCACTGTATGGCTGTATGCCATTCGAGTATTGGTGAAAGTTTATGCTTCAGCATTACATGTATTCTCTATCCTTTTCTTACACAAACGAAATCGCTGCATGACGTCTCTACCTAATACTTCAAATGGAAATAGAGGTTTGGAACGCAAGAAACAGATAACAAATTTGTTCTGTAAAACTCCTGTCAAAAATTGACAAGCAAAGGGTGCGTTCCGAGTTGGGATATAATCGATTTGAGAGTCGTAAACCCCATAGCACACAACAAACCGGAAAGGGATCGGCACCATATCAACTCACGCTGTTCAGTATTATTTGTATGAAACTCCCTACTGCAACGCACACTAATCGGAATCGTAATGTAATCGCCTCGCCTCGGGACAAGCTCACGAACCGCGGTGCGGTGCGTTACGGCTCGTCGTCCCCGCGCTTATGGCTTATCGTCCCCTTGCCCCTTTTCTGGTAGGCGTTTAAACACAAGCCATAATAATTTAAGGCATGGTCGGCGTTATCGCGAGATGGCGCATGTCATGACGTCATCTATGACGATTTATGGGACATCGTTATCGCGCTCACGCTAATGAGAGGTTTTCTTTTTGAGTATTAAAAAAAAAATAGTTTCCAAGACCTCGGTAGATGGCGTTGTACTGACTACGTTACTAGGTGCCAAAGCCAAAACGCTTGAAAAAAAAACATTGCGTCACGTCACATACGCTCGTTGACTGACACTTTCGTTTTACGATCTCAAAATTACATCCAAGTGAAATAATCAAAGTGATATGAAGTTCCGTTCCTTGCAGTAACTTACCAAGGTCAGCGCCATCTATCCAGCGACTAGGGTAGAGTTAAAAAAAAAGAGGAAAATTCCTCATTCGGTACGGGTTTAAGCTCGCTCAAATCGATTATTTCCCAACTCGGAACGCAGGACCGGATTCATACTATTGTGTCGTGTCGTGTCGTGACGCCTTCTGACGCAGTGTTAGCCAATCAAAACTCGTTGTAATTTGACGTAGTCCTAAACAGATTTGTTTGATTGGTTGGTGTATCCCGAGTCACGACACAGTAATGTGTCTGTGGCTTTATTCCAAACCTAGCAACTAGCAACCATAGACGTAATATAATAGAAGTAACGTAGCAACCCTAAATTTGACAAATTAATGAATGGAATGACACTTATTAGTTGTCAAATTGACAGGACACTAATAAAAAATACAAAATATAGAGAATTAGTTATTTCGATGAATACCATAAGTTCCAGTAAACTGAAATAATAAATAGTTAGGTTATTGTGCTACCAATATTGTGTTCAATAGTTTAAGATACTAACAGTTGATATTCATCGTCAACATTTCAAATTAAAATTATGTCATAGGGACTGCTGATCGAACATAAACTGTTGAAAGAGAAGGATAAGTTCAAGACATTTATTACAATGGATATTAATAAACTAGTCAGTGAGAACCAATCCATTAAAATAGTACCATCGATCGAAGAATCATTGCGGACTATAGGTCTGAATGTAGATCTTGATGAAAATTCCAAAATGTGGTTAGAGCAACTAAAAGTAACTTGGAAAACATGGAAGAGAAGTCCTGCAATAGGGACTCACATCGAATCATTTCTTCAGAGTGCAGAAGAACGATACAGATTAGCTTTAGTTTTTGTTATTAAATGTGATGATTACAAAGATTGCAAGCCAAAAACATTACCATATTTCATTGTGGAAACTTTACTGAAGTGGTCTGAGACAAGTGAGATTCTACCAGATGATGATTTGAAACTACCCGCATTCCATATAGCTACACAACAAAGGAATCAACATTTTCTGTGTTTGATTGTCAAAACATACAGAATATCTACAATTAAAGACAAAATTCTACCTATAGTGAAAGATATGGTCAGTAAGGACAACTGTAAGCAAGCATCTCAAATTGTAATATCAATGGAATTGTTTGATGAAATACCAGTTGAAGACCTAGTGTTTCCATTGATTCTACAAGACAAATCCAATTTAATTGATGAGTATTTAAATGAATGCCCTAGCCAGGTAAAGCCACTGTTAATTTTTCTTGATAAACTACTAGACAAAACAATTAGTATTCGAGAATTTGTACAACAATATATCCATGATAATAAGATTTCTCATGTCAGATATGATAAACTACACTATAAGCCCCTAGGAAAACTAGTGGCTCGGTTATGCAATAAGTTTAACATTCCCATAGAGACCTGTAAGAATCTCAGTAAAAATCGCACAACTGGTGGACTGAGATATTTAATACATCAAAAGTATCAAGAACATAATGTTAGCTCATCTGTATGGGAAGACCTGGTGAAAGATTCACTGAAGCAAAATGCTGGCTCAGGCCAAGAATTTATTGATATGTTAGTTGAATATGACCGCAATGAAGCTCTCAAGTGGGCTTCATACTTAAATATGGCTGAGAATGATTTACCTAAAGCACTCAAAGACATCTCTATGAATGATGACCCTGTGGAAGAGAACTGGGATAGGAGTGATACTTCTCCACAAAGTCCTCATAAGTATTACAAGTTTTGTTTACTTGAAGATCAGATAACACTTGTAGACACAGGAGCAAAATTTGATGATCTAATGATATCAGAAGTTATTAAAAATAGTGTTGTAAGCATTGATTGTGAATGGAAGCCATCATTTGGAGCTACACAGTCTCAAGTAGCATTAATACAAATAGCCACTAACAGTAGAGTTTATCTAATAGACACTCTAATATTAAACAAACCAGAATATTCAAGCTCTTGGTGCACTTTCCATAAATCTTTTCTGGATAATGCAGAGATTATAAAAGTAGGTTTTGGACTTGAGCAAGATTTGAAAGAAATGAAATCATGTGTGGTGGGATTGGGGAACATTAAAGTGCAAGGTGAAGGGTTACTAGATCTTGGCACCCTGTGGAAGAGTCTTCTCAACAACGGACTTACCTTGCCTGGTAACAGTGACAACATGGGCAACAGCCTCAGCTGTCTAGTACAATCATGTTTTGGGTTTCCTCTTGAAAAATCGGAACAATGTTCTAATTGGGAATTGAGGCCATTGAGAAATACACAAATACTGTATGCTGCTTTAGATGCTCATGTGCTTATACAAATATATGAATATCTTCAGAAACTATGTTTAGAACAGCAAATAAATTTTGAAGAAATATGCAATGATGTTATGTTAGAAAGCAAGAAGAAATGCACAAAGAAACCTAAAGTTGTAGACAGGTTTCTGAATTGTGTACCTATGGTGCAATCAAGATCAGTTCATGAGGTGAAATTTTTAGTGGAATCTGTCTTATCTAATTTGATGCCTTATTTAAGATACTGTGGAATAGACACAATTGTGATACCATCAACAATGTTATGGCATGATGTGATAAATCTAGCAATATCCCAAGATCGCCTGGTCCTATTATGTAAACTTAAACATACACCAACAACAAACTTTCCACAAAGTTCTATATTAGAAGTTGGTAAAGACACTGTTATACAACAGTTACGAAAAATATTTAATAATTTTAACATAAAAGTGGAACAAGACAATCTTTTCAACTTTTGTATTAATTGTAATAGTAAAGATTTCAGAAAACTAAATTCAGATGAAGTTGTGAAAATGTGTATTGAATACCAAAGAGTGCTGAAACCTGACAATGTTGATCAAGCAGACAGGTATGGTGTGGAGTATGACGATGATGAAACTGCATATTGTGAAAATTTTCTGAGTGATTCAGATTGTGATGAAGATTTATATCAACCAGATGTTTACACGAAAACTAAATTAACAACAAATAAGGGAGTCACCATTGACATACATAATGCTTGTAAACTATCTGCTCTAAGTAAATCAGCAACATTATGTGAAACATGTGGAAAATTATTTTGGGATGAAGACATATTGTTAAAACCTGTTGCTGAAGTTGTGTACAACTTTAAAAAGCTTAAAATCTGGTAAGTTATCTCGAGAGGTACAAATTATCAAGGCACATATTATTTCATAATAATTTATTTCCATTAAATAAATTTCAACATGATAAATCTATGTAATATAATTAAATAAAAATGTTATATTACTGAAATTAAAGCCTTTGTCCTGTCGTTATTTGGAAGTGACACAGCAATTGAATCTCCCTTCTAATTTATTCATAAACTTAAATTCTGGGACTATTTGTGATTGTAAACAGGCGCGCGCTTGCTCCATCGCAAGCTCTAGTCCAGACTAGAGCTTGCTTGCTTTATAAACTGCGTAATGTAATTTGGTTGTTAAATGATACCAGCTGAAACATACTACACCCACAGAAGCATTGCTCTATCTGTATGGATTTATCGTTTTGTTTGTAGCTTTGCGAAAGTTCACCATGATGTAGGTTGTGTAGCGAACAATGCGACGCGTGCAAACTTCAGCGATAAAAACAGACCAGCAAAGCTATTCACAACCGTTTGATACGCTTCCATACCGAATCGAACATCAATCAATTTAGTCAAAAGAGATGCTGTTCACAAATAGAAAAAACACAAAATTTTGTCAGTTTCAATCAAATAGACAACCGCTTTTCTTTCGACAGCTATATGCTGTCGGAGGCAAGGTAAATTAATAATTGAAAATGAATCATTTTAGATTCGAAAACCTATCGAATGGTTGTGAATCACTATGCTGGTCATACGCGCGCCCTTTGCTTGTTACAAAAGACTCTTACATTTACTTCTTATTTAGATGTATAGGACAAGAGTGTTTAAGGTTTGTTATAAAGACTTATGTGTGCAACAATACAAAATACTTGTTACTAAACCATAATAGATATATTTTTCTAAACATAATAAAATGTCTAGATAGTGTAGAGTACCTATTGTTAAATAAAAAAATTATAAAAAAAAATCAAAAAACATATTTTGAGAGAAGTTCAAGGCCTCTAACATTTTAGAAGTAGTTCTTTACTTACATACTAGAAAAAAGCATACAAATAAACAACCCGCAAGAGTTAACTTGAGACTTCAGTCGGATGACGTAAGCGCGCGATACTGAGGCGTCGAGGGCGAGAGCGGTAACTGCGCGGGGTTCAGGAGGGGCCGCCAGGGCCTCAAGTCTGATATTACAATAGTGTCAGAATGGTATATCATTGATTTCATAATTGTTGACTTTGACAAGTTTGGTAACCTACTAATATAATGGCGTCATTATGACTTTCCAATGGTCAACCACTGACACTCCATTGAAAGAAATTACTTAGAATGGTAATCTCGTACTTAATGACAAATGAATTACTGACTTAGGTGGTAATCTGCTAAAATTTTTACAGTTCCTATGATCAGTAACCTACCATTAGAACGTCATTGTGCATTCATTGCTTTTAATTCGTTACGAGTATCGTATAAGTTATGTGTCATTGACCGACCAATGATCGACCATTATGAATTTAGCAGATTACGAACTTTTAGCAAAATGACAATGGGATCGTGTTGGAATGACGAATTTATAAAAATAGCAGACTTGGCCCCTGGTCTCAAGTTAAGTCTTGCTGGATATAAGTTCTAAACAAACTTGACAAAAGCTTATTTGTGAGGCAGGCTAGTCTCTGGTGGAATGCAGATAAAAGTTAAGGGGTGTTCTGAAGACAAATATTATTAGTATTACAGTAACTTTATACTTTTTAAATAATTATTAATAGAAATAAGTAATTACTTTCACCATTAGTTTGTAAGTAATTTAAAGCAAATATATATTGTTATTTTTAGTTACAATCAGTCTATACAACACAGTCGCGAAATATTATGTACTTATTGAAAACAATAAATTTAGAAAGAAAGTGATAGATCGTAATAAGTAATTATAATACTTACAGCTTCAAATATTAAATCAATAACCATTAATAACATATTTTACATCGTGAATGAAGCTGCAAGCATAAGGTGCTTTCAAATAAGTTTGTTAAATACTGTTTTATATAATGATAGTTAAAAAGTAATATTTGTTTTGTTGTATGTAAAACAGTTTTTTTTTCAATAATGTAAAAAGTTTTTGGGGTTCCATACGTCCGAATGAAAAAAACCGAACTCTTATAGAATCTCTCGTGTGTCGGTCTGTCCAATCTACCAGTCAATTTGCTCCGAATCTACAGGCCCAATTAAGTTGAATTTTGGTACACACATGAATTTCTGTGACCCAAACACACTAATTTTGAATAAGAGGGTCATTATTGGGGGGCAAATTAGAAAATTTCATAACAAACTGTACCATGTGTGACATATTGATTGAACATGTCTGGTCTCGAATCATTTTTATTTGAAAACAAATGGTTTTAACGCTATTTTAGAAAATTTATGGAAATTGACCATTCCCATGGGGTGGTAAAATATTGTAGTCTTACTAAATAAATATTGGAATCTCGTTTATATTGCTGGAAGAAATAAAACGGTAGGCACTTTTTGTTCTGTTTAAGTAACTATGGATATAACTTGGACAATTAGCTGTGTTAACAATATGCACAGCAACACCTTCACTAACGCAGATAGAGAGCGGTAGAAGTAGTAGGGTCAGCCACTTCATGACGGCGCCAAACGGCATGACGAAATACAGTTTAATTATAATCTGTGGGATTCAGTACAAAACACGGTAAAATACAACAATCAAGCGTTGTCGGTCATTGCGCAACAGTGTGAGTCCGAAGCTTCTGCTTTCTACCTGCGTTTAGTATGGCGAAGGCTTAGGTGATCAGATTATTGTACCATTGTAATAATTAAGTTTAAGGTTTTAATTATTAAAATATAATTTAAATATCTTTACCACCAAAAGGTGTCAATATATTCTTCAGAAATTCACTGAATATTTGCATCTTTTCTTAAATAACTCCACTTCTTCTTTAACTAAATCATTGTTCCCTGTTAAGTTTAACACCTCCAGATTTAAATCAGGGAAATTTCTTAATGTCCTCAGTTGATTGTTCTCTAAAGATAATTTCTGTAAAGACAAAAAAAAAATGTTAAATAGCCTTCTTAGCTACAAACTGGTACAAAATGGAAACAGAAACTACACACTTCCTAACCTTCGATCAACAATACCAACATAAAAACCGAATAAAGCTTACCTTACAGTTTTGAAGTAATCCTAAGGAAGGCAAAACGTTTGATGTTAAATTCAGATTAGATAAATCAACATTTTCGCAATGACTGTAGTATTGCAAATGTGGTAAATTGATAATTCTAGCATCAAACATGATTTTGAAGTCTAGACAATTTGTTTTATAATCCCGTGTAAGTTGATCTTCTATACTCCATTTAGTAATTAAATCGTCATAGTATCCAGCCCGTAAATCATCTATACTTTTCAATGTATGTAAATTTTCTATTATCTCCTTGTGATACTGTTTCGGATCAATACAATGAAGAAAAACTGTGGTGGTAAGAACTGTCCCTGAAAAAAATGTTTTAATTATAAAGTATGAAATCGTAATTTAAATAATTTGACGAGTCTGTATCTGTTTGTGTAGTCTGTTATTTTACTTCTTATTCACTCAGATTTTGCGTAGCAGTGATCTTTATTCTCGTTGTAATAAGGTTGCTGTTAGAGGTAAAATAACTGAAAGGACTGTAGTACAAAAAGTTGTAAATAGCTAGAAATATATAAGAAATACTGTCAATCTGAGTTTTAATATATTTTTCTCAAAAATGCTTGATAATTCGAGTATTATTTTGACTGGTATTGGTCAAATACATGCGAGCAGCTGCCGGCAAAGTTGGTCATAGCACACGTATCAAACCGGAAAGGGATCGGCACCGTATCGCCTTTCGCCTCGCCGTCAAACAGGCGTCAACCTAACGTACGCACGTAACCAAAGCGGATCAGAAGCTCCTATACGTCGACTCGGCTACGGCTAGGCGACGCCGCTCTTACGGCTCGCCGACCGCTAGTTGATGGTGCAGTAGGCAGGCCGGTGGGGTAAGAGGGGCAAGGGTGGACGAAGAGACGTAAGCTCGAGTACGGAGAGGCGTAAGCGCGGGGACGACGAGCCGTAACGCACACGCACCGCGGTTCGTGAGCTTGTCTCGAGGCGAGGCGATTACGTTACGATTCCGATTAGTGTGCGTTGCAATAGTGAGTTTCATACAAAGAATACTGAACGGCTCGAGTTGATACGGTGCCGATCCCTTTCCGGTTTGATACGTGTGCCTTTAGTATGAAAATCCATATCGGTCATGTTTAGCGGCCGAATAAATTACTATAAAAACTCATATCTATTGTCATTTAAAAATGGAACGAAGTTTTTACTCCAAAACCTAGCAACCAAAGAGGTAACTTATCATTATTTAAATTTCGATCTTGCTTGCAAATAAAACTGTGTAAAGTAAAAAAAGAAACAAATGACCACAACAAATAATTGTTGATTTAATTATGCATTATTTGAGAACACTACTATATAAGCCTTGTCTGCAATAAGGCATTGTTGGACTTACATTTATGTGTGCCTGGGCTTCGCCTCGGACCACATTTTCGCGTTCGTTCATTAATGCCTCTTTTGCCGACCGCTGCAGTAATGTACTCTACGAGGCTGGAATATAATCACATTCCAGCTCTAAAACTTTTTAGGCTTTAAATGAGACTTCAATTAAGTTCAATATGTAAGCAGACTCAAACATGACCAAACCAAGACAAGTGATAAATAATATTTCTAGTTATAATAATTACATTTATTGTCAGGTTCCATAGCCAGCAACTGACGACAGGAATCCAGCTGATTATTCAGTTCCTCAACAACTGGTTTTGAATATTTTTTCTCGAAACTGATTTCACCTTTACCAATATAAGTATTTAAATTGTGTTTAACACTAGGAATTATTTGTATCTTTCCATCTTCACTGTCATACTCCATCTGGAATATTTAAAATAACAATAAATTTATTCATTTTTTTATATCCATGTTTTTTATTTCCTCTTGGGACAGCGGGTTAATTGCGTAACACACTTACAATGGAATTTTGACAATTCAACCACATTCATTGCATTATTTAATCCATTGCTTCATTTGTTCACGTAATATAAATTCCCTTTAAAATCCTTCGGATTAGGAAGTGTGTTACGCTATTAACCAGCTGTCCATCCAGCAGGCCATCCTAATCCCACTAGTGAGTTTCAAACTTTTGGTAAGCAAAACAAAATAAGGAGTAAAAAAACCGGTCAAGTATTCGGACTCGCGCACCGAGGGTTCCGTACTTTGTAGGTATGTAAATAGTTTATCAAGGGATTTTATTTGAATGTACCTACCTATTGTCGGATTTTTTCCTTTACTTGTGCTACATGATCTTGCTTCTTGCCAAATTTCATTCTAGGTCAACTGGAAGTACCCTATAAGTAAGAGTGTCGAAATATACGTTTTTTGCGGGTATATGATTTTAATTTCAACTCGATACCTCCACGCGTTCCCAAAATAAATGGTCTTGACAGACAGACAGACGGACGGACAAGAAAGTGATCCTATAAGTGTTTCGTTTTTTCCTTTTGAGGTACAGAACCCTAAAAATTTTAAAAAATCTTGTACTAGTATTACCTTTACATTCAAACTCTCAGTGATATCTGCAGTATGTTTGAAAATCCATAGAACGTCGTATTGGTTTCCTGAAAGAGGCTGCCACTCTCCATTTACTAATTCATTGTCGAAGAACAGGCGCGTCCTTGAAGCTACAATGGGCAGGTTGACAGTTTTACTAAATGCTACTGTCGTTTTTAATGGCGATACTACGTAAACTGCAACTTCTATATCCGTTCTTACAGCTCCTGTAAATTTGTTTTTTTTTTATTATTCTTTTGTTTCATTTAGGGCTGATTTCTCCATCGCCAGATAACTTTTATTCGAAGAATAAAATTGACGTTTGACAGTTTTTGTATGAAATAACTGTCAAAATTTCAAAATTATTCCTCGAATAAAGTTATCAAATGATTGAAAAATCAGCCCTTAGAAGTTCAATAACATAAGCAGAAAAATGTCTTACATACAAAATTAAGGGATTTATTCATACTTTTTAAGTTAATCTTGGTCTACACAGTGACATAAAATCAATGCTTATTCCACCTCTACAAGAATAAGTCTTGGCTTAGCAACAGTGCCACAACACTTACAAGCTGTGCAGGGTGGCAGGGACATCGCCGCGCTAACTGTAATTATGAATTCAGCACATGATTCTGTACACCTTAACATAGACATATTTTGAGTTATCAAAAAAAATTGCTGTTTCATAGAAAAGTACAATACCTATGCGGTTAAAATGTATGAAACAGCAAATTTTTGTTCTAATATCCGACGAAAATTTTCAATGCTGGGGAGTCCAGAATCATGTACTGAATTCATGGTTACAGGTTGCGCATTGATTTCTCTGCCATCCTGTATAATTATTATAAAATCATGGAATTCTGATATGATATAGTTTTACCTAGCAGCCATCTTTGATAAAACCAAGCACTGGTGTCATCTGGGTCAGTGAAAGCTGCACTCTGTACCATTTTCAACTCGTGTTTATGATGACTATCCTCTATTGGGCGCCCACCTGATAGAAAAAAGGATTCCATGATAATTCATGAAAAGTTGTACATGTTACTATTAACAGTTTGGGGAGGCCTATGTCCAGCAGTGTACGTCTTTCGGCAGAAATGATGATGACGTTTAAAGAAATCTCTATTGTTTTTTTTTACCAACCCTCTAAGTCAGGATAGAGCTCCACAAGCAATTTACTTCTGAGGTGCCATGCAGAATAATTGGAGAAATTGTCCATCAGTTTTTCAGTTGTATAGTCAAATTCATCTTTCAATGATGGCTTAGATTGACTGACAACAAATCTTCTGTAATCCCAGGTGTGAACTGAAACATATTGTATAAAAGTTATATCAGTATTTGTATCTGCTATTGTTGCAAATACTGGTATTCAGCTGCATCTGGTTAGACTGGAAAGATTGATTGATTGATCCAAATAATAATATTTAACGTCAATTATCTCCAGTTCATACTTATTCAATTTTGTGATAACAATTTTTTGAGTTGAAAAATATGTGATTTTTTTTGTGACTAATAGGAACTTTAAGGATCTTCATATTAGCCATAGAACATAAACTGACAAGAAACAAGGCCAGTGTGATTTCTTATTCCTACAAGCACATATTATTTATCATTTGATTGCTTATCTATGAAGCATTAGAGAATTTGCCATAAATACTTACAATTTCTTTCATCCAACTTCAGATACATATTGCATAGAGCCAGCTCCTTTTCCCAATTGGGGTCTGCCCTGGTAGTAAGCACCCATTCCCTCTGGTGCCAGGCACAGTAGGATTTTGGATTTATTTTCAAACAATACTCAGTTAAATGCAGTTCAGCATCATACAACTGCGACATCTCCTCTTCATTGTCATCATTTTTTCTGGAAATTATTTTAATAACATAATATGTTATGCAACAACAAGCTTAAGAACCAATTGAAGAAGTACTAGACTTCCTCAATTGGTTTTTAAGCTTGTTTCTGAGGTACATACTTATCTCGTTTTGCAGTATAAGAAAAGAAAGAAAATACATTTATTTCGCACAGATTAAAAGACACAAGCTGCAGACAGGGCGCTATGGCGCTCATTAGGGAAGGCCTATGTCCAGCAGTGGACTGCTATAGGCTGATGATGATGATGATGATGAAAAGACACACAATATAATAAACATCAGATAAAAAAATAATAAGAAAATCTATATATATAAAATGATAAACTGACTGATTGTTGATATATCAACGCACAGTCTAAACCGCTGCTCCTAGAGACATGAAATTTGGAGGGTGTGTTCTTTGTGAAGAGTAGGTATCCACTAAGAAAGGGTTTTTAGAAATTCCACCCCTAAGAAGGTGAAATTTCACGCGGACGAAGTCGCGGGCAGAAGCTAGTCAAATATAAAGTGTTTTAGTGCAATGTAAGAAATTAGCAGGAAAATGTGCTTCACAGCTGCACCAAGAAGACCCTATTCAGCAAAAATGCCAGATAACTAGTGCCTGACGCTAGTGATCAATGTTACAGAATTTTTGGCTCGGCTGATCATTGTTTATAGATTGTTTTCTTTCAGTGTATGGAATTAAGCAGCAAACACTGTAAGGCATGCTACTTAGTACTTAGACATAGAAAAATGTATTAATTTAATTAAAATAATGAAAAATTATTGTGACATATCCCTTGATAGTTGTCACCACTATAAGAATATTGATTGATTCCCCTCAGAGTCCTCTCTGTGCCCCTCTTAGCCTGTCCTAGCAGTGAAAACATTATAGGCCGATTAAGCTAGTAATATTGATAAGCATTTAATAAATAATAAATGACTAATGGATTAAGTTACTTGAAAATGATGAGTATTTCTCTTCTGATGTTCCATAGTGTATAAATATCAGGGTTGGATGACAACACTTTTCCTGTCAGCTCCAATAGATCTTTGTCTAGTTCACCTTCTTTCCTCTGAGAAAAGAGTTTTGTAATTACCACCCATTTCTATGTTATAGGCCTAGGACCATTAAATATCCCAATACAAACCTTTTCAAAAATCTTTTGCATAGCATGTTTGTAAACCTTAAGTTTCTCTTGACGTTCTTTCTCTTTTCTCGCCCGTTCTTCTTCCGTAGTACGAACCTTTACACGGCCGTGCTATAAATTACGATAAAATCATTTCTTTGTGCTGCTGATACCATTTTAACCTCAACCATTTCACAAAACTGATCGTAATATTATAATTATAACTTACCATTTTATTTTTATCTAAATTTGGCTGATAACTTATATATTTTAAAATAATTATCTCGAAATAATTCAAGCTCGAAATCGAAATCTCAAATTAAATTTTTGAAGATGTCAATCACATGTCAATGATGTCATATCATTGTCAATGTCAAACTGTTGTCAAAAATATTGATGTACCTTAATTATAGAAAACTCGACTAGTTTCATAAATAATGGTTTCAATAAAATGATCTTCGAGTTGCTTAGAGCATTTAACCTAATGCTCTAAGTCGAGTTGTAATGCTTGGAGTGCGTCTATACTAATGATAGCATACTTTTATGCTAATTCTAATCTAATCTCAATCAGAAAAAAGTTCACTGCACTCCAAGTTTAGGTTCCTCAATTTTACAATACCTACTTTACTTTACTTTTTTGATAAAATTAAAAAAATTATCAACATTTCGGACAGACTCTCCAAAATTAATTTACATACCGGCTTCACCCCTTAGAGCATTTTAAATGCTCTAAGCTTCACCCTGATTAAATAAAATAAAATTATATTATTGAATTCTGCACAGAACTGGTAAACGTGGAGGTGCTTGGAGGCCTATGTCCAGCAGTGGACGTCTTTTGGCTGAAATGATGATGATAATGATTCCCTGATTAGAAGATACTGTTGTTTTGGCTCAATATTTTTATATATTTCTCCTTTCCGTTTATGGAAGCAGCCACAACTCTTAAAACCAAAATTGACCTAATTATTCGCAACACACTAACATCCAGGCCTTGGACGACCGAGCGTAGCTGCAAGCCACACTACACATCCGTTTTGATGGCCTCGGCTTATGCAAAATTACCAGTGGCGGTGTATATAACACATCATCCGTCATGCTCTTATCACCGCTGTTTATATAACTCAATGGCTTGGCACGTGACGATGGGAAGAGACCAGATGGTATGACCATGATGCCTTGGAAGTTAGGTCTGCCTTTGGCGCTGCTAGTATTATATAGCATTAGCAGCGCCCCGCGGTTTCACCCGCATAAGTGTCGATTCCGTGGGAATATCGTGATAAAAAGTATCCTATATGTTAATCCAGGAAATGGTCTATCTATGAGCCAATTTTCATCCAAAACAACGGACAACGGTCCTGTACAATGGTTTACGCGTGATTGAGTAACAAACATCCAAACATCTTCACAAAATTTCACATATAATATTAGTAGGATTATCCTGGCATTCGTGCAGTTCTCGAGTTATTGCCTAAACTGCTGTGAAGAATTAGCAAAAAAAAAACCTTAGAATTTTTTTTTCCGTACGCAAAATACGCGCATTGACGTGGAGTTGCGGATACCAGCCCGTAGTACCTATTACCTATTAGTATTTTTTAAATAAAAACAGATTCAATATTTCATAAATGGCTGATTTCGCAATCGACAAATAATTTTTATTCGTGGAATAAAATTGATGTCTGACAGTTTTTGTATGGAAGAACTGTCAAAAATTCAAAATTATTCCTCCTATAAAATTAGGTATCTGGCGTTGGAAAAATCAGCCCTTACTGCTACCCACACAGCACACAATGTCTAAAGAATATCTAGTAAATATCTTTTAAATATTCATACAAACATCTAGGAGACATCTGCTGATATTTACAAGTACTATAGTAGATATCTAGAAGATGACTCTACGTCCGTCTCCTAAATGTCTTCTAGACATTTTAAATGCACATCTACTACACATCTACTAGACATGTCTTCTAGATGTCTACTAGTAAACTTTAGAAGATATCTTCTAGATTATCTACACGAGAAAACTTTTTTCTTTTTAGCCCCAACCCAAGAGTACTTGGAGCCAGTGCAATCAGAAAACATCATCCGCAAATGAGTAAATGTTGCTGCCTATACATTGCTTCCACCGTATTTCTTCAAATAACTGATCTGAAAACAACAAGTTCTTTACACATCACATCCTCTAATTTACATCATATAATATAAGATAGCTTTTTTTTTTTGCACTTTTACATCAAATTACCACATCGTGATTTCACCAATTAGGTATTTATGCAAAGAAAACACGTTTTTAAAAGAATTACAGAGCCGAACGGCGTGCCTTTTTTTTAGGTTATATTTGTTTATAGGGGCCACAGAACACTATTACTCCGTTGCGTTCCTATACAAGTAATCATAACGCGTCGTCTCGCTGCGTTGCAAAATTCGAAAACAAAGCTTTCAAACATTACAAAAAACACTAAAATGTTTTTTGTAATAAAATGTTTCATAAAATAAATAATAAGTACCAATCAATAAACTCGATTTATTGTAAGTACAAAGTGTTTTTGCCGTAAGCGATGATTATTACGATCTGCTGAGTTGAATTGTAAAATGTAACGTCCACGTCTATAATCATTTCGTTAAATTGTATGTCTATTTTAAATAATAAAAATAGAAAAACGTTCAACTCATTATTTTGTAAGTATAAATTTGCATTGCAAGGTTCAGTACAGCGAAAAAAATTGCTGATTTTCTTTGTTTCTTCTGAACTTTCAGTCATTTTTAAGTCCAACAGTTACTGTTGGACTTAAAAATGACTAGAAGATATTGCATAACGTCTAGTAGATATCTACTGTAGATATCTACTAGACGTTATGCAATATCTTCTCTAAGAGATGATCAGCTGTAGATGTCTTCTAGATATTATGTAATATCTTAACTAAGAGATGATTTCAAGACCAGTTGTAGACATATACTAAACGTTCCATTATGATCTAAGATATCTTAGATCTCAGTAGACTAACATTGGACATCTACTAGATATTATGTGCTGTGTGGGTAGTACTTTATATAACAATAATTCATCGGAGGAATAGAGAATTATCTTGTTTCATCATCATCATTAATTCTTGTATAAGTACTTATCTTTGAATTTTGTTGAATATTTATTTTTATTATTTTTAAATAACCCACCAGTTAGTTTTTGTTGCTGTTTTGTAGGAAATACACCCTGCAATTCTAGCAATTAATTATTTTAATTAATTAGTTAAAGCAGTTTTATCTTCTTCCAGCATTCAAAGTTAAATTCGAAGCTACTTGTTTTTTTTTTCTTCTGGGTTAGATATCGTATAATTATAATATTCTAATTAGAACTTTTCCTTTTGTTAGATTAGTAATCTGTGACTTTAGCGTTGGCAATGCAGGTTTTTTCCCCCATAAAACGAAATTACAGGTTAGCTGCATTCCGAATTATGCCATAATCGCTCAAATCAATAATAAAATTTCCGTTCCGATTTAGATAACACGACTAAGGTTCAGCGCAGACCGAACTGCAAAATGCTCGCGAATGGTCGACCAAAATATAGAATGCATACTAAAACACGCAGTCGGCTTGCTCGAGCATGGTCGAGCATCAAATTTGGGTGTATTCAATTTTGCGAAGTATGATACCTAATAATCATAAGATATTTTTTTCAATAATCTCCGAAAATGCTCTGCTCTGCTCTGCTCTTGGTGTGCGCTAACCCTAAGACAACTGAGCGGTGTCAACAATTCGGAACCCTCGTGAACGCGCTCCCAATGCTTACTCAACGTCAAAACAATATTATTACTGTATTTCTTTGTGTATACATCACAAATTTCTTCTTCTTCTTTGGCTAGGTGGCGACTGTAGCCAGAAGCACATGATTCAAAACAAAACAGCTCAACTGTCATTTTTGACAGCGATCACGGTCATGTTATTAAGGCGAAAGCGCCAGGGTAGCCCACGAAATTCAATTTTTTTTAGGTTTTTTGCAATTTGCTGGTCAGTACTATGTTGTACGTTGATTAAAATATGATTCGCGGCCGTAACAAATATGTATTTACAGAATTGTAATCATTAAAGTACCATGTAATCCCCAAGAATGACTATTTCATGAAATCTTGACATTTGGGGATTACATGGTCTTAGAGAGTTGTGTTGATGACTTAATGATTCTAATTCTGTAAATACATATTTGTTATGACCGCGAATCATATTTTAATCAAAGTACAACTTAATACTGACCCGTAAATGGCAAAAAACGTAAGAAAATTTGAATTTCGCGGGCCACCTTAGAGCTTTCCCCTTAAAGGCAAAGAGTACTTAGCTCTCATGTTTTAGCGCTCATGCTAATTCGGAACGGCTGTAAGCACGCTCAATAAAACCGATTAAAGTGCAACTCAGAACGCACCTATTGGCTATTCTTTTGTAAATGTAAACCTATTGACATTTGTATTGACAACCAAGTTTTGTGTAAATGAAAGAGAAACTCGGATTCTTTACTCGAAACATCGAAAAAATAACCTGACCTTTATCAAATCTGGTCGATTATCTCAACAAAGTGATAAACTCATTAGTACATTAAGTGTTTTCGATATTTCAGCAGTGGTTTTGTGGAATACCAGTTGTAGAATGAATAATGCACCGCAGTTCTCTTTACGCTGGAATAATTACGTATCTCACGTAACAGAAGCGTTCAATGTTCTTCGTTTTGAAAACGATCTAGTGGATGTTACGTTGTGCTGCGATGGAGGCAAAATCAAGGCACACAAAATGCTGTTATCTGCTTGTAGTAGTTACTTCAAGCAAATATTCAAAGAGAATCCATGTCAACATCCTGTGATTATATTCAGAAACTTCAAGTTCGAAGACCTCAATGCGATCATCAACTTTATGTACCATGGTGAAGTGAACATATTCCAAGAGCAATTGGAATCATTCCTTATAACTGCTGAGCTCCTAGAGGTTAAGGGTTTGACTGATAACATGGAGGATGAATCATCTAAAAGCCAGTTGAGAATCACAGACAACACCTCTTTAGATTTAAGTTCTAAATCAAGTAGAATGACTGAGGATATTGTGCCTGTGTTGTCTGATGAACCAATTAACTTAGCCACAATGCAAAGTTCTAGAGAAGATTACATTCCACAACCAATCACAATGGCCAACATCCCAAACAAAATTATTCCAGAACAAGAAAATGGTATTGTTGAAATGCAGCCAGAAGCTTCAAAGTCCGATGATAATGCAAAACTGAGAACAGCAGCACCATCTACCAGTAGTGAAGAAATGCAAGTTGATATGCAGACAACTTCAGTTGAAGATTTGTCAGAAAAAAGTAATTCCGGTATGTACCAACACAATACAGGGAAATTTCTATTATTAGCAAATTGTGCATTCCTTAAATAAGCATATAGTAAACTAATATATTTATGCTAATGGAATTGACTGGCATCAAATCTTAATGTAATGTGATAAAATAATTTCTGTCTTATCATTTTATCCTGAGCCGAAAACTTTGTGCCAGTTTTTATATTTCAAACCTTATTTTGACTTTGATAAAGTTCTTAACTCAAAACTGACAACTTAGAACCAGGCTAAATTGTGAGTTTTGTCAGATTCTTATAATAAAAAACTGGCTCGTTGGAAACCATGTCTAACGAAAAACCTTGTTTTGGAATAAGACCATTTGTGGTTTTTATAACTGTAAGTAAATACCATAATATGTTTAACAATTATGAGTCTTCCTCCAAGATGTAATTATGTGAACATAGCCAAAATGTAAATAGAATACTGTAATAGATTGGCAAAATGAAGATTTTATAGCTTTTACAAGCTATAAAATAATGTTATTTCTCCATTTATTTTAAACTAGCCAGTGTGTGCGACTTTGTCTGTGATCCGTATAAAAAGTAGCCTATGTCCTTCTCCAGGTCATGGTCTACCCATGTGCCAAATTTCATCCTAATCCCTTCAGCCATTTTAGCATTAAAGCATAACAAACAAACACAAAAAATCTAATCTTTTTCCTTTATAGTACCTACTAGCACTTTGCCCGCGACTTCGCCCGCGTGGGATTCGTACTTTCCTCAAAAAAATTTAACACCCTCTCCACCTCCCCTTGAAAGGTAGTTTTCGAAAATAATTAAGGTTTACGATCTTTATAATTTATAGCTTCTGCCCACAACTTCGTACGCGTGAAATTTTTTGTTTCTCCGATCCACCCCACCGCATCGCATCGCCTGCCTGCCCTATTACTTCGTTTTCGCTTAGCGAAAGCTTCTGACTTTTTTCTTTTTGCTCAACTCCTAAGGGTCCTAGCTTGATGTTTAACATAATTATAGGCCTATAAGCCTTCCCCAAGAATTGGGGTATCAAATGCAAAAAGATTTTTATAAATTGCAACGGAAGCTCTCAAAAGGAATCATTTTTCCCGTTTTTGCAACATTTTTCATTGATGCTAGCCAGGAATCGAACCCGTTGATTTTGATAAAAAAAAAACACTGTATTATAACACCACTCAATAGTGTCCCTAATAAGGATCAAATTCTGGGATACATTACATCAAACTTAAGGAAAATGTTAGATTTTAATAAACTGCTTCTTATTTTAAAGTATTCATATTGATATGATATTACCTGTACCTTGTTCGAAATGATGCTCAATACACCTGCACCGCAGTCACCTTCAAAACATTATAGTCTAAATTCAAATTTTGAATACAGTTCAATCCTTGAGACGACGAATCCAGCTATGTATTGAAAACAATGGTCATCATTTTGAACAATTCAATCAGTTAAGGTTTAATAGGTAGGTAACATAAAAAAATTTAAAAAATATTTTATTAAAAATGAGCTCTTTTCTTTAGCTAGTTTCCCGTATGTCATTACTTCCCAGAATTCAATCCTTATCAGCGACATTATCGAATGGTGTAATAATATAGTGTGTGCTTTTTTTTATCAAAATCAACGGGTTCGATTCCTGGCTAGAAATATTGATTTTTCAAAAATCCAATTATGCAGTTTTAGTTTTCATCGAAATCGAGCCCGCGACTCCTTTGAGTACTTTTCGCTATTCCTCATAGTTTTGGATTTGGCCATCCACGCCCACTTGGAAAATTCACCCTGTATAGCCTATAGCCTTCCTCGATAAATGGACTATTCCAACACAAAAATAATTTTTCAAATTGGTGCAGTAGTTTCGGAGCCTATTCAATTCAAACAAACAAATAAATCTTTCCTCTTTATAATATTAGTGTAGATTAGTTTATTCATTCTTTACTTGTTTACACATAATGTAAATTTTTGTTACAGAATCAGAACTGGCTAAGTTCCGCTGCCAACTCTGTCCAAAAGGTTTCAAGCATCCCACTTCATTGACATTGCACAAGGATTCACACGCAGGAAAAACTCAATGTCCTGTGTGTCATCGGTCTTTCTCGCGGTCATACGATATGAGGAGTCATCTGCAAAGAATACACCAAGGGAAGCAACTGACCATCAAAGAGATCAGATACAAGAATACAAATGATAGCGTCGCCCCCAAGCAGTTTACCCATCACATTTAGTTATAGCTTCTTGGTAACCAAATTACCATAATTTAAGCACACAGTGCATTAATGCCTAGACCTGTCTTATATTATAGAGTTTATGTATAACAGCTATTATTATTACTTATATTGATATGAAAAAAATATTTTTATTTACTATTTTTATTAAAAGTCACAAATGATATTGCTCAGTGCTAGCTTTGGCTATTTTTATACTAGTCTGTAAAATTACTGTTTTAATATAATAATTGTTTCCATTATTTTTTTTTGTTTTATTTTGTATTTACACATTGAAGGACACTGAACGAGACACGATAGAAGTTTTATTGTTATTACGTCGAGGGGCGTCTATAGTCCCGAAAATTGTTAAGGCTGCACCGACCGCCAAGTGGCGCCCTCATCGTTTGTTTGGTTATTTATTTTATTTTACAATGAAATGCAGAAAATAAGCACGTTAAGTTGTGTTCCACAAGATTAATAAACGGTTGTTTTAGGCTATGCGCGCACTATGATTTTAATCGTTGCTATTATAAAATCGCAAACACGAAAAATTTTCAAGCGAATTCTCATGCGATTTTTTTCCGCAGTGCGCGGACTCTAGTATATTAGTACTGTCTACAGATTGACGAATTTTCTTCGCAACGATTTATTTTCGTAGTGCGCGCATACTCTTAGATTGTTTAGTTTTATTATAATCACTAAAACGGATAAAATTTTCCGTTTTAGTCATTATAATAAAACTAAACAATCTAAAACTACGGTTATAATCTTGTGGAGCACAACTTAACGTGCTTATTTTATCTGCATTTCATTGTAAAATAAAAGAAATAACCAAACAAACGCTGAGGGCGCCACTTGGCGGTCGGTGCAGCCTTAAATAAAGTGCCTATAGATTTGGGTGGACAAAGATGGATTCTCATGCCCTGATGCAGGAGCAGGTCATTGTTATCCGTTGTTCTGTTTGTATCTGTGGGTGTTGTCTACTGAAGACTGAAGTGGTATCGTAAAATACCTACCCTGTTATAAAACAAGCGCAACAGCACGATTTCTCCATCTCCTTCGTTTTCAGTTCTGGGTCGTCGAGTCATTCACTTGGGCTTGCTTCAGGTCGTTGTTGACTACAGACATATCCAAGTGGAAAGAAGATTAGATTTTTATTATATCGAACACTGTGTGTCGATAATTCAGTTGTAGGTAATACGATGTTTTATTCCATCGATGCTTTATTGGTGCAATGTAACGTTTGTGCGAAAAATCCTGTTTCGAAAAACCATACAGCGATTGCTCATTAGTTCGGTCATTTATTGGTTCGATAGTATGTCGGTTCGAAACGCCTCGCCTACTGTTATCCGTGACATTTAAGGTCATAGCACACGTATGAAATCGGAAAGGGATCGGCACCGTATCGCCTTTCGCCTCGCCGTCAAACAGGCGTCAACCTAACGTAAGCACGCACGTAACCAAAGCGGATCAGAAGCTCCGATATGTCGACTCGGCTACGGCTAGGCGACGCCCGCCGCCGTGCTTACGGCTCGCCGACCGCTGCTTGATGGTGCAGTAGGCAGGCCGGAGAAGTGAGAGGGGCAAGGGCGGACGAAGAGACGTATGCTCGGGTACGGAGAGACGTAAGCGCGGCGACGACGAGCCGTAAGCGCGGGGACGACGAGCCGTAACGCACCGCACCGCGGTTCGTTAGCTTGTCCCGAGGCGAGGCGATTACGTTACGATTCCGATTAGTGTGCGTTGCAGTAGGGAGTTTTATACAAATAATACTGAACGGCTCGAGTTGTTAAGGTGCCGATCCCTTTCCGGTTTGATACAGTATGCTATGACCTTTAATTACCTAATAATCTATTTTGCATTATAGACGTTATGGAAATACATTCCTTTTATTTTGTTGAAAATAAAAGGAATGTATTGTATTATATTATATGTATTAGATTATATTATGTATATAGATACGTTGAAATGTATTGCCAAGTTACCCGGAAATTTGATACGAACGGCGTGTTATCCTGGCGTCGAACTTACCCCAATAAGAATCGTAACCAACCACATAGACCCTCTAGAGTAGTCTAGTGGTCGCTAGCGCGGTTGCTAAACGGTTTTGGGTTCGATTCCCAGATCGGGCAAGAGCCTAGTATTTTTCGGTAACTAGCAGCACGAAATCTGGGCACATTGGCGCCGATTCTGTTGTTCACAAAATAAACTAAATTTATGTTCGGGCATCTTTTTCTTTCTATTTCATTAAGAAAAGGACAGAAGATAAATAGTTCTTATAAATCTATGAGTTTAGTCCTGTCAAATTAGTCAGCGCCTGACGCAAATTGACGTATTTTTAATAGCCAATTTTTTAATCTCGTCTAAATTGTCTATGGAGTATCTTAATTTGACAGGACTAAACTAATATTTATCTTATGTCGAAAGAAAAAGATGCATGAACTTAAATTTAGTTTAGTTTGCGAACAACAGAATCGGCGCCATTAATTCATTATTTAAACTAGGTAGCTAAATAGTAAGCTAGATAGATACACTTCTGCGTATCCCTTTCGGGAATGGCGTGATGTTATTTTATGAATTTGTTTTTGCAGGAATAAAGATAGCCTCAAAGTACGATGTTTTATTTAATGGTCAATTTATCATACCTACTGCCTACCTACATGTAAAATTGCTAATCATACCTATTAATATTATTGATAATAACAATTTCGAAGTTTTTCGTTTCATTCACAATATAAAATTGCGAATCGGTAACGTTTAACTTATTATTTGAAACTGCTAATACAGAAATATAGTGCATGCAGTAATGCCCGTAATAGCGAGACACGCATAGCTACGGAGGGGTAAAAGCTAAGAACCAAAAAGCTTCAGTAGCCGGGCGGGACAATCAGGGGTTGTAGAAGCGAGGGCGGCGGGGGTCGGGCGGAGGGCGCTCGATACGCGCGCGCGCCGCACTCCGTCACGAGCCAGTCGCATTTCGACGTCGTTGCGTTCGGTCCGTGTTTCGTTCATCGGCGCGCATCTGTCAAACGCTACGATATCGATATAAAATTCTTGCGTTTTTCACAAAGTACGTAGGTATATTGTTTATTGAAATTACTCAAAATCATTAATTAATATTAGCTTTATTGTGAACCGAGAGTGATATAATTGAATTTGATGGTATTTTATTAAATTGTTTACATTCAGATCACATGTTTACGCATTGAGTTTAATTTACGTTAGGTTTGTTTCTGATAAGAAATTCACAATGCATTGATTAATAGCCAATTAATTAAAGTGCAGTGCCTCCTGTAATCAAAGAAAATGCGGTTGAAATAATTATAATGCCACCTATAGTTGCTCATAAATCGTCTGAAATCTGAATAGTGCATTGATGTGGTGTTTTCAGCGGTTCTTTTCATAAATCGTTTGGAGATTTGTGAAGTTTCGTGGAAATAGCGGGTGCTTTTATTCAGTAAAATGAGTGTGTGAATTTTTGATGGTGTGTCGTGAACGGGAGCGCGTGTAGAGTTGAGATTCGTTCGGTGAGCGTCGCGCGGCGGCGCAGCGAGGGTATTGATCGGCGGCGGCGACGGGTCGCGAGACGCCGGCGTTCGCCTGCCGCCTAAATAAAGCTCCGCATGTGTGCGCCCCGCCTCGCCGCCCTACGTCGATGCCGCCCGTCGACGTCGACGGCGACGTCTTCGCGTACAACATACGCAAGCTAGACTAACTAACAACACACTATCACATGATTCAGGCATTCATTTATTTAACGATCAACAAAAAACTGCTTAATTTGTGCAGATAGTGTACAAAAATGAGCGATTGTTTCATTTAAGTATGAATAATACTGCTCGCGTAAGTAAGGCATTCTTGAGTCTCATTGAACCCTAAAGCACCTTGCTTGATATCGATCAAACAAATCTATAGAAATTACCTACCTAGAAAACAAAACAAAACGGTCTAGTTAATTTGACGGGTTCAGTGATTCAGTGTGAAGGTAGTTTATATATCATTGGGTTCACATGATAAAATTATTTTAATTTCGTTCTAACTTTACATTTATAGGTTGGTACCTATATCTTGTTATCCAACTACGGTATACAATCTGTTTTTTTGAGATAGAAACTCTTACCGCCAAGAAACCAAAGCGACGCTATGAGAAATACCTACTTAATTACATAGCTTTACTTGTACTATTTATTCTGTGGCTTTACTACTTTTCAGAGAACACTAAACCCGCAATTTAATTTTTAACAGCTGGGATCAGGTCATCGAACCCGATGTTTAATATAAAAAATACCACCCCTAATATTGCATGCAACGATCGATAATGCTGCTGATAAGGATCAAAATCTGCAGTTTCCGATTTGTAGCATGGCCTGGCCGTGTGTTAACAAATAAAATCAACGTCTACTATTATTTCGGCCTGCACGGAATGTTTGATTAATATTTGTAAGTCCTTAGACACCCAAAGTCCACCACAATGATCACGATCATTTAGGATAGAGAACTATGCATTTACGTGTACTCTTATAATTATTCTACCAATTTCAATTACTTGCTTAAGCATCACGCCTTAACCAATAAATGGATTCCCGATTTCTTTTAGGGACGACCTTAATATCAAACTGAGTCATCAAAAAAAATTTATTAATCAAAGCATGAGTGCTTTAGATTTAATGTCATCTACATTCAGCCGAAAGTCGTCTATTGCTGCAAATAAAGGCATAGATTTTGTGTATAATTATGTAGTATGTACACAGAATCTTTGCCTATTTATAAATTTGTAGTAAATAAATTTAATGTTTGTTGTAGGTGTGAAATGTCGGGATAGTTAGACGACATCCCCGTAAGAGCTATGGCGCGCACAGTGCTGGCGGGTGGCGCGCTGTTCTGCGCGCTAAGCGTCGTGCTGCAAACGCGCGCGCTCACCCTGCTGCCGCACGACGTGCGCCCCGGGCACGCCGTCAGACACTTCATAGGCAACCACTCAAGATACACGCTCCTAGATCCAGAGTTCGCGCCCTATTTCACTCTCCTCGATGACGGCCTACTTATGACCACCGCTGATCTAACACCCTTACTCAATCAACCCGTCAATCTAGCTATACTAGAGCAGACTCCTTACAGCAGTGCAGCTCATGCCGTTCATCTTCTAGTAATGGATCGACGGCAGATGCTGCATTTCACCGCGACCGATGGATTGATAGGAGCAATTTCAGAAAATGCTCCACCGGGCACTGTTGTGGATCTTCTACCCATTAGAGCTACGGCCTTAGTCGATGTGGGTCCACTAGCTTATAAAATCATTAAAGGAAATGAAGACTCTATATTTTCACTACGGCAGAAAGGGAAAACCGAAACTAATTCGGAAGTTAAGTCAGTTGTAACAGATGGTGATGTTGAAATGATCGCTACTAAACCTTTAGACGCTGAGGAGAAGAATTTATATGAAATACTAATCCAAGCAACAGACATCCATGGAGCGAATAAAGCTAACCTCGCAGTTCGGGTAGATGTGGCTAACGAAAATGATCATGAGCCACTTTTTGACCAGGACAGCTATTACTTTGCTGTAAATGGAACTACTGATCAAAATGGTCCAAATGGCACCGCACACTGGCAGAGATTTTCTAACATTGGACAAGTTCAAGCTGAGGATGCTGATGGAGATCGGGTGTACTATTCTCTAGAATCACCCAGTAATTTGGCGGTGATAGTACCACAGACTGGGGAACTTATATTAGCTGGTGAACCTGATGGCCATGAAGCTGAATTAAACGTGCTTGCTCATGATACTGGCTTTCCACAACGTAAAAGTCGACCAACACGAGTCTTTCTCGATTTTGTAGTTCGTGATCAAAGAGTTTTACCAGTTCTTCATCGTGAGAAGCGTCGCGTAACACGGGCTGTTAGACCAACGAAGAGAATTGAGTTTACCGAGGCAGACGGTGAAGTAGAGGGACGTGCTGTTTTCACGTTAGAAAAAGAGACTGATCGGGAGACATTTAAAATTCGGGACGAAAATCCGTGGGTTACCGTTGAACCAAGTGGTGTAGTGAAAGTTAAAAAGAAGTGGGACTATGAGGAATTGGGACCTGAGAAGACCATCGACTTTTGGGTGACTATCACCAACGCAGGAAATGGAGGTAAGTTTTAATATGTTCTTCTAAACCTAGACATAAACACAAACGTACGCTAAATTGATAATGTCGCTATGTTAGCTAATATATGTGTAATGACCTATCTTCTTGTTTAAAACTGTAGAATATAGGCGTGAATTTCTATGACACCATAAATTTTTTCGAAGGAGATAACAACTTGCTGCATTCATATTAAGCTGTCAGATGTGATTTAGCTTTGATTAAGTCTTTGAACTTACAAAGTTAAGTAGGTAATGCAAAATACAATAAACTATAAAATAATGAAAGATGACTTCGTGAGTAAAACAAAAGCTCTAATATTGAACAATTCTCAACGCAATCTAATCATCTCCAAAAGAAAAGGTGTAACGCAATTTAATATTTTTTCGTCGTAGTCGTTCCATTTTTTATCCATCCATCCATCTCTTGAATGTCTCTATCAAGGGCAAATTGAGATAATGATAGGGAAAGAATAGGGTGGGAAGGGTACGGGATGTGTATTATACGGTCCACACAGCGACGGCTTTAAAATTCTGTTAATGTTCGCTTTCATTAACTAATGACGCTGTTTAATTACCTGACTCATCTTGTTACTGTGACAAAGCTTTTGTTTCGTTTCATGTTGCCTCTCTGATTAATTGTAGTACACTTATCATGCCACAGGATAAGTTGGCATAAAAGCACTTTATGACTGGCTGAAGTAAACTTATTTGACGAGAGAACCATCTCAAAAGCTTGAACATAAATAAGCACGGTATTAGTAGATAATATAACTGTGACATAAGCTAATAGGTAAGTCATGATGACACACTGCATTTTTCCTTTGATGACAGCATTACGAGACAAGTTAGACGCAATCGATTTTTGTATTAAAAATAAAGCGTTAATATAGTAATATGGTATACGTGCCGCATGCACCTGTCGGATCGAATGGTGCAGTGGAGCATGACGCCGCCGTGGTCAGGTCCGCGGTCCAACCCGGTCACGAGCACTCACGAGCCACCGACAGCCTCCGACGCTCCCATCACGACAAGCTAATTGTTTACTCTGTCGAAACGTGTCTAGCCTTAGGAAAGGCCCTTTTACCTAATTATTGTACCAGTACCGTGATTTGTATTCAGTTGCCGCCTCGCAAACATAATTGTATTAGAATTTTTCAATATTTAATATTTTACTTTGTGCCGTTTTATTGAATTGAGCAACGCTCTACATCCTTACCGAATTCTATGTGTCAAAATTCTGCCGAATTCCATGAAACAATGATCTTTTCTTTCTCACATTGTTTGTATTTAAAGAAATACATAGCATCAGTGATTTTCTATTGTTCATTTTGTTGCTGAACACAGTGAGGCACATGTTAACTGGGAACTGAAATAAAACACTTGTCAATATCTGGTTACTTTAATATGCAGATTCGTTTCCGAACAAATATCCAAATTGACAATGCTTCAAAAGAATATTTTGGTCATCAAGTTGGTATTGTTTTTACCGACTTCAAAAAAGGAGGTTATCAATTCGTTGCCAAAAATATTAGAGGCGCTCGATTGGTAAAATTATATTTATCTGAAATATTCCTGCATTCGCGTCAAACAGAAGGAACTCAACAGGAGTAGTGGCGTTCGTTACTCTCGAACTAACACTAGTCCCCAGGTATTCTAGACAGATTAGATTCTATAAATAAAGTACGCGCCTCATCTGTCGTAAATTAGCGATGGCACGAGTGTCCGGCGCGTGTGGAATGCCCATTAGGTACAATGGCTGTCAGGTGGAATGGTAGCAGGTTGCATTGTGACCACGGCTGCCACCGTGCTGAATGCGTGGATAATCGGGGACCTGTCGCACGGCCCGACCACTCTGCTCCGCTTCGCTTCCGATTCTACGCAACGTAATTTGTGACAATTACCGTAGATGTGGAATCTTCACTATTAATGTTTTTTTTTATCTGTAGCACATTACTTATCTAACCATGGCAGATTAATATTTTTTTAATAAAGACCTAATGCTTTTTGGAGCGAATAATTCGCACAGTGGTTTACTGTTCGAAGAACTGACACTGAAAACAATTATAAAACTTACAATCGAATCTTCTAAAGATAAAAAATATCAAAGTAGAGCATCCGTTTATACGCCGCGCCGTGGTCTAGTCGAGTGTTATCGGACATTAACAAAATAAATCGGGAAGGGTTTTGTTTAATTACATCATCGGGGCAGGCGCATCCGAGGTGGGTGGGCGATACAAGCCGCGGGCGCCGAAGCACCCCGTGTCCCGGACCTCGCCAGGAATCTAATAATTATCATTATTGTGTGGATAGGTTTCAATTATATGATAGTGAACATGCAGGATTTCTTTACTTACCTGTGAGAATACCCCTTGAATTTTTAAAACCAATTTTAAAACTTTCGTACCCTTTGGTAACGTGTGTAGTTTAAGTTGATGGATCTATTATATTTCAAGCACCACAATAAACTTAGTTATGGCGTTGATGAAACAATTTTGTGCTGCGGCCCACAAGTCGGTTCGTGACGAAGTACTCGAGGGAGCCTCGTCAAAGCACCTTTGTCTACTGAAAAGCGTGCTCTATTGGCAAATTAATTCCCTACTCTGCTCCAGCAACGCTTCTCTTTGAACTAATCGACAAACACTTTGAAGTGTTTTCGGAACCTTCATTCACTTTTACCTTGGAGAGGACTGCATTGACTTTGCTAAAATCGTTGAAATGAAAAATAATCGGTGTCCCGTTATTCGAAGAATGTTTTCCAATATGTAAAAGAGTAGTTTTTATAAGGGTGTTGTATATGGGTCATATTCAAAATAATTGTAAGTTACGGATAGGAAACAGATATGAATATTATTTGATTGTAACAGAAAAATAACAGAAAGGAATTATTAGGGCAAGTTTAAATAGCACACGTTTATAACAGGCTACGAGTGCGAAGTCGGTGTGGGTCGCTAGGTGGGTACATAATGAAATAACATTTTGGTGATCGTATTTTAGTTGGTATAATTGCCATAAATTCATCATCATCATTGCCATAATGCCTTATCTCCGAAACTACCGAGCCTAAAATTTTGATATTAATATTAAGGCAAAAGGATTCTAATGATTAGAATTATTGTATAGCCATATTTGTTACGGTCGTGAATCATATTTTAATCAACATACAACTTTACACTGACCTGTAAATTGCAAAAAACCTGAGTCAATTTGAATTTCGGGGGCTACCTTGGCGCATCCCCCTTAACTGATACTGAGACGGCCGACGAGAGGCTGGGTACGCCTCGGCGAGGCTGCGCGGTTAGTATAAAAGGCTCAAGCAGTGAGGACTGAGGATACGCAGTAAAACATGCACACACAGACAATACATGGCACAGCAATGCAATACATGGCACAATATACGCAAACTTTACATACTTCAAATAAATTTAAGTAAGTAAAAAAAAATGTTTTGGCTAACCTGCGGTGCACTAAGTACCTATTAATATTTTATTTTCATTAATTCATACATGAGACAATGTGAATAACGCCTAATCATTCATATCTGTTACGTAACGGAAAAAAGTGACAGATAAAATAACGTATATGAATTAATTGCACGTGTCTATCTTACAAATCTATTTATTTCCACACCAATTCACATGATTATACGAATATTTTATAGTTATAACAAATATCACAATACAGCCCTTTCCTAGTATGAGTAATAAAACAGTAAGTACTTACCGCTACTGTAAACGACTCACATTGAATATTTACTTTTAAAAGTCTAATTTTCTTCGACAACGAAACGAGCTGAAAAACTATATTGAACAAAATGGCAAAGCGTTTATTCTTACGCGTCGTGTAGTAACAGCTAGTGAACTAATTTTGCCAGTATTTCAAATTTCTTTATTGCCATGGAAATAATGTTAAAATAGCATAACAGAGAAGAATAACAGATATGTGCAAAATCAGGACACTCATTAATAAATTAAATTTGGAGTACACTAAATAGTATTTTATATTTTGTTTAGTAAAGTGTTGAAAGTTTAAACAATATTCTCTGAATATATTTTTTTTTTTAACTTTTGTGTAGGAATGGTTAATTAAATTATTTTTTTTAGTTTACCGTTAAAGACGTGGACATAGAATACTTGTATGAAACGGATCCTACGCAATGTCTGGTTTAATTTTTTTAAATGAATTGTTTAGGTTTACCAAATGTTTCGTTGTTTTTTATTAAGCTCAAATAAATATTTTATCTGTTTGTTTATGAAATTCTAGTCAGTTGCATCTCGTTATGAAAATAATTAGGTTGGACATTAAGACAGTAGTAAATATACAATTATTTTGAATATGACCCATATAATGGCATATTTTTCAAGCAATAAAGCGGCTGGTCCGCACAGGTGTGCCGTGAGCCGGGGTGGCATTTTAATCCTGCAAGAGGGATGGCGCAATGCAACGAAGAAGGAACGTTCAGTCCCAAGAGGTATCAATTATCAGGATGCAGCGGGACAACTAAGTCGTATTTTATATATTTATTTTATAAGTTACGTAATACTTTATATCTGGAATATATTCCGAATATATTTTTCACATTTTCACAACATCGTCCTAAAAAGCATCAGGCGAACATTTTCTCGCATTTTAGTATGGTTGTTTTTGCTGCGATTGTTACTTCTATAGAGCATGGTGTATCAAACGGTTTGTCGCCGCTACAGTCAGTGCGGTCGGTCACTCACTTTATTATTTGTAAATTTTGTAGTTCATTTCGAATTGATGATAGCGTTATTTTCTAAATTACAGTGTAACTATTTCTGTCGTTCACAGAAATGTATTTATTGAATTCTGTCTATCGAATCAGTCTTTTTATTATTTCAAGATGTTCGTGAGAAATAATATTATATTCAATCAACCTCAAAGCCTTCAAAAATGAATGACATACGCAAATGCAATCAGTACTAAGTGATAGCATAGCACTGATAGCCCAATTGCAAATTCAATAAACTCTTTTGGAAAACCATTTTCAGGTGCCGCTTTCAAAATTAGGTTTAGTATCGGTTGTATCGGATATCGAGTTCAAGCTGGAGGTTTGCGCTGCAATAGTGTGTCAAGTCGAATCGATAATTGAATACGATAGCTGGTGTGACGTACGTCAAGCGCGCCGTCGCCGTCGTCGTCGGTTAGGAATTGGCACATCCGGACAGGGGTCTGGGCCTCGGGAGACGATTTAGAGACCGGCCTAGCCTGTTTTAGATTAGACGTCCCATATGTTCCGTCAGAGGAAAAGAGATTAGGCAAAGGAATTTCCCCGCGCAAACTACGATATACCTATATCTTTTTATAGAGCAAGCGCAACAATATTGAATCGCGAATAATATTTTTGTGCACTGTAATCATCGATCACTAATAAAGAACTTAGTGATCGATGACTGTAATGAATGAATGAATGGCAATAGCAATATAGGTGAACGTCGCGGACCGGTTACGGGTCGTTTGTGGTACTTTGTTTGTTAAATTCAGTCGTCATTCAATCAATGGGGATGGGTGCGGGCGTCGCTCGCACAACAATCGCACTGGCCATTACTGGCCAATTCCCCTCATTGTGACCACTCGCCGCAATTACGTATGCGCACTTCCTATGGTTGACCCCAAAGCCATGATCACCATACACCACATCTGCTCTCGTATCTTTTTTGCTTTTCACGGTCCCTTTATGAGGATGCATCTTAACTGTTAATAAGTGCTAATAGCCTTAATTAGAACAATGCAAACGTTGGTTGAGGTCTTTTACATTTCTATGGTTGAGGTCATGTGAAAGTTGTTTCTTTTATTTGTTTGCAATCATAGTCTGTCACAAATATTCGTCTTTGCAAACATAATAAGTATCGCAATCAAATAATGTTGACGTGTTCCATTCGTAATTTTCTTTTCTTTTGAAGGGTCTAGGGTCAGCCTGTAAGCCGTTAATAAAATTTGCTCACTCCCCTCATTTATTTTAATCAAAATACGTCTCAGTTGTGTATTGTGGACGCTGTGGTCGACCCTGATTATTTCTGGGGTTCCATATTTTATTGTTGGTAAAACTAGAGCCATTCGGCTGAGAGGGGTATATTTTAACAAACGCCTGGACTGGGCTGCAATTTTTCTAAAGATTTATTTTTTTCATTCTAAGGGCCTTAAATATTTCTATAATTGCTTTCTTTTGGTAAAATTACTAAAACATACTTTGATTTATAAAATATGGTTAGGGCAACTTGGTTCGAAACAACAGCCGCGGCACATTGGGCGACTGTTTTAAACACATCAATGGTGTTCCGTGTTAGGTAGGTATGTGGACTTATTGGTACAGCGTGTACGGCGAGTCGTGATCATGAGTGATGCGCACACAATCTCTCCTATAATTACATCTAACGCATTGGTAAACAGCAGAGGCGTCGGTGCGGGAGTGCTGCGATCTCGACCTGCCCATTTATAGGCTTTCACTCTGATTGTGATTTGATTGCGGTCATTTGCTCGTCTACCTAAACGGCGACCGCGATGCGTTTACACGCTCAACCATCGTTAGATTATTACAATTTGTTAGCCGAGTAATAAATTGCTGGTCCGCATTTGAGTTTAAAACGATAACAATCACGTTTGCGTAACGTCTCTTTTACATAAAGATACGAGCCTGATCTCAAAGGATATCCATCTGTCTGTGAGAATGAAACAGTGCGACCTATAGTCCTTTCTAATCTTATCACTAAGCGACCCCTAATTTGTCCTTCGGCTGGAGCGCAGTGAAAGTCTCGTGATATCGATTTAACGTAACCGTGCTCGTAAATCAGAGGTTACTAACACGTAGAATTTTGGTGTTCGATGCTCTCTCAACTAACGATTATAGTTGATTAATCTCGCAATAGATCTCCGTCAATCGGATCGCGGTGTGTGATGTTGGGCTATCAATTGTAGGAGTACGTCGTGGTACATCGGATCGGCCAGCACGCAAGCATGAAGGCATTAACAGGCGTGCCATTTTACAACACTGTACGATGGTTATGCTTATTACTATGACTGTTCACATGACCTCGGCACCTCCAAATGTCATACTAGGAATGTATGTTTATTCTGCCTATTTGGCTGAAATGGATTTCTTGATGCGTTCTTTTGTCTATGTGATTATAGGTTTGAATAAACTCAGTTCAAGCTCAATACTAAACTTGTTTTAGTTACGATGGACTATTTAGTATCTAGTCCAGTGCATTTTTTGTAAAGTTTATCAAGTATATTCTTTACTTTATCAGTCAGTTCAGTTCCTGTTCTTCAATCTGAACCGGGTTCTAATTTTTCCAACTCGTTTTCACTGCCGGTAAAAATATATTTCAGTGACATTTCGCAGCGACTCCTGCAGAAACAATATTTTGTTAAACATTTTTTGCCCACCGTGCAAAGTTAGTTTAGTGCACATTCGCTACGCCTGCAGCTAAAAGAGCTTGTTTGAAAGTTTTATTTGTGCTTATAAAACACACTTCGGTTATGTAACTATGAAGCTGTGTGCTATCGGGGTGTGGCAGGAGGTGCGACGCGAGTATCGCACTGCGAGCCGCGTGCAATGCGGTCGTGCATGCACTTCATTCCGCATTGTTCGGTTTCGCAATGGCCGCTCTCGAGACCTCTCTCCAAACACATCCACGATTGACATTCACAGTTTGTACCAGACGGCTTAAAGTTTACCCCCCTACCAAGAATGGGGTGGCCCTGCAAGACGTACTCAAGTTGAACGTTCCAATCCTATGTTACATACGAGCAAGTTTATTTGCGAACATGCATGGTGTTGTACAACTGCTAGTGTTGCAATATAACAGTTCGATTCTTAAGTACATTTACTTATTTATCAGAACAATCGACACGGTACTCGACGAGACAGCTCAGACAGCACATAGAGAAGGTTTTACTCACACGGTGAAAGTGTTTTGAGAACAAATATGAAACCATATCAAAATTCAAAACATATCAACATCATTCTAAACTAATGTGACGTGTCCAATAGACAGTCATTTACCAAAACATACAGTTAAAGTCGCTCGAGTGGGTACTTACATGAATGTTTGTCAAGCACACGCCAAAGCGGCTGTGGTTTTTAATGCGCTTGACATAAAACTTATCCGTAATGTCACATCAGCATGTGGTATCAAGTGTGCGTCAAGTGAGACACCTCTAGTATAGAGGTGTGGCAGGTTCACGCACGGGGTTCAGCGTTTGACTCGAAACAGAACGACCGATACACAGTGCAGTTGCTTCTAATAATAGCCAACACTGGCCATATGGGGATCTTTATTATATCACGCCGTTTCTGCCACATAATTAGGTCGCTTTCTTGATTTCAAAAGATACAGTTGACAAGTTTATGTTTCAATAACAATATAAAAGAACTAAAAATTAGAAACTTTACCCAAATATCCGTTCTTCTTCATACCTACACGGCTACACGCATTAGCTGGCGATTTGTAGATTCGAGCACATAAACGAAGTGGGTTAAAGTAATTCATAGATTCCATAGTGCTGTGTTATCCCACAGTGCGGGAAGATATGCGAGCGCGCGTTTAATTTATTAAGGATGGACGGCAGATTGGGGTCTGCGTTCGGTGGCTTTATTAAGATTTACAGCACCTTTGGGATTTGGGCGCAATTATCAGCAGACTCCTTAACACCCATGGGAAATATCGTAAGGGGCATAACAGCGTACTGACCCTCGCCGAAATCACCATCGATCCATAAAATACAGCTAACAAATGGATTGGATTATTTTACGCTGGTTGGTCCACCCGGTTTAAAAACTTGTGTGAAAAATACTCACGGATAAATAAATAGTCGTGAGAAAGTTCCTGTACCGGCTACTCGTTTCTTGCACAACTCCGGATAAAAAATAATAACTGCTATTCGTTCTTAATGTCCACGTCTAATTACTAACAATTTAATCTTTAGATGTTAGTAACGCCGCTACACGCTTTTTAATTGTTCTTACCACATTTCTAGAGATTCTCTTTTTTAATGAATTTTGTATTAAAGATTTTGGCCCTAAAAGTAATAAAGCTATATTTTAAACCCTGCATTGACTGTCTTGGATTTCAAGCTCTTAAAACAACTTTTTTGAGTTTAATCGTGTGTTAGCTAGAAAATTCCATGAAAAGAAGCGGGAAACAACAAAAATCATGATTTCAATCTTATCATACATAATTCCACGAACGGCCGCATGGTAGAAACGGTCCATTCATCATCTTGAATGATTATGGAACACGTTTCCCCTTTTAATTTGCATTCTGTACGACATAAAACCTCTTGATTAATTATGTAGAGTGCGACTAGTGTTAACATGTCAGCTCACGCTGTTTTTGGGTTTACTGCCCGCTTAATTGGCGCAATCATAGTTTCACCAAATGTCGACTTTGTTCAGCAGTTCGTTATCTCGCTTGACGTTTGTTCTGGTTCGCGACTCGCAGATGATGCTGAAAATTAACGGGTTTCCGCTGCTGTCGTGCACATACAATTTGGCTGATTCCTACCCGATTATAATAAACCTCAATTGCTAACTTGGTGTGAGGTTCTAGTTTCGACACGGGCAGCGGTCGTCACGAAACATTACGATCTACGAACATTCTAAAATTTGTTTTGGTTATGTAGATACGCTCGGTGTTATGCACCGCTCAAGTCTTTCCAATCAAATTCAAATGCAAGTTATCGATCTGAAGACATTTGATTTATTAATATTATGTTAAGCTTCACTATTTCATCTGTTAAAATGCATTCCGAAACATTGCTCTAACACGCGATCGAAATTCAGAATCCGCAGGGGTCCTGACACCTACTGTTACGGGCATGGCTACATGGTTCGTTATATTTTTAGTATTGGTTTATTATATCGACTATTTGAATCGGTGAATGTTTATTGCTTATTATATTACTTCCTTATCTTCATGCTCTCATAGTTTCTGGGTGTGCTAGCTTCGGATCGCGATTGTGAATAAGCTGTGACAGCTTAATAGCCCATCTCGTCGCTACAATATAACCAACCGCCAAATCAGCGGCTTACAAAACCTATTACACCGAAACATATTATGTTTATTGTTTACCATTCCGCAAAGCGTAAGGTGGAACTATTAGAAATGATTAAATAAGACCCTTCGTACCATCATACCATTCATCCGTTTTTCTCTAGGCTTCGTAAGAAATATTCGAGAACCGCGCTAAGTGGCACCACTAGAAAAGACAAGAGCGTTAACTACTGGTCGAGTGAATTGGTTCCCACAGCAATCCGAACTAGTGCACTACACAGTACATGACAAATAAGGATTGTAGTTTTCTCATTTTGGATGTAACTACAGTTATAATGTCTATCGACATTTTGCAATATCGTATCTCAAATACTTATTCTATATTTCGTTTTTATACCGACATGAAATTGTTAGCAGTCCAATGATAGGAAAGGAATAATAAATGTAGCTTTAGCGACCTTTAACCCGCCACGGAGATATTCTCGACCGATGGTGCTCTCGAAGATAATGCACGCAATGGTTTCAATCTTTAATTGCAACGTAACGCTTTCTAATCCGAGTTTACAGTAAAATATTGAATCTCAAGCAGTGAAAAACTTCCTCCTATTTCCTTTTATTGCAGCTGCAGCGTTGATTAATTGCGTTAAATTGAAACAGCATTAAGTTTAACAAGAGAAAACTACTGGCAATTGTTCAACAGTGTAGGAGCGTACATTGTCTTGGATGAAACTAAGCAGCTTTCCCGCGGTCTATCTGTTCAAGTCAGAATTACTTTGGAGTGTATCTGAGGGCGTAATAGAGCACCTAATGAAATTATCTGCAACAATGCAATTCGTGACCGGAGCTCCGCACAGTCATCGCCTGCCGGGCCACTCGGCGCTGGCGAGTATCTCAGCCGCAATCCCTCCGGCGAAATTGCACTTCATTTGCGTGCACGCGGCTTACGATCCCGAGCGACGTTCTCACGCCCTTCACTGAACCGAACCTTTGATGATACTGTCGACGCATCATCACGTGCATTCCGAACGTTACCGAGCTTGCTAATAGAGCGCTGACACACTCGTGTATATTATTTAGAAATCCGACTTATACAAGTTTAATTACATATCTTTCAGATTGATATCGAAAGATGTTTTGCCGCATCATCCTGTTCAACTCTCACGGCTTATGATAGCGTCGAGTTGTAATGCAGGCGGGCTCGTTTAGTGCTCTGTTGTTCTCTGAGGATCTGGTATTCTATGGCCGTTACATAAAAATACGAGACCGCGCATAGAAACGTGTTTAATCGTCAATGCTGGCGATGCAATGTGGGCCGGGCTCATCCTGCGTTTGGAGCGAGAGGGAGATACGTCTCTGCACGCGATAGACAAAGCTGACGATGCAACTTTGCGGGTAAATAAAAAATGTTTATCTTAAGCTTATATGAAGATGATTTTTAATAACTCGATTTGTTTGGTCATTAAATCGAAGCTCGTCGACGTTAAGGTCGTTTAGTCATGCTTCTAAGTCACACGTGAGTCGGAGCCTTCGAACTGTTGATTAACTACCTATGAGAGAAAATGAGTGAATATGAATTGGAAAATTACGTAATTAAATTATTGACTATATTTAAACAATGGTCTTTTCGGATAAGTTGACTAAACTTCACGAACTCGATGGATATAGAAAACTTAAAGTTTCAGATTATTGATTGCCTTACTTACCCAAGTAGTTGTAAAGCTAAGCATTAGATAAAGCCAGGAAAGAGAATACAGCGAAGTATAATAATGTGCTCTTCATCTTGTCTTCATCACGTTTTTAATTTCCTTCCATGTTGAAGTCGCACTTAGAAAGTAATTATCGTTAGTAATGAATCTCGCAAATAAACAATAAAATTGGCTCGAAATAATTAATTTCAATTTTATTGCTTTTTTTAAAGAAAAAAAAATTATTACTTACACTTAGTAAAAATGTAATTAGGTGAAATTAAAAGTCGAAATTATTGACTTCATAGGATAAAGAAAGAAAGAAAGAAAATACGTTTATTAGGTACAATTGTTTTTAGGATAGACTATAGTCTATTTAGTAGTAGGTACTTAAAAATAATGTAAATAAACGGGGCGTATCGTTCGTTGTTTACATTTCAAGTACTTACACAGGTACTTACACGTTGTCCTTCGAAATAACCTAAAAATACAGAAGCTTAAAATCACACACCCTAAAGCTTTCCAAGTTGATGCTAAATCTCCAAGACATGGTATGCCGTTGCCGAAGGTCGTAGTTCGGTGCATTTTTATAAATAACTTCGCACAGTGGCGAGCGGATGCACGTGTGAGACGCCCTCGACGACTTTTTATTGCATTGCGTTTTGTCGCACAAGCGCGGCAGCGGGCCGCCCCTGCTGCGCTGCGTCATTGCACCCGCAGATTTCTGTAATGAACAAACACGACTTTGGTGCGTCTGTGTTGTCCTGTTTGCTATATCTATATAGTGTAGGTACTTACTATATTGTTTTATTTATTTTCTTTGGATGGTAACATTTTATTATGTAGGTAGGTAGGTACTTATTTAAATTTTCTTCTTTTTATTTTCATTTTAATTAATAAAACTCATTAACGACGCTATTTACCTACGCATTGAAGTGGAATTGTTGACTCAACAGCATCAATTTGATCTTGAATCGTTCACAACGGATATCAGTTCTTGTTCTTTTTAGGCGCTCCCTTTTTAGGGATTTGTCGAAATATTTACGCCCCACATTGTATGAAATTCCAAACAATGCGATCGGCCGCGCGCCTCGTACTCTCGAAGCACACGTGCGCGCTTACACTCATAGATTAGTCAGCCCGTCGAATAAACAGAACCGACACGTAGGCACTATTGGCCCTATTGGGCGCTATATTTTTACCCGGTTGTAAGATTTTTTTTCACTTCTCATGCTCTAAAAGTTCGTCTTTAAGTTGTGCGTTAGGCAACGTAAAGTCGCTTTTTATGCTCTAGTGCATAAAGTTTTTTTTTCCAAGACTAAGATAATCAGGCCAAACAGCCACAAGCACATTAAAACGTCGCAGATTAAAGTCATTATTTTATTTCATTTGCTTTAATGTATCACTTCCGTGTTTTCTGTCCTTAATTTAATGAAACCAGATAAAATAGTTGTCATTTATTATTTAAAACCGCAAAGAAACGTTATTATGACTTGGCAGTATGAAGTACCCAAGTCGAATGACACATCAGGTTGAAAAAAAAAAAAAAAAAGTTTCGTGTCGGGAATTAGCTATTCTCTTCTTCAATTTTGCAACATTTTTGAACAGTGAGAATACTGTTATATACTTTATGCCTGTTTCATTTTCTCGCAATCGAAGTGAAAAGCAGAGTGTATAACTCGGCATAAACGAGCCATTTTACCCCTCAACCTCGCCTGCGGCTCTGGTGGATATAAACGTATCGGGGTAAAATGGCTTCTTTTATGCACTAGTTGTACAATCTATTATTATGACTTTGTATTATCTTACTAGGTAAGGTAATGTCATAAATTATCCGTATTTACTCCGGCTACTGCGAACGTATTTTACACGTATTATTATAGAGCAATAACCGTCAACCAGAAAATAATGTTTTAAAAATATTTTTGCAAAGTAAAACTTGTATCTTTTTAATAAAAGCTGTTCCACTCTTGCTACAAATAAATAGCCTTTTGGCTTATGGAGCACTCAATAATGAATCGAAATATTAGGTATGTTGAGTTGCTGTCAAGGATTTTTGATAAAAACTACAAAATAATTTATTACCCATGCATCGCATGCGTGGGACAGATACTCCCATATTGGCTTTATCCCTTGAACATTATCCTCCCGAACAATACCGTGAGAGCACAAGCCTATTACGTATTCATCGAGCAATGAGCTTTCGTTTATTTTTTTCTGAGAAGACTTGGTGTAGATGGATGAGCGGCTGTGTTAGTGGGCGAGAAGCGGAAATGGAACTTGAATAAATTGAATTGTGTGACTATGATTGCTTCAATATGGAAATGTACACAGTGCTAAGATGTTTTATTCCAATCGTTTCTGTAACAACCAAATCGGGTAACAAATCAGATTATAAAACTTTTGAATTGAAAACATGTTCATTCAAATTGATTTCGTTTATTGAATTGCAGAGTTCAATATGTAGTTGGTAAAATTTATGTGAACTATTTGCTAAAGAAAAGCAATTCCTTTGATTTACGAGTGCTAGTAGGGAACGAGTGAAGAATCCTGTGACCCGTCAAAAGAGGCGGTGCTAAAGGCGAGAACGACATAGCACGGGGTCAGACATCGATCGAGGCGGGCGACGGCGGTGGCACATGTAGACACGAGAGAACAATTGCTACAACCCGACACCACTTTTCTACAAGCGATATGATGTACTATGTATCTATAGACACGTTCAATAAGCATAGTCCATACCAAATTAATATTGTCGATGGTATGCAAAACGGCGTAGAGCAATGCGAATAGAGTAATTGGACGTGGTTATTATGCATTTATGGGCTACTAAGGTTGTCTAACTTGATTGTAGCCGTTGTTCATACACTCAGTACTTCAAAACTATTATCTAAGAAAATAAATTTTATATCCTCCCCCATCCCAACCACGATTTAGCGGGTCTACAGGATCCATTATTCAATAATCCTTAAATTACTTTCATTAAAATCTAGTGCGTTTCATGCAAATACAAATCAGATAAGTACAGTGTTTAAGCTGATAAATATAGAAACTGTCTCAGCAGACTAAACTGAGGCATGAATCGATTGAGACAGACAGAGACACGCAGAAACACCTTTACATAGTTTGTATAAGCTGGGCGAGACTGCGACACAATCTAACTGTCACTATTTTGGTCGTCTCGACTAAGCTGTTGCAGCAGTGTTCAAACGATCTCGGTTAATACCGCTCGGATTCCGAAAGAAACGAACAAGCCTGTGCTGAATACAGCTATACATTTACCTACACCTATAATGTATTCAATCCTGTACTAATTCGGTCCTCAACATGATCAACGCCCTATAATGTGATTAATTCTGTTGGCAATACTCTGTAGTCTGTATACAACTATACCCTGACTAATTTACTACTAAATCGATCGAACTACGACTTTCGAGGTAGACATAATACAATCGGTTGTAGCTGTTTTATAAAAGGCCGTTTCTAATGTATTCTGGAATTTGGGATCCTTCTGAGACTTGTTATAGGAGGTCGTATATGTGTTGCGTTTGCGAACCCATGCCGCGACGCGGGGAGTTAGTTCCTTTGGGTGCCCTTTATCTTCTGCTAGTTGAGATGTAGAGGTAGGGTGGTGAGATACTTCTTATTTATTTTATAATTTATGTACACACAGTAAAATACATAGGGATTCATCATTATGAACAACTTTTACTATGGGACCAAACCTGAAATCGCGAAAAAAAAATCAGCTGTTCCCTACATTTATGTTCGTCTAACTCGTCAAAATGTAGAGAACAGCTGTTTTTTATTTCACGATTTCAGGTTTGGTCCCATAGTAAAAGTTGTTCATAATGATGAGTAAAATCATGTGTTTAAGTATCGGTCACTAATTACCAGTCACCCTATATAGTTATAATTTGAGTACAAAGGTACTGCTTATTTCTTAAGAAATTTCTTCCAGCAGACCTGCGAAAGGAGAAGTAAAAAAGAAATGTAGACAATAGTGTGTGAGAACAAGAAGAGAAAATATGAATGTGTGAAGTGTGACTTCTTGTGAAATGTTGATATTCAGTTCGGCATCAGATAGAAGTGTAGACCAACTTCAACATTTGATGTGTAAAAGGCATGTAAAAGGATATAAAACTCTAAACGAAACATGAAAGCACCATTTCATAACCATAAATTGCAAAGTACAAAAAATGTTTGTTTATAAATTCCCGTTTTGTGCGTATCAATGGTCATCAGAGCGGGCAGGTCTCCGGAAGGAAGTGAGCGGCTCAATTACCATGCGCGGCCGGGCGTGTGTAACGGTGTGGTCACATGGAAACTCACAGCGATCGATATTAACTGTTGTGGTGATTTACACGGAGCAAACGCACAATCGGGAAAGGGAAGAGACATTTCTGATGAGTGAGGTACGAGATTTAGAAGTCAACGACAGTAGCTATGGAATTGATATAGTACTAGCCTAACAGCATGTGATAGTGCCCTTGGTAACATTTGTTTTACAGAGAAACAACGTCAGATTAAAGTAAATTATCCCTTTTTCGTTTTATATAACTTAATTTCACTGCGGGTCTTTACTGTTTCCCAGTAAAAGAAACGTATTTTTGTGACGTATTAGGCCCGATGTTGTTTAGTTCCCACAATAGTAAGATCGTGACCGCCTAGGCGATCAGGAGCTGTGATAAGTCGCCACTCCGCCGCGCTTTGTTCAGAATTAAGACTTACATCGTGAGGGCATTTAATTGTAAATTGTAGCCGAGATGATCTATCTGTGTATCTTAAAACGTTGCTCCTATTTTATGTGACACACATTCGAGTAGGTACATACTTAATAATGCACATTATGTATCTTAGTATCTTTCAATCTCCGGTTACTTTATAATTTTGGTATTGAAAGTTGTAGCACTAGCAGATCTGTATAATAGATGTGCTTCGTACGTATAAGTTAGATGGTTCACACCTCGAGTAATCCATGGTTTATGTACATAACTACTATGAAGAAGTTATATTGCACCTGTGTCTACTGGCTATTCATATTCATGAATGGGATGAATTATCCATGCAATGCCTTTTGATGAGGGTGGTATGGGAAACCGAAACTGTTTCTGTTGATTACTTTGGTTTAACCTTCTGATAACTACACGCAATTAACAAATACGTAATTAAAGGACACTCTTACTTCTAAATCAGTGCCGTATAAAAATAGAATTTTGGTAATTACAGTGAAAATTTTAAAAACACGAAACAATGGATTACAATTTCTGCACAAATGAAAACAAAGCAAGTCGTCGACAAGAGAACTTTACAAAAGAACTTGATATTAAAAAAAAGAAAATCAACGGCGTCCTTTTATATCTACGTCTTATTTATTAACTGAGTACTTACATTCAATGAAAAGGATTCCATACTCTGGTGTACTGTAAAGACAAAGTTTTAGTTCAAATACAATTTTCTCTACCCAGTATAAGCTCGTTCGGCGTCGTAGTTGAGACTGTGGAGAAAGGATAATATACGTGTACAGTGTACAATTACGTTATAGATAATTAAACATGAATGACACTCGAGGAGGGTGGCGGTTGGAAACTTACAAGTTTTGTATCAAGTTGCGAACAATAAGCACGAGATGCGTGGGCAAAGTGTACTAGGTAACGTGGGTAGGTACCTACCCTATTCGGAGGTTTTGATGACGCCAAATAAACAGTTACGTGTTTATACGAGTACTATACAGTGCGAGTCTTCATAATGTGCACATATCGAAATGAGGGAAACTAAGCTTAATTTTATCGAAGGAAAAAATATTTAAAAAAATCTAAAAAAAAAAAAAATTGTAGCATTTTTAAAAAAATTTTTCGCTGCTGTGACCTCTGTGTAAACAATCGCCCCTCAATTGAGAATATTGTTTTTTTTTAACAAAAACTCTGATGTTTTTTCATAAATTTTTACAACAATTGTAAAATTACGCAATAAAAGCCCCGATTACCTACCCTTTTTGATTACTTTAAATTATTCTCCATCGTAACAGATTTCTAAACGTAGAAATACCATGTTTATAACTGTTAAAGAAAGGCCTTGCAATCACCATACTTTAGCAGGTTATTCATTTGTTTTTTCCAAATTATTCATTTGGTTGGTGGGACTACTTGGGACATATTAATTTTATTGAGGCTATAAATAGAGTAAATACAGTGATGGACTGATGATTGATGTTAAATTTTAATAGGTCGGGCGCCCGCCGCCATGCCGGCCATACTGCAAATACGCCGAGTTCAATTGTTTAATTCGTACTAATTAACTATGGGGACCACGTACCCTTTTGTTTAAGTGACCCTTAAATAGTGTTTATTTCATTAATTTATTACTTTTTTTACGATCAGAACTGTTTTTGCTGGAATGTCTGTAAATTACTTTAGTCTATGTCGAACATGATATGACTATTTTCACTTTTTTTTTTCATTAAAAACCGCTAGGTATTGTTAAAGTGATTTATTATTGATTCTGGCATTTCTGTGGGGATAATTGCATATAACACACTAACAGTAGCAATGGCTTTCATTCTGACAGTTCAACAACATTTATTGCGTTATTTACGTTGTTGAGCAGACAAATTGTTCGAACATAGTATGAAGCAATGGATTAGCAATATCCTTCAGGATGATTCAGATAGTGAATGAAAGTATGTTACGCAATTATTATACGCTCTATTCTACAACATTGATAATATAACTGAAAATAACACTTTATCCTAACTGTGGATATGAAAGAATTGAACCATGTCAATTTGAAAGTCGCATGCGATTTTTGTACACGAGTCCGACACCCACGTTGACCGAAAGAATTAGGCTAGTAATTTTTAGTTGCCCTAGATCTCCAGCGAGATTGGATTGTTACGGTCCATTCGTCCGAACACTGATAGAATCAACGTATGTGTACCTGAGTTTCATAACACTGTGACGCATTTCGGGAATACCTAATCATTCATTGCATAAAATTTTACTGAACTGTGAACAAAGGTAAACAAAAGTTGAGTTCATGACTAGGGGTTAATTGCGTAACACACTAACAGTGGCAATGGCTGAATGGCTTCCATTTTGACAGTTTACCAACATTCATTGCGTTATTTACGTTGTTGAGCACACACAACATAATTATTTAAGTTAAAAATATTATTAAGTAGGTACTTATATTTTATAATATACTTATTAAAAATTTTGGGGTTTAAATTAACTTATTGGAAAGTTTTCTATTTCATTATTTTACTGTTAATAAGCCTGCTTGGGCAGTGCAGTGACCATGACTTATTATTATTATAATCACAGTACATATGACACTTGGACATGTTTGTACCTACTTATAATTTAGTGATAAAATGAACGATACAGGACCTATATCTCAATTCTTAGTAGCGTATCCGTATGTTTATTAAATAGCGAGAGAGGCATTTATTGCGAATACTGTTAATGCGGGATTAAAAATAAACAACGTTTGATGACGACGCTTAGCTGACTGACTTCGGCCGTCGCCGCCGCCGTGTCGGGAGACTCACCACTCAACGCGTTTGATGTTATTAACTTATCATAAGTGAATAGTTATGAGTCAACAATAAACAACATTGTAGGCAAGCGTGAGCTTGCGTACCTACCTGCAACATTTACTTTATACAAGGTGTAACAGAATAAACGCAAGTCCTGAAAGTAGTTTGTTCATAATGACTACTGAACCGATTTCAGTAACTTTTAATATACTTACGTAGGTATTTTTTTCAAAAATTATGTATTTTGGCATACTGCCCGCCGCTTAAGCCAAAGAATGTGAAATCTTATTTCAAGGCAATGAGACTCAATTTTAAATGCATAAAGTAATGTTAGGGTCAACACGATTTTATATTAAAAAAAAAACTTTTGGTCATTGTATTATACTTTTAACTCAATATTCTATTCCGGGTGTATGAGGGCTTGCGTTAATTATGTTACATAATTGTATTTGCCATCTCTAAGCTAAGGTCATTTTCTCTTAGCATATTTACCTACGCATCAATTACCCATGACCGACGTGCTCGCATTTTCTATATTTTCTTTTGGAAAGTGTGAACATCTGATAATGATATTGATCGTAGTTATCGCCTTTCAGATCAAAACGAAAAGGAGATGAGAATTTAAAAAGTACCTAGCAGTACCGTAACGTAACAGTAATTAATGATTTATGTTTAAGTAATGAGCGTTTTATAACGTCTTTTCTTCATTGAAGGGAATAATATTTTCTTAATAATATAATAATATGTGATTTAGGATTCGGGAATGATTGGGTCATTCCCGAATCATAAATCACATAAAAAATAACTTTACAAATCCGAACGCTGCTGCAACCGATTCGATAGGTTTGTTTGTGTTCAAATCCAAAAACAAAACGGTCCATTCGTGAGCAGCCGTTCACGGTAAACGCGTACGGGAAAAAATCCAATGGGATACGTAAACATAGTGCGGGAGATTCGTGTCAACGGCCGCGGCATTGTGCCCCTGCCCCGCTCCCGAGCCCACTCCCCTTAGCCGTCCACGCGACGGGGAAGCGATTTCAAGGGTGGCTTGGCTAGCTAAAATATTTCCTCCGGTCCTCCCGTTTATCGACAGAGTATCGAAGACCTCTGAGTCTGAGACACATCAACTCCAGTATCTTTATCTTTTATCACGTCCCGTTTTCATTATGATCTTACGCGACGCGACGGCTTTATTAAGTTGATTGCTTTTGTACGTTTTTGAATGCAAAATTTATGGATGCCCCTAATTAATAATGGCCTTGAATTAAGTGAGGACCTCTTTAAATGTTTTGTTGTGGAATTTAAGTTCGTTTTTCATTGTTCAATGAAAATGTTAACATATCGCAAAAGCAAAATCAACAGCAGATACTTATGACTAAAAATTTCACTAATGTTAAAAATGGCTGTTATACTTGACAGAAAGTTAATTTAATATTTACCTATACAGAACACTGCAAATAGACCATAGGGCAGATCCACCCTTGTTCCATTTTTTTATAGGGTTCTGTTATAAGTTTTTCAAACAGTTTTTATTATTCAGTTTTATCTTCAACCGAAGAAAACTAAAGCACATTCGGCCATTGAAAACATCCTTTCAGGCGAACCATAACTTGGACGTAAATGGAGCCATCAAAACGTAACGTACGAAGATAGTAACTCCCAATATAAGTTTTATCTCGAGTCGCGAATGTAGCGCACCGCTCGTGACGCGAAAACGCAAAGCGAATAAGACATAACATCCCGGTTTTAGGGTGTTTCCACATCAGAGCGGGGACGAATTGAGAGGCGCTGGGTAAACATCCACCAATGAAACAGCTTTATGTTTACATTCTTATAAGATTAGCGGCTTATTGGTTGATTGATACGGTTCGTTTTTGCTTCGGGCGCCTGCAAGTGGAGACTTGGAGAGGCGCCCTCAGTTCAATCGGACTCGAGGACGAGAGGCCATCGATCTTGCAGTTGCGATACCAAGTCTATTAACTTATTGGTTAGTTCCTTTCCTTACACTCTTTTTCTCCTATTTCTACGTCTTATCTTAGTGAAGAAAACCTCGTTTTTAGGGTTCCGTACCCAAAGGGTAAAAACGGGACCCTATTACTAAGACTTCGCTGTCTGTCCGTCCGTCCGTCTGTCTGTCACCAGGCTGTATCTCAAGAACCACGATAGCTAGACAGTTGAAATTTTCACAAATTATGTATTTCTGTTTGCCGCTATAACAACAAATACTAAAAACAAAATAAAATAAATATTTAAGGGGGGCTCCCATACAACAGACGTGTTTTTTTTTCCGGTGTTTTTGCCTTGTGGTACGGAACCCTTCGTGTGCGAGTCCGACTCGCACTTGAACAGTTTTTTTTTAACTTCTGGGCCAATGGATTTTTTTTCTCAATCATCCATTAAAATTAATTTCAAAGAATATTATTGTACGTTCTAGATTCTCTCAATCTTTAGAAGGATTAATGGTACTATTTTTAGATTCACTGTCTATTCATCCCCCTAAGATGGATTTGATCGCTAACATCCCCTTGGAAGGGGGCTAAATTGTGTACCTACCGAAACTAGTAATATATATGTCAATGGTTGTTATTGATTATGTTCATCTCATTTAAGGGATAAGTGACATATACAAGGGATTTAACCATTATTTAGCTCATGTCACTTGTTATATCTGATGAAAAAACAAGGATCTCGGTATTTGTTATTTATTTTTATCTAAAAATAATGACATAAACAAAATTATCCACTAAGAGAAAAGGTAGAAATAGAGTCTAAATAGGATGTATTCATTCAATAAATTATGTTCGAATAGTCAGGCTAGCTAGATAGTGCCGAATCCCATGCACAGTGGTAGTTAATTTAGTACGGGGATTTGCAGAATGTTCCCCTTAGGGCCTGTGCACACCACGTTTTTTAAACGCGCCGTTGACGCGCGTTTGTAGCGATACAGACGCGATACGCACGCGAGTCAGATACTTTCAGGCACTGTTCTGTAGGATAAAAGCGCGCCGTCGACGCACGTTTCTAAAACGCGCGGCAACGGCGCGTTTAAAAAACGTGGTGTGTACAGGCCCTTACGCGGAGCCCTGTCCCTTTAAATGGTACTTGATTTGGGCAGGATAACTTAGGATGGCATCTTGCGATCTAGACGGGTTCCCCAGATATATTACCTAAAGCTTTTTGTAAGCTTCCTTTCTACTTACTTTCTTTCAACTTAGATGGAACTTATTTTGAAACATTTTAATGAAATAAGTTTGAATATACATAAATTCTCAAACTGTTTATACTGGATTTGCAATTGCCCAAGTTTGGACGTTAAAAATTTGCAATGTTTTCAGGAAATGAGAGATATTTTTTGCTCCTTCCACCAAGTTGTTGAGGCACGATTGAGAAACGGGGGGGGAGGTTATTATATCTACAGGATGGTTTTCAAAAAGGCATGTGAAAATCTTCGCAAATATGAATGAAACATTTAAAATGTGACAAAACTTTTACAAACTATTAAAAGATTATGACGATGCACGGGCGGGGTGACTCCATGGTGACTCGCATCAATTGGGGTTTGGGGTGTGATTTACCGACAGGGAGAGCTTTCTGATCACACAGAGGCCACAAGCGCATCCTATCGACTGCGACGTGATAAATAGTTGTTTACTTATAATTTAAAAAAAAAATTTGGTGTATTCGTTGCAATTTCAATATAATAATGATGTTCATTTGCGTAATTGAACTGAGTAAGTATAAATGAATTTACCTTGATAAAATCGCAACGTGTCACCTCCTAACAGAATCGGGTACTTACACTGTTACACAATTACACCATAGGTATATACAAAAACATGTATTATTTACTACTTGTCGTAAGTCCGTCAGGCGTAGTGCCAAAACGAAGCTTTTCTAATCGAATGTTCTGAGATGTTAACCCCTGTTTCGTCCATTCAGCGGAAAGTAGGAGGCACGTTATCGAGGGGTGGCCCCTGGTGATATATCGACGCATTCCTCAAGAAATATTGTCGAACGCACGCGATGTAAGTAGCGTATCTCGTATGCGAATGGTGGTGAGGCCGTGAAGGGTGGACTTTTATAGTCGGAAAGCCTTTGCGGAAACTCATCCGTATGTGAAATAATACCATAAAATAACAGTAATAATACGTATCGCGATTACTTGTATCCCCACATGTGGTAATGTGTGTAGTAAAGCAATTTGGAGACTATTTTATTGTCTGGAATACAATACAGTAAACACTACGCACAATAGAATGGCGATAGAAACATTTTGATGTGTTTGGGTTTCGGACCCTTTATTTAATCTCTTAAGGAAAATATTTACCTCCCTTTATCTTTTTTAAAGCGATGATGGTAATAATCTCACCGGTTTTGTCACCAAACTACTTTATAATCCGTCATTTTGTTTAAGCAAAATTGGTTTTTATACGATATCCCGCTTCGTTAAGCTTGTCATAAAATACTATTTTAACAATAGGAACGATTTAATGCGACCGTTTCGCGTTCTAAAAATGAAATATAGTTCTGGTTCCGCATTGCAGTCCTTGCATGGGGTAGCCGTACCCCGTAGCAGTCCTGGTCGCTGCCACGGTGGGGAGGCGACACATGGAAATATGTAGTTCCACTGGAAAGGAGAGCGTGACAACTACGCTCTCCTACGAATAAATATCTTTGCAAAAATCTGTTTCACTTTGCTGTAAGTATAACCTGTTTGTCTGTTATCATACTCAGTCAGTATGCTCTAATCTGTATGCAATTACACGTAGACAAAAAATACAAGGAAATAGTGCCAGTGTAGCTTTTAATTAAAGTTGGCTCAGGAGTTTTGGGGATTATCGCCACTGTACAGGCTGGTTTCTTTATTGGTACAGATAGTCCGGGAGCCGGGCGGATACCGTCGATTTAGCCGTGACGGCGGCACGGTTTACGAATTGATTGTTCTCGACAGTAAAATCAATAATAACGATGTTATTATTGGCGGTCGCGACCCTCGTTTTGTTGTAGTTAGCTTGCGCTCGGGGCAGGTTGGTTGGGAGGGGAATAGGGTCACCAAATAGTAGTGTCCTGTTAACAATATAGCACTGAATTAGAACGCTAGAACACCCATTGTGAGCTTTTTTATATCGACAAGTACGCTGTGGAAATTAATCCTGTAAACTTAATTTTGGTATGAAGCCTTTCACTTGACGCGTAGCTATAGCGGTTGCAACTTTGCTAGAAGCGTTGAAATAATAGCCATAGCATCTTTATAAAATTGTGGTTACTATGCTGTTCTTGGCTCCTTGTTGAATGAATCCGGACAAATTGAACATTTTATACATTCTTATCAAAGGATTTGTTTCTTGTTATAAAAACAAAAACTGATACATTATGGATTATAACTGGTCCACCTACGCCATTTTTAGAAAGGACATATTTTATTTCTGTCAAAGGTGGCTTTCTGAAAAGTCTGAGTAATATAGTATAGTTTCAGTAATATAATATTTAAGCAAGTGCTTAAAAAAAGCCTTTAAACAGTCTTCCAAAGGTTTATCTTATTCTTGTTATATTGTTAGCTGTCGTAACAGCCACTTGTTATTTTGCTCATTTGTGGAACTTCGTAGTTGGCGGCGGTGAGTTAAAATTTCGTTAGCGGTTTACAAGTAACAGAATTTTGATTGGCGACCATTGTTATCTTGGTAAATTAGTTTATTTGGGACTCGCGTAGCTCGGTAACCATTTCGTGAGCTTTCACCAACTACCAGTTTCAAACATTTGATAATGTTTGTCTATGTATGGCGCTGTTACGTATTTTGAAGTTTGTATTACATCTACAGGCATGACATTTGGTTGCTTACTTTTGTTGATACAAATGTCCTAAAAAGCAAGAAAAATGTGAAGCATTGGTGAAGCATTTTTAGTTATTTTTTTTGTCTGTGCTAAAATACCAATCAATCCAATCCAAGTCCAATCCCAGTCTCTTTGATTATAGGACCTACGTCGTGCAGCAAAAAAAAAAGAAAAACACGGACTGTCTTCGCCATATTATGATTCATAATGTTATCCTTTTATGATTCTGCTAAAGTGGCCTTTTTAGGCCCCCAGATCATATTAATCACGAAGGACATATTTTCACATAACACCTATAATGTCAGTCGGTAGGTCCATGCTAAAATTAAAGTTTTTAATAATCACAAACCATATTGAACTAAAACTTTATTAGGTTTCCTTGTTATTCATTACCCATAATAACTATATTAAAACAAAGTATACATGGTATTCTTTTGTTGCATAATTGAGTTCATTTCGCAGAAATTGTACACAGCTTTCAAAATGACCGCGTAATAAAAGTTCAGCTATAATACTTTGAAACTGGGTTTTCGCAATAAAGTTTGGTAGCCGTGATAAGAGCTATAGTAAACTTAATACGATACTTTGTGGTACAGTCCCGGGCGAATCTAGCTGCAATTTGTATCTCATACAATTCGCCTGCAATACTTACCTAGCTTAAATATAATTTGATATTCTTTTGTGCGAAAAGCACCTTCCATTTTAGGTGATCGTAAAAATGAATGTTCGAGTTCTTTGTATGTTAGACGCTAAAGTGAAAATCACTATCACACTTTTTATAACGTTCTTTTATGGTTCTTTCATAGTAATCTTTTGTTTACTCTTCAGGAACATTGATTTCGAGTGTCGATGTAACTAAGTCGTTTTTCAATACATGGTGAATTTATAACCTCTGTTGAACACTCACTTTGTACGCGTGTCCGTTGAAACTGAAACACTTCCATAAGTAAACCTTTGTTTATATTTTCGTTCCGTTGAAACAAGGTTTATTACTTCCGCTTTGTCCTCGGCTGTGCTTTGCGTCCATGTAAAATCCTTTCCAAGTAAATTGCCTCCATCTCACCGGCAAAGTGGGTGAAAATGCACCTTTATTTTGCCGTCCTCATTTTTCGCTGTTATTAAACAAATTATGTTGATAACATCTTATAATATTAATTCCACGAGGTTCTAAAGACCGAAAATGTGAAATGTTGCTTCTAACAATTTCTTTGGTGGTTACATATTCATGTTAATATTTTGAAGTGGTGTGAGTTGGTACCTGAAGTACGGTATATGAGAATGGGGAGTGATTTTGTAGTGTAAGAGAGGTTGGAACGGTATCCCTCGGCGTCGGTGCACGCATTCTTTTAAAACACCCTTTTGAGACGTCTCGTCTGTGAGGGACGGGAACTCGACACAAGTATCGCGATGTATGGGGCTTGTGCAAGATACACATTTATTTAGGAACGGCTGTTTGCGTTTTATATTTTACGTATTTGTCGAGTTATCGTTTTGGCTTAGCGTAAGGCGGTTAACTTTTGGAGCGGAATAATTAAAGCATTAGCGGTTTTGGAATGAGTAAAAAGCTGTTCCTAGTGCAAATACTTGTTAGCAAGCTGCTCCAAACTCTGGCTATGATAGGTACCGGCAAGTTGGTGCAATATAAGAAACTTTTCTCACAAGTAAAGCTAGCGCGCGTGCTCGGGGGCCCATCTGATGAGTTTACTAAGTTTCTCGTTGGTCGTGTGTTTTGTTACCCGTTGCGGGCGTGTTCCGAACGCTAAATGGTACGTGTGACGGCGCACAGACGGCCGCCGATTTATGACACCGCCAGTAAATTAGTACCTACCTTGTGCCAAAATAGTCTGGAACTCCATGCTTTGGAAAAATGTCGGAGAAAACGTTTCACGGGCGCTGAAAACTGAAACAAAGAAAATAGCTGTTTCAGCAGTCCAATATTTCACTGGTTGTTTGTGCTAATTGTAATGATTGTAAACTCAAACATAAGTACAGTTAGCAAAAGAGATAAGTATGCAGGATCGTCGGATATCGTTGAAGTTCAGTAAGAATCCGATGGATTTTCTCGAATATAATTTAATTTTATTAATAGAAAACAAACAGCTCATTTATCAAATTAAATTTCAGTAGAGAACATCCATTGGTTTTTTTTTAACTATTATTATTAATTAAGCAAAAACATTTGAGTACAGAGTAACTTATATACTACAGCAATACATAGAACAGTGACATAGGCATGTTAGAGTGGAGAGCAGGGCAAGACCCAGTCCCGCGCTAGGAATTAACCTGTATTACAGGAACTAGGCACTGCTCCGTCCCCTCACCAAAAACAAGCTCATATGAACCATTACAGCAGCATAAAAGAACTTGACTCACTGAGTTCCCTAATTAGGCATGCCTGTTGATAGGGAATCAGTATTTATCATATCAGTGTTTCTACTAAACTTCAACTACATATATCCGGTTTTTACTAAACTTCAACTACATATATCCGACGGTCCTGCATACTTATCTCTTTTCTTGACTGTACAATTGTACATATAAATGATGTACATATGATGAATTATGTATTGCTATAGGACCATAGATATCCGGGACCAATGTTAATTATACCTTTCTGGAAATTATTTGTTTGCGCTGAATGAGCTGGGACCGCGTTCTGAGAGAGAGATAGTGTTCCACAAACAGTTACCGGGAAGATACCGCCTCTAAATGAAAATATCTAGGTAATGTCGGAGACATTGCATAAAGAAAACCGTGTAAGAGAATATAAAAATGTCTGAAAAAGTCATTGCAGGTTTTTCTACAATGAAAGAGTACCTACCTATTTAGTAGAAAGATTATTTTTAATTTTTTTTTTAAATATTATAGGTAGGTACTTACCTAACTGTTGTTCGAGGTAAAGCTACGTAATGTATTGAAATGTCGCTTGCTTGAACACGGCAATGGGAAATTGATCTGAGCGTAAATAAAGTAACGGTAGTATTTTTTTGGCACAATTGTCGATTGTCGCCTATCAAAATTGAACAAAAAATGTCCAACTATTCTCAGTCGACATTGCTTAATACAAGGTATTATGACCGATAAAATTGTTGAATAACTTAGTTTAATAATAAATTATTTCGAATTTCTGGATGTCTTGTTTTCATTTTTCTTCATCAAAATTTCGGTCTGAAAATAAAAACATGAATTTAATAAATTGATAACTTATAATAAAACTGTTTACTTATTTATTAAATTCGATTTCGAAGAAACACTGAAGAATGGTCGGTGGCAGCGAAGCCGAGGGCGCGGAGACGAAATTATTGATTTCAGCGAGGCGCGAGCGGGGGCGAACTTTTGCATTCGCTTGCCTTACTAGACAAATTGCTTATCTTACACTATTATTTACGCTCTTATAATTTCTTCTTACCCCTACATCCTTAAATTAAATTGTGGAAATGTGGAATACATGAATAATAAATTCGCTGTGGAATACGTTATTGTTTTTCGAATTTTGACTGTTCTGTTATATCTTTAATTAATTTACTTTACGATAAAAATAATACCGACTAAAAATATTAAGTACTTATATAAATTTTTAAGGATAATACCGTAATCCGATAATACCGTTAGGTATGCAGATTGGTGATCACAGTATGATGTTATCATCCCACAGGTAAACGCTGCCCTCCTGGCATGATCCCCTGGCCGCCTCTCATGACACGAGGCAAATGGCGCTAAATAATTAATTTACACCTTATAATTATATTGTAATGTATCAGGATTAAGGGATCCTGGAAGTACACAATTTGTTGTTCGTTCATCCTCTGTGCGTTACATATAAACATCATTTAATTTGGTGGACAATTCAGTTGCTAGGTTGCTCTTGCCACCTACAGCACCCTATTTGCGTAACACACTATTATTCTCAATCTGAATTATTTTGAAGCCTTCAAAATAATTCAGATTCAGAAGCATGGATTACAAATATCCTTCAAATTGAAGTAGGTATATCGGTAATCCATGCTTCATATGTTCGGAAAAAATTGTTCAACAACGTAAATAACGCAATAAATGTTGTTGAACTGGGGGCCTAAAAACGCCACTTTGGCAGAATCATAAAAGGATATCATTATGAATCATAATATGGCGAAGACAGCCCGTGATTTTCTTTTTTTCGCTGTACTACGTAGGTATAATCAAAGAGATTGGGATTGGATTGATTAGATATTTTAGCACAGACAAAAAAAAAAACTGAAAAACCCTTCACCAATGGGATTTGATACGATTAAAACAGTTAACTGTCCATTATGATTCATAATGTTATCCTTTTATGATTCTGTCAAAGTGGCCTTTTTAGGCCCACTGTCAAAATGAAAGCCATTGCTACTGACATTGCGTTACGCAATTATCCCGCTGAAAAGCTGTCTTCTAAATAATAATTTTCCTTTTTCCTACCGTTCAATATAATGACTTTAGAAGAATTTAAGTAACTCGTTCCACCGCTGCAGTGCGCTTTCCTCCTGCAAGGCTGCCGTAACTTCTATGTAGAAGAGAATAGAAAACTTTAAAGACGCATTAGGTACATTTTTCATGAGTAGCTTAAAGGGACAGTGCAGGCTACAGGGTGTAGCGAGCTTCTCGCTAATGACTTGAATGGCTTCATTAACAGAGTTACTCCGATACGTGACTGCAACTGCTAATTAGTTTAGTCAGTGGAGGGGATCATGTGAATCTTGCTTTTTCTCGTAAATGTTTTATTCGGATTGTATCGATTTTTTTTTTACTGCCTCGTTGGCTTTGTGGTCGCAAGCGCTACTGCCGAGCATGAGGTCCTGGGTTCGATTCCCGCACCCTAATTGCGTAACACACTATCAATCGGAATCTGAATCATTTTGAAGCAAATTGCTAATCCATAGCTTCATAAGTTCGAAAAATTTGTCTGCTCAACACGTAAATAACGCAATGAATGTTGTGGAACTGTCAAAATGAAACCGATTCCGATTGATAATGTGTTACTTACGCAATTGCCCCGCAGATTTGAGTGTTATTGGGTTTTTCCATCTGGAATTTCTCAGTAGGTAGCAGTTTAGTGTCTAGATTTGTGCCTGGTTGATGTCAATAGGCTCGCCCACTATTACATGGGGCTTAAACATAAACTGGCGAAATGTGGGTGTACTATAGGTACACCTCTGCCTATCCCGGGGATTACAGGCGTGATGTTTATGTTAACGAGATTTTCTTCTCGCGAAAGGTCAAATGTTAGTATCGGAATGAGCGTATTGTTCGTACATACACATGTGCAGTGTAGTGTACCGTCCAGCTAGGGTAGGGTGTGTTAAAAATAGAGTGGACCGGACATTGAACCGGTGGCCCCGGACATCGCAGTAATGAAAGTGTCCCATCGTGTACGGCGCGAGTTTTCGCGAGTGAACCAATTTCCCGCAGTTCGAAATAATTCACGTTCTGCTATCCCAGCTATTTACCAATACTGAATGGGATTCGAATGTTCGTGTTACGGGTCGCTTGGTTTGTTTTTATAAAGGTGCTATTCGATATTTATAATTCGGATAAAGTTACGGAGTCTAGACTAGACACATGATCATCTGCCTAGCCTTTTCCCAACTAGGTTGGGGTTGGCTTTCAGTCTAACCGGATGCAGCTGAATGCCAGTATTTTTCATGAAGCGACTGCCTATCTGACCTTCACAACCCAGTTACGGGGTAATATCTACGATACCCATAGGTAAGACTGGTTGTCAGTAAGACTTTCGGGCTTCTGTTCTGACCATGTTCTGACGAACCGTAACGACTGACAAAGAGCCACGAATGACAGCCGGGACCAAAGGCCTAACGTGTTTTACGAGCCACGAAGTGGTCTTGGTATGTAAAGATGACCACCCATCCACGGACCAACCGCGGTAAGCGTTACTTAACCTGATCGATCGACCCGTGCGGTTGTTATTACTTAGACACAAGCCCCTAGTCTAGACTAGACAAAATTTAATTTAATTTTATCTGAGTTGAAGGCGTCTATTTCTTGCCCAATAATTTATAACAGAGCAGACAAATTATGTTTTCAATTTGATACAATATGATGATATTTCTACTCATTTTAGTAAACTGGATCAGTGAGTACACTCACGCACTTTATTTTAATAAACTACATACATCAAAAATGTCAACATCAACCGCAAACTAGTGCACTTTGCGTTCCTACCCTATTCATAGCACAATAATTTAAAACTATTAGTTTGAAGTAGCGGAGGAAGTTCCCAGAAGACCGTTATTACAGGCATATCGTAGGTACAGGTACTAGGGGATAATAAACGGCTGCTGGTATTAGCAAACCGGTGTGTATCATTAGTCGCGCGCTGTCGGCACGTGCCGTCACGCGGCATGCGGCCGCGCGTCGTACGGCCAGTACGGCTCAGTGTGCGCACCTTCCGATTCGATATATCGGTTGAAAATACTCTTTACCTATACAAAATACCTGGGGCCTACAATACCACTTTGACAGAATCATAAAAGGATAACATTATGAAAAAAAAAAAACATAATGGCAAATCCCATTGGTGAAGGATTTTTCAGTTTTTTTTTCTGTGCTAAAATTATTAAATTGTATTTTATTGTATTTAATTTAATTTTCATTGTATTAGTTTGTTTTATAATTGGTCCGTGTTGGCTTTTGATTAAATAAATAATAATAAAATACCATTCAATCCAATCCAAATCCAATCCCAATCTCTTTGATAATACCTTGGTAGTGCAGCGAAAAAAAGAAAACCACGGACTGTCTTCGCCATAATGTTATACTTTTATGACTCTGCCAAAGTGGGTTCAGATGGAGATTCATAGACGACTCCGCCTTGGAGTGCAAATGCGGTGTTCCACAAACGATGGGGCACTTAATATCGTGTCCTGCGTGTCCTATCGTCTACACATTACAGGAACAGGTGGACGCTAGTGATGGCTCTAAACACGTAGCCGAATTCTGGACCGAGTTCATTTAGATTGCCATCGACACGCAAGGAAGAAGAAGAATAATATATACTATGAAAGTGAGAACGTATTGGTCTTCGTCATGGTGACGGACGAGGTCGGCTTTACTCGTTTTCCTTTTTGATTTCTGATTTTTAACTACTTTTCGGCAACTTTCCACTTTAGAGGTCTTTCTTGGCTTAGAAGGCCCACCTACGTTCCCTAAATTAAAATTGCAAAGACCTCTTAAAGTTAGGAGCACAATCGTGGTTGAAAGTTTTTCTTCCGGATTACTTCAGACACCCATGATACCTTAACTACCCGCCAATAGAAATATCTGCAGCGTGTACACTACATTACTCCGTAAGTGTCAATTCACACTGTACTGCTGATATTGCTCTCTCGATACGTTCTTGCTCCGATACAATTGTAACTGAAATATTGAATTGCATTGGCACCTATCGCTACGCTATCGATAGTGTGGATCGGAATGTTTCTCTTCTATTGTCTCTTGAGGACATATCAATGGCGACGTAATAGTGTGCCTGAAGCCCTATCGTGTGTGCTCATCGCCACAAAGTTTGTCAGCACTAAGTGGTGGCAAATGGAAAGCTTTCGTTTGCTCTGCTGCATACTGGCGTAATTTTCCCCTTATTACGTTATATTACCTAGACAGTGTTAGTAGTTTCGCTCCCGCAGTTATAATATTTTAGGGTTTATTTTAGCATGCATTTAATCTAGCTATCCTATGTGGTAAATTGAGGGAAAGAAGTTTTTGGCGTAGTTACAAAAAAATGTATGATGTTGTAGAAAAATTTGTCTTACTAAATGTTCGAGTACCCTTTGGATTTAATGTTACACCCACACCAATATAATTAATTAGTCTTTGTCGGACTTTTCCGACCAGTTACGATAAATGGTTCAGACGGTAAGGTGTCGGTGTATTAATACTCACTGTACTCATTACTCAGCTACATAGGTTTTTACGATAGCTCATCTCGAACTAATGTGCTCTTTGTTACATCGGCACACACACAATGTGTAACTCTTCTGTAAATATTTTCTACGGGAACCTTTTTGTTTGATGTGACGTGCGTGGGCCTGCCCATTGTCCGGAATCGCTGTTTTGTGCCCTTTCACATAATGGCGTGTGCTTCAGTCGTAACTGACGTTTCATGCCTAAATTTTTCCATTACCACACTGTTTATTTGTTATACCTGCCTGTCGCAATACCTGAGAAGATACGGTGACGATGATGTAGTGCTTACATAACAAAGGTATCAAACGAAATGAACTCAGCGCCTGTCCTTATCTGAAAAGTAAGCTCTTCGTCCGCGCTCGTTATTACAAAGCTCTCTACGACACGAAGGGTATCCGACGACATCTCTTGTAAATCAATATAATAAGATCTGCATCCACGATACCCTTGGCGTGCTCTCACAATGTTACGCTGTACTGGAAAACATTACTTTTTGTGGCTTGTATAAGTTGTAAAGTTCGTTCGCCCCGCTGAAAGTGAGTCAGGTTGGTTCAATTTTAGTTACATTTAGGAATATAGAAACAAAGTTATACCAGCACATTCAAGTTTCTCTATGACTAAAGCGATGCAGCTCCCTCGTGGCTCCGCGATATGATTGTATTTAGAGCCCGTCTTTGGTTTGGATCTACTTGTCAATTACGTGTCGGTTAGCGAATAAATAAGATTTCCCTTCTCGATCTTTCATTTAGGGAATGTGTACTGACTTACTCCCTCTCCTAACTCCGTTTATTTTCACAAAATTGTGTGGTGCGGTCCTCTCGACTCGCTCGTAGCCTTTGGCAACAATCTCGGCCATTTTCTCGTTTATTCTCAATAAGGCTTTAATTTCAGGGACGGTTTGAACGGAGATTCCTTGAAGATTTATTCAGCCGGTATTATAAGTTCGATGTATTATTAAATTATTTTTTACTTAACAAATTATACAGACTGCAGACTCGGCAGCTTTACGTAGGTGTTATCTAAACCAAATAAAGGATTAGTAGACTCTATGAGCAGTGAACACAGTGAGCTAAGCTTTATTGCTTTAATGCAATGTGAATCTCCCGGACTTCGAATAGCACCTGAAATGACACAGTGCCGCCCATTTTCGACTTTGAAGTGAAAGCTTTTAATTCCGGACCAATGATTGCTTATTTTATTCATTATATTACATTTATTTGGGATAACAGCATGAAAGAGGCTCTTGAGGTAATGTTCAGCAGTAGCTCTACTGGTTCAATATCAGGGAAGCTCACACGGTAATGTGGAGCTATTCAGATTAGGCAACATAATCAAATTAAGTATATTAATTCCGCACCAGCATATTAATGTTTATATTCAGCCCCTACATTCAGCGGTTGCCGACTGCTAAATATAGGCCTCCCTCGTCGATTGCTTGATATTGTTAGTCTAATGGCCACCCAGTGCTCTTGCTTTAATGAAATACTTTCTAGAAAGAATCGTGAATTCAGGCTGATGTGGATATTCTTAATAACGTTGTTTGAAACGATAAATAAGTCTAGACGTAGACTTCAATGAGTCAACATCAACATTCTAAAGAATTAATTCATAAGGTGACCGACCCTATAAGAGTAACTTTTGTGGTTAAATAAACCCAGCAGATAATGAATTTTGTTTGTCTTTATAAGCCCAAGGTCAAAATCGATTCTTATAATCGTAGTTTATCGTCCACTTGAGAAGTTCGGAGCGATTCGTAAATATTTATGACCAATTACGAAGATCGATTACTGATTTTATTGTTTATGTAAGTAAGTAGATATTAGAATTAGAGCCGACAAAACACTCAGCCGTTATTTATTTACAATATAAATTAGAGGACTTTTAGTACAAAAGTAACTAAGTACTAATAGTTATAATCGATTAGAAAAAAGCGCACGAATTTTTGTGGAAAGTGTAGCACGAAAATAATAATCGTCAGTTTTGAAAGCTATGGAGGCTCGTAACTCGTAACGTGGGTTAATGAAGCCCTACAAAGCAGTTTTAATTGCCCTTATAGCTAGCCCGTATTCCACAGTGGCGCCCTCAAATGACCCAACAAATTGACCGCCTCACGCAATGCTTAACTTACTTATATTATAGGCATTTCCAATAATGACTGTATAAATTAGGAATTATTTATTCGTAAATCAATAGAAAAGTTACACAAATATTGTTTTATGGCTGATTTGTTTCATGACACGAAACATACTATTTTATGGTTATATTAATAATAATAACCCCACCGCCGTATCTCTACGTTGACATCGTGGTGGGGCTTGCGCGCTCCGAACTCTAGGCCTGTGCCGGAAGAGTTTACTTTGCCGGAACAGGTCTAATGTGAGGAGCCAGACCAAGAGGGATACAGAAACCCGCAGGGCAGCATGTGGCGAGCTGTTGGGCAGTAGCGACCCCACGGACCCTATCTCCCGGGAGAAGTCTTGTTCCTCACCTCTGGCTTGCCTTTATTGGCCGGCTGGAGTGAACAATGACGAGGAACAAAGCTCCCACCTCATTCTTGCCTTTATTGGCCGGCTTGAGTGGAGATTCGCAAGAGCAAACGTGCTCGGAGGAAGGAAGTATTCCAGTAAGATGCTGGTAGGTATCTTGACCGTACTTCCGGGATTGTCCTGATAGCCGTGGAATACCTCAGCACCTCAGGACGTGTTGCCCCCGTGTCGCTACGTCACTATGTGCTAGCGGCCGTTTTCGGGGGCCCATTATTGAGTGTGCAAGTCACCCCCTGCTATTTTATCTGTGTATATATAAAGCATTGATCAGGCAGGGGTCATAGTTTTACCATAGTTCCTGGAAACCGGTCCACTTTAGCCACCAAAACCAATAGTCCGACTTTTTATTTTTCCATATCCTGCAATAGTCCTACACCAACCGGGGGTTATACTTGGGTGCACTTGCATAGTGCATACAGGGATAATCGTCGGTTGGTGCCTCATTTCATTGAACATCTCTAACGGGCCTCTGCGAGTTGGCTTCGGCCCCTCGTACGCCTTCCAAAGGACCGGGACCCCAAGGTCCCGAGATATGTTAAAATATAGAAATAAATAATAATAATATTTTTTTTTATTTTTTTTTTATTGTCCATTATAATTTTATTTGCTACCGATTCGTATTTCTCCTATTCTAATTTTCAATAGATTACGAGGCTAAATAGTGACATGAGAAAATAAACTAACTTCTACTTTTTTATAAGTTATGTTTTCCTAAAGTTAGACTTAAAATGACAAACAAATGTAAGAAATCCAACTGGATAACTAAAGGTCTAAGAATTAGCAGTAAACGTAAACGCTCATTGCGTTTTAAATATTATAAGAATAAGTCAGAACGGAACAAGATAGTATACAAAAAATACAGTAAATTACTAAGATGTTGTATCACTAGTGCTATTAAAACATCAAATGACAACATACTAACATCTTCAAAAAATAAAAGTAAAGCGGCTTGGACACTTATAAAGCAGGATTCAGAATTTTCGAATAAATTATCTCTGATAACGAATTTAAATATAGATAATACAACGATAGACAATCCACAAAAAATTGCGGACTCTTTTAATAACTACTGGATAGACTTGACAAATCAACAAAATGATAATGTAAAGGATACATGCCAAACTAACATGTGCAATAGTCTGTTCCTTCGGCCGTACGGTTACAATGACATACAAAAAATTATTCTTTCCTTAAACAACACAGCAGCGGTGGGGTATGATGAGATTTCGACAAAAATTCTGAAGGCTTGTTCAAGAGAAATAACTCCTGTGTTGACACACTTAATAAATTTGTCATTTTCGGAAGGCTGCTTCCCAGAGTTGTTAAAGTTTGTGATTGTTAAGCCTCTTCATAAAAAGGGCGATAAGTCGAAAGTGGATAATTACAGACCTATTAGTCTAATACCAATCATTTCTAAAGTTTTTGAAAAAGCTATGCAACACCGCCTCTTAGAATTTATTGGCAAACATGAGATTCTTAAGAAGGAACAATACGGGTTTCAAAAAACGAAATCGACCACTCTTGCGTGCTTCAATCTGGTAAAAAATATAATTGATGAAGTAGACGTAGGAAACCGGGTATCTGTTATCTTTTTTGACATGTCGAAAGCTTTTGACTTCGTTTCCCATAAATTATTGCTTTCGAAGTTGGAACGATATGGTATTCGAGGTCCAGCCCTTAGTTGGCTTGAAACCTATCTAGTGGGTAGAAAGCAATGTGTAGAGATTCTAAGTATGACTGAGAATAAAGAACTGGAGGGAATTAGATCTCTATCAAAATGTAACAACTCGGGCGTACCACAAGGGAGCGTTTTGGGTCCCCCTTTATTTCTATTGTATATTAACGATCTACCTGAACATACACTAAATCCATGCACATTATTTGCGGATGATATTTCGATCATTATGACATCACCAATTAATACTGACATAAATAATTACAGAACTGACATTAATAATACGATTGAATCAACAATTTCTTGGTTAAGCTCTAATAATTTGCATGTAAATATGAATAAAACAAAAATTGTTCAATTTAGAACATATGGTCGTAAGCGAGATAAACTTAATATTAATTATAATGGAGAACCTCTATTAGAGGCAGACGAAACTACTTTTCTGGGAGTAGCATTGGACGGTTACTTCTCTTGGAAACCACATGTAGAAAAAGTGTGTAACAAGTTAAACAAATACGTTTATGTCCTCTACACTCTGCGAAAGACCTCGTCGCAGAGTACGATGTTGACTGCGTATCACGGCTGCATTGCTTCAACTTTACAATACGGCCTTATACTATGGGGTAACTCAACAGACGCGGACAAGGCTTTTATTGTACAAAAAAAATGCATTCGAGCCATTTGTGGCATTCCACCATGGGAATCCTGTAAACCTCTGTTTCTTAAGTTAAAACTCCTCACATTACCCAGTATGTATATTTTAGAATGTGCTAAATTTGTCCGACAGCATTTTGACTTATTTAAAAAGGCTCAAGACCGTTGCCCTCGAAGAGTAAGAGATCCAGATAGAATAGTTCTGCCTAGGGCACCAAAGACTTCTCTGTATAAAAAGAACTGCTACAATATGAGTGGACTTATCTACAATAAAATATCGAAAAACTTTAAAGATTTACCAAATAATTTATTTTTTGTAAAGTAAAAATTATGGCTACTGGAAAAACGATTTTATTCTATAAATGAATTTATAATTAATAATGATAAATAATGTGTTTTCAATCTTAATGAATATTGACTGTATTGTAAAAGTAATAATTGTTAGAAATTAGTATTTAAGGCATGCCATTGGACATAAACTGATAAATATTGTAAAATTTTGCATGTCAAATGTCTGACTATGTATTAGGAAACTTACTTAAAATTTAAGACCAACGCTGTACCAATACCTAGTGCAAATAAATGATTATGATTATGATTAACAACACTAAAGGTATTTTCTCGAATTTATTCAAACCAGACGTTATATCTCAAATAGGTAGGTACCTACGTTTGTTTTAAAAGATGCATAATTCCCAGCTGTTGTCGACTAAATACTGTCCGTGTCCTATACACGCAAGTCTAGAATTACACACCCATCGCAATTACCTAGTCTTTCCGATCATTCACTTGCACGCTTGCAATAGGCTAAACATTAATTAGCAGCACTATCGATGACGACGGTGCCAATTTCAGCGAGGATTCCGTTCTATCGCTCCAGCATGGCATGTGCCACATTCATAATTGTGGATGGAACGACCACTCGGTCGTACAATGTTTTAGTTCAGTGACCGTGCAATGTGCAATTTAACAGCGGTTGCGGCACACACCATAATTTTTAACCTATTAGCACAATTGCAGTGTCGTAGCATCGGTTATAAATATCTACACTACATCTGCGAAAATGTGTCTGTTTACCGACATTCATATTCAATATCTATTTTGTCATCATAACTCGCAGAACCTTTCACACCTTGCATTTTATCAGCCCGGAAAGTTATAGGTAGAGTAAGGGTTCCCTTTACCAGGATATTACAAAAGACAGCCGGTTATGAGGCCCGGCTGCTGGCACACACAATAAAAGGCGAATATCCTTGAATATTCATCACCCAGGAAGGACGTTGAATGCAATATGCTGTCTTGCTTCTCTTTGACATATGAATTTTCGAGAACATAGGACGATCGAAAGGTAGGGAGAATTTTAAACAGCGCCCCGGCATTATTTTGGCTGTGTTAATAATGAATGAACACTCTAGGGTCGACAAATTGACGGTGGCACATTACATTCCCGTGAAACTCAACAAAACCGTGTCACCTCTATATTAGTTTAATGAGATGTGTAGAGTAATTATGACATATGGCACAACTATGCGTGTTGGCCGGACATAGTTATAAATAATTTTATCGCTTTCAAAGTGTGGAAAACCGACAAATCCATGAGATTTTAGAACGATAAGATCATTTAACATTTCAAATGCGTTAATGATACGATGATTGCTTAGAAATTGTTCATCAGCAAGTTTTTATATTACCTTAGTTAAAAGCATATCTGTCCTAGAAATTACGCAGGTAGCGAACCACCCGTAGCGTAGCCAAGTTGACACGAAGACGCTAATTTGAATTATGCTAACGTAACGACTTATTAGGCTAATGTACTGAAAATGTTTATACAGTCCTTTTGAAAACAAGAAAATATCCAACGGAACGTTACTTTAACTGATTACTAATGCTTTCAATTTTTCTTCTTTCAGGTAAACATCGAATTGGTTTCTTCTATTGGTAATGAATGGGAACTATGACAGGTAGAGAAATCGCCATTTCCACATCGAAATTTTATCAAACTGATTTCAAATGCATTGCTTTTCTAACATGAAACAATGTGACATGTTATAGGTTACAATACATACCTGCATACAAATATGCAGGAATTTAATATTTAAAACTTTCATGTGAATTGTATAAAAATACACGACAAAGTATAACGACATGCGACGTTGAACTAGTTTCTGAAAATGCACTGAAAAAAAAAATCGGTAATACCAATCGATTTTTCGGTAATATTCACCGCTTTGGTCAGTAAAAATAGAGCCTATTGTCCAAAGAAGTATAACTAACTGAAAAAAAACAGTTGAGTTATAACAGTAGATTTTACTGTGCATCTGCAACTGTTTTTTGGTCGGCTATTCTTATTGTTTGTAAGACAGTAAATGATAAGACAGTAAGAAAAAACAGTAAAGGAAAATCAGAACAGACAGTAAAGAAAAACAGTAAAGAGTGTCTTCTTTACTGTTTTTTTTTTACTGTTTCTAACAGTAGGTTTAACTGAATCATGATAGTACCTATAATCGTCATGCAAACAGTTGATTTTACTGTGTTCACACAGTACATACTACGTAGGACAACATGAATGAGTACTGTGGGATCAACGTAGTAGTAACCATGGAAGGCCAGTTATAAGTACTGTAAGCAACAGTAGCGGGTAATTTGTGCAGGACGTTAGCAGTTACTGTGCGATCCAGTAGAACGAACTGTAAGCGATCAGTTCTGTTCATTGTAAGTATGCATTAGTAGTGACTGTTTCCTCACAGTAACAGGCATGTAAATTCACAGTAAGGTATACTTTGGTTGCTCATTAAAATATACCTTGCTGTCCAGTTGGCAGTACCTTAGATATCAGTTATAATAATTGATAGTACACATTAATAACAACCGTTCCCTCTGTTATTTGTACAGTTGAGATACGTTACTAGTTACTGTGCGAAAACAGTAACTAATACTGACTGTCAGGTATCAGATACTGTGAGAATACTTTAAACGATACTGTGAGGTTTGCTAGTAGGAAATGTGGGCACATTAAGGTATACCGTGATTATCAGTTATAACAACTGTGTCTCCATTAAAAGTAACTGTGCCTTACAGGTTTAGGTACATATTTCCACAGTAACATGCAATGACCGCGCATTACCTAGTACTGTGAGACTCAGTTACCATAACGTATTGTCACAGGAACGGGTACTATAGAAGCTAAGTTGTAAGTACTGTAAGCGAACTTTATCCGGAACTGTTCATTCGCAGTGACAGGTACCTGTTACATCACAGTAATTACTGGGTACTCAACCCAGTAATTACTACTGTATATCGTAATGTTCAAACATTAAGCTAGACAGTAGTAATTACTGGGTTGAGTACCCAGTAATTACTGTGATGTAACAGGTACCTGTCACTGCGAATGAACAGTTCCGGATAAAGTTCGCTTACAGTACTCATTCGCAGTGACAGATACTATTCATGACAGTAATTACTGGGTTGGGTACCCAGTAATTACTGTAAGTACCTGTAATTGCGAATGAACAGTTCCCAATGTCGTAATATTTAATATTACGATACAAAGTAGTAATTACTACTGTATATCGATATTATTAAACAATATCCAATGTATAGCATTATTTCAGTAGCAGTGTGGAATTTCAGTAAAAATGCAAAAACTCGTAAGAATTATATTTATTTTTTAAGATTATTATATTAGATTACAATTACCTATATTAAAAAATATGTAGGTAGGTACTATAAAAAAAAGTATCAAAGCAAAAGAAAGAAGAATGAAGAGAGGTGTGGTGGTGGTGAGGAGGAACACACCACACCTAAAAACCAAAATACTGTTTTTCTCTCTTAATTTGACAGATAATATTATGATATGCTACATGATAATAATATTCATAATTTCAATATTTACCAACTAAATATGTAAGTATGCTTAAAATACATTAGTGCCTTTTGACAAAAAAGTATGAGTATCACATTTTAACTTACTTCCTACTTAAAATGTATTTAATATTTAAACTTAAATTATACATATATCCACAGCCTTGATAATGTTTGGCATTTCATAAACAATATTGTCGACAATCACATACCTGGCTGAATTTTTTTTCAGAGGGCCTGCAACTATTATGTATGGCTGAATTGTTAATCCTAGATGTAAGTACTTTTCCTGGCGTGCTTGCTGCTGTTCTTGAAGTTCTTGATGAAGTTCTCGCGCAGTTCTACCGCTGACCTTTTCTTTTTCTTTATGTAAATAGGTCCGAGCAGTTGCGGAATTAGCAGAAGAACCGCAAGATTGCTCGTCTCAGAATCTGGGTCTGAAAAATAAAAGAAATCATTTAGTACCTAAAGTAATTAAAAAATATGTTCGAAAAATAGTTTTAAGTATTATTTTGTACTTGATTGACTCTAACTGTGATACGAAAATAGCTGGAGTAATAAAATGTATTTATGGTTACAAATACGAGTAGGCACTTCCAATTTAACAAATCGAAAAAACCCCGCTGAATAGAAAATGAAAGTGACATGATGTATAACCTAAAAGATAAAGGTGTAGTTTTCATATTTGTAATATACAGGTTGTTAGGTTAAACGAGGGACACACTTTGAGGGGAGTTAGTACTCATGAAAATGAGCAACTTTTACTATGAGGCCGAACCTGAAATCGTAAAAAAAAATCAGCTGTTCAGTACATTTTGACGAGCTATGCAAACATAAATGTAGGAAACGGCTGATTTTTTTTTCGCGATTTCAGGGTTGTTCCCATATTAAAAGTTGTTCATTTTCATGAGTACTAACTCCCCTCAAAGTATGTCCCTCGTTTGACCAAACGCTCTGTATATTTAATTTTTTTAAATAAATTTTAGACTATTTTAAAACAAATTACATTATACCCGACTGCATTTTAAAATATGTAGTAACTGAAAAGTTATTGACAGCTTGTTTATTAACAAGCTGTCAATTCTACAATAGAAAATATTAATGTAAAATGTTTGTGTGTGCATGTATATTTGTAACTTATTGTTATAATATAATATGTAACGAATTTTGATAGAATTTGATATGGACACAATTTAGACCTGTTGGATTGACACAGGCTACTTTTATTCCTAGTAAGCTCGATTAACACCGCGGGGCGCAGGTAGTCTAGGAATAAAATAAAAATTACACAAAAACAACTCACCACGAGAGAGTTGTTTCAACTCTGCCAGGTATGTGTTCTTTCTTGAGATCTTGTCAAATGCCGCAAGCAACTTTACTTTGAGCAGAGGGAATTTGTCATCGAATGCGGTTTCGTTTCCTGAGTACCAAGCATGAAAGTCGGCAATTAGCTGAAACCAAAATACTGTGATAATAGGAACCTATGTTAATATTGTAAGTACTAAGTTTTTCAAATTACCTATACTAATGTATAATTTTATGTAGTTCATGGCTCTCGGGGATCTTGATTAACTTAATCTTAATTTGTTCGGCCGATTTGGTTTAATGAGTCACCTCATTAACATAAAAACATAAGCAGACACAAACTTTTGCTTTTATAATATTAATTAATATGATAATAATACATACCAAGGTATAGCCCCGAAAACGTCGAATGCAGGGAAATTCCTGGATGTATGATTCTCTTTCATTTGATAAAATGCGTTTTAGTCGTTCCTTGTTAGTTTTGTCCCATTTTTCTGCACATGAACTGTAATCATGAACATTGCTTTTTAGCCATTCTATCATTTCCTGTATCTCCTGGCTAGTGTCGTCGTCACTGTCAGCAGCAATCAAGTCATCAAAATGAGTTGTGGACCTCTCGCTAGATGGTTTCAGTGTTAATATTTTTTCAAGTGAACGACGTGCCCGTGGTTCAAAGACTTTGTGGCGGTGATATTTTGCCTTTAGATTGGTAATGGCATCAAAAAGTCCACCGTGAGTCCGTCCCAATGACCCATTGGGTTTCATATAATAAATGCTGATATTCTCTTTTGGAAACACTTTCTCTGTAAGTAAAACAAGTACATAATTAAAAAATGTGGGAAAGTAGGAGTCACTACATAATATATTATACTTATTGTCTATATATAATATGGTTTCACAAACTGATTTACTGATTTGGCGTATCAAATGAACCTACGTACTGTGCTTGTAATTAATAAGTAATTTAAACTTACTTATTTCTTCTATCCAAGTAATATAATATGTTTCGGCTGTTACGGGGGCCTTCGGATTTGCCCGAAGTGTGTGTGTAGCTATTTCTCGAACTAGTATACCTTACAGTTTTGTTCTTCCAATGGTTGTTGCCTTTCTTTTAGAAGCTGCAGGCCATCAGGAGTCTTTTCAAGCAGCGTTGTGAGACTCTGAAAACAGGGAAGATTGTTAATAGACCGCCTCATTTGCCTAGTGTTTAGTTTAGTGTATTTATTGATAACGCAGCTACTATTAAATAAAATTATTAAAATTATATCCCAGTTGGGAGTTATGAGTTTGAAAGGCGTTTGACCTAAAGCTCCGCCCAAACACGAAAAATATTAGGTTGGTACAGGGCCACTATGAATAGTGTTAATTGATAGATAACTTACATCAAGACATAGGGGACATGGATTTGCATGACAACGAGGTGCTTGGTGATGATTATGCCGAACTGATTGGTGAATTTGTAAGTCCACCAACATTCTCTCCGTACACTTACACAAGGTTCTCAAGATTGTCATAAATCTGTAAAAAAAACATTTATGTTCACAAAAAATAGATGCCAAGGCGTGACTATATTTTTATACATAAATTATTGTGTGCTTACTTTTCTACACCACTCAGTTACATAGGAATTTAGCTTGGAAGCATTCCACTTCAGAAGCGCTCTTTTAAATTTGGCTTGTGGGCCAATAGCTGGTATTAGCTCCCGGATTTGCTCATCATCGAGCAAAGAAAGTCCTCTAAGTCAACTTCATGTTCTGAAATAACAAAGTATTATAATTAAATTAATTACAGTCTTGCATACAGATACAGACAGCAGCACAGACAGCATTCTTAACACAGATTTTCATTAGCAAAATTTATTAGTATACTTTATTTTACGTTACGCACTCGACAGTCTACCTACTGTGCAGTCAGTAGCTCGCAACACATGTAAACAGTTTATGCCAGTCAAGCTACTGACCTGCACGAATAGGTAGCTATACCTAGGTAGGTAAACGATGCAAGCAGTTCTAACACGACTGCGTAGCGTACTTAAATGTAAGTACCTAGGTAAAGTATAAACCATAAAGCCATAGGTACATAACATACATAGCAAACATATTCATGTAATACCGTGTCCACGGGACACACACATCCTATCAATCAAGTAGATTCTACTTCAAACAAAAAGCGTAGGTACCTAGGTACTAGGGTTAATTAAATTATTTGACTAATCCTGCCCCGACACGGCGTAACGTGAATCTTCACAAGGTGAAAAATAACAGAGCATTCCATAGTGTGGAGGTTATTATTATTACCATTAAACTCTCTTAGACGTGAATGGACTCCAACAAGTCATCACTGAAACATAAAATCTTATTCAATTTGGCCCTAAAATTGGTAGGAACGTACTTTCAAAGTAGGTAGGTACATAAAACTTAGTTACTTACCAATAAATTTGTCGAGATATTTCTCAAAGCCCCACTCCTTTAATAAACGTTCCATATCGTTCATGGAGCACGCACAGACTTGGTAAACTGCGTTGTCACTATTTGTTTGTTTAATATTTTTGTGATTTTTACACGATCATGCGAATCACGGCTACGCTACGCCACACAAGTCACACAACGGAAGCGAACTGATCAACTGACTGTTGGTTTGATGGCGCGGCAGTCGCCGACGCGCGCGCATCCCATGACCTTCGCATGTCGCACTAGGGATGTGTATTTTCTAAACATTATCGATTCTATAATTATAAGAGCAAGGTAAAAATTTGGCGTGTTTTAAAACAACTACATGAATGATATGATTTTATTTCTGTAAGTAGGTTTGTACAGACGCCAGCACATCAAGCTACTACAATCTGTCAGATTTATTTAATAGATTTTCGACTTTATTGCTAAATCATTAGGTTCAAGGTTGATTGGGAAAATCTGACAGTTTCGGGTAGGTTGACCTGCTGGCGTCTGTACAAACACTTTTACACGTCAATCATATTTTTTTTTAAAACTAGATGAGGTCGGCGTTTCCTAACTGACTATTCTGAGAAGAAAGGCCGAAACAAACTCAGAAGTCACAGTCTCTTTTAAAGTCCAGACAAAATCTTGGTCAGATCGTGTAACTTACATAAAAACCGAATTCAAATTTCTATTGCACGATATCTAGTTAAAATTCGCGTCTAATTTAGTTTGATCACACATGGTACCTCTTGCTTACGCATGTTGCCACGGAAACCATTAGTTACCACCAGTGATTGTGAAAATTATCATGATTGTGTAGATGATATTTGAGATACGTATTACGGCACACGTATAAATTCCTCAAAATCAACTTTTAGACAACAACAGAAGAATCATCAAAATCTATTGAGAATTGGCGAAGATTTATTATCTATTCATTATTTATAGGTACAATATTGATAGAATTTTCATAATTGGTCTTTAATTGACGGAGAAACCGACGAACATCTATAAAAAATACATACAGCCGAACATAGAACCTCTTTCTTTTTTAAAGTTGGTTAATTAAATAGGACTTAGTACTATGGACTATTAAATAGATATAACCGTTGTTATTTCAATCACACTAATATGATAAAGCTGTAATCGACATCAAAACTCGTGATGAGGTGAGGTGAGTACCTACATCACTAAATCACGATGCAACGTGCGTCCACGCCCCGCGCCCCGCTCCCTTTCCAATCACGTAGACAGTTATTTTAAATGTTTTGCTATGAATATGATTTAATGCTAATGTTTTAAACATTTAAGGCGAAAGGCCATAAAAATACTTTTCTTTTGTTTAGGTACTTTAATTAGGCAGAGATGCGAAATTGCTCTTGTTACATAGGTAGGTATAAGAAAGAGTAGGGTCTGATATCTAAGTAAGTATATAGCCTTTAGAGGTACCTACCTAAAATGCCAAATATGTACTAACCTAGCAGAATCTGATAAATCTAGAGATGCATCGGGTAGGCAGGTAAGTAATATCAGTGCTCCGCCGTCACTCGCGCTCACTTTTAAGTTAGGTACCAGGTAATACCTATTACATAGGTACCTACTTACATATAGTTAGGTAGGTACATAGTTACGTACAGTTTTCTTACCCCCAATTTGCAAGCTGACAACAGCTACCTACCTAGTGGATTTTTATGCTGCAGTAGGTAGGTACTTAAAAATATAAAAACTATTTACAGCGTATTAGTAACCTAGGTACATGTACCTACCTATGGTAGGTACTCACCTAATGAAAAGGTATATCTGGGGTCTGGGGGCACGGGAGTGCCCCGCCAAGACGAGCCAAGCGAAGCGCAAGGGCACTACCTACCTTTTCTCGAAGCACTTCGTCGTATTTTTGAACATTCATAACTTGGGTTTGGATTATACCAGATAAACAAAATTTTCAGGATATGATGTCAGTGGTTGACTTATTAAACCTATAAAGTTTCAGTTGCATAGTTCTTATACTTTAGATTTTATTGATATCTAAAATACCCCGATTTCGTCACTGACTCACTGATTCACTGACTCACTGACTCACTGATGATCATCAATATTCTAAGGGTCTTCCTGAAGTCCTAGAAAGCTGAAATTTGGTATGTAAGCTAGTAACCTACCATCACATGGCCGTAAGGTGAAAAATTTATTCACTGTTCATTACTTTTCTGTTATACAATAGTTCTTGTAGTAACGAAACGGCCAAGCCTCATATTTTGACTAAGGTGTAGAGTTTGTGAAGTTAAGGCGTGTAGAGTCAGAAGCTTGGCTCTACATGAGATCTTATAACTTTTTGACAGTGCGAGCCTTAAGTGGTCTCGTCTTGGCAACATTTTACATGAAAATGTTTTTGGTGGGATTTCTAATACATAAACAAGAAGTAAGAATATTTTCTTTAATATAATAGGTATGGTTATATTAGGTATTGGTTTTGTAACAATATTTTGATTTAAAAGAGTGTCCATTGAGTTTCTCCTTCTCCATAGAGATCTACGCTAGGGAATGGGCAACCAGGGCAACTACAGTACTTTCTCAAGTTATTATGCCTTGTGTTGTGACTGTGACTGTAGCTTTGTTTTATTGTATTTTTTAACATTCAAAAGTGCCGTAGGTAATGGTCAAATGGAACTAAATACTTTTGAGTTTGAGTTTGATAGTACCTATTAACTGTTTAGCTCCTTACTGTAAGCTATAAAATCTGTTCAGAAGCAGTAAAAATAACTGCTACGATATCAGTTAAGCCAGAAAACGGCAATACTTAAAAGAAACTGCTTGTTTCAGTAACTGTTAAATGTTCAAACAATTGATATTAACTGTTTAGCTCATTACTGTATGCTACAGGAACTGTTCAGACGCAGTAAAAATAACTGCTACAATATCAGTAAAGCTTCAACCCGGCAATACTTAAAAGAAAGTGCTTGTATCAGTAACAGTTAAATTTTCAAACAGTTGATTTTAACTGTTTAACTCTTTACTGTATGCTACAGGAACTGTTCAGAAGCAGTAAAAATAACTGCTACGATATCAGTAAAGCCTGAACACGGCAATACTTTAAAAAAACTGCTTGTATCAGTAACAGTTAAATGTTCAAACAGTTAATTTTAACTGTTTAGCTCCTTACTGTATGCTACAGAAACTGTTCAGAAGCAGTAAAAATAACTGCTACGATATCAGTAAAGCCTGAACACGGCAATACTTAAAAAAACTGCTTGTATCAGTAGCAGTTAAATGTTCAAACAGTTAATTTTAACTGTTTAGCTCCTTACTGTATGCTACAGAAACTGTTCAGAAGCAGTAAAAATAACTGCTACGATATCAGTAAAGTCTGAACACGGCAATACTTAAAAAAACTGCTTGTATCAGTAACAGTTAAATGTTCAAACAGTTAATTTTAACTGTTTAGCTCCTTACTGTATGCTACAGGAACTGTTCAGAAGCAGTAAAAATAACTGCTACGATATCAGTAAAGCCTGAACACGGCAATACTTAAAAAAACTGCTTGTATCAGTAACAGTTAAATGTTCAAACGGTTAATTTTAACTGTTTAGCTCCTTACTGTATGCTACAGAAACTGTTCAGAAGCAGTAAATATAACTGCTACGATATCAGTAAAGTCTGAACACGGCAATACTTAAAAGAAACTGCTTGTATCAGTAGACGTTCATGTTGAAACAGTTGATATTAACTGTTTAGCTCCTTACTGTATGCTACAGAAACTGTTCAGAAGCAGTAAAAATAACTGCCTACGATATCAGTAAAGCCTGAAAACGGCAATACTTAAAAGAAACTGCTTGTTTTAGTTACCGTTAATGTTTAAACAATTGAAATAACTGTTTAGCTCTTTTACTGTATGCTACAATAACTGTTCCGAAGCAGTAAAAATAACTGCTACGATATCAGTAAAGCTCTGAAAATGGCAATACTTGAAAGGAACTGTTTGTTTCAGTAAACTTTAATGTTCATCCAATTGAAATAACTGTTTAGCTCTTTACTGTTTTTGCCCATTTCAGTGCACGGTCAGTAATCAATTATTTTAACATAAAAATAAGTTTCCTGTACCGTTTTTTTTTTTACTGGACAACAACAGTAAAAAGTCACGTTTTATTTTTTTCAGTGTGTTCAACAGAATTTCAGGAAATATTGAATAATGTGCATTTACCGCTTCACATTTTTGAAACATGATGTTTCGTTGAGCGGTCGGGTGTTCGTATTAATTTACCTCAATGTGAAATTGTGGAAGTATGAAACAATGGGTGTCCATTAAGTCATTACGTGCCTAAATTATCTTAATATCCACCTTATCACCGGTTATAAATCGCCTCATAAAACTTGTTGGAAAACATTATGATACACTTCTACACTTAAAATCTAATTTTCAACAATTGGAGGGTTATTTACTGTGGTTGTTAGCTTGACACATCCCACTGCTGAACAAAGGCCTTTCAACTTCATTTTGTGGTTTCAAGCTAAAGTTGACACAGAGCGACCCTAAATTATGCGAGGTGCCTTGCAAAATAGAAATGATGACGGCTTCCAACTTCCAGGCTATTTTAGGCTAATCTGGGAGATAAAACAAAAGTGATGGGTGGAAAGGAATTTAAAACGTGGCCGTGGGTTTGGTCTAGCTAATATCGTCTAAAAGTCTACCGTAATAAGGTTTAAGTTGCCCATCAAACTGCAAACTACAATTCATCAACTCTTAATCCTTATACATTTATAATTCTAATCGTGGTTTTAAGAAATGTTCTGGCTTTCGTTGAACCTTGGCTAACTCGACAGAGATTTTAAGGTTGATTTTGTCTTCTTGATCTTAGTTTTCATGAAAAGATTTAAGAATTATTGCCATCACAATTTGAAGAGCACACGCCTCTTTTCAGCTTCAGTGCTTCGAAAGCGTTTAACAAAAGCTGTATAAGGCTTTGCGTTTGTATCGTCTACAATGAAAATTTTATTTTCTTGCATACCTAAGTATTTTAAAATTTGGTCCCGAGTTGGAAAGTTTTGGCGAAATGATAATCTTATTTATATTCTGTCAATATAACTCTGTATATGAGTGCCATCTGTTTTTCCTATTTTAACGTCTTTCTATCTTTTAAGTATATTGTTTTTTCGTGCCGATTACTCTTTTTGAGATGGTTATAAGAGTTCTTTTAAATAGAAAATGTTCTCTACATAAATATTCTTTATGACCACATTTACTGCCAAAAGACGACATTGTATAGTGAGCCAATGATAAGATTTGTGACGCCTTAACCATCTAATACTTGTGGCTTGTTTCTCTCAATTGAGTGGGTATCGTACTCTCAATTGTCTCAAGTATTGTCTCGATTTAGTATTGAAGCTTTAAACTCAATAGAGGCGTTGCTCTAAGTGGTATGAATGTGTCTAGCACTCTAGCGCTTTGTTGTCAAACCTTTCGCGAGTTTTAATGCGAAACTATGAACATGTTCCTTTGAACAATTAATAACAGGCTACTATAGAATACAGACGTTTTCATAAACGATTGAATAATATTTATTTGTAAATCTCACGTACAGGCACAATTTGTGTGTATTGTATTTCAATTATAACACACATTACAATATTTAATCCCAATACATAAATCCGGGTTTAAGCTTCGCTGACACGTATTTTGTCGGTAGCGCAAAAACACGTAACTGTTTTAAAATAGAATACACGGAGTGACATATCCATTTTGCATATTATCAATTAGTGTCGATCGGAGTAAACTGTGGTGAAAAAAGTTCATTTCGAGATGCAGGGCGTCGTCGGCGGGCTAACGTGTCACGGTAGACAATGAGTTAATGAAATAGTAATGCACGTTGATCAAGGTTGTCATTACTACGTAGCTCTCACACCTCGTTCAACGTATTAAAGTTTCAGCGGTTCATTGTCTGCTCGTACAGTCGTGCAGCATTGCGCTCATATTGAGCGCTTTACAAGTAATACCCACTTTGCATGCACATTTCTGCTCAGACTGAATAAATTTTGTTTGTAGTGCACACTGATTCGACTGGTTTGATAAAAGTGTACTTAGTATATTAAATCGATCCGCACTTTCGGTATGAACCTTCCATTTCCATTAAAGTCTGTTATACCGTTATGGATTGCCGTATCGTGTAATGTTTAAATTATTGTAAAAATTATTTGCTTGTTTGGTCGCTATGGAAACGTAAAACGTATTGGTTAGTGAGGTCCGCCTCTGATGCTTAATTTACGTTATAGTAGCAGTGGCGGGCTATTGTTATGAAAGAAGTTCGCCGTTGCAAAGTAGTGTAGACTGAGAGTTGAGTTGTAGCCGAGTTGTGCATGGTCACGAGGAAAACACGCTGGCGTAGTGTACGCATGCGCCCTGCGTGGCTGGCGGGCCCGGGGTGGGGGCCCGGGCCGCCTCCCCGGCCGCCACCTGCTCGCCTGCGCCTGCCCTGCCTCACACCTGCACTCCGCCGTGTTAAAACCTGCTATATTTCACGGTTTCCGACGAGTGTCATTTATGCCTCTGTTCTCCCAACAATCAAGAAATGAAAATTGAATGTTCGATATTATTTCAGCCGTGCAATTGAAAGCTTTATTGACTCTGTCTGTCGGTTGTCTTCATGCTATGAATTGTAAAGTTTTCGCAGTTTAAGCAAATTGCTTCCAAGTTGACAAAACTGTCTTTTGAAAAGCGGTTTTTATCTTGGCATGGACTGTTATTATCAGCCACGGAATAGAAAAATGAGTGGAAGTGCCCCTAGACTTCCTTAGTACGGGAACCAGTGTCGCCAAACTCACACAATTGCAAATTAAAATAAACATTTCAATACACAGAAAACGATGATATAATTGGCTACTAAATATAAATGCAACTTTGGCGAATAGTTTATTTATTGTTGTTCAAAATTAAGTCTTATTACAACTACTGAATGTTGTTTTTATTTTACATGTCAAAATCAATGAAGTACATTTTTCCATGTATCAATCAAATTCGAGCAATCCCCAACGAGTTCAGCTACTCAACGCTAGAGGGCGCTGTACTAAATTACTCTATGTAGCACGCTAACATCATTGAAATAGATGTCATATTCGTATGCACCTGTTATCTATTTTTCTACTCAGCTAGGGATGAGGACAAGATATCTATAATTAAATTCAAATATCTCGAAAACGGTGCGTCCTAGGCAAAAAATAACCAAAATTTAACCCCCCCTGTGTCGCCCCCGTGCAAGCAGTATCCCAACATGAATTAAGGAAAAAAAAAATTTTTCGACCGACAAAAAATTTGAAAAAAATTCTCAAACGTTTTTTTTTTCAATACCTATTTCGCGGGTTTTTTACATCAGTCCTCATGGTTTTCGACTAGAGCAACAATTTCTTTCCAGAAAAGATTTTCATCCGAGCCACCATTTTGAAAATATAGAGCGTTTTATATAAAATAAAATTTGGAGGCCCATAATTCGGAAACGGTGCGTCGTAGGACCATGCTTCTTAGAATCTAAATAGTTTCTATGGTCAAGGTTAATTCGAAACTGCAATAAAATTGGGACAGTTTTGAAAAAAAAAATCGAAAAGTTTTTTAAGTCATCGCGCCAGTGCCCCCCCCTGGCTAAACTTCAACCGGACCCAGTTCTTTACTTGAATTAATAACAATAGAAAACGTATCTACTGGTTATTGAGAATGTTCTCCTTGTTTTTGAAGTCGGTTAAAAAGGAAAATGAATTCAATTAGTGTACTCTATTAATAACTTAAGTGATGTCCCGAAACCCCGACATTAGTCCCGAAAAAATATTTCAGTCGTAAGGAAGTCTCAGACTTTCGTCTATGTTCTTCGAAGTTTAGGCAACTAGGCACTACCTATTCCTATCACTGTTTATTAGTATTAGTTCTTTTTGAGGCCTACGTCCAGCTATGAATGAATGATTTTGGTTTATTTGTCAGAATATAAATACTCAAACTCAAACCATATAATTCAATTAATCGAGAAGAACGACAACGAGTACATAATATGTCATGGTAACGTATAACGTTTCACTACATAAAAACACATTTTATTGTTTTATCGATACCGAACTATTTGAATGTGTCCCATCCCTAATCGAGTAGCGTCGAATTTTCTAGAATGTATACGATGATATTCAAGACAGCGAGCAAGTTGATTTAGACTTTGAACAATGGACATAAGGTAGTTTTTAGTTCGCAACAAAGTAATAAATATGGTTTTGTCAATAAAAACAATTATATTGAAATATATCATAGTTTTAGACTTGCCGGTGATACGATACACCTCCGCAAGATACATTTTTTGTCCTGCTATCGTTTTTGCATGTAAAAATTGCACAATATGGCATGTTTGTAATATTTTTCGTTACGTTCGAGACGTCCTATCACAGCAAGTAGCTAATCGCGACTAAGCCGCCTCAGAGCCGGTGTTGCGGAGCTCCGCATAATTGTGACACACGCGCGATAGCTACGTGGCACTTCCACTCGTTTTTTCTATTCCGTGTTATCAGCGATTGGCGAGATGCCAAGTCTCTAAGGGTAGGGGTTGGGTCAACGGAGTTTGATTCCGAGTTTCAGGCACTTAGTGTCAAGTCGTCTTCGATAACTTAGGATTGTAATTCCTGAATACTTAGTTATAGGACATACTATCAAGCAAAGGCCGAAATATCTTTTGTTCCAGTTACTAAATTAACAATAGCCTTGTTTATTCAGTAAAAGTAAACGTAGCGGGTGAACAAACGGAACAAACCACAGTATTGGTCTGTCCGTTCGGAGCGCACGTTTGGAGAGTAAATAAAAAGTGAATAGATTTGAGGTGGCACACATTCAAAACAAATACCACCTAGCTATATATCAATAGTCTCGTATACTACATATGCTTGAGATATTTGGCATTGCTCCAGGGTTTGTGGGGAGCTCCACAAACGTTCCTTAGTTGGTTATTCCCTCCTGTTGTCAAGAGTTACTTAAATTATGTGATAGTGTTTTGTTTATGTTGCGGTATTAACCTTTTGAACACCGGAGCATAAACGCACGCGTGTGCCCTCCACGCCAAGCCACAATTTTAAATATTTAAGGTGTACATTTAAAAACACACAAAGTAATGATTTTATTGTTTATGTCATGATAAAGTGCACCGCATTTTTTATCACATATTTATGTCGCTTGTCGACACACGACTGGCGTACAGGGCACGCGCTTGCTTGTCACGTATATGTGACAATGGCGTTCAAAGGGTTAAAGGAATGGCATTATAATAAATGCCTTTGATTAATCGGCATCCTAATTGCGTAACACACCATCAATCATTTTGAAGGATATTATTGCTAATCCATTGCTTCATAATTCGAAAAATATGTCTACTGCTCAACAACGTAAATGCAAACTGTCAAAATGAAAACCATTGCTACTGATAGTGTGTTACGCAATCCAATTACCCCACTGATCCTGCTTCAAAGGGATTTGTTGATTTTCGTTTCTTAGTTTCTGCGAATAGCCCGGTTGTTTTGCGAGGGTATTGCTCCTACACGCTCTAATAATGTTTGGCATTCGAATTAACGAAACATAGTATACTGCTAGATGTCATCTGTCTTGTGTTTTTGACATAGATAAAAGAAATATGTCGAAAAAAGTAGTCAAATCACATTGTCCCTAGCAGATAGGGATTTTGTTGATGTCAGGTCCTACATTTGAGGGATGACGACTAGCCGACCCATATATAAATGGTGTGGAGTATTCAATTTGTTATTTTCTAAAAGTCTTTTTACGCTAAAATAAATATTATACAGGGTGGTAGGTACATCGACGCGCAAATTGTACCATGAATTCAGTAGGTACCAGTGGCGAAGGTTCCATACAACTCGATTCCTACCGGCTTCCCTTTGAAAAATGGCACAGTCAGTATTCTATAGACAAATAATATCTACCGGCTTACCTCTTACAAAAATTGACCCTTCGCTACTGGTAGGTACATAGGTAATCCTGGTACTCCTGCGTTGAAATATTTAATCGGTGGTTTTTAAAAAAAATCTGCTGTTTCATACAAAATTGCAATACCTACGCGGTCAAAATGTAATGTGTATACAGGGTTATTTGTAAAACATTTACAACCTCTTAAGGGGTCATTGTACTCATCAATAGGAACAACTTTTACTATGGAACCAAACCTGAAATCGGAAAAAAAATCAGCTGTTCCCTACATTTTGACGAGTTATACGAACATAAAGGTAGGGAACAGCATTTTTTTTGATAACCGACGAAAAGCTACGCTACGCTACAGGGATCTAGAATGATGTGCAGAATCCGCGCAAACTGTAACTTGATTACAGAATTACATAAGTACTTAAAAGATATATTATAAATACATTTATGAAATATACGATATGTACCAGATGTAATTATTTTGACGAGTTTGATAGGTATCGTGTTCGTATCCCTAATCTCTCTTAAAATATACAGTCACCTACTCAATATTGAAAGGTCAACGAGTAGGTGGATGATGCTTGATAGAAATAACAAAATGAATAAGTGCCTGCTTTTGTAAAATATTCCTTTATTATCTACTAGCTTCTGACCGCGGCTTCGCGCGCGTGTATGTCGGGAATTATTGCATAGAAACGTGCTAGCGCGACAAAAAGTAGCCATGTCCATCCCCAAGATGTCATCTATCTCCTTGCCCAATTTTATCGAAATCCGTTCAGTGGTTTAGATGTGAAAAGGTAACATATATACAGTGTTACTTTCGCTATGAATACAATCATAATGTAGGTATATACATATAAGGTTGTTATCGTAACGATAAAATCTTAATAAGACAACGCATAAGGTCAATGTATTGTGAATTTGTGATGTTCAGTTGTGTGTGAAACTATACCCTAAATGGGCCGCAGAATAGGATTACAGCTAACTGCGGATTTATACCGAGGCTTTAGCAGAATCCCATCGGGCAAAAAGGATACCACATGGCTACAGTAGCATTAGAGGCAATGTTTGATAATACGCACTGTTTGTATTCTGATGTTGGTAGCTTTTCTTTATGACCCTACTCTTATGTTTTATTAGACAGCTGACAAGTGGCGCCCTCCAGTGGCAGATTTACACGTTTTCCAAGTATAGGCTGTTAAATGTTTGCCGCCCTTACATCTACACTTGTCAGTACCTAGATTATTTTTTCAATCCAACATTTTGGTTGAAATTGCACAAGAAATAGTTTTTCATCAATCATTAATTCATCTCGTCACGCGTAACGTAAGAGAATCGCGTCATTAGCGTTAGATATAACAAATAGCATATTTTATTATATTGAGCAGTGGTGGCTCAGTGAGCAGTGGTGGCCCAGTGGTATCGGCCGCGAATTACAAGTTGTAGGTCGTGGGTTCGAACCTAGACAGGCGCTTTACTTTGTGTAAATAATTTCATCACCACTGCTCTCAAAACGGTGAAGGAAAACATCGTAAGAAAACCGGCATGTCCTAGAAACAAAAATTCGAAGACAGAATTTTATATGACATCTAGCCCGCACTGGGCTCGCTCGCGTGGTTGATTACAGCCCACTCCCTCTCGAAGAGAGGAGGCCTGTGTCCCAGCAGTGGGAACATGTTAGGCTGATTATGTCATCAAAGCGCAATACATAATTGATGACTGTTAGGGCGGGGTAATGCATGCGCAGCGGTGGACTAAGAATGTCGGGATGCCGAGACGGTAAGACCGCACCCTGGCCTGAGTTTATGTGTTTACATCTAACAACATTTGCAGAAATTGAATGATGACAAAAAAAAAAGTGCTATTCACGGACATTTTCATCCATAAGCAAGAATGTGGGATGGGATGCAAGAGCGAGTAATGGCGAGCTCGAAATTTTTGACAGCCTGTCTGTTTTATTTTATTAATTAAGTGTCAGTTAAGTTTCTTTTAAACATTCATACTGTATATAGGAGTTACTTTGTCGACGTATGAAGGTACCATGAGAATGAAGAGAATGTAGGATGCCAGAGAGAGCGAAGCGTGCTCGAAAATTTTAGCACACCAGCTTGTGTAGGTTAGGTTTTCTTTTGACTATTATAAAGAAACAGGAGTTAATTTTCGACTGAGGTATGCAGAAAAGCTTGACAATTAACAGAATGTTAACAAGAGCGAGCTCGAAAATTTTACCACCCTGCATTTAAATTTTGCATATTATGTAAAGGGCCTCCAAGTTCTTCTTACTGAACATATTTTGGCGTTGTTTGGGATTTGATTAAAAAGTACTTCTCAAGATTCAGGAGAATCAGAAGCAGGGGTGATTCTGCCCTGGCCCTGCGGCCCTGGGGCCCTAAGAGGTAGTCGACCAGTGTGTATGCTATAGACACAATAATGTACCTACACTTGGAACATAATCTTTATTGCGCTTACAAACAATAAAAAAATATGTATAAATTGGGTAAAGTGTGAAGACTGTAGTAGGGTTATGGGAAGACTGTGAAATATAATTTCCCCAATTTTGCTCTCTTCTCAAAGGACAGGGAAGAGGAGAAAGTCAACGGAAATTTATGTCATGTATATTTCTTCCTGCTAGACATCAGAAAGCCGAAGGCGTTTTTTTTTTTGTTTTGTTAGCCTATTTTGTGTCCAACTGCTGGGCAAAGGCCTCCCCTTTTTTCTTCCAAACTTCCCTGTCTTGTGCGATCTCTGGCCATGCTGGCCCTGCAAATGATATTAGATCGTCACACCACCTTCGCCTTGGTCTACCTCGACGGCGATGTCCTGCCTCAGGCGTCCAGTGAGTGACGATCTTTGCCCATCTCTCCGGGTGCATTCGTGAGACGTGTCCGGCTCACTGCCTCTTCAGCCTGGCTGTTTTTTCTCCAACATCAGCTACTTGAGTTTAAAAATATCTATCCCTATTTTATTTTGAATAACAAACACTTACAATAGCAATATTATTAGATAAAGTAAAAGGCTCTTCGTAACCATAAAGCGGTAGGTATTATAATAACCTAACGCCCTTATCAACCTACATACGTCATAGTTTTGTGAACTATATATAATTTGGATAAATATTTAACAATGTGCGAAGTGGCGATTCTCAATTTAGTATTTATTGCTTTTTACTGGATGGAGGCATTGATACAATATTTAGTTTTATCTTCCAACTAACTGAATGGTGCAGGTTACTAATGTAATATTTTATTAATTTTTCATGCTCACTAAACAGTTGCGCTCAAATGTAAGTATAACCTATTAAAATAATGTGTGTAGTTTACTTTGTGTGTTTAATATTTTATTCATTTATGTATGTATTTAAATGCGCATTTTGAAATGCATTTTCTCGTTTCTAGATCTCCTATATTTTCTTATATTTACTAGACCAGACGCTCCACTGCACTGTAGAATTTAAACTTGCTGGTGCATACCATAAAATATGTATCAGCTTCCCTACCCCAGTCTACGCCGCTATAAAATCACAACGTAAAACTCGCTCCAAACCGCATGAAACTGTTTCTACAACTTGATAAGCGGATTCTCTGCCGTGTTGTCCGTGTAAACTAGTGAATCGTCCCGCACACAAGAGAAAAAATGTGCACTATCCTTAACTTACACAGCCGCTACGGCATACTGGCCACAGCACCCCCCCCCTGCTACCGTTTATCAAGTGGCTTTTGCGGGAAACTCAACAATACTTTTAACCACGCAACTTTTTTCTCAAAATGAAAACCCTCGTGTTGATTCATCCATTTCATATTATGTATGCTCATGTTTTAACAGGATTAACCAAGATATGCCTACTTTACATGAAAATTTATGATGATTTTCTCGACAGCGAGTTCAAAATTCGACTAGAAACTGACACCCATTTCACATTTGCGTGCTTAATTAATTCCTGCGGTTTAAACACCCCCAAGTACACTTCGGATAGCTTAATAATTTGATAGTTTTGATAAGAGGCCTTCAGACAAGCACTACTTGAATTGCTAATGCGTATTTGGACTTGGAGTCTCTTTGACATTGACATTGTGGTTTTTCAGATACGGACAATCAGCGAGTGATAATTCACGTAAAGGATGTTAATGATGAGCCTCCTTACTTCATCAACCGACCGCTGCCGATGCAGACGGTGGTGCAGCTCAACGCAGCTCCGAACACGCCAGTCTTCACTCTTCAGGCTAGGGACCCTGACACAGACCACAACATCCATTACTTCATCGTCAGAGACAGAACCGGGGGACGATTCGAGGTCGATGAGCGGTCAGGCGTGGTGCGAACGAGAGGAACCGACCCCTTCCAGCTCGATATGGAATACGTGCTGTACGTCAAGGCTGAGGATCAGGTCAGTGTTCACACATTCCCTACACATAGTTAATTAAGGATTGCGAATAATCCATTACTTAATTAAAACATATTGGCGAAACATCGGTGATTATATTAAATCCAATTAATATTCGCAGTCATGCTGTGGACTCATTAAAATTGAAATGGTGTGATGATTTCTTTGTTCATTAATTGGAAATTGCTTCGAATTGCATACAGCTGTAGTCAAATTTATGTCGGTAGGTATGTACTGCCAACAGCTACTTTAACTCTGATTTTTAATTTGCTATACTAAAATGACAGCTGCGTGCGGTTGACCTCTTTTGCCATGTTGTCATTAAAAATGCATTAAAAAAATGCTGTCATTTTAGAATAGAAAATTAAAAAAACTGGCCCTTAAATATTTATTTTATTTTATTTTTAGTATTTGTTGTTATAGCGGCAACAGAAATACATAATTTGTGAAAATTTCAACTGTCTAGCTATCGCGGTTTTTGAGATACAGCCTGGTGACAGACAGACGGACGGACGGACAGACAGCGAAGTCTTAGTAATAGGGTCCCGTTTTTACCCTTTGGATACGGAACCCTAAAAATGAGTTTAGGTCTGTTTCTGATAACTGTACCTACGCAATTAATTAATTTTAAAATGTCCATTACATTTAACTGTTTCAACTCGTCTACATAAATATGGTTCCTAATGTTCTTTACCGTAGTTTTCCACGTATCTCAATCTCAATACCTAATGCAGCGAAGTACAGCAGGTAGACGTTACTGCCGCTTCTTCGCAGAAAGCAACCACGCTTTGACCTAATTAAGTAATTTAATATTTTATGCACATGACATAACATTTTATGAGTCATGCAAACGGGGAATCCTTTGAATTAGGTACTCTACAGTATGTGTATGTGTAACTGGGTTGTGGAGGTCAGATAGCCAGTCGCTCCATGTAAAATACTGGTATTCAGCTGCATCCGGTTAGACTGGAAGCCGACCCGTACATAGTTGGGAAAAGGCTAGGCCAATGATGAGTATGTGAATAGAACCAAGTGGCCTTTCCTCTTTTTCTTTATCGGTAAAATAAATGCGAACAGGGGGGTAATTGCGTAGCACACTATCAGTAGCTATGTCTCTCATTTTGACAGTTCAACAACGTTCATTGCGTTATGTACATTGTTGATCAGACAAATTTTTCAAGCAATGGATTAGCAATATCCTTCAAAATGATTCATATTGATTGATAGTGTGTTACGCAATAAGGGTGCAGTTTTTCACTGATATAAACTTCATTGAACAACAAACGGTTTTATCCGTTTTCAAAATATCTATCTACTTACCTACCTGAAACTATTTTTTATCGTCACTGAAAGATAAGTTGAATATAAAACTGGAAACATTATACTTATCAATCAATAACGTTGATAGGTTCTTGATGGGCGTAGCAACTCTGTTTTCATTATAGGCTTCGTAATACGATGTGGATACTTACAGTCACGAGCATAATACCTTACATTTACGCAAGATTCACAAGCGATTTTCTCCAAAACTATTAAAAGATAATTTATGGTATTACGAACATAGTATTCTTGAAACCATTCTATTATGAACTAGGTATTTTCTCAAAGTTGCATTTATATTTCACGAGAAAAACGCTTTTGCAGAACAGAAAACTTAGGTGAAGTGAGTTTGTTTTTGCTATGAATTGACACTATTGACAGGTCACTCCACGCTCACTTCACCTAAGTTTTCACGCTCACCGTGAAAACTTAGGTGAAGTGAGCGTGGAGTGACCTGTCAATAGTGTCAATTTTTATTGTCACTACCTATTTTTACAGAATGGCACCGCAGTTGTGAAATTAAACAAAAAAAAAAAAAACAGGATACACATTTTTTATAAGTTTTCTCATACGGGTTTCTTATAAAGTTTAAATGAGTTTTTCTGACGAAAGAATGATAACGAATAAAATAAAGACTTAAGAACAGATTTAAAGGTGTAGATTCGAGAAACGCTTTTGAAGGTTGCGTAACTGGAAGGTATTTAATTATGCTCGTGACTGTACATACCTAAGTTATCTGGAATACTGGTACTTGATTACAAGTTATGTCACAGCAGTTCATATCTTGGTCATTTGTATTGGGGATAGAATTGTAATTAAGTATAGTAGGTACCTACATTTTGCTTCCTCTGTCACATCGGACAGGCAGAAATCCCTCGAGGTATCGCTCTAGATTTAGTGTTTCAGTGGATAACAAATATCGTGTAGATTTTATCTTTAGTCCTACTACAATCATTGAGAAGTAATTAACTCACTTAATTGGTCTATGAGTGTGAGTAGGTTTGTCACTTTCCACATATCTCGACTTTTTAGCTTCGCAACGGACATTTAATTGGGATTAGAGACGGAGTAATTCTTATCAGATAAAAGAGAAACAACAACGTTTCACTTTGGTTCTTTAATTCACTTTTGTTAGAGCCACTGTGGACTGTGGAACAACCAAAACTTGTTAATTAAGTACGTCTTGTAGCTAAAATTGTGTTACAAATCGTTCCCTCTCACTTCATTGACACGAAAATGAAAAGACCGGGAATTGTTTCCGAATATACACAAAAATTCGAAGACATAAATAAGACTCTCCCTCTCTCTGAGAGGAGGTCTGTGACCCGGCGGCGTGGGAAACATTATAGGCTGATTATGTATACCTACACTAACCTTTTGTATAAAAAAGAGGATAGGTATCTGTATCCCTGTGTCTTTTATCAGACTACTAATCCATTGCTATTTTCTGCAATTTCCAGAACGGCCGTGTTGATGAGAGAAGGTTTCAGTCTACGCCTGAGGAGCGGCTCAGCATTGTCGGCGGCAAGCGAGCTCCTCAATTCTACCTGCCTAGCTACGAAGCTGAAATAGCTGAGAACCAGAAGAAGGATTCAGAGTAAGATCATAATTATTTTAACTATTCGTTTTATGAATACTGATTTAGCATAGCGTGTTTTCCGCCGACTTCAAGTGTTCTGCTGAATAAACAGGGAGAACCGAGCATTGATGCCATAGCGCTGAAACATGGCGTATCTTTGAATGTGGCCAAACTAAGATACTTGCAGCAATTCAGTAGCGATACAGTCGCAAAAAGACCGCGATACGGTCGCGATGCTGTCGCTGGTCGCATACGTTCGCGATGCAGCATCGATACACTCGCGATTCAGCATCGATACAGTCGCGATGTGGCATCGATCAGTCGTGCGCTGTAGTGACTGGGTACCTGGGTACCTGTGAATGCCTGTGGACGCTAGAGTTGTAAGATGGATTCGGTCATGACAACGCTGGTCGCTTTGTCTTTTTTGCTGCTTTTACGGAAGCAGTCACAGCGTAAGCGTGGGCAACGTAAATATTGGGTGCACCCATATAACCAAATGTAAATGCGACAAACGGCTAAACGCAGCGATACAGACGCGCGTTGAAGAAAAGCAAAAAGTCGCCGAGGGCGACCTATACAATAAAATCTAAATGTGTAATTTAAATACATGTTATCTTAACGAGAAAACGAGAGAATGATAAACTTTTTAGTTCATAGAAACCGTGCAAAATAAAAACGGGAATAAGAGCAGATAGCAGAAATTATTTATTTCATAGAAATTGGTACTTAATGAAAATAGAAAAACAGAAAACACTAGTTTCAAAGAAACTCCTAGGGGTTTTAATAAAGTTTATCAGTTTTTCTGTCGAAAGAAGAATGAGAGAGGAGGAAATAAGAGTATTAGGAACAGATTTATAGGTGTAGATGCCGCCAGTGCCCTATGAGCGAGCGAAAACAAATCACTTGTATTTGTTTATTTTTCCGGCAACTTATGAAGTGTAATAGATTACTCGGCCTTGTAGTGGATAGGTTACAGTTTTGTCCCTTCTTCTTGTTATTTGTTAGTTTCTATAAACAGATTTAGTATCTGTCAACAACCTGTTTTTTGGGATGATTTATTCTAGAAAAGATAGTGTTTGTGTCAGCTTTTATCCATATACCTACTAGTATCGCACCTAAATATTAATGGGACTATCCTATCGATATCCTTACTAATATTATAAATGCGAAAGTGTGTCTGTCTGTCTGTCACCTCTTCACGCTTAAACCGCTGAAGAGATTTAGATGAAATTTGGTATAGAGATAGTTTGAGTTCCGGGAAAAGATAGGATAGTTTTTATCCCGATTCCAACGGGATCGAAACTTACGCGGGTGAAACCGCGGGGCGCTGCTAGCACCTACTATCCTCAGAAAATCGCCAAGACGAGCCAAGCGAAGCGCAAGGGCTCTACCTACCTTTTCTCGAAGCGCTTCGTCGTTTTTTTGAACCCTCATAACTTATTTGGATTACACCAGCCAGATAAACAAAATTCTCGGGGTATGATGTCATTAGCAATTTAGTTATATATTTTTGTTACTATAATGTTATTAGTCTGTAAGCTTTCCTAAAATAAAATAAATAAATAAATAAATAAATAAATAGTAAACTTATTAAACATATAAAGTTTCAATTGCATAGCTCTTAAGCTTTAGATTTTATTGATATCTAAAAAACCCCGATTTCGTCACTGACTAACTGATGATCATCAAAATTCTTAGGGTACTTCCTGAAGTCCTAAAAAGCTGAAATTTGGTATGTAAGCTGGTATTAGTACACAAACAACAAAAACATTCTAAAACTTAGAAAAAAAAAATTATGGTCAATCAACTTACAAAAATGTTGCCGAGACGAGACCATATGGCTCGCACTGTTAAAAAGTTATCAGATCTCTGTAGAGCCAAGCTACTAACTCTACACGCCCTAATTTTACAAGCCCTAACTTCACAAACTCTACACCTTAGTCAAAATTTTGAGGCTTGGCCGTTTCGTTACTACAAGAACGATTGTTTAACAGAAAAGTAATGAACAGTGAATAGATTTTTCACCTTACGCCCATGTGACGGTAGCGAAACGGCCAAGCCACATTATTTTGACTAAGGTGTAGAGTTTGTGAAGTTAGGGCTTGTAAAATTAGGGCGTGTAGAGTTAGAAGCTTGGCTCTACATGAGATCCGATAACTTTTTGACAGGGCGAGCCTTAAGGTATCGTCTTGGCAAAATTTTACATGAAAATATTTTTGGTGGGATTACTTTTTTTGAGGATGGTAGGTACATATATGAGTAGGATCTTCTCTTTTAAAGACGTAAGTATTTTAATTCATGCCCGTTCTTTCTTGCCTTCGTCTAGAGACGGAAGAAAGGGCCAAGGGCCAATCTTCCATTAATTAATTGAAGTATATCAATCACGCGGAAGACTCAGGGCTGGCTCGGGAGTCTGGACACAACATGTTGATCTTTGATTCGTCCCAAATTAATACTTTGAATGTGTTGACATATCAATTGTTGAAATTTCACTAACGGCCACATGTCCGTTTAAAAACAGAAACTAGGTCAGTCTGATGTTCATCTCGCGACATGATTGGAATAAACAAACTTGGTGTTTGATTACTTAATTGTTCGGTAATTTTATGTTAATAGCAAGTTTAATTACTACTGTTATGAAGCTCAGGATAAGCTATTCAATTCTATATCAGGCTATCCTGGGCTATCCGGTATTGAAGTTAATTAATCGTGTTTTAATGACCTTATTTATTACGGATTTATTTGAGAGAGGAGTTTAGTTGCTTTATGCGGAGGGTTTTTATCAAGTCATTTATCCAGATTGATCAGGGACCCTAGGTACATTATAAGGATTACGTACGGAATAACTGAACCAATAAGATCACTCTTGTATCCGTTTCTATTGAAAGTTACGTGTGGTGAAAATTTATGTCCCTCAGATAATCAACAATTATACAAGGTGAAGTTTAATTGGCGTTGGACCTGAAAACTTTTACTATGAGACCAACCCTGAAATCGGAAAAAAAAATCAGCTGTTCGCTACATTTTGACGAGCTAAGCGAACATAAATGTAGGGAACAGCTGAGTTTATTTTCGCGATTTCAGCTTTGGTCCCATAGTAAAAGTTGTTCGAAACGATGAATACAATGACCTCCTTTCAGGTCCAAAACCATTTAAATTACACCTTGTAGAATACTGGCTTCTGTCCGCGGCTACTCTCGCGTGGAGGTCATTAGTAGGTATGGATGTTTATCTTACTAACATACCGAATTCCTCCTATTCCAGCATAATATCAGTGAAAGCCAAGTCATTCGCTGACCGCGAGATCCGCTACACCCTAAAGGCTCAGGGTCAAGGAGCAGGCACGTTCAACATTGGGCCGACGTCAGGCATCGTGAAGCTGGCCAAGGAACTGGACTTCGAAGATCTGAGGCAACCCCACGTGTACTCCCTCGTGGTGACGGCTACTGAAGATTCTGGAGGATTCTCTACATCTGTAGAGGTACGTGCAGAATAATTTTGCTTTCGTCACCATTTACTCCTGTCTGAGACTTCTGAAAATTGGAGTCTCAATTACCATCACAACGGCTATTGGAATTGAATGAAAATCTTTCAAACATAATCTCGAGCATATAAAAAGATTACAAGTTTACCAAAGGTATTAATAAGTCCTGAAAATTCCTTAGAAAAGACTTACGATACATGGAAACACAGTGTAGTCATTTTATTTTTAACTTTCCACAGCTAACAATTCGCGTGACGGACGTAAACGACAACGCGCCGAAGTTTGAGCTGCCCGACTACCAGGCGCACAACGTTGACGAAGACATTCCACTAGGGACCAGCATACTCAAGGTCAAAGCCATGGACGCTGACTCCGGAAAGAACGCCGAAATTGAATACTTAGTTTCAGGTAAATATGCAGCTCTAAAAATTTTCCCTCGAATGTTCATGCGATGCGACGACTAGCGCCATCTAGTGCGTTTCAGTAAAACCGCATAAGACGTTAACAAGTCGACAGATGGCGTTGTTAGCACAGATGAACTAGAGGTCGTTGACCTTTGTACATTTCGCACAGTGTGAAATTAATGATTTATAGAAACTTTTAGGCAATTTACGGATAAGTCGAAATGCGAATACATGTTATTTGTAAACATTACGGATATTTTTCACTGATAAGCATCTCCAGTTACGCATTACGAAACTTTTATGTTTCCCAATATTCCTAGAACATGAACATTTGTGTTTTGTAACATTAGGTACTGTTTAAGTTACCATACTTATTATTTTATACCGGTTTACATTACCTTTGTTTTAGTCAGTGTTTCGTTAAGGCAGTAAACAGTTTACATTAATCATTTTAGATTATGATGATAACAGATACAAGGGGCCCGTGGCTAAATAATAACAGCCGCACAGGTCGATCGATTAGGTTAAGCTACGCTTGCCGCGGTTGGTTTGTGGATGGGTGACCATCTTTACATACCGTGACCCCTTCGTGCCTCGGAAAGCACGTTAAGCCGTTGGTCCCGGCTGTCATTCGTGAATCTTTGACAGTCGTTACGGGTAGTCAGAAGCCCGAAAGTCTGACAATGACAACCAGTCTTACCAAGGGGTATCGTACTACCCAGTACCTAACTGGGTTGTGGAGGTCAGATAGGTAGTCGCTCCATGTAAAATACTGGTATTCAGCTGCATCCGGTTAGACTGGAAGCCGACCCCAACATAGTTGGGAAAAGGCTAGGCAGATGATGATGATAACAGTTACAAACAAATGCGAGTATTTGCATGCTTATAGGTAAGTGAAAACATCTGCCATATTATTTTTGTTATTTATTAACGATTTGATTTGCACCTCGTTTCAGACGACCACTTCAGCGTGGATTCGAACGGTATCATCACAAACAACAAGCAACTGGATGCTGACAATAACAACGCCTATTATGAGTTTGTAGTCACAGCCAAGGACAAGGGAGAACCAGCGAAAACTGGAACAGCTACCGTCAGAGTTTATACTAAGAACAAAAATGACGAGGAGCCTAAGTTTTCACAACAAGTGTATACTCCTAATGTTGATGAAAATGCTGGGCCTAACACTCTCGTTACGACGGTTGTCGCTTCTGACAAAGACGGTGACAACGTACGCTTCGGGTTCGTCGGCGGCGGCACGAGCTCCGGCCAATTCGTAATTGAAGAAATCACTGGTGTCATCCGACTACACAACAAGGCGATATCACTCGACAGAGACAAATACGAACTCAATGTCACGGCTATGGACGACGGCGCCTGCTGCGTCAACGGGGATGCAACAATCCATACGTCGACAGCCGTCGTCGTCGTGTTTATCACAGACGTAAACGACAATAAACCCATATTCAAAGACTGCCCTACTTACTTCCCAAAAGTTGAAGAAGGTGCTCCAAACGGTAGTCCTGTTATAAAAGTCCACGCCACGGACGAAGATAAAGGCGTCAATGGTCAAGTAAAATACTCAATAGTACAACAACCAAATCAAAAAGGCACTAAATTCACTGTCGACGAAGAAACTGGTGAGGTATCGACTAACAAAGTGTTCGACAGAGAAGGTGACGACGGAAAATTTGTATCAGTGACGGTAAAGGCAACAGATCAAGGAGAACCTTCTCTTGAAGGTGTCTGCTCGTTCACTGTTGAGATCACCGATGTAAACGACAACCCCCCATTATTCGACAGACAAGTAAGCGCATAGTGTACATAACAGTAGAATTAAGCACAAAATTGCATGATATCACAACTAGATTTTTGTTTGCATGAATTTCAGCGATCCATCGCGATTGTTGACTGTCATTATAATGTGTCTTGCAGAAATATGTGGAGAACGTAAAACAAGACGCCAGTATAGGCACGAATATATTGAGAGTATCCGCATCCGACGAGGATGCCGATAATAACGGGGCCATTGTTTATACTTTGAGCGCACCCTATAATCCTGCTGATATTGAGTATTTCGAGATCCAGCCCGAATCGGGCTGGATCGTTCTAAAGAAGCCACTCGACGTAAGTATGCCTTTACATTTATAACTTCACACTGATCACGTGGTGAGAGCATTTGATAAGATTGATGAATGAAAGGGATCAACTTTACTACAAAGTTTGGTGGATGAGTGCTACCTACAGGCCTTAGGATTCAATTGGCACTTACTTTAAGTTCATTTAACTGTAAATAGTTCTAAATTATTAACCGCTGCTGTAAATTGCTGTGGAGAGGGGTTAATCCTGGCTGTGAGGAGTAGTTGTCCATTGAACGGCAGTGCGGGCGCCTGCGGGCCCCGTAGCCGTCGGGGGCTTGTTCTTCTTGCAGCACAATTAGTTTGAGTTGCCGCCAACGTCGGCTCCGCACTAAATCTTCGTTAAGATTTATTTCCGCAGCACCGTCTTGCATTAACTATCTTACAGATGAATACAACTTGTGTATAATAATTTCCTTGTACCAGAAATTATACTGCTGTAAATATTTCACCGTTGAACCTATGTTTAGTTCTAAAACATGTACAGTTTCTGTAACAGCACTTCTGTATATTTCGCACAAACTAGTTTCAAAGTTTTTTTTATTGTAATTAATCGATTAATTGATTTGAGAAGCTTACGCTTTTAACATACCTATCAGTATTTTATGTATTATGTACATGTTTTGTTACTAATCTGATTTTATTTTGCGGAGCGATAGTTCCCACCGCGGCCGGTTCGACCCCAGCCGTGTTCATCGCTGTGCTGTAGACGACTACTCATACAATATAACATCATATGCAATAGTGATATCATGATAATTGTGATTTTTTCCAGGGCAGCAGTGCTATTAATATAATTTGTATAATATTACCTAGTTTAATACTTGAGATGGTCAGATTGCCCACAAGGCAGTTTGGCCATCGGGCCAGTTGTGACATATTCCTTCTGTGAAAGGGGCAACGTTCGCGATTCCAAATTGTACAGTTTAACGTAACGTCCATCGTTTGTAATATATTCATTTCAATGAGTGTCGTTTCGTTGTAGAACTAAGAGGTCACCAAACCATTCATATGACAACCTGACCTTTCCGCCATGTCTTGTATGCAGAGCTGCATGCATTTGCCTGCTTTTCGTTACGTTTTTTTTAATTTTTAAGATTAGTTTAGTTTGATTACTGTAAAAAGTACCTAATACCTATAATGTACAGTTTGTCTTTCTCCTTATTGTACAGACGAAACTTGTAAAATATGAAACATTTTTATTTCCGATTTATTTCTTGCACCATCTAATATTGGCTACAACAGTAAGGAATGTTCTCTACTGTAAGTACGACAGTGCCTGTGCTGTGAGTGGGTGCAGACGACGTGAGCGAACGTAATGTTACAAGTTTATTCTATATAGAACCTAATTATTCCTCTGTTTTATTTTGGCTTACTGAATGTGAGAAGATGAGTGTAAGCTTTTACTTTTTAGCACATTATACTGTGAAATAAAACATTTGCAAACAGCCAATAATGTGGAAGTGAACCGTACTTCAGTTTATTTTTTAATTATTTTAATTGTTTATTAGCGATGAGTACTTATGTGTTTATATTTTAGTTGTGTTATGTTTTGTTTCTCCCCGCTGACCTCTGACCCGTGTATCTGTAGCGGGACAGGTACCGACTGCGCGTGCGCGCCTCCGACAGAGGCGACCCGCCCTCCTCCGCAGACGTGGACGTTGAATTAGACGTGGTAGACAGGAACAATAAGCCCCCCATCTGGGACATGACCACGTATGGCCCCGTTCACATCAAAGAGAATGTCACAGTGGGTACCGTAGTGACCAGTGTGAAAGCCAGGTTGGTATAAGGCGCAGCGGGCCCACGGGCCCGCCGCTCCTCCACTACTTAACACTACTAACGACGTGGTTTTGTCTGTTTCCATCGACTCTTTCCCCGATAGCGAGAAACGTACAAGTTGGAGGCTATGGCTCAAGACAAGGGTTTCCCGCCCTTGTCCAGAACCGTGGAGGTCCAGATAGACGTAGTGGATCGCGCGAACAATCCCCCCGTGTGGGACCACACGGTGTACGGCCCGATCTACATTCGAGAGAATTTGCCCGTGGGTGCCAAAGTGGTGTCCGTGAAAGCAAGGTGCGTGGGTAACTGTTCGGCACGGGCACCGCACGCAGCCCCGTCACCTGCACGCAGTGTGCGACGCCGCGTGCACACCCGCGCACGACTGCACTGTCGTGCCCTCTGCTTGCCACGCTATGCTTTCTAATGCTGATACTAAAGCCCGAGAAAATATTCGAGCTCCTGTATCGGTAGTGACAAGCTAAGTCGTCGGGTGATCTGTAGGGTGCGACACTGTTTTATCGTAGAAGGTGATGTCCGCTGGCGCCGACGCTTTTGATTTCAAACATCGAACTGACTGAGCTTTTATGTTTGAAACAGAAGGGAACGCGTTGATGAACATTACTTTCTTACGGTGAACTTTCTGAATTGCCTAATGAGTTTAAACCTTGTTTACTGTTGTTCGTTGTGGTGGTTTGTGCGGACAAGGAGGTTTATTCTGATACTGCAAGGTTAGAGGGTTCTCTTCGTGCAGTAAGCAGGTGCGCCGCGCGCGTCTCAGTATCGTTTGCCTCTCACTTGGTGATCTGACTACGATGTTACTGACATTGTCCGTGAACATCAAATGCATCGTTATGGCACACGCGGACTGTCGTGATTCACCAGCGTGCATTTAGAAGGGCTCACTGCTTAAGTGGAACGGGGAACACTGTGTTGTATTGTTCAAGAACATCTATTAGCATTTTTTCAGCGCATCGATTGAAGAACGCTTTATTTTTTTCTTAAAACGCAATCTTCTTCGCCGCACTCCGGTAAAAAAAGTTACTTATGGTGTCTTTTCTGCCCATGAGTTTTGACTTAAGACGCGCTATTTAAGACTGTTTATTTTATATTAATTGTATGTCATTTAAATAGATGTTTTTGGACAATATTGTGCGAGGTATCGAATGGGTACTTATCTAATTATTAAAGTCTGTGTATCGTATTGCATGTAGGCTGAGGCATCAGTGCATTATGAGTTATATCAAAATTTTACTAAAAATACGAAATTAATGTACGGGTCGAAGTAGCATGTTCAAAAATACTTTAAAATGTTTTTGTTCGTAGATTGACTGTAGGCAGTTGTTCATTCATTTAAGTACTTTTTATTTTTCTAAAAGTTAATTTCAATGGATTGAAATAGTGCTTGAAGATTTTAATTTTTTGGTGTTGTTGACCTAGGGTTTTACTTTACTAGTTACCAGTTTATTTAAATATTTAAACCTCATTTTCAACTGTTAGCAATGATAAATGTCAAAGGAATATAATCTTTTTCTAAAAAATAATATTTTCAAAAAGCCATAATGAACATAGGTAAGTTCAGAGAGAAGGTCAATGGTTCAATTGATAAAATGAGTTATACAAAAATCTTTTGAATAGTAAATTATAAATTAGAAATGTTTTTTTGCGATTAAAACTTAATACCTACTGATTGGCATAAGAAATCAACCGACTGTAATGATTATTTTTCTATTTCTGAAATTCGTTGCAATCATCAAAAACTCATAATTATTGTTTCCATTATACCTAGTAGTTCTACAAAATAATAATCGTGTTAGGTAACACTACTTAATAGAAGTATGTAATATTGAAACCTAATTGCGTTTCAAGTAAGTATTTCAGGTAGAAAACTTTTTTATTTCAAATAATTAAATGTGTATGTGCATCACTTATGTGCCACGGGCTATTAATTATATAATATAACTGTTATGCAATCTTAGTTCAATTTCATAGTGCATCAATCACTGAGTGCTGGTCGATGGCGAGTTTGGTTCACATCTCTATGGTCTATCTGTTCGTCCTAAACAACACACATTTCAAACTCACAATATTATAATACACAAAGACGAAACCATTACTAACTCACCTTACTAATTTTAAAAGTCGCCTCAAGTTGAGGCTGCCTCGACCGGGCCGCCTTGAATTGAGTGCGCGAAACTTCAAATTGCACCTCGTATTGAGGCATGAATGGGAGCCATTCTAAATTTTATATTTTTTTGCCTTTGGGATTGTCACTTTACCTGTGACAGTCTCAAACAGTGCAGAAGCTTAAAGGTAATTCATTTACAGTTTGGTAATGTTGACTAATCAAATAAAGTTAACTATCAATTTCAGTCGATGTGAATTCAACAGAGCTCAATTGTGCCTCGATTTAATAAACTAGATACGAAATCCAGTTTAGTTCGCTTCGTTAAAATAGGTTTCAATTTTGTTGGAAATTAATATGTGTGGTTGCTCTTTTATGAACAGTTTAGTTGGAATATTGTACAGGTTTCATCACGCTTTTGATCAATTAGTGTCTCAATTAACACCTGACGGGAACTGAATTAAATTACACTATGTGGTGAAAGTGTAGGTAGGTACCTACTTTTAGTAGCTAGGTGGCAGAGACATCAACGCACAAATTGTATCCATGTGAATTGACTCTAGCGACCTTCTAGCGTAGAAATTAGTCATCGGTTATAAAAAAAAAATTGCTGTTCCATACGTTTCATTTCTATGAAACAGCAGATTTTTTTTAGCGATAGATGAGTTTATGCCTGTAAATGGGTTTGTACAAACACTTTTACACGTCAATCATATTTTAAAAACTAGATGAGGTCGGCGCACAGAGTATAGTGGGTCGGCGCTTCCAATCTGACCTATGAGAAGAAAGGCCAACATAAACTCGGAGACTCTCTTTTGTTAGCTCGAACAGAAAAAAAATAACATAGGAGTTCAGAATCATGTACCCACTGAATCCATGGTAACACCAGGTCCATGCTACCATTTATATGCACATCGTCTGTATTCTCCGTAATACCCCAAAAGGTAAATCAGGCTATTTTTGTTTATTCTCACAATCAAACAAAGGAACATCAAATCAGGCAAGTGAGCAATTACAATGTAGGCAAAAAAAATATCCTCGCAAATATTGCACCGAAATATTTCAGCAAACTTTTATGGTATCCAAACAATATGGTAGCAAGACGGGCTTTTCAACTATTTACCAATTCATCGAATGAAAGTTCGCGAAGTTTATTTATATTCTACCGTTATTTGAGTATTCCTCTGAGATTTACTCACGAAAATTCTGATTTACCAAACTGTAAAGGAGTTACCAGACATTATCAGCTGTTTATTTTATTTTTTTGTGTTCTCTAGTTCAGTAAAAGCGATAGTCTTTAATTGTTTGTCCCTATAAAGCATTCATTGTTTAGTTTTTATTTCGAATCAATAATTTTATTTAATAACATTTGCAATATTTGTTTTCGTCATGTGCATAAAGTACTTAGTTGTTTTTGTTCCGTGATTATTGAAAGTTGTTAGATATAGAAAACGGTTATTATAACGTGTTGTGTATTTTCAGTTCGGGTATTGAGAACAACCCGACCGTGTTTTACCGGCTGATGCCCGGCTCCACGGCCCAGACTAACAAATTCCACACATTCTATTTACAACAAAGGGCCGACAACGGATTTACTTGGGCCGATATTAAAGTTAATCATCCACTCGACTATGAGAGTATTAAGGAGTATAATCTTACGATCCGCGTTGAGGTGAGCTTTTAACGTTTATATTTACGTTATTATGGTATTTAAAACCCATACCTTTGTGTGAATAATGAAACGGTTACCTAAATCATAACGGCGTCCTGAAATTGGGTCATGGTATTTTGTCTGACTTAATTTAATTTTCCATTTCGAAGAATTTCAGAACAATGTATCTGTAAACTAATATTCCGAATTATTAGTTAAATATTTGTACTGTTTAACTACGTATTGTTCGGAAGTAGTATTTAATTTCATTAATATTAAATAGAATTAATTTTGCTAACGCACATAATTGGGAACGATTCTGTGAAATTCGAACTCAATTATGAAAGTTTTTCAATTTCATTGCTTCATTTATGAAAAACTCGCCAGTCTGCCGACCGAAAGGTTCTAAAGTTCGTTTTAAGATCGAGTAGGTAAATTGTTATTTAACTTTCTGAAATAATGTTTAGCAAGCATTTCGATTAACTTTTTTTTTTCCAAAACCTATTCCTACCGTCCTTTACATATTTACATTTTGGGGCTCATAAGCATTGTCATACCATCTGCAATCAGCGTACGATCTGCAAAAAACCCTTTTCGGAAAACACTATTTTACATCTTTTAATTCTATGTTCAGAACAACGGCGCCCAGCAACTGGCTTCAGAAGCGACGGTGTACATCATGCTTGAAGACGTGAACGATGAGATCCCTCTCTTCACGGAGAGGGAACAAGAAACGGTGCTGGAGGGAGAACCCATCGGGACCAAGGTGACGCAGGTCAACGCTATCGATAAGGATGGAACCTTCCCGAATAATCAAGTAAGATATAATTTGGTTTAAATTAACAATAACAACTGGAAACTGTCCCACTGTAAAGGCACCTTCGAACACAAACAGAACGAGCATTTAGCACCGGACTTGCCCAATTCGTGTTCACATTTAGCACCGGGCTTGCCCAATTCATGTTCACATTTAGCACCGGGCTTGCCCAATTCGTGTTCACATTTAGCACCGGACTTGCCCAATTCGTGTTCACATTTAGCACCGGGCTTGCCCAATTCATGTTCACATTTAGCACCGGGCTTGCCCAATTCGTGTTCACATTTAGCACCGGGCTTGCCCAATTCGTGTTCACATTTAGCACCGGGCTTGCCCAATTCGTGTTCACAGTTAGCAACGGGCTTGCCCACTTCGTGTTCACAATTATGGACTGTCTAACGTCTAGACGAGCAGTGGTGACCTAGTGGTAATGGCCGCGACCTACGAGTTGTAGGTCGTAGGTTCGAACCCCGATAGGTGCCTTTTTGTGTAAATTATTTCATCATCACTGCTCTCAAAACGATCGTGAAGGAAACGGCTTGTCTTAGAACCAAAAATTCGAAGACTTGTGACATCTACCAACCTGCACTGGGCTTGCGTGGTGGATTACGGCCCGCTCCCTCTCACCAAGAGGCCTATGTCCCAGGAGCGGGACCATCATAGGCTGATTATGCTAACGTCTAGGTTTCTGCAAGACAATTTTCATATCAGGGTACCTACCCGTCTAATGTCGGATACAGATTGGTGAAACGTAACATGAAATGTAACACAAATGGGCTCTCCTAATTTATACAATGCAACATGTAACACAACAATGAATTGTTTCAACTTGCGGTACATTTCATGTTTCATCAATCTATACATAAATGATAAAACAGAAAAACTCACATTGATACCTATTTGCCAGGGGTCGAACCTGCAACATAGTTTTTGAGGCAAACATGGGCCAACACGGCACAAAAAAAATAGTACCTACCTATTTCGTTTTTAGCATAGATGTTTTTAGTATCTGTCGATTAGCTTTTGTTTTCACTTCTGGTTACACTCGCATATGTATGGGTTACACCATGACTTAGAATTTCTACCAATTAAATATGAAACGCAGAAAAACAAAAGCACATCAAATATGCCACGCCGCTGACGTCATGCACCAAGCCAAGTGTGGCTGAACCTACATAAAAAAGAAAAACATTTAAAATTGAACTTTAAATATTAAACAACCCTATGGATAGCCCGACCGTGGGTCCGATAAAAGGTGAATAAAGGTCATGTCCAATTAACTTAAAAACATGGGTCAACGTATCATTGTCATTTTCCTATTTGCGACATGCGTGTAGCGTGTAACACATTCTATTCAAGGTTAGGTGAGGCAGAGTTACCCCCCCCCCCCCCCCCCCCCCCGTGAATTCCTGCATTGGCGAGGCGGGGGGGGGGGGCTCAGTAGCCGTGGCTTGGTCACCCACGGTGAAGCGAAGAGGCACCCGAGGAGGGGCTGCTCGTAGGGCTTTTGCCGGTAAGCCGACAGGCGGGCCGCGATGTCGTATGGGAGGCATCGCGGCTGAAGGTAGAAGGCCACGGCGGGAGAGGAGTGCCGATATTGCGGTCCGTCGCTCTCCCTACCTTTCGCGGCCTTGACGGGGTCACCACCGTCTGATGGCAGACGCGGTGGGGCTGAAGGGGAGGAGTGTTGGTATGACTTTGGCCGCTCTCCCTATCCTCTGCGGCCGAAAATTGGCGGGCGGCGAGGCCAACGACGTGACCCGTCGCAGGGGGACCAAGGGTGCCCAGTCACGGGGTCGTCTGGCGCCCATGTGCTGGTTTGGTCCCTGGGGTGGTCACGGCGTGCTATGTGTTCTGGTGCGCCGCTGATGGGGAGTACTTCCCAGAGGAGGGTCCGGTGACGGACAGCCGGCGGGTTCAAGGATGAGTGCTAACGCGTGCCCGTGTTCCCGCCGTAAGCGGCAGAGGAGGACACCTTGGAGTTTTAGTGGGTTAGAGTACCACATAACTGCACTATATCCCCGTGATAGTGCAGAATTCATGAGCATTTCTCCTCGTTAAAAAAAAAAGGTTAGGCAGTTACGCACGCAAATTCTGTGACTTTGTCACCACTGCACTGTTATCAAACAGATTTTATTGTATTGCCATTTGCCGTAGTCGTTCCATGTAAAATACGTATTCAGCTGCACCCGGTTGAGACTGCAAGCCGACCTCAAAATAGTTGAAAAGGCTAGGCAGATTAATTGATTTGCCAGTTTTAAGCTATTGATGCATTTCTTAACACCTGCAGTAGTACAGGTGTTAAGAAAGTCTCTTCAAAATGAGAAAAACCACGTATGTACGAAAAAAGAGTGCTAATCGCCTTCCTTTCTTACTGTTGTATAAGATGCATGTTTTTGTACTTGAAACTCAGCTGGCCATTTTATGTACTCAATTACTACGAGTATGTAGCTATAATGTTCTCGAATATCTACTATATGCGAGTGCATCAAAAAGGGTGGAAAGAGGTATAACGAGGTTATTTTCCCAAGGTTAAAATTAACTAAAACCATTTGGCTGTTTGTTTATTATTCATTAAACTCCTTTTTATTACCCTAATAACCCAACATCTTGTACACCAAGGTACGCTTTGGTTCTTTTTAAATTGGGAGCTTAAAAAATAATTTGCCGATAAACATTTTTTTGGTGTTAAGTGCTTAACCTTAGAAAGATTAAAGAGTTGTTTTATTAGCATTAGAATTCGCAAACACTCACTAAGCATTTGAGTAAGCTTAGTGATGATGGATGTTCGATCCTTCTGTTTTTAAGAAGACATCTTCCTGCAGTGGGACGGTTGCAGCTCGATACCTATAGTAGCATAACCGTGGTTTAGGCATACATATGAAACTACTAGCTTCCGCCCGCGGCTTCGCCCGCGAGGTACCTATGTCGATAAAAACTATCCTATGTCCTTCCCCGGGATGCAATCTATCTCTCTGCCAAATTTTATCGAAATCCGTTCAGTGGTAACATATAGACGGACAGAGTTAGGTACTTTCGAATTTATAATATTAATATGGATATGTAGATTATACTCCGTGTAGCGATAGATTTTCCTTACCCTGCCTGTGAGGGTCGTAAAGGGCATCGTCTGAGGGATTACGTCGAGGGCACTGGCAGCAGTGTGTCCTATCTGCTAACAACAATATTGACTGTTCACTAATCCGTCTATGTACCTTAATTCCTTATCAAAATTCTCTGTATACATATAATACATATTGTTTATGGGTCAGGATACAACAGAACTGACCATGTTGTATGATATTGATAACTAAACAATGTATGGTTACTACTCCCCCACCTCTAAAACTACATCCCTGCCGCGCCTCCACAAGTCTTGAACTTTGAAATATTATATATGTCTTCTAAAAACTAATCTAGGTGTAGGATACCCTAAGATACATCTGAATAATTAAGCATCTCTCACGTTTAAAATAATTAATGAGAGATGAGATTACATGATGTCTAATTTACTCTTGTGCGGTTTATTTTAGCCTTTTAGCTCATTGTAAATGAAAGCAAAAAGGTTAAGCTAAGCTCTCAACTCTACTCAGCATTGCATTGACGCTATACTATGTATTAGCATGACTAGAGTATAATCAATGTGCTTGTTAATCGGTTTAGGAAGAGCTTCTCCTTTAGCGTAGCAGTAACCAGAAGCATCTAATATATTATTTATAGGGTAGTTTAGCTTTCATAGACGCTACCCGGGATTAATCCTGAACGAAAATCACTTTTATATAGTTCGAGTGTTGGCGTTGTTTACACCTACAAGCTTCCAACTTCCCACAAGTAATTTTGTTGTCTTTGCACAAAGTTTTGATTGTGATGTTGATATAATATTAGAGCGAAAAAGTTATCTTCATAAAAATAATGTACTCTCAAAGAAACTTACTTAGTTTAGCTATTAGTTGGCCTACCTTAGGTGTAAAACCGAGAGCAAAAGAATATACCTATTAAAAGTCACAGAAGTTTTCAATATTCAACGCGTTGCTAAAACGAACACGAAAGGCAAATTTTCGACACGTGTAATGGAAGCGACTCGCTACAGAATACACGAAAGGGCTATTTATGTGCTTATTATACATACGTACTGATGCGTCACTTGTTGTTATGTATCATAAAATCCGTGTTGACCTTTCGTCCTCACAGTGCCGATAACGCCGGGTCGGTACTTGTAACTTTAATGTCAAATGTACTATGTTAACTAAAGCGGGTTTGATATCAGCATTCAAGCTCCATGATATTTACTTTCATACGTTTTATATTTTATAGCCTTTTGTGTTTCGTCTCCTACATAAATCCTTTAAATCCCTTCACGTTATACAATTATGCGATAATAAAACGTCTTATTGTTGGCTGCCGCCCTCTGCTATAAACAGTCCAGTCCCTCACGATGGTTACGATCGATGCTCACTTATAATAACATTGGTTGTTGTTTATTCATCGTTATACGTGCTCTACAGGCGTACATTCGTTGCGTATTTCTGTATAGTTAAACCTACAATTTTAATTAATCCACTATAACATGCAGAGACACGGCGAGCCGCTCATATTTTTGTACAAATATGCAACTGCTACAATTTACTGTGCCTATAATTTTCGGGAACGCCAGGGAATAAAAATGCAATTTTCACCCGTTGTGATTGCGCTTTGGATTGGTGCGCAATCGTGAATAATTAAATACATTGCCTTCGTTTAGTATATGTGTGTACTTTGTAACTCGCCGCTGCACTGCGCTGTCATATGAAAATATGTGAATTGCGTTTCATAGTCGTTGAGTTGCGAAACTAGGCACAAAGACAAAATGAAATTGGATAGTCTTTGCATTATTTTATGTTTTCATATGAAAACTCCATCTGTAAAGTCACGCCAAAAGTCATTGTATGATATTTCTCCGATTGTAAAGTTCAAGGCACTAAGTAGGTACCTACCGCTATAATTATTTTCTACGACTATCTGGCCTAGAATTCCTTTGCTCCTTATTAAATGCCATTTAAAATACCTCCGCAAAGATTCACCAATTTCGTGAATCTTCAATTAATTTCAGCGGAAGTGGTGGTAATAACAGGAAAATGAAAATTGCTTGTTATTGTCATAATATTCGCTCAGTTGTAAATAGTAATTACTTTCTTAATGGGTGTTAACGGTTAACCTGTTTGTTCTTCCATAAATCAGGATGTTTTTACGAGCCCTCCTAGTCCTAAATACTTTAATTACTTACAAAATAATTATTGTTTGTTTTGCTGTAGACCTTAAAGTTTTGCTGAAGACCTTAATGTTAACGTCAGTAAGAAGTTTGGGTTGTCTGTGAGCGGTAATATACTTGAGGCGATTTATTTTCTTCGTTTTCCGTGCGTCCAGTTTCATTAAAAGTCGAACATTATTAGAAGTACCAACACTGGCCTGCCCAGTGCCCATGCCCGTCACTGTTGTCAGAACTGCTTTCAATATTGATATCTGCTTTTGTCTTAGACATTGATCGTCAATACTTTCATGGACATTATTTTTAATGTACCGTACCCAAAGGGTGCCAACGGGACACTATTACCTGTGCTAGTACTAAGCCTCCGCTGTCCGTTCGTCCGTCCGTCCGTCCGTCCATCCGTCCGTCCGTCTGTCTGTCAGCGGGCTGTGTCTCATGAACCCTAATATGTAGACAGTTGAAATGTTCCCAGAGTGTGTATTTCTATTGCCGCTACAACAACGAATAATAAAAATAAAATAACGGCGTTTTTTGCCTTGTGGTACGAAACCTCTCTCTTGGAACTTGGCCGCTTTTATACACGTGGCTCCAGCGCTGGCTATTTTTGGCCATGTTTTAGTATAAATCTTTATAAGTAGGAATTACTTATAAAGATTTATAAATTATTAAGCAGTAAGAGCAATTTATGGTAAACCGGGTTCAAACTTATATGAAGCAGAATATATATTTACGTACCTATCATCATCAGCCTACAGCAGTCTACTGCTGGACATAGGCCTCTCCTACGTTCGTCTGTTTTGTCTCGTTCGTCTCTCTCGTACGTCTGGTCGTATTAACGTATCATCATCATCATCATTTCAGCCGGAAGACGTCCACTGCTGGACATAGGCCTCCCCCATTCACATCCACTTCGGCCGGTTCTGTGCTTCTCGCACCCAACGGGTTCCTGCTGCCTTCACAAGGTTGTCGGCCCACCTTGTTGAGGCCTTCCAACGCTACGTCTTCCGATACGCGGTCGTCACTCCAGAACCTTTCGGCCCCATCTGTTCTGCGAGCAATGTGGCCCTGCTCTGCCCACTGCCACTTAAGTTTGGCAATTCTTCGGGCTATGTCGGTTACCTTGGTTCTCCCTACTATGTTTCTGCATTGAAAAAAAAAAACCTAATTTTAAGAGAATAACGCTCGCCCTTGGTAAGATATTTTTAACCCACAATGAGGGTACGTTTGAAACTTGCCAAGTATTCTGTTATTTGATTCACTAATTGGGCCGGAGTTGTTATTCTCAAGTTTGAGGTACAGTTCGTAGACGTTCCATCTTTCAGTCGTAGAACACCTGTCTGGTTCGGAGGGTTAGCAAGATTTACTTAACCTACAACTTTACCATGTTAGGTGCAGATGCTAAAATGCCTTATTCAGTACTGTAAAGTTCTATAGGAACCTCTTAGGGGGAAGAGCCAAAGAAGCCTGCAAAATTAAAATTTTCTTACGTTTTTTGCAATTTGCAGGTCAGTGTCAGGTTGTATGTTGAACAAAATATCATTCGCGACCGTAACAAGTATGTATTTACAGAATTATCGTAATTAAAATCACCAATACAACACTCTAAGTTAAGATAACCTTACTGATTGATATTTCATGAAATAGTCATTCAATACGGACATTCCGGGACACTCAATAATAAATTACTGTATGCCTGGTTGTTCTTTATTTGATATTATGAAAGCAATTGTTAAATGTAACTTTAAACAGGAAACAACTTTATTAATATTTATGGGAAATAGGGGTAATTTAAATAAAGGAGAATTGCTCCAATATCATAGAACATTGTGCAACCTTAGCTTAAGAAAAATTGTTTTGTTTACATTACCTTACAGTAACAGTTTGCCACAGGAAGAAAATAACTTAAGATTTGATATAAACATGACATTGCACAATTTGACATATAATGATAACTTATTCCAGTTAATTGATACTAACTATTATGTTGGTAATAATTTATATTTGACAAAAGATAGATATAATATTGTTATGTACTATCTTTCTAACTATCAAAAAAGACAGATAGCTGTGTCGCTATCATATTTTTTTTCTATTTCAGCCAAACATTTGGCTAAACAAATTGCTCCTATTGAGCAATGCAATGACTTTTTAAATTACTCTGGTAATAATTTGGTTGAAATTATTGACATTAATCATTTAAATTAGAATTTAAGACAATAGAGGCAACCTCTTGCAAAAATGTAAATAAGTCAAATGAAAGTGTAAAAAAATTAAATAGTATCAATCTGGTGCATCAAAATATTCAAGGTTTTTCAAACAAAGACTTAGAAGTAGAATTATTCCTGAATTGTTACAATATAGATATTCTTTGTATGACAGAACATTGGCTTAAAAGTCACCAGTTCATGTTCAATTTTAGTAATCACCAGGTTGGTAGTTCATTCAGCAGAGTAAATGCTATACATGGTGGCTCATTAATTTTAATAAATAACCAGCTTAAGTTTAAAGACCGAAAGGATATTGTGAGCCTCTCTGTTGAACGGACAATTGAAATAGCCTGTATAGAATTGGAGCAGTTCATTATATTAAGTGTGTACAGACCTCCTTCAGGATTGTATGATTGTTTTGAAAAAGTTATGGATGAAGTGTTGCACAAAATCTGTAATACAAACAAGTCCATCATCATTTGTGGTGATTTTAATGTTAATTTGTTAGAAAATTCTGGGTTAAGTACTAAAATTATAAGTTTGTTTCAGTCATACAATCTTGCAAACCAATTTTTGGAGCCCACTAGAATAACTCCTACTAGTGCCACATGCCTAGATAACATTTATACAGATGTTATACCAACCCACAAAGACATTATTAACCTAATAGACTCAGATCATTGTGGACAATTAATCACTATTCCAAATAAAAACAAAAAAGTTACTAAAAAAGATATCACTGTTAATCCAAAAACAACTAATCGCTTGGAAACATTTAAAACTAAACTCATGGGTAAATTACCACTTTTGTTCACTAATGATGACCCTAATCAACAATATAATGATTTTTTTAAAATGTATTGCACACAATTTGATAACACATTTATTCCAAAAACATTATCGGTTAATAGTATTGCTTCCTTCAGTGACTGGGCCACCATTGGTATACATAAAAGTAGAAAACGACTTTATGAATTATATGAAGAACGGATTTGTATAAACACTTCTGAATTTAATTTATATGTTAAGAATTATTCTAAAATATTTAAAAAAGTTTGTAGCATTGCCAAGTCACGTTATTTGAGTTCAAAAATTAAAAATAGTAGTAACATTATTAAAACGACTTGGAATGTCATTAATAGCGAAACGGGAAGGTCATGCACCCGAAGTAGTGACTACAGCCTTGTTATTGATGACAATATAATTAAATCAGATTGTCAAGTCGCCGTGGCCTTTGAAAATTTCTTTGCAGAGATTCCCGTATCAACTACTAAATCTCTTAACTCATCACCCATTGCTGCAGAGTCTTTACTTAAAGAAAACGTTCCAGTTTGCGATTCTGAATTTCACTTCCAATATGTAACCTGTAAAGATATAATTAAAACTTTTCACACGTTAAATGTTAAAAAGACCGCAGATCTATGGGGTAATTCTGTGGATGTTGCTAAGTCGATTATAGACATTGTAGCACCTACTTTAGCTGTTATATTTAATAATTGTATTGACCGTGGTGAGTTTCCTGATCTTATGAAAAACAGTAAAATAATACCGTTGTTTAAATCGGGTAGTACATCAGACCCTACTAATTATAGACCTATTTCAGTACTACCTACCTTTAGTAAAATTTTTGAAAAACTTATTTTAAATCAATTGCAAAGATTTTTTAATAATAATAAATTACTACATAACAAACAGTTCGGATTTACAAGGGGTCGTTCGACTACCGATGCAGGAGTTGAACTTTTAGGACATATTTATAATGCATGGGAGGACAAATGCGATGCTTTGGGCATCTTTTGCGATTTGTCCAAGGCATTCGATTGTGTTCTTCATGAAACATTAATCAGGAAACTGCACCACTACGGAATCCGGAACGCCTCTCTGGATCTTCTTACTTCTTACTTGAGTGATAGGATTCAGAGAGTTGATGTTAACGGAAAAAGGTCACCCGGATCTGTAGTAAGAATGGGGGTCCCCCAGGGCTCAATTCTCGGCCCATTTTTATTTATTATTTATATAAATGACTTGCCTTACCTCATAAGGGATGAACATGATATAGTGTTGTTTGCAGATGACACTTCACTTTTATTTAAACTCAAACGTCAGCAGCTGGTTACTGACAATGTAAATAACGCCCTTGCAAAAGTAGTTAACTGGTTTAATGTCAATAACCTACTTCTTAACGGAAAAAAAACTAAATGTATTAAGTTTACCATACCCCACGTTAGACAAGTAGAAACTAGTGTTCTCATTAAGGATGAAGAGTTGAAACCTGAAGATACCACAGTATTCCTAGGCATAACGTTGGATGCCAAGCTTCAATGGGGCCCCCATATAGATAAATTGTCAAAAAAGCTTAGCTCTGCAGCATACGCCGTTAGGAAAATTCGTGATTTAACTGATTTAGAGACAGCCCGTTTAGTATACTTTAGTTATTTTCATAGTGTGATGTCGTACGGTATTCTGTTGTGGGGAAATGCCGCCGATATTCAGACAATTTTTATTTTACAAAAAAGGGCAATTCGTTCCATTTATAAATTAAGTCCCAGACACTCCCTCAGAGACAAATTTAAAGAGATTAATATAATGACTGTGCCTTCTCAGTACATTTATGATAATCTTTTGTATGCACATAAAAATATTAATCTGTTTAAAAAATACAGTGATATCCATAACATAAATACTAGGAACAAAGACAAATTTGTTGTTCCTACAACAAGGCTCAAAAAAATAGGTGGCTCGTTTAGATGCCAATGTATACGTTTTTATAATAAACTTCCTAGCCACATTCAAGAACTAAGCCTTAATAAATTCAAATCTTTTATAAAGCGAAAACTATGTCAGAAAGCCTATTATACTGTAAAAGACTATATTGAGGACAAAAAGGCTTGGGATTGAGCTGCTCCAATAGGTTTAGATTGTTGTTTTTATTTTTGCTATTTTACACTTTAATAATTTTTTTTTTTTTTTTTTTAAGTATCTTTTTACTTAAATAATGACATGTACATTTACTGTATAAAGTATTATATGTTTTTAATTATTGTGAATGTGAGGACTATGTGGGTAATTTTTTGTTTTTTCTCTCTTCGTTTTAATCATGATCTGGCAGTTTGAGTAGTTTATGCGGCCTACCCAAATGTCCTGTCTTTGGTATTGTTCGTCGAATCGTTGAGCTCCTTAAGTTCTGAGTTGAGCTGCACGGTTACTGACAAATGCGTGCACTGACTGGACAGGTCCGCTCAATCTGTGTGGTTCTTTCCTCAAAAGACCATTTCAGACACTAATCTACATGGTCCTCAAAGATTATGTCCGGATTTTTTATATACACATTGACATTGATGAATTTTATTTAGACATTGACATGAATATTTACTTTGTAAGTAATTTTTATTATTTTTTTTTATTTAATTATTGTGAATGTGAGGACTATGTGGGTCATTTCTTTTTTCCTTCTTAGTTTTTAATTATGATCTGGCAGTTTGAGTAGTTTATGCGGCCTACCCAAATGTCCTGTCTTTGGTATTGTTCGTCGAATCGTTGAGCTCCTCAAGTTCTGAGTTGAGCTGCACGATTTTTGACAAATGCGTGCACTGATTGGACAGGTCCGCTCAATCTGTGTGGTTCTTTCCTCAAAAGACCATTTCAGACACCAATCTACATGGTCTTCACACGATCTGACCAAGATTTTGTCTGGACTTTAAAAGAGACTGTGACTTCTGAGTTTGTTTCGGCCTTTCTTCTCAGAATAGTCAGTTAGGAAACGCCGACCTCATCTAGTTTAAAAAAAAATATGATTGACGTGTAAAAGTGTTTGTACAAACCTACTTACAGAAATAAAATCATTTATCATTTATCATTTATCAATATTTTAAAAGTTTGTACGGTCTTTATTGTGCCAGAATTATCTTTGAGAGATGCTCAAATGGGAATTTGGATTATAGATGCACCAAACGCTCTAGTACGATTAGTAGAATAGGACCGAACTGGAATTCGAATAAGACGTTCTGAACTCAAAAGCGGTAATCTGTCTTTTACATTACCATTACATTTCACTTATTAGGAACCGTGTTAGGAACACACATTTAGCTCGAAATACGGCATTCAAAGTCTAATAACCTGTTTCGTTATAGTTCCGAACTGCATGCATTGCATGTATTACAGCCGTCATTAGGGTGGTAGGTACCTAAAGTCTGCGTTTAACATCTACTCCAGTGCACAATGTAGCGGGGGGTATGTAAGTATACATAACGGCTTGTTCGGCAGTTAGTTCTCTTGCACCAAGCTGAACTGAAACCTATCTATTATTTAAACTGATGCGTTTAGTGAAGCGCAGTTCGGTTAGTAAGACATCTTTATTGATACATTCAGTTTGTTATAGTCGGTTTTGAACACAGTGAAGCACAGCCTATTAACTAATTAAACAAATACGCGACACAAATTAAAATGATCAAAACATTTTCATTTTATTTTCCTAATGAACAAAAATTTCACCTGTTAAGAGTTGTTGAAACAATGTTTTTTAAACGCGTCTCCGCGTTTTTTTTTCGTTTGACATAATTTTCACCTGTTTTTTTCGTGAATAAAAAGTTAGAGAATCTAATTGGACACGTGTCAAACATAACGGTGGCAGACTTCGCTACCAGCGAAATCTATAGATGAGTGATACTTTGTATATCGAGGTATTCGGAGAATTCGGAAATATGACTCACAGATTATTTTTACAATAATTTTTGCCTGACTAGATGTACGAGTACATGACAGCGAGTTCTGTAAAATCGCTTGAGCGATTATATTCGTGAATGGGTTTCGTCATAACCCCGTGTGTGTAATACCTATTACTACTTCTATTATGAGTTTATGACATGCCAGCGGTACGTTTTATTACGGACGCATGTATGCAGAAAGGATTTTCGAATTTGCCTGTCCGTACGTGTTTTTATGAAGGGTTCGCTACTTCTGTTTGTGGAAGTAAACAAAGGACCGAGTCTTAAGATATGCGGAACGTGTATCGGCCTTTATGAATAAATCACTTTTTCTTTTTAGGTGTACTACTACATAGTGGACTCGCCGCGAAACGAGGGGAAGGACTTCTTCGAGATCAGCATGCAGACGGGCGAGATCTTTACGAAGGTGGTGTTCGACAGAGAAAAGCAGGGGGCGTACGCCCTGGAGGTGGAGGCCCGCGACGGAGCACCCTCGGCGCGGCCCAACTCTGACAACCAACCCAACTCAGGTATGTTTTGTCATTATTAAATAACGACTCATTACTTCGAGCGTACGTAATATCGTAGCCTATATATTAAATTGAAGTTAATTAGAGCGTAATTGGGTAGAATTAGGGAACTTACGACAAGAACCCCAAATGTGGTTTATGAAATTATAGAGAAGAGTGATATCAGAACATTTACCGATGTAAGTAGATAATACTGAGACTTGAGTTACGTTAGGATAAATTATTATACATCTCTAGCAGACAAAGATTACTTTAAAAAAAATATTCGGAAATAAAATTGCAACCATTGCTATACCTACTTAATTAAGCTGATTTAATACTAGCCAAGTCTAAATAAAGCTTCTTCCATTTTAATAAATGTAATGGGCCCATTTATGTCAAAAGATCCATGTTAAAACCATGATTTACAAGTGGCACGATGTTTTCAATCGTAGCCGGGGGTTGAGAGATGATCACTCGGGGGACTGCGACGATAGATATACTGGAAATGTTGCATTTAAATGAATTCGGAAATGGACGTCCGAAAAACGAACGGCTATTGGCTGCAGCGAATCGACATGTCGGCTTACATACACTTTGTTTTGCAGCGGTTTTGTCTGTTAAGTATGTGTCACATTGGGACCAATTACTATTCTCAAAAACCCGTCGTAGTATTTAACAGCGTAGCTCCTAGCACATACCTTTTCTAAACTCTGCTAGACATAAGAAAAATATCCAGACGAAACTTAAAGGACTCTCAAACCACGTACAAATAAGGCCTCTGGTTTTTCTCCAGATTTACCTAAACGATTTTTATTTATTCTGACAAACCGAGAGGGGAAAATGTTTAAGAATTATAATGAGATGGAGGAAGCTATCTCGATTTATTTTAAGCGCAAAGAGAAAGTATATTTTTTTATGGTTCCGAAAAAGGAAAATAATTTGTTGATCTGAAGCAGCGGTCAACGATCTTATGGCTATTTATTTACCGAAGGAAAACAGTTTATAAATTACTCTACTATGTATGTTTATAACTATTGAGTACTTTTCCGAATAAGCAAATACCGCTTGATAAATTAAACGCTATGATTTCAATTCTCATCTTTAAGTACCTTTGTACGTTTACTCATATGTAAATGTTTGATATGTCTGTAATTAACCACAGTCTCAAAGTTAGAGTGGTTGATACTGTCCTTAAACTACGTTGTATGTGGAGATTGTCTCTTTGTTCCGTAACCTCAAAGGGTTACACAGACATGACTTATAAATGAAGCATAACTATTCTACCATGTATGAACTTGAGGTGAAAGGCCGACAGGATATTACAGTATAAAAAAATATGTGAACGCGGGTCAACGTCATAAAAATATATGCTCTTTAAACTTTATTCGGCCATGGCAGATATTAATGGCGTTGACTTAACAACGCATATGCGATAAATGCGTAAGCGTTTATGGCTCGAAACGTATCATGAATCTACCTGTCAGCCGACCATGTAGCATAAAGCATTATGTAGATTTGAAATGGATCCCCAGCCTATATCGAGGTAAGGGCCCTCGGAAGTTATTTTATTATCCTAAACGACTTAGAAAAGGCACATGTACTGTGAAAACGTCGGCAGCTGAAGGAATCGTTCAATTCACGTGCGCAGATGTAGGGTCGATGGGTGGCAGGCGATCCCGTCCTTGGGCTAATCACAGCCGCGCCCCGCATTTAAATGTCTTTTTCTCTTTTGTAAATATACGTAATGTGGAAACTTCGTTGACTGCCGGACGTGCGTACTGGCGTAGTGTTGTGTCCGTAGTGGAGGTCAAACCCTTCTCGACACTGACACGTGGGTCTCATATTTCACAATGTTTCCCTGTCCCTGTCGCCGGGATTCGTTGGAAATTGATTGTATAGACACGTGGCGTCTATAAATTGTCCATTTTGAGTGTAAGTACCGTCTATTAGGTAAGGAGGTCGTCGGCGTCGTGTTCCTGTATCGCGTCATCGTAAATCAAGCAGTAGAATAATCAGGCGTCGCCGGCGCCATAATCCGTTTAAGCTACTCATCCCTATCGCCGTCTCGCGGAGACAATAGCTCGCTTTAGGTTCTAGTATTACCTCTATAATCCGTAATAGAATTCATGCGATGCAATAAATGTTAAAGTAACCGGCTTCCAATCCCGGCGTTGTGTTAGTTCACACGCTCGGAATACTAATTCTCGGTATTTATGTTCGATGAAATAGTGCGTGTTGTAACTGCTGAAATGTGAGATGGATTATATTATCAGTAATGATAAAACGTGAGGTCGATATTTAGGTACGAGCTAGAATATTGTGTCTCCGGGCCACGTACCAATTTCAGCATATTGCAGCTGGTGGTGGTGAGACGTGGCGCGGTACTTACACGCGTGGCAAGCATATTGATCAGCGTGTGACCACGTGGTGTTCAGTTAAGCATTTTCTCATCTCACTGTAATAGGTAGGTACCTACAACCAATTAATCGTGAACAACTTGCAACTTGCTTGAACATCGCCTTTTGCGCCGCAAATAATTTTATTTTCTCTTGTATGAATTCATGTCAGTTTTTATATTCTGTGTACCGAAATATAAAAAAAAATGTCGCTCTTTCATTTCTCTAAATCATTTTGATACCAGAATAACGATTGATGGGTTCGCGTGAAACTTTTGAATGTTTCAAACATAGTTCGTATTTTTTATTTAGGTTTATCTAGCGCCGACCAAAATATTTTTTTACGGTTTGTACCTTTATATCCTAAGAGCAGAACATTGAAGTACCTACGTATATAAATCCGTTAATAAAAAATATAATAATACACCCGGCAAGTTTATGTGTTTTCATACATTTATTTTTTTATTCAAAGTTCGATACATTTTTGTTGCGGCTTAGTCTGTCCACTTTATTTACAGCCAAAACTTTCTGTAATAACTTTTATAATAGAACATAGTAGGCACTGTAGTAGGCACGTACTTACTTAGATACTATCGAATTATGATTAAAGTTACTTTATTAAACTTGAAGCTAGGCAGCAGTATTCTTTTCTGGGACACTAAGCTAAAACTTTACGTCCATAGCCAGACAGAATTAAAATCTGCGTATTTAGTTCGTTTAAACTCAGCTACGAAATATAAAACACAAAAAGCTCTTGCAATTTTTTTTTCCTGAAATTAAATTCACAAATCGTGTATAAGTAAGTATAACAGGATATAAGTATGCAAATCTAAATGGAGACGATTCTAATTTTGTATGAACGACGCACTCGTGGTCAAAAGTCATGATCAATTTGGTCACGCATAATGGGCTTTGTCGTAGTCGAAAATGTCGATACTGCTGTAAACGTGTATTTCCATATTATCCTCCGTTGTGGGTAGTCAGAATAGCAATTTTCAGCTCGCCTTTCAGGGTGCATTTAGCTGAAACGTGTTCGGTGTTTGGAATAACTATGTCGTACTAAATTGGCGTCACTTTGCTGTTTATTATCATCAAAAGTACCTATGTAAAATCTTAAGAGGTAGAATATCTTGATTAAACTTATGAGTGATATAGAGGCTTATGCGCGTTATAACACAGATTTTGGTGTGCCTTAGCTGTAATCCTGTAGCGCCGGTAATGGTTTCAGTTGCTTAGATCTTAAGCACTGTACCGGGTACGTAATATGCAGCTGCTATATCAAACGAGAGCTGAGCATTAAATATATTACCGTTGCTACTATTGCATTAATATTGATTCCCGAGTTCTAACGCTCGAAAGCCTGGAGTTAATCTAGAATACTCTATTATCTACTGCGTCTTTGGTGTAGTGGCAACCGAATGTGAGGTCCTAGGTTCGTTTGTCAGGCCGGGGAAATTGATATTGTGGATATTTTCAGTATGGCGTAGTCCTAGACTTGTTTTGGAATTGCGAACGGGCAAATAATAGCAAGAGCCTTTTGCCTTTTGTTAATCAATGTACTAAATGCAGTTGTGGCACACTGGTTAGAGAATGCCCTATATGTACTGTGGGTGCAGTAGAGAGGCGACTGGCGACGTCTAACCTAACTAGAAAATATCTAGCTTTTCCCAATAAATCAATTAGCCGAAGCCTGTGTTCATAGATACTGAAATATAACGTAAGTACGCGTCGAAATGTAATTAGGTAGTCGGGTACTCGGGTTCAGCTCATGGTTAATTGATTGGCTGCGGCGTAAGCCTGGTATCAATCAACACCAGACACGTGATGTTATGATCCTAATCTCATTATTATTCAATACATGATAATCATCGGATAATGTTATTAACATATTATAACTCTTTGGATAAACCGATTCTCAAAGCTGACATAATACGCACCTTTATAGGCCTATTTGGAAAGTATCATCTTTTTCTTTCATGAAAAAAATTATTTAACAATAATTACAATATCGGAATCTACCCGCCTTTTGGGCAGTTTTCCCATTGAGAGCGATGCGGACGAATTTTTTCGATGCTTAATGAGCTCTTCCCCTTTTTATATACTTACTTGTACATAATATTATATATTTTAGTGTCTTGTATAGTGTATTTAAGCACATTTCACTGAGTAAATCACACTAATATTATAAAGGCGAAAGTTTGTGTGTGTGTTTATATGTTTGTTACTTCTTCAAGCTCAAACGGCTAGACCAATTTTGATAAAATTTTGTATGGAGGTAGCTGACACCCTGGCTTAACATATAGGCTGGCTTTTTATCCCGATATTCCCACGGGATCGAACCGCGGGGCGTAGCTAGTAAGTAAATAAAGACTACGTAATTCATCATTAGCCTACAGCAGTCCACTGCTGGACATAGGCCTTTCCAATTGCACTCCACGTGTAATGTTTCGTTTTATGGTACAGGACGTGCTTTGAATGGTTAGGCTATCTTTGAGGCGATTGGCACACTGCCACGCACCACGCTGCATGTTGCGTGACTGCGTGTTGTAACGTTACTTGTAAGTATCTCCGTTTGTATAGAAAACACGCACAGTCCAACACACTGAAAACGCAACCACGCGCGTTCATGCGGATCACGCGCATACACGCGGAGAAACATGCACCCCCGCGCGTAGGTGCGGGGCGAGACGCAAGGTATGGCACACCGAATCCCGCAGTGCCGCGCGTGATTTTGACCACGACGACTACTACACCACCACAGATAAATGAGAGCCGCCGTGCGTGAATCTACAAAACGCACCTACGCGCGTGAGTGCGCAAAAAACCCGCACGATGATGCAGATCTGCACTCCCGCAGGAACGCGCGTAGGTGCGTCGACACGCAATATGCAGCATGATGCGGGGCAGTGTGAAAACCGCCTGATAGTAGAGCTTGGAAGGTATAGTATACAAGGTGTAACTTTAAATGCGCAAAACCTCTTAAGGGGTCATTGTAATCATCATTATAAACAACTTTTACTATGGGACCCAAGAATCTCGAAAAAAAAATCAGTAGCTCCCTACATTTATGCTCGCTTAGCTCGTCAAAATGTACTAAACAGCTGATTTTTTTTTTTTGCGATTCCAAGTTTGGTCCCATAGTAGAAGTTGTTTATAATGATGAGTACAATGACCTCTTAAGAGGTTTTGCACGTTGTATACAGCGTGTAAAAAACCCATCACATAGCCGTCAACTAAGCATTCTGTACATCAAACTAAGTTACTTTGCACAAAAATAATTTCTGGGAAAAGATTTGCAATGTAACACACGCAAAACATTGTGCATGCAACGGTACAGGGGTCGTGAAGGTATTTCATGTTTTGTTATAACATTAAAAACTATTTTTCGTGAAAAAAAAATCAGTAAAACTTGGAATTTTAACCTTCAAAATCTCCATAACCAGGTTCAGTACAAAAACATTATCACATTGAACGGGAGCCGAGAGTCACTTGTACAAGTGACTCTCGGCTTCGTTAGGGGGCTTACAGGACCTAAACGCAAAAGACGCAAGTTTTTGAAACAATAAAAGTAGGTATATGATCGATACAGTAAACAAAATCGGAATCGGAAAATCGGATTTAAGCGGAAATTGCAGAGTTATTTTCAAAACAAATAGCGTAGAGTCATCTCAACACCTCTCTCCCTTGAATTTGTATGTATATATATATATATATTATAGTCAATAGTATGTATGTGTACCTATATAATCTATTTGTGTACCTAGTTTTAATTTTTTTTAAATCATTGTTCCTCTCCACCAAAGCACCTGCCATCCAATCTCTTCCCCACCCTTGGTTGACTGGTAGAGAATGCCTAAGGCATTAAGTCCGCCTTTGTACTTTTTGTGCGAAAAGTTTAAATAAATAAATAAAAATATTATATTCTTCAGGATAGGTATTGTGTTGAAAACATTATACAACTAATTTGATACCATAGAAAAAAATCATGAAGAACTTTATTTCACTGAGAACTAAACATAACTAGATGTAAGTACTAAAAGCTGATCTACATTTGTGAGTGACATCGCTAAGACTTAGTTCTTAGGACATTGTTAAAAGTAGATAACTTGCCAAAGACCGTCTTCCAGTACATTCAATTTTATTTTACTGAATTTTATATGAAAGTAGGTATTTTATGATTTACCAATTCGATTCGACACATTTTTAAACCTTTACCTTATTCAGAAAAGCTGCTATGTTACGATCTATATAAAATTTTATTTTTTAAACGAACAAACCAACCACCATCAAATTTTATTTTTTAACCCGGTTTGGTCTCCTTGGGTCCGTGTTTTGCGGTGTTTTCATTCGACCCCTAGTTCCCTAGGTGACTGTTATCGTTTATTTATGCGACTGTTTTAATTAGACTTCCTGATTGGTTGTTTACTGTTAGGTATATTTGGTATTAGAAGTCTTAATTAAATAAAGCCGGTGTTATTGCTGGGAAAGTTTTTTCGTGGAACATGGGGCGCTCTTTAGTTTGGGCGTAACATCAAGGAGACATAAATTGCCTCCGCGGAGTTTAGTTATGGCGACAATGCCAGTCCGGACTGAGATGTTCAAGGCAGCGCCGGCGCTGGGCGGAGCTTTGTTGCTATAAGTCGTCTATTTCAACTATTTCCAATTACTTGGGCTTAGAGAAGCTGTGCGATGTCGCCAAGTGACAAAGCAATATTCCGCTTGGCGGGCGGCGGGAACTTGGTGGCCTACATTTAACGTTGTGCCCTCGGGAATTCGTGATGAGGACGCGCCCGAGTGCACTGCCTGCCGAGGATTACTGTCAGCTTCTATTAAATATTGCCCTTTACTAAACAATCTGAGCCGACTGCTACGCTCTGATTGCATTTGAGTTGTAATTAGCTGGAAATATGCTGCAAAGTAGTTGTTACTGGTACAAACGTTGTTGACATGTTTCTTCTGAGTTTTTTTGCTTGTTGTAGGTTATTTCAGCTTCTATTTGGATGCACAAATATAAAGGCTCTATTCCGATTAATTAATCGAATTCACCATTGCAGTAAACGATTTACAATTTTAATTGAATCAACTGTTATAAATTTTGATTCTATAAATTGAACCGATGGTGAATTGTGTAAAACGCCAGTTATCGCTGCCTCGTTATATCATTGTATTTGTAATATCACAACATTCTTACAATTGTCCCTGTCGTTTACAGCCATTCACGAGACGAATTCGGGTAATTTGAAAGATTTCTACAGACGATGCGGCGACGCGGGGCGAAAAGCGAAATTTTTGCTAAATCGTCAAGTCGACACGAGCGGGTTTATGGGCGCCATAAGTTCCAGGAATCACTCGCCTCGGCCGTCATAAAAATCACTTCACCCCATCTCGTTTGTGTATATTAAGCTCGTCTGCTCTTAACGTAACTCGTGTGGTGACGTTCGTTACTCGCCTGATTACATTCTAATGATTTTTTGATTGTGCAGAAATATTCGAGTTGAATTTGTAGGCTATAAAAGGGAGATACAGAAAGCTATCGCCGGCCGGGCGTAAGTTTAATTAAAACAGAGCATCTCTCGTCGGCCGAGCGCTCGGAGCGGACGACCGGAGCGCTCCAATACTGCCTACCGAGACACGCTCTAAGCGACTCTAATTAAAAACACTATAATAATTAATTCAAAACATTTGCATTTACGGTGAAATTGCCTTGTTAAATGTTATGTCGTCACCTTTCACTGCTAACGTTTACAAGTGGCAAGATATCTAGCGCAACGATATTATGTCTTTGAGTGGAATAAATAATATCTTGAACTACTGCCAAACGAACCAACTTTAATAGTTGTTTCGAATTTAGTGCAAATCCTTTAAAAGTTAAAAGGTTTAACTTTTCCGCAGTTATCGGGCACTTGTTTCAAGGAACTTGTGCGAACTGATCGCATCGTTTTATATAGATAGGTGAGTTTAAAACTTGACTAAGCAAAAGATCTACAAAAAGGTGGTTGTGGAGTACCGACGGAGTTGAAAATTAGAAGCGTTAAAGTTTGCCCTCTCTAGGCACCATTAGTTATTTTAATTGGTGTTTTAAATGCCTATTCAAGACGAGGCAGTCAGGTGATAAATTGAGAATTTAGAAAGTCACTTTTGGAATATAAATCACGTTTTATTCAGTAAAATAAAAATACACTGTAACTCGCTCGTAACTTGATTCAGCTGAGTGATTGAATTCAGATATTCGTTCTCTGAACTATCACATTCGAACCGCCCGATGTTTCTTTGTCTGAGCCCGTACTAAGTAACGGTTTCACTGGTTATTGTCAGACTGGTTGGGGCTGAAGGAGAGCGTATCAGTATTGGGCGTGGCGCAATGAGTAATGGAACTTTGAGCTCGCATGAGGAGGGTCCACTTATGTCACGAGAAATGCTATGATTGATAATACTACCTTCAGTAAAAACACTGCTCTTTTGTAGCGTAACGATGCCATTCATATATTTTATAGATAAATATTTGTACAGTAACGAGCCCCGCTTCGATCTCTGCGTAACGTATTTGGCCGGGAAATAATAAATAGTAAGTTCGAAATATATTCCAATAATTGAGAGAAAGAGATTGTAATTTTCCGATAGGTATATTGTACCGACACGAGGTATACCCATATTCGTTTTTAATGCGGGTAAAGGTTGTGTGTGCGAAGAGAATAAGGAGGGCTGCGGTCCCGCTGGGTAAATTAGCTAATGTTGAAAGTTTTCAAGGCTCAGTTAATGATAGAGGTTGTAAGGGGGCCAGCAGTGCGCGCCGATGAGCAGGCGGCGACGTAATGGCTTGTGAAGGAGGGTGTAAGATGCCGTTACACACAAGTTGCCAGCAGTAAATACGACTTTTGAACAAATGCAGCGTTTCATCAAGTTGAGAGGCGAAAGTTATTGTTGTACCATTTGGGGCGAACTTTTCCGTGTTGTGTTCGTCGCGAAAATAAACTCGGCGAAAGTACTTTTATTGTTCCAAAATTGAGTTTGTCAAAACGACCGCGCTGCAAATTCTTGGAGTATATTTCGTTGAGTTCACCTATTATTTGTCGCTTTAACTTAGATTTGACAGTTTTACAGGTTTAACTTTTGGGGAACTTTAAAATCAAAAGTTTCAATAGTAAGAAAAACATATTGGAATCTAGATTTTGTGTTGGAAATAATTAAGTTAGGTGCCTACCAGTAAAGTATTGAATCATTTACCAGCGCTAATTCACAAAATAAGATAAATAAAACCTAATAGTTATACCTATACCGTAAAGGTTGCTTCCCCTTCTAAACATATGTATTTATTATTCAAATTATACCATATACAAATATAATCCCCGTGGCATTACCGCATGCGCAGTACGTAGGTACTGCCAAAATATGAATATCGTTTCATAAAGGTGTTAGATAAATAGCAGTGAGGGCTACCTACATTTTAGGATGTGATAAAAATATATTTTTAATAAAGTTTTACGACCAGTCCCAAGTAGCATTTCCTTCATTATAATTTTAAATTATTCATATTGTCTGTCGGATACTGTCCGTTTTAGCAAATACGCTTTACTCTGTAATATATTTATAAATTAACGTCCCAACTTGTTCGCGAGTTGGTTTGTGAGATTTCCAGAAGTGAAATTAGGGGAATGTTTAAATTCTTCAACGTAAACGCAAAGCTGAAGTGGTTGAAGCTTCGCTAATTAATGAAGGAACACCGCAGCGCTGCGTCGGCGGCGCGGGCGGCGGCTCGGTGTGCATACTAATAACAAGGATATTATTGTTCAACCGCGACCATTACACTGTTGTCTTGAGTGTGAACCTCAACACCAAAGATGGTAATAGAAATATAATTCATATAAACGTTGCATCTTTACAAAACCATCCGTGCCTCGGAAAGCATGTTAAGCCGGTGGTCCCGGCTGTCATACGTGGATCTTTGACAGTCGTTACGGCTGACAACCAGTCTTACCATATTATCGTATTACCCAACTGGGTTGTGGAGGTCAGATAGGCAGTCTCTCCATGTAAAATACTGGTATTCAGCTGCATCCGGTTATACTGGAAGCCGAACCCAACATGTTGGGAAAAGGCTAGGCAGATGATGATGATCTTTACAAAGTCAAACGGGAAAAAAGCCAAACGGGAAAAAGCCAAATTGTCATTTAATAAGACAAGATTAATATTAAAGCCCGGGTCCGAGTTTTTCAATTCATTCATAAAGCGGCACACTACGCCAGCAGCAGACCCTTGCAAAGGACATCTCGTAGATTCATTATTAAAACCTGTGGATGAAATAAGAGCAGAGCGACTGCTGAATCAGTGTGGCTATTCAAAGAATCTTCAAAACCAGTTGAAATTAAATTTAAAAGGAATATTTGTGCCGGCGAAATTGTTCATTTATTAAGTTGTGAATTTATCGTGAACGTTACATTTTACACCTTACAATCTCTCGAAGATTTCAGTAATTTTGTTGAAATTCGCAGTTTTCTCGCCACCGCAGCAGGTGTGTTAAAATATAGAACACAACTGGAGTGTCTTCAATTTCCCACTTCCCCACTAGCATTTTCAACTCACGTGCAATTGTAATGTAGTACGTAACTGATATGGCAGAAGTTAAAACGGCTCCCCAACAGATTCCGCGATGTATATTGAAATAACGGACGAAACTAAAACGAAACCATAACAACATGGAATATTTTTGATACGATAAAAATACTTTGTTTAGGCGCCCCATCTCATATATTACCTAAACACTTTTATATAGAAATCTTTTCGGCTATCCAACTGGCCACAAATACCAATGGACAATTATTATTGTAATTCCCAATAGAATAACTCTTGGAATGAAAGAAAAACATACGTTGTTTATTGTCGCACAAAACATTAAATGAGGGGAAAGAGTTATTGTGGTGCTTGGAGGTTATGATTTAATATTGCTATTATGGGATATTGTGTTGCAATTTTAAGTACAGTTGTAATAAATCGTAGACCGCTGCGACGGGTCGTGGTGCAAATGAAAAAAAACGTAAGACACATGACATGTGTAATATAGGTACGAATACGAATGCCGTTTATTATTTTACTTTAATGCTGTTTATCATATTCATACACACAGTGAGTACTGTGTGCTATAAATACACCTTTTTTTGTTGAGAAAATGCTTTTTGAATTTAATTTCAAAGGTGTAATATTTAGCACGAAAACTATTCTCTTTGTGTGAAACTAACAACTGTTCCTAGAATACAAAGTACTGTTAAATTAGAACTTAAACATAGTAAGAACAATATAGCCAGCCAGCACTATTTTAGCTAGGTATCATATAAACGCCTACCTACGTGAATATAAAATGGTCGAATTTTATTAGATTTTCCAATGTTCACTTGACTGAATAATAAAATTGGAATGCCCTCGACGGCCAGTCTCTTCTGTTTGTGACATATGGTTGACTGGTGCGGAGCAAAAATCTATGAAGAGTTCACATAACGTTTTTCCGATTAATGTTTTTTCGCTGAAATACTGACAAAGAGAGATAAAAAGTCGACTGTCTTGACTGTATAAAGTCTATGTATACGTAATGTCTATGTCCTGGCGTTTTCTTTTTATTCTGTGTTGAATTTGACTAGTCTAGTGCACTTGGCCGGGTAGCGGAACTACTCGCTTCTCGGTCCTGACAACCTTTTTAAAACACTTGGTCGAAATGTTCGCCGTAAGCAGGTGTACCAATAAACGCTGTCTTCACAAGCCTTTCAGCTCACGTTCCTGGCATGTCGTAACACCAAGGCACTTCGCTTGTATGAAATACCGTCTTTATGGTTACTTATTGCTACGAATATGATCGCCATACTGAACATTTATATATTTTTTTCTACGTTTTTCTGTTGCCAAGACGGGTTTTATTGTGTTGTAACCATAAAATACATTGTAACTACGCATGTTATGTCGCATGTAGTAAATATGTAATAGCATTGGATTCGTGGTCATCTACATTCGCTACTTTTAATAGTGATTTCGATTTCTGTTTGTGAAAAGGCTTTTTAGTAATTCGGTCAGGTTCTTTGATGTGTACATGAAGGTCGATTTCCAACTGAAACGTTTCCCCTTTACGGGATCACGTACTCTCTTCTTGTCTACTGGTAGATAATATAGAATTAGGGAGTAAAGTCGGTAACGAAAGTGGATGGGTCGCTGTAATGTGGTTGTTAGGATCGGGTGGGTCGGGGATACATTAGATTAATTGAAGTCTTTAAAACGTGCTTTCTGTTTAGAAAATAAGTTGAAGTTTGCTTTCTGAATACGTAAATATTATTGAGTAGTATGTGTGTAGAGACTTACATTCGTCGGGCATGACTCCACAGAGCGGCTGATATAATTCTAAGCTCCTCACCGACTCACAAGCGCTTAACTATGTAAAATATGAGCGGTTTGTGTATGAATCGCGCAACTAAATTGCTGAATTTTCTGCTTTGTCTTTACAATTGTCTATGCGAGTAAACTTTGTAATCGTATGATTCTTAAATCTGTTTAATCCTTTAAAGTAGTTACGTTATTTATTTCCGTGGGTATTGCATTTGTTTCTTAAAGTATCCCCTATACGGATTTTATGCACCGACCATCAAACGTACCTATCTGTTCAGAGGGTATTAAATTTTACTGAATTTATAGATAGCTATTACCGATCATATAATATTTGATTAACTTATTTAGGTAAGTAGGTACCTACCTATTGTTTTACACGAAGTGAATATTGATTTGTTTGTAAAATAGGTTTGAACCGAGGCTTTAAGGCTACGGTTTCATATTATGATGTATGTACATTTTCTGCTTCTTCAGACTGCATTTTATCTAAAGAAATACTACTTCATAAAATACTCATTTCAGCTGTGTAATGTACACACACATTCCGCCGTAAAAGCACCGGGTAACATGTTTTGTTCTTCACTCCATTCTTAGAACGTGTATATGTCTGAAACTCTTCCGTCCAAGTTTACTGTTGCGCGAGAAAACATCATAGACAACTGTGAAGAATACTTATTAAAGCATGAAAATAGTTGTTGTCGAAATGAAAGTCATACGCAGGCGTTCAAATGATACATAGGTTTGTAAGTGGCAATTTATAGATCACACTAATATTATAAAGGCGAAAGTTTGTGAGGGGGTGTGTGTGAGTGTGGGGGTGTGTACTGTGTGTGTTTATATGTTTGTTACTTCTTCACGCTCAAACGGCTGGACCAATTTTGATAAAATTTTGTATGGAGATAGCTGACACCCTGGATTAACATATAGGCTGCTTTTTATCCCGATATTCCCACGGGATCGAAACTTATGCGGGTGAAACCGCGGGGCGCAGCTAGTATGTGATAAATCAAAGAGATAGTCTCTGGGGCACAAGCACACGAAGGTGAACGAATCAATCATGATAAATTATGCCGTGTCGTGGCGTCGAACGTTCATACGGGGACGAATTCAACGTTTGGACTTAAAAACGCAAAAAAAATAGTCTCCCAAAAAAACTATCTTTGATGTTTAACAAAAACCAATGTCTCTTTTTATGAAGCATGCATGACACGAATATTTTGCAATTCACAGCTTAGTTTTTACAGATGAAATATTCGCTGTGTAAATATAAAATTCTTATAAGTAAGCGGTTGCAGACAGACGAGATTCGTTTTGCTCTATTGGTGCCTGGAGAAGAATAAAATAAAGTTGTTGTGGGGAGAAATACAAAGAAATAGTTAGTAGTGAGGTCCCTCGCGACAAATGCCGCCGACAGGTGTGGAGCGCGGTTAATGTGCGCGTGACTACCCAACAATGACTTGGGGGGAAATGATATAACTTTATTTCATGCTGTTTTTCTGATAATTTGTTCTATTTATAAAATAATTTTACTTTTATTTTGAAAGTACCTACTATTTGATCAGGGAAAATGATTGCTGAGCAAATTGCTTGTCCTGAGATTCAAATCACAACTGTCAATATTTATTTGACTTTCGACTCAAATGCCTATTACACAGAAAGTTTACGTAGTGTGTAATTTCTCTGACTACATTTCAGAGGTTATTCAGTGAGTTAAATCGACTTTCACAAAAATGTCTCGCAATATGTGGCAGTTTGTACACAGATGCACTCTTTAATCTGGTTACTTTGTCGGTGCACCTCGAAGGGAGCTCACGGTGGGATCAATTCCAGGTGTGCTGCGATCGCAGAGCTCTTTCCGCTCAAAATGAAAACTCACGCGAACGAAACACGTACATATTGTTTATAGGAGACACGTAGCTTATTTGTTGCCAAGCGTTCACCATGACTAGTAGAATCTTGTTAGGTCTTACAGACTTGATAGTAATCTACTTAAACAAATCTAGCAGAATTTATGCACTTCATTTGAGCAGCAATAAGTTTTGTGGGTGGTATTTTGTTAGTACCTACTCCGTTTCCGGTACTTTGGACATTGTCAACATTTAGGGAACGTCTTCCTTATTGTCTTAACACGGCCATCATGAGCAAATATTCGCTTCATTTTCCTCAGGTGAAAGAAAGTAGGTATTCATAGAGATACTCAAATAAAAAAGATGCAGTGTTTGTATTTACGTCCCTTTCTGTCGTTTTTGAAAAGGTTAAACGCGAATACTACTGCTACTAAACTTATACACAACTTGATATATTCCCTAAATATATTTCTCGTGAATATCAACAAAGGGGAACTGGTATTACTGAACGTTTCAGTGAAACAGGCGGCGTGATTGACGGCGCTTGACGTAAAGTGTTGTACCCTGAGATTGCTACAAATCGCTTCCTCTTATATTGACATTGTTCTTGCGTCGATGTTTTTTGTCCACATACTAAAATACCTTCATATGAATCTAAAACCAATATTGGAAACGTTTGTGTGACGTGTGGTAAGGTGGCGATGTTTCGTTTATTAAAGATTTTTTCTTCTCGTACTTAATGTCGCACAGTAAAAGCTTCGGGTAAAGTGGAGTGATATTTATCGTTATTGTACCGCATGTAAGTGATTAATGTTTTATTTGTTCTTGTTTTACGCCGCGTTATTCTGCTCTGTTGCCAGGGTGGACTAATTACAAAGAAGCGTTGTTCCATATAAACGAACCAACTTTTGTACACAACCGCGCTTTGCAAGTTTTTAACAACATTTTATTTTATGCTCGTAGGTACTTGTTGTGGCTTTATAGCTTGTGTCGTCAAGCCCATAGCGAAGTGAAAATTCGAAATGATGCGTAACTATTGAAAAGTTGCCAGGCCATCTTCGAACAAAATCATATCCTTTTTATACGTTGCCTTTTTCGGATATTGTGCGTTGCTCAGCGGATGGAACTGCCTTTTGTTCCATTTCCAACATGACATGGAAATCAAAACAATCATGTTCCATTCTACCTTTCTCATGTTTCACTTTTTGTTACTTACTTTTTTTTTTTTTTTTTTTTTTTTGCGGATGGGAAATCATCAAATGACCCCTCCCGCTCTGGGTGGAGCGGAAGGGAGTGTCAGACTCTTACTGACTAAAACCCACCCGTGTTCCTTCCTTAGCCCTTTATGTTCCGGGCCAGCGGTAACCCTTTCGGACAATCCCGCTGACCCGGCAGGCTTCGGCCCTATGGGGCCCCTCCTCGATGCTGACATCTCTTTGAGGCGCGCGTGGAACACGTACGCGCCGTCCGGCACGGCACGGCACTTACTTACGCTTACTTCTGGTTTTGTTCAGTTTTGTCGCTGTATTTTGCGACATTATATTTGGTTCTTTTGCATAACCATATGCGTAACAGTCGAGGCTTAGATTTTCTTTCCTTGTGTTTTGTATAGGAGTGATTTACACGCAAGTTTTTACCAGAATTCTACACCCAGGTGGCTTACTTACTCGCTATTACGCAGGGATTTTCGCTTAAACCCGTAGGTACTACAATTTCGTTCATGGTCATGAATAATTACCTACTTGTAGATGTGCGTAGATCTTCACCGACGGAATAAAACGCTTCGGAGCTTTTGTCGCATCGCTGAACCTAAGCTACATCGAAGCTACGCTGGAAAACGATTATTTGAACGGATAAAAAAAATCGATTGTGGGATTGCATTTATATAGAGTCCGTTGCAATTGCGTCGCAACGGTTATTTTCTTAGGCAATTCCGATTATCTTTGCGCGGCGAATCATTAGGGGCCATCCGGGGCTTAGCGCGACATTGCGGATTATGCTTCCATCTAGCACAAGAAGATAGTTTTTAGCTCCGTCTCTCTGTAGATTATCTCCTTTATTAAGTCCGTGTTGTTCCTTGGCTATGTTTTATTAGTATTTCCAAACTGACAGCAATAATGTAGGTGCTGCGAACCATGCATGTTATGACTGTCCCGCGGAGATATTGTTTGGCATTGAACTCGGATCTATTTGTGATGGAATGAGGGGTTTCGTACTTGTTTCCGTTTTTCTTTTTATTCCCGGTCTCTGTATTGGTTATATAGGCGCGATTCTATCGGGAATTTATTTTATATGATTTTTCGAGGACGCTGGACGCTCCCAACGCTACCATACCGATTTAGATAAAAGACTGGAACAGCTGTAGTAACAGTATTTTTCCGGAGCTGCATTTTTCAGTTTTGGGAATAAAATCTGTCATATTTTCAACGCAATACGATTTTTTAAAAATAATACTCGAATAAAGAACAGCTACCTAATTGCAACTTGCATTTAATAGTGTAATTAACGGTTTCCCAGTAATAACGTCCGTGTTTCCGCAGAATATATGAAGCTCATTTACAATCGACAAATTACGACTGACAGAATAAAAGCTATTGAAGTACGAAATGGTTTCAAATAATATCGAGTGTTTTAAACTAGTAGGTAACAATGGAAAATATATTGTGCGTAAAATACATTATTTGAAGCTAGGTATTTGGTGACGATGATTCAAAAGCTTTCACCGCATATTATTTATTATCATGTTTTGCTCGTCTACAAGCTCTATAAATAAAGAGTAAGCACTTAAAAGCTACGTAGAGTGTTTGAATAATGTTATTACGAAACAGAAGTAGGTATTAAAAAAACCTTTTACTTTGAGAGCCTCTATAATTACACAAATATTTGAAAATCGATATTTCAACTTTAAGCTTTAGTTGAGAATTATACCTACCTATTAAAAATAGTTTTCAGGCTCACCTGAAAACTATTTTTAATATGCTATATTATGCTAAGTATTATTATTTATTATTATATATTTTTTTATATGCTTAAGCTCACATTTATTTTGATTTATATTTTTTTAAGAACTGAGGGGCCCGTGGCTAAATAATAACAGCCGCACAGGTCGATCGATCAGGTTAAGCTACGCTTGCCATGGTTGGTCTGCGGATGGGTGATCCTGACCATCTTTACATACCCCTCCGTGCCTCGGAAAGCACGTTAAGCCGTTGGTCCCGGCTGTCATTCGTAGATCTTTGACAGTCGTTACGGGTAGTCAGAAGCCCGAGTCTGACAACCAGTCTTACCAAGGGGTATCGTATTACCCAGTAACTGGGTTGTGGAGGTCAGATAGGCAGTCGCTCCATGTAAAATACTGGTGTTCAGCTGCATCCGGTTAGACTGGAAGCCGATCCCAACATAGTTGAGAAAAAGCTAGGCAGATGATGACATTTTTTTAAGAACTGAGGGCCTAAAAAGACCACTATGGCAGAATCATAAAAGGATAACGTTATGAATCATAATATGGCGGAGACAGTCCGTGTTTTTCTTTATTTCGCTGCACTGCGTAGGTATAATCAAAGAGATTGGGATTGGATTGATTGGTATTTTAGCACAGATAAAAAAATAACTGAAAATCCCTCACCTATGGGATTTGATACGATTAACTTAACAGTTAACTGTCCATTATGATTCATAATGTTATCCTTTTATGATTCTGCCAAAGTGGCCTTTTTAGACCCCCTGGTCTTCAGCAGATTTATACAGAGAAAGGTGGAAAGAGAGTAGGGAGGCCTTTGCCCTGCAGGGGGACACCGCAGGCGTTTAATTTTTTTTTTAAACTCGATTTTGTTTCAAACAAGATAAATATAAGATTTTTACTAAGTCTATTAAGATATCTACTACTTTCACGGATAATATCTTGCCTTATTTACGATACATAACTTTTGTGACATCTTATTACGTCGAAAACGAAACAGTATTCGGAATCCCGATACTTGATTATCTATTCTGGACAAGAAAGTCTATTGCCCCAAATATGTCCTTTTTACTAACCCTTATATTCATTCTAAGAGTTATGAATACAGCCTTCCTAAAGATATTTTGACCATAAAAGTGTATTATTAAAGGCGCGTCTTTGTATTAGCGGCCACGCCGGCCAATCTACTAAGGTATTCGTAAACTAACATTCCATACTGTGTTATACTCCTGTATACAGTTCCCAAGTTCCCGGATAATATTGCACTTGCATAGTACGTATAGGTATACGTACTATATTGTGGTCGTATACTCCCATATAACTATTGTATGTATATGTAGGAAGGTTTATGTTAGGGTTTATAGCTGTTCCCGAGAGGCCTCAGGATTCAACAACCAAGTCCTTTCGTTGGTTGAATTTTTTGTATAATATCAGAATATACTGTGTACCCTAAGAGACTCGTTTCTCTAAAACCCTTCTTAAGCCCCCGGAGCACTTAAGTAGGCTGCTCCGAAACTTATTTACATTGAGTAATGCCTATTAGCGTATGAAAAAAATTACAAGTGTTTTGGAGAAGAGAACATCTTTGAGTTAGGACATCTTTGAGTAAGAACTTCTAAGTAAAGCGTAGAAAGGTGACCCCAGACAATGAGGCTGCCTCTAAAGGGGATACGGGCTGTCTACATATCTAAGGCGGGCCTGAAATTGTGAAGGTTTTTACTTATACAGTTTGTCTCTGATCTGTAACTACATTTGGGCGAAACTATGCGTAGGTCTGCGTATTACAAATACTTTATTAGGGATGTGTCTACGACTAGACCCGCTTGTAAATTTCTTAGTTTTTCGGGATGTAATGTGTCCTGTTCTAATTCAGAATCCATTCTGAGTTTGTACGAAATTGTATCCACAACCGTTCAGCTGTTAAGGCGTGATTAAAACACAAATACCGTTTTAAAGTTAGATGTTGCTAATCTCTTTTTAAATCGGCTGTTATTTATTGTTTGATATTTTGTACGAGATTTAAGCATTTAAGCATATTGTTTTTCATTGTGTTTTCTTACTTTTCAGGTAAGCTTGGATTCAATCGTGCTTCAGTCTGAGTGAGTACGACCATTATTTTGTACATTATTTGCAGAAAATGGAACAGTGTTAGCAAAGGTATGATATGTTCGTGTTTTAAACAAAAACTATTACGTTGTTATGTTGAAGATAGGCATTAGTCTAGGAATCGATCGTCTGGCTCTCTTTGCCGAAAATATATTTTTTTATCATGAAGATATATTTACAAAGAACATGAATATAACGTAGCACAGGACTAATTTAATCTTCACTCCAACAATCGCAACAAATCACAAGAAATAGTCTTATCGGAACGACGCCGTCGCCGACAAAAAATAGCTTTGACATCCGACATGGTAACTCGCTTAAGACGTGAGGTCTTTATTACATTTTCGCACTAAATATCGTGGCAGAATACTGATCTTGTTTGTCTTACGACACGACGGAGCTACTAACGCAATTAAACGTGGTAGCTGGCAAGCTATATAAAATGAATAATTCTGTCTTTGATACATCATAGGTCGTATATTTAGTATAGCCGTGAGATTGCGACGATCGATTGCCTGCCGCTGCCCGTGTCGCCTTGCCGAACAGAATTCCGCCTAGTAAGCAGTAAAAATAAATGACGGCAAACAGGGTTGGGTGGGTACTAGTATGTACGACGAAACGTTAACAGGTCGATTATACGAGGCCATCGAGCGCGTAGGTACTTGAGTGATCCCGGACCACTCCGGTCGCGTGTCTAATGACGGGTCACGCATTTAAATAGGCGGTCTGTTCCCAACCAATCGTTTATTCCAATACAATAGGTACGCTCATACGGAATTCATTCGTTTGAGGAGTGATGTTTGCGCGTGCAGGAGCTAGCGCGCATGCAGCACGCCTGTACCTCATCGTGTGTGCACAGCTTATTCATGCTAACGCGCTACATTATCGCAGAGTAGCTAGTGCTGATTTATTCTGGACATGAATAACAATATTCGTGACTGTAATGCAGCTATAGGTACGTAGCTACATAGTATGTTATATCGGTACGCCTTACCTGTTCCCGTTTCCAATTGTGCCCAGCTAGGTAGTGTGAATAAGTAAGTGTGTTGCTTACATTTGCGGCCATAAAGTCAGCACTTTGATACATAGTGTTTTATGTATCTACCCCACCAACGCCATGTTATGAGATGCCATTTGTTAATGTCGAATAGAGATGTTTAATATGTTTTGCAAATAGCTTAGGCTTGTTGCCAAAATGTTAACAGAATAGGAAACTTATCCGAAGCATGCAGACGCAAAACTTCTAACTACTTACCGTAAATAAGTGCACGTAATTTATTCTATTTTGTTTAGTCGGAAAATGGTCTGGTTCCATTCGGTTATTGCATTTTTTTCCTTACAAAAAACCTCATCTTAAAATGTAGATTAACTTCCTCGTTTCAACAATGCCGCTATACAAACGACTAAATAACAAGGCTAGTATCTTTTCAAGATCAGCTGAAAATCAAAATTTATAAAAAAGAAATGTCGATTCATTTCAAGATAATAAATGGAGTTCAGCAATTCATTGTCCGTGGGAAATAATTAACTGGCTGACTCGACACAAATCGAAGCATCCCAGACTGAACGTCCAAAGATTACGCAAAGTTATAATCCCCCTGTTGAGTAAGTACACCTTTGTGTCAACGGAATTAAGTATAAATCTTATACCATTTAGAGCTCTTGAAGAGGTTTTGGTTTCAAGTTATAATTATAATTTAAAAAGAAGCGAGCACTTCTCTTGATTTGTTGCAGTCGCTTTGAGATAATTTATATAAAGCTAACAATCCTTTTAGCGTGTACATTATAATTTGGGCGGTGCAAGCGGGCAGCGCGAGTTTAGCGCGGTCGTCATTGTTTTCAGGCGGTAATTTATATTGTGCTTTAGGAAATTAGCGAGGCGGCCGCCACAGGCTCAGGTGCCACCGCGCGCCATTACCGACCAGATTTACTCGTAGATCTCGCTCTGCTAAGACGAGTAATTTGTTGTGTAATTATTACAGCTCATTAAAAATGTATTAACTACGGTCCCTTTATTTAATTACACAAACAGATGAATTTGTCGAGTTTTATAGAATAGATTTAGCGGTCTTTTGTTATATGGCCGTACGAAGTTTTATTTGCGAATGAAAAATATTCATTTATTTGGTCAGATGAATAATTAATCATTAATTAGTTAACTGTGGCGTGGCCATGTTCTCTGTTATTACCTGTTAAATGTTGATATCAATTAACTGATTAAAAACTATCTGCGAACCGCTCAATGTTGGATTGAACAAAATAATTATATTATATTGGCGTATTGTATTCGCTGTGAATGGTAGGGCATGTAATTATTTGCGCAATTTCAGTAAATCACGGAAAAATCATGGAGCGTCATTGAATATAATTAGGTGCTATTGAAAGCTGGGAGGGAAAATTAGTCTCCGGTACTTGTGATTTTCACAATTTAATTCGACAGATTATTATGTAAATTTCATCCCCAGATATAATAACTTTATTTTTTTATTTAGCAATAGAAAAAATACAATGCATGTTACATTTTTATGATGATACAATTGTGCTCAAGTTTTGTGAATAATGACCCCGATGCTAGGAAAATCCTGTGTTATAGGGGCCATCCATTCGTCCGATAAAATTATTTAACAAAATTCGGGAATCTAAAACGTGTAACAGCAGCAGTAGTGTGTGAGTAAGCGCGTGTGATGTGGTGTAATGGGGGAAGTGGATGAGTGTGTGATGTGTGTATGAGTGTGTGATGTGTGTATGAGTGTGTGATGTGTGTATGAGTGTGTGATGTGTGTATGAGTGTGTAATATCTGTCGTGTATGTGTAGAGAGGGAAGGTGATTTGGAGTGACTGTGATTGTGTAAGTGTTCGTGATACTAATAATTATATAATAGCTTTAGGGTTTCAGCAGTGCTTCTGTTTCATCATAATCTAGAGTGAGGAGGAATTCTTTAGTTATTTTTTTACATTTGTGTCTATTTAATGTATGTGTGGTAGATGTGGAACTAAACAACTACGAACAGCCTTCGTTAGACAATGTTTGTAAGTCTTAAAGGAAAAATTGCGATTACAAAGACTCGCGGTTCGTAAACCAGGTATAAAAACGTCATAAAATAATATGTCCGCCGGTTGTTTTCGTCGTGTATGGCCAGCTGGCGTTTTGCAAAATTTCAGCGCGTTTTAATGCGGATCTCTTTTTCCTCTTTTAGCGGTAATGGTGACAACCTCCGAGTTCTCCCCGGCTACCATTTATAACGAGTTTTAATCGCGACACGGAAATTAGTTATATTACCCGTCTATCCGGCCCGCTATATTATATGGTTATTAACTCAGACGCGAGTCACGAGCCTGAGGGTGGACCTAAAATGAAACACGATAATTATGCCACTTTGATAAAAACGACGCTCAACTTCTGAAGCGGGCTATCCAATTAATAAATTCATTCCTGAATATACGTTTATTACTTCATGATAAAACTGAACTGCAGTATTATTTTCCTGAAAGCAATAATGCGGATAAATGGCGCCGATTTTTCTATCAAATATTCTAGACGTCCCCAGCGTATGCAAGTAGGTCTCTCCATAGTGGCACTGGTGCAAGGAATATAATTTTTTGTGGAGCTGTTTTCTTCTAACACATACACGAGTACGTTTGTGTACGTGTAATTTTAAAATAATAAAACCATCACTGTAAAACGTAGGCATTTAATTTTTAAGCAGGTTTCTTGACGTCTAGCAGTGCGTACACACAGAAGAAGTTGTTTACCTTATTATATGACATGGTCTTGAATACGTAGTCGCCGTAAAAAAAACTGGTCCCCAAAAACATCTTAGCTTTCGCTACAAAGTCGAGATGTATCTCGTAGCGACCCTGTATATAAAATCACGTTTAATTTTATGTTTACGACGGCTCTCTGAAATTAGTTGATACTTATCTGAAAATCTTACCTTGTTTACTTTGCAATTCTTAGTCAAATTGAACGAATCAACAAGAATGGGCCCCAAAACAAAATGTTCGCAGGGTTTGTTCAGCGCATAGTTCCACAACTTTTTTGTTACATTGTTGCTTCTAGTACTAATCACAACTTTAGCCTGTTTAAAACAGAAATTAGTTACTAAAATATGCAGTCAGATAGTTACTTTTTTGTAAAATTTTAATGAAAATACCTACCGAGGTAGCCGGGCAATCCCTGGGAAAGTCCAGCAGGAATACTACGTCGGACATATTTTGTGAATTTTTGATTTCAAACTTGCCGCACTCGGTCTGTTTGGGACCTTTACATTCTTCAAACTTTTCCCATTGCATTAGGTATGGACCCTGGAATAATAACAAAAGGGTATAATTAAACTTATCTGTTCACACTCTACTTGTATTATCTCGGTTGGTGACTATAGAAGATTACCAAAGTAAATTGGGAATTCTGAATGTATTCCAAATTGAGTTCGATTTACTTTCTTCAATCGCCCTCGCCCTCCAAGTTTATAATGAAAATTGCATTATTCGAGCCTCAAATTCTTTGGATAAACAAAAATTCGACAGAACATCGGATTTGACGATGTAATCAGGTGTGAATAGATTTCTGTGAATGACGGATCATTGAGGTGAGCAAATGTCTGGGAAAGCGGATATTCCTTTGTCGAAATCTGTAGACTTTATGCTTGACTTAATTGATGGTAACTACTCGTATTTAGGTGCTGAAGAACAATTTGATAAGGTATTAATTGAAAGAACTATTAGGGCAACATTGACGGTGGTGATTGGAAAGGTCTTCTAAACTCTCATTTTAAACTAATAAGGCTCAAACGACGCTTTAAGGTCTTAAGAATAGCCAACCACCCAAAAAGTAGAGACACTTCGCCTCCGAGGAGGTCAGAAATTATCCCACGGGTTTTAATAGGTTTCTGCGTATCTTTATATTTATTCCATATTTATCCATTTTTTTAATTTAAAATATTTATTCCTCAATTTTCATGATTGCACCTACCACTGATTGTCTCTGCATCACCCAAAGGTTGACTGATAGAAAATGCTTATGGTCCGCCTCTGTACATTTATGTGCTTGAAATATTAAATACGGTTGTTGCTAAAAAAAAATGCATTAGGGCTCTATACGGACTTCATCCTGAGGAATCATGTCAGCCAGTATTTAAGAAACTTGGCTTGTTACCGCTACCTTGTCTGTATATTAATGAAATATGCATGTTTGTATGGAAACATAAGGAGTTATTTAAAATAGCGAAGGATGTAAATCCTCGAAGCCGACGAGATCCTCACAGACTCGTACTTAACAGTGCTCTCAGGCTTGCTAAGTCCAATAAAAGCTGCTTGTCTGTGTGTACGAATTTATAACAAATTACCTAGTAATCTGAAAATTTTAAACTCGAGATATGCTTTTAAGAATAAATTGTATGAATGGTTAATTGATAACAACTTCTATAGTATAAAACAATTCCTAGAACGAAAATAGTGATGTAATATAGTAATAATTTTGTTAAGGAAATTGTTATTACAAATATTTGCATGCTATGTTTAATCTTGGCAAAACATGTCTGCTCTATTTTTGTACTGTATGACCTTTTTATACCATGTTTTACGCAAATAAATATATTATTATTATTAATACTTAAATAAATAATAAATTATCCCACGGGAACGTACTACCGACTTAAAAAGTATCCTGTGTCAATCCAGGTTATAAACGAACTGTGTGCCAAATTTCATCTAAATCCGTTGAGCCGTTTTTGCGTGATGGGGTAACAAACATACAAACTTTCACATTTAGGATAGTAGCTAGCAGTAACTAAATTCCCGTACAATAATGCTCTTGATCGAAATACACTTGTTTATTGGTATGGAATTACCTCGATTGCTTTATACGCAGTCAACGCACCGTCGCGCGTCGGCTTAACGCGCTCATGTGCTGTCAAGAAAAATAAAATATAGGTGTGCCGGGAACAGCGCGGTTAGCTCGGGGACTCCAGCCGGGGCGCCACGATACCGCGTCGACAAGTATACGTGCCGATGTGCTAATGGTAAACCGTTCCCCAGGCTGAAGTAAATGTCGGTGGAAATTCCGCCTAAGCAAAACTGGCGGGGCTAATACAGATAAACATCTTTGGCCCGAGATTTAGCAGTTAGATAAATGTTCTACACATAGGTACTTACATAGTTCTTGGGGTCCGTTTGTCCAATTCCTTTTATGATTAAAGAGAAAAATATAAAAATATACACCAGACACTGCATCGCGTCTCGCGGCACAGACAGTGCCGACGTACGCCACGTTTTAAACATGTCGTGCTTTTGAATATTTTGTAACAGCACAACTGCTCGAATTATTTATTATAAGTGCTTATTTTTTTCCTCATTAAAAATGCAATTTCCGGCGATATGAACCGTTTGTCAATAATTGCGTATACCGCGGATATTGAATAATGAAGGAGAGATGTAATCTGATAATGTTAAATAATTATTCGGCTCACATTTTCTGTGCCCACAAGATATGCTGTTTACTCTAATTATAGTGTCTGGTAATGTTGATGTATAATGCGCAAAGGAATCGTATAACAGCATTAATCGCGAGGGGTCGTTACGGGGCGGGGGGAGCGTGGCTCCGGCAATCATTAGTGCATTTTATTTCACGAGCCGCGCAGCCTCGCTCAACTTCGTAGCTGGCTTAATGCGTTTCCCCATTACCTGTCACCTCTACCATATACAATCCTTTTAAGCTTAACCCGTTATTGTTTTCATATCGGAGTGTTTCACTATTTTACTACATACGTGTCAGTACGCTAACTTGTGTTATATTTCGTGCACAGATTACATTAATACAATATGTAATTTGTATTGAATTTCAGTATTCAGCATTAACTAATGAAATGATTTCGCACCTGTGTCTGATTTGATTGAATTGCTAATGCGAAACATTATTGTTGTAAAAAAATTGTATTTCAATTTTCGATTGATTCTTTAGGGTTCCGTACCTCAAAAGGAAACAAAGGAATCTGTATAGGATCAAAATGTATAGGGTAGGTACTTCCCGTTGACCTAGAATCATGAAATTTGGCTGGAAGCAAGGTCATGTAGCACAAATAAAGGAAAAAAATCCGATAACCGTAAATTTGTAGTTACAGTAAAAAAAAACCCGTGATAAACTATTTAGGTACATACCTACAAAAAATACGGAACCTTCGGTGCGCGAGTCCGACTCGCTCTTGACTGTTTTTTTTTTACCTTAATATCGAACAACTTAATCTAATTGCTTCGATGGAATAATGCAATCAAAGTGTTGTATGTCAAGTACGTTTAAATTGTAGGTACTGGTGGTCGACATCGTCGAACTGTTCTTGTGCAGCGAGCACTAGCTTAGTTGAGTGGTTTGCTCCGCCATTTGTTATACGAAACTAGATACCAGTGAGTGCACTCGGTTCGGCGGCTATATCTGAGTCTTCCCGCAGACCCTCGACCTCTCTGTTTGCCAGCTTATGTGGCGATCGCTGGGCTTAGTCTAAATTGCAATTAAACGAACTTGCGCTTTTGCTCGTTCGCCGCTACGTTATTGAACTGTTTGTAGCTTGGGGGCGTGAGAAAATAATTTTGAAACAGAGAAAACGAATTTTTCCACTTCGTGAAATCTATAAAACCTCGATGCTGTCAGCAGTTTGAGAGATATTATGTTTTCATGGACACTTTCGCCGCTTTAGAAATGGCTCGCACGATAAAGTGTTGGAGAACGTCCTTCTGACCTATTCGCCAGTTCGTAAAGAAACAGTATCGTCATCTTTCTTACTAAGCATCTATGACGATGAGGTGGACGTATGGAGTGTGTGCGGACTCTATAAATATGTTCCTGACGTAATTTAGTCAAATCGATTCACCGTCTTACGTATTCTACCAGCGGCAGGTTTAATAACGTCTTTGATAAAGACGTGTATTCGGGACGGGTTGGATGAATGTGAGGCCCTAATATGCTTCGGCTACGTCGCGCCGCCCGTCGACCGCTGTCGGCTGCGAATATGGGTTCCACCGTCATATTCGTTGCCGCAGCTCACGCCCATTCATATGGATAGTGCGGCATAGTTTACATATTTTGATGCGCGACCGCTTTAATAAAGCCATTAATTTTAATAATGCTCACATGTTAAACATTCGTGGTCGCGTTTAATAGTTTCTCCTTTACGTACACCATGTTACGAGGGAGTTATTAGATGGCTGTTTAATTAATGTCGTGTTAATATTTACGTTACGTCAGACGTTAATTTGAGACTAGTTGAAGAAATTAATGAAACGCTGAGCTCTCTATGTAGCTGTCTAAATAATATTTTTTATTTGACACTAATTAGTTTTTTTGCTGAATTTAAATTAGATGTCTATGTTTTAAGAAATACTTACGTACTTTAAAAATAAATACGTCCGTAAATAAATACGTACCTACGTACTTTTACTTTTGTACTTGCGGAAGAAAAAACAATAAAACGTCGTAAAAAGTAGGCGGAGGTCGTTAGGTTTCAGGTGAGTCGGCATCGTGTAAATGTATGTCAATCACATATGCTTTGTCGAACGGAGTGCGATCACTTCCATTCTCGGGCTCTTCGTCTAACACTTACTAACGATCTCGTGAGTGGAACTCCTTATCTAATCTTTATAAGCATGACGAATGACATTGTCCTTGTTCTATCCCGCATGATTATGGATAAGAGTTTTAACGACCGTCAGTTCGGGTCGTGACGAAAAATGTTTATGTTCATAAAAATTCATGTGTTTGACTTTGGCAGCAGATATTTTCCACACCGTAGCTTTATTATTGTAATATAATTTAAAATTTTCATTTGAATATAAATTATCGACTTCGGTCAAAATAAACACAGTTTGAAAAAGTTAATATTTTATTGTTTAATTATATTATTGTAATTTTATTTTAGTCATATTCAAACCTTTTTCGTTCTATGAGAAAGTTATAATTCGGAGAGAAGGTATTAGAATGCTGAAAAATAATAGAGATGAATTTATCGAAATGAAAAAATGCAGAAGTTTTCATAGATCGATACTGAAATGGTATCTAACTAGAGAAGATGAGATCATCAATCACCACAATTTGCAGTAGCCCTCTGTTCGCGACGATAGTATATAGGTAGAGAGTTAAATGAGTGGACTGTATAAATATACAGTCACTATAGAGACTCTCATATAGCTAATTATGATGATGCGGAGTGTACTTAACAAAATGCCGATATAAGGAGTTGATTATAGTGCACTAAAGCACTTAAGAGAGCTCGAAGTGTGATGAATGATCGTCTCCGGGCGTCGGCAGCAGTGGCAGCGGTGTGGAACACTGCGCGCGCCGCCGCTCACAATATGATTGATAGTGCTTTATGTTACATCAAATTACTTCAACCATATTCTATATATTGATATTAAATTCTAATATCCTAATAGACCTAACCTAGATCGAACGATATTGAGATGATATTGAATCAATAAACTTATTTAATCGCCTTACATTATTTTCAAAAAATGTAGGTACCTGGGAAGTACAAGTACGAGACAACTTATGGCAGCGGGCGTTTACCGCTGCCATAAGTTGTCTCGTACTTGACCTGACTTCAGTGTATAACTCGATTGTCTGGTAAAAGTCAACGTGAGTTTCGTGAGTACTTTATTCCCAGGCGATAACACATGACCTTTGTCATCTCCGTGAGAAAATACGTTTATTAGCTCATACACTTACGGAAGATATATCATCGCGTTAGTGAACGATAGTTGTAGCTAGTTCTGAGCGTCGCGTGCCGGTGTACGTGGCTAACTTACGTCGACGGCGGCACTTGAGCAAGCAAACAAACAAACGATGCGTAAAATGGACTCGATGCGTTGAATCGCACCTATATTTGTCTTACTTTATTTTCTTCGCATAGACCTCGTTCTATTTTGATTAACTCATTTATTTTCGAAGTGGAAGTGTGCGAGGAGTGGGCCCTCTTGTGACTTTCCCGTTGAACGAAATTACCCAAGTCGGTGATGTTTGCAGTGCGAACGTGTTGAGTGTTTGGCTCCCTCACGACTATTAGCTTTTTGTTGCTACTCGCTACCGACCGTTTACTGTCACTCAATACCATTCTCTGCAAAAAAAAAAACCACGGAACACTATAATATCGTGTATTTTTTCGTAGAAACGTGTTTTCGACCTCGATTATTTAATAAAATCTTTCGTATGTAGGTACTTAGTAGGTGAGACGTGAAATACTTTCGGAATTCCGAATTAGATATGCGATCGTGTTAGGAGAAGAAAATTGGTTCGGAGAATAAAAGACAAGTCAAGATTAGCCGTTGTCAAGAGATATTTTTAGCCTCGTATCTGTACGAGACACGACACATGTACGTGTAGAAATTCACCTAACGCTGAGGGATATAGTAATACTGTTATAGAAGATAGCTTAATTCTATTGACTATTGATACGGGGTCGTCACAGACGTGCGCAGAGCCACGGGTGGCCACTTTGCCGGTAGTTGTAACGTATCTTGATAATTCAGTTGGCCACATAGCATGCTACATCATATCTAAGCGCCAGCTGATTGGTCACCTCTATTTAGAATTCCACATTCCGGTGTTAACCTCGGGAATACCGGAATAGCTCCCATTCCTGTACCTGTGTGGCTATCTCTATATTGAATAGACCCTTAGACATTTATATGCGTACCTATCCACGTGTAGTAGAGGTAGGGTTGTGTGCGTTGTGCTCATGTATATATGTGAGCTATACCTACTGTTGAGTTATGTACACGTACGATTAGGTACTATACTAATCCATGCGTAAAATCTGATCAAGCAACTCAATTATCTAATATAAGCTCTTGTTGTACAATTTCAGATGGGTAACAGAGAAATGTTGTTATAAATAACATTTCTTTTTAAGCATACAGAGTTCTTCGATAAAAACCACTTCATAGAAAATAATAACTTTAATTAGCAGTGATCGGAATAGTCAGACTATATTTACCTAAACTTTGGAGAACAGATACAGAAAGTGGAGACTTCCTTTTCACAACACTGAGACTTTTTTTTAACAGCGGTTAATTTAAGGATAATTCTAATACATGATTTAAGTTATATTGGTTTAGTGAAAATTCCTAAGATTGGTTAATTTCAAGTTTAGTTAAAAATAGCCGTCTTAAATAAAGCTTATTTTCAACTTACATAATTAAGATTTTTCCCGAATTCCGGGAAAAAAAATGTAAGGAAGTCTCCACTTTCTGTCTCTGTTCTTCGAAGTTTAGGTAAATATAGTCTGCATAATCCGATCACTGTTAATTAGTCACTTTAGCAGTGATGCGAGAATATTGTTAGTTGGGTTCACGTTATTGTCGGACAAATTCACAACGAGACATTCATCTATATATATAAAAGAAAGTCTGTTAGTTACACCACTTATAACTCGAGAACGGCTGAACCGATTTGGCTGAAAATTGGTGGGGAGGTAGCTTAGAACCAGGAGACGGACATAGGATACTTTTTTTTTTTTTTTTTATAGTAGGAGTAGGGTAGGAGTAGTGTAGGAACTACTCCTACACTACTCCTACCCTACTTCTACCCTACTCCTACACTAGTAGGAGTAGGGTAGTAGTAGTGTAGGAGTAGGGTAGGAGTAGTGTAGGAGTAGGGTAGGAGTAGGGTAGGGTAGGGGTAGGGTAGAAGTAGGGTAGGAGTAGTGTAGGAGTAGTGTAGGAGTAGGGTAGGAGTAGTGTAGGAGTAGGGTAGAAGTAGGGTAGGAGTAGTGTAGGAGTAGTGTAGGAGTAGGGTAGGAGTAGTGTAGGAGTAGGGTAGGAGTAGGGTAGAAGTAGGGTAGGAGTAGTGTAGGAGTAGGGTAGGAGTAGGGTAGGAGTAGTGTAGGAGTAGGGTACGAGTAGGGTAGGAGTAGGGTAGGGGTAGGGTAGGGTAAGGGGTAGTACACCACGTGAACGATAGCGCCGGGCAGCTAGAAATAATTTATATGGCAAAACAACGTTTGCCGGGTCAGCTAGTTGTGAATAAAATAATCATGAAATTCCGATGTTAGTAACTTAAATAACGGTGACGTGAACGGAAAATAAATATTTAAAAAAATCTCATGTTATGCCTGTAAGTATTAAGTACGTATCTTTATATCAGGTACACGTACTAGTAGGTATTATATGATATTTTCTCTGTTCCACGAATAATTTTAATAGTTTCACATTATGCTGAAGAATCTTGTATAATGAGATAGAGAGAGAGGACAGAGACTCTCTCTTAGAGCTCATTTTCACTGAATCGCAAGAAAGGCGCGCGAAAACATAAATCCTTTTATGATTGTCAACCATACAATAACAAACGTATCTTATATCCCACATGACGTTCTTTTAACGGCTTTACGGTATGACACATGTAATACTTATCATGAAAAACAGGTACCTAGTTAGGAAGAATACCGGCCAAGTGCGAGTAGGACTCGGGCACAATGGGTTCTGTATCACATCATGACATGAAAACGTTATAAAACATCATTTTTTTCGGGGCTTCTTGCTTGGTAGCCTTGGGTTTGAAATTGGACTTTTTATTTTTGTTATTATCTGGCTTAATTGCAGCTATATAGTTATACGAATTCTGTGTTTTCAACTGGTTAGTCATTATGGTTCTTAAGATATAGCCTTGTGGCAAACAAATAGGCCATCTATTTGTTGTAGTGTGTAGGCTTAGTAAAAGGGTCCCATTACCACCCTTGGATACCGAATCCTACAAAGATTGCTATATGTATTTGGCCAAAAGTGAGTGCAACGTTGCCGTCCTGTTTATTTTCGGTCTGTTATTCTAGCCGACAGGCATCCTTTGTTATCTATGCACACTAAGGCTGTTTAGACTAACTATTCCGGAGAATCTTGTGAGCCATGCCAAAGCTGTAGAATGTAGAACAGACAATTGGAATTGTGACTACGAAATGATTACTATTTATATAAAGTATTGTAAACTAGAGCCTTGTGAGATTTTTTTATTAAGACAAAAACAAATGTCTGGGTGTCGGAAAGGTGCTCTGAAATCGTTAAATGTGTTTTTCTTTTTTTTTTGTATACCCATTCTTGATTTGTTTTAGATAAAACTACCCCTAACTTTGTAGAAGCTAAGGTAACTCAAAGATCGTCGTCCTAAAATCTTCCAATCCACCTAATAATGAAGTTTTAAAACCATTAAGTTATACTAATGGTTGTAGTTATTCAATAATCATGCCATGCCATCTGCACATTTAAATAGATCTCGTTTTAATAATGTTTGTTGACAAAAACATTTTTATAAAAGGGTTTATAAAAGTCCTTCACATATAAATATTGTGCATATTATAAGAGAAATATAGAGAGAACATTATTATCTATTTAAGTACGTGTCTATGTGATGTACTTACAAAGTTTTATCGAATGTAAAAATCGGTCAAGTACGAGTCGGACTCGCGCATCTAGGGCTCCGTAAAAAGTAAGCATGTAAATAGTTTTAAAATTATGTTTTTGTAATGTAACTACTACGGTTTTCGGATTTTTTCCTTTACTTGTACTACATGACATTGCTTGTTGCCAAATTTCAAGATTCTCGGTCAACGGGACGTACCTACCTTATAGGTTTCGGAACATAAACGTCCGTATCTTTTGATTGCGTTGACTCAGAAGTTTGATTTTTTCACTGCTTCAAGGGTTTGCAGTATTTGATATTAATTTCAACTTGATAACCACGCGTGCCGCGTTTTGTTTAGGAGTAGGTAAGTTGTTATTTGTAAAAGCACGATGGAATTGACATCGTAGTATATTTGTACAAGAACTCCTAAATAAAAAAAATCGGATTAAATGTTGTTTGCAGGATCATTTTAATGTTTTCCTTTATCGTCCAAGGCATGTGTGCTAAAAATAAACACCCTATGAGTGCTCATAGAGTCCCTTCAGAAGCTGAAATTACTTCATCCACTATAAAAAAAAAGTTCTTTTCTAATGATAGGTATTCTGTTTACTTTAGATCAGTAAAACTAAAAAATGATCTTTTGAATATTCTGGATTGTCTTTCCTGTCGATGTTCATCCATCTTGATCTATCCCGATACGTCATATATGCAGAGTTCTTTTGAGTTAACTTCATCTTAAAACTGTCGGACTGACTTCTATAAAAAAAGTCGGGTAAAAGAACAACGCTCTCGAATTTGGTACAGAGAGGATCTGAGCATCAACACGACTTACAGAATGATCCCTGTTTCCTGCTAACTTAATATAGTGCAATTCTAAAACACATTCAACCACTAAAATGAAATCGTTTTACTAAAATTGTGACGAAGCCATTCTTTATTTATTGGGATTATTATGAAAATAACATCGAGAGTTTGGACAAAATTTACAAACTTCCAAAGAGTTTTCGTAGTTTACTAAGCTGGCGTTCTATTTGAAATTTTAATGAATGCTCTGGCAGTCTAGCTGGATCTCAATGGACAAAAAATTGCGGCAGCTTACTTGACGTCGTAACCTGTTTTTCAGACCTATACCTACATTCATAGTTACTTCACGTATTGAAATAGTAAAGTTGACTTAGTTTTTTGACGAATAACTCCCAGTTTAGCCCGAAAATAAACAGAATAAGAAAGTGCTTTAGTAAAGTGTACTACAGGTAGGTAAACGAAACATATTTTTGTTAGGCGAAAAGCAAAAACTGTGTCTTAAAACTGTGATATAACTCGCACCAGGCACCCGAGATGTGATATTTTCAAGATCCCTTTGTAGACGTTAAAGAAAATAGGTAACATTTTTCTTTTTATATCATGCGTATTATTTTTCTGTTTCTCGTCACTCCTGTCTTAGACATACGGAATTCATGCACCCAATATACTGTTGTTAGGGTAACTCAATGTAAAATCGAATTCATACGGAAGCTTGGCGTAACATTCGTCGGGTGTACGGAAAGCTGCCTACAGCTGCATGTATATTTTTAGTCTAATTTCAACCATTCCTCGGTTCCGTTTCATCTTTATCCGGATTTGCGGCTCCTTCTTGAGCCAAGTTGATCCATTGCGCAAATTGTGTGAATCATGCCGGCTGATAATGGGCCTCGGATTGATCGTGGGCCTATTGAACGCGAAACGAAGTTTTGAGAGTGGTACTAATTTGCGATGTGGCGACGGGCGGTACGTTTTGTAAGAGAACCTTTCTCTATCGGCATCTGCAACCCAAACTTCATTTACATAATTAATCTGCGTCCGACGAGCGTGTCGACCGGCGGCCGCGTCCACCGGCCTCCATTAAATAACGATATCATGGAAGGGGTTTGTTCACATGTTAATCAACACACCATTTTATTTAAATTACCTAAGTAAAAATTAAATTGAATAGGTTTAGGCGAAATTACAAAATCGAGTTAACATTCACAGTGCACAGTGGTTAGTTTCAATTAAAATACACATACACACACACACACACCCCCACACACATACACATACACACATACACATCACATCGGTTACATTACATTCGAGTAAATTTCCGGATAAAGCAAAAAATTACATAGATATGAAATAATTTCAAAGGTAAAAAATACAAACGGGATATAATATAAACATTTTGTTTTAAAGTAGGTATATTATTAGCTTTTAGCTAACCTTGTCTACAAAAGCTTCGAGATAAAGTCCTTTATGAATCTATAAACGTTCTAGAGAACTGAATTTAATTTAGGTAATGGAAAACACAAGACGCCTTATAGAAACGAGAAAAAGTTTATTTTAGAGAATAGAAGGTAGTAAGCGTAGGTATAGAGTGTAGTGTTGTGCTCTTAACCGCTCACATAGAGCAGAAAGGCTGGCATGCCGTCCGGCCCGGTCCATGACGAGGGCGCTTCAATTAAAACTGTTCAAGTTTGTTTAAATGTTTGTGTCAGCCCATCGCCGACAAGAGTTACAACGCTACAGATTTCCCTGTAATTTAACAACCAAATACTTCCTTCATTCTTGCGTAATACAATTTTGGGGTAACCACCTTAAACCAATTTAGTTTGCTTCAACAAAAACTTATATTGCAAGGAGCATAAACACGGATAGTTGAAAACGTAACCGTGTAAACATTTGACGGTAAACTTTGAACTGGATGAGAGTTTATTTTCGATAGAGCGTTTCACATCATCGAATACAGTGAATAACGCGATTGTCGAGACTTTAATACTATTAGGTTGTGGTTGCGGAGAGATTTAGATTTTACCTTGCTTGCGTCGGTTAAATTTGAGAGCTCAGAGTCGAGCTGACTTCACCGTTTCATTCGGGCTGGAACTCAACTCGGATTAACCCTTCATGCCAACCAGCCTGACTTTGTTGTCAAACTAATTAGCTGTGCCCGTCCATTTAATTTTAAATATTCGCTATTGTAATTCCTTTACATAGCTAATTTTGCCCCTCTACAAAAAGATTTTGGGTCGAGATGAACTAAGAGATCTTGTCGCCCCCGTGAAGGTTGCTCCGATAGGACCTACTCAAATTAAGCCTACTGCTCGTAGAATTAAAACCTTTTTCTTATTCGCAAGTATCTACATTTTCTTTGAATATTTATTTCTCCCTTTTCGAGAGGATTTGCAATTTGAAAGCAGCGTACCAAACAAAATCTCTTTTAGGAATTAGTCATAATCCAAATATGGTTAGGTAGTCAGCGGGACGTCGTCTGTGATATTTATGTAATTCTGAAGTAAGCCGTTTAATCGTCCATCGCGTACTTACTGTTTGAGCTTCTAAGAAACGTCGGGGGCGGGTGAGACGGGTGGGGGCTGGGGGGTGAGGGATCCCAAGGGTTGGCCTCGTTCTGCTAACAAATCGCTCGCCGCACCACGCACAGGTAGTGTCACGCCTCATTACTCCAACTTTATGTTCGCCAAATCACTCTAACATCATGAATAAACAAGATTTAGGCTTATGACCTTCAATAGCACCCCTACACTATTCAGTACAGGTTGCCATAGGTGACTAAGAGAATTTTTGAAATGGTATTGGTCCGGATAACGATCTCGTTTATGTTGAGTTGTTGTTGTTGAAGCCGGTGCTAACGTTAAAAGCTAAAATGAATTCTGTATGTATTTCAGCGTGGGGTAATAGAAATGGCACATCATAAAAATGCAGTACTTACCTGGGTGCTTTTACTACTATCATAATCTATTTAAGAGTTTGTTGGTTTACCATGATGAGTTCACGGATTAAGCAGTGTAGGTATGTACTCTGGGAAACAATATCAGGATTCCGTGGATAACAAAATAGGTCTATCCAAGAATGAATATTTTTTACATCGCACGATGCATAAAATGTAGGTAAGTAGCTTTTCTTTGAAGAGAAGCAACTCAACCCCCATTAAAATGTTCGCGATAAAAAGGTTATTGTTTTCCTTTTGAGGTCCGGAACCCTAAAAGGAACATAACTAAATTAATATATTCTCAGCAGCTAAAGTTTTCATAAAACAAGCGATCTCGGTATTCTTCACATTTTGTTTTTAAATTTCTTTGTAGTTCTCAGCTTCTATTCCCGGTGTCTTCAGGAATTTAAAATTAAAAGCGTGTCATGCTATGCAAACAATAGAATTTATAAATTAAAAGCATTGTTTTCGTCTCATTTTCTCAGTAGCTGTGTTGTGATAGCTCAGTCGGTTTCTAAATAAAAATGAAATCTGTATTTAAATATTCTGTGTATAGGCGACACGTAGCATTTAATTAATCATTATGCGTAATCAAATTAAACCTACTTCATGTAGATAATTGCTTATGTGTACTAAAACAATGATTAGTAAAATGACCCATGTCGGGCGCGCCACGTGCATCAACGACAATAATTATGTAAATGGATGCCCGGATATCGGGGCTGGGCCAATAGAATATGTCGTCTAATTTAATAGCCCAAATCGATCCGACAGTTTTAGCACAAAGCAAGCAAACCCACACTAAAATAAAGCGTAATAGACAAAACATGTTTAACTGAATAAAGCACATAACACAGTTTACGAACGTGATATACGTAACAAGAACGGAACTGTCATTTTACAGCTTTACGATCTAATTATGCGAAACACTCGACAAAAGTTTCTAATGGTCATAAACTTCCACATGTTTGTGTTGTTCATATTCGCATACGCAAAATATTAACAAACTCCAAATTACTTTGACCGTAGCTGTGTCCCCAGCATTTTTTTTATGGCAAGTCAAAATTGTGACAATCATTCGGACATTTACAGCGAATATATGTATTTACAGTGAAAACAGCACAGTTTTTGTATAGTTTATAAGTAATAATTTAAATTGTACTTAATGAAAGCAGAAAGAGCGTACAACGTATTTTATTTTTGTTAACTATTATTTCGATGAAAGCACCCAGAACACAAGTAAAGTAGCGATTGCAAAATGTAAAAGGGAAAAGCAAAAAATCGTGAGCTTCATAAAAAGAATATTCGTGGGCTAGCTATTTGAATAAAATATCAAGAGAGGGAACCATTTTTCAAAGCGTTGGTGATAATAATGACGCTATTTATCAACGACTCGAAAGGGTGGTAATTATTATCGTAATATTCGGTTTCGTTTGTTTACTTCCATACATTTTGTGCGATATTTTTCACAGTTAGCGTCATGACAGTAAGGTCATTTCGTTTGGCTGTGAGGGGATGGCTCCCAATGATTTATTGTTGCGTTGAATATGCATGTCGAGATGAAAAATGACGACGAACGTGCGAGTGGTTAGTGTGTGAGGATCGAGCGGCGGCGGCGCGGCGGGCACTCGGCGGGCACGCTGCGTGCCCCACGCCGCCAGCCGTCGCGCACGCCGCCGATCGCGTCACATTGCGGAAGTCGTTAAGAAGATAAATCGCTAACCACACAAGACTCCATAATCCTTTTAAAATATCTAAGTAAAACCTTTTTTCACTATTTGGCTTAGGAAATGCTGAATATTTCCTCCACTTTTATAAGATTAACTTTTGTGTGTTCTTGTTCGTAGACAGTAGTTTAAACGAGTGGTGTATTTCTTCAATATATATAAAGCCTTTATTTTCATTCCACCGCGGAAAATCTGAGAGTTTCGATACAAGTTTCCAGCAGACAAAATTTTCAAAGTGTGAGACATTCGCAAAGTGCATCCAAGAGCGAACTTAGAGGTATGGGTACCAGTTTTAATAGTTGCCGAAACAATAGCGGAGAAGTTTTACTTGCCGTTCGCTCCGGTTCCGTACCCGTCCCCGTTCATTAATACGGCTCGAGCACGGCATGGTTAACTCGTTAAATTTTCGCAAAAACTGCACCACGTTTTTTTTTTAAAAATAACGTCCATCAGGATCGAGAATAGGTTGGCTTTAATTTCCGCCACGATAACATATCGCTTCGAATTAAGAAGATAAAATAACGTTGCGGTCTTAAAAAGCGAAAATTTATTTTATGGGCACTTTCTTCAGTAGTTTATTGCTTTCGGTTACTATTTCACTTGAGCTTTCTATTTACATTCTCTTAAACTTTTATATTGTCAGAGCGAAAGTGGTAAACTTGAAAAGGAAAAAAAAAACCACTTGTTCATCAGTTGACTTATAGTCTGTAATATTGCTTACATAAAAGTCCGAATAAAAGTGAAATACTTGGTTTATTATCTTTGTACATGTATATTTAGGTTAGTGGAAATGTAGAAACTATTGAAAACCGTGGTAAACATGAATCGACCGGTTCTGTAGCAGCGCTTCGTTTCTCATGTCAGAACCAACCGGCAGCGTCGTTCCTTTCAATGCTGGCTGCGCAAACAAACTATCGAACAAACAATTTTACTCCAATTAAAGACGTCTCTCCGAAACATTTGTCAGACTGTATTTGTAGGTCGGACCGGCACAACAATAAAATCTGTTTTATATCTGCATCTTATCAAATAATAAACAAACGTACGCTAGATTTGTTTCATAGAAATTCCGCTTGTTCAACTGGAAATGTCGTTTCCTTTTATATTTTTGCGGTTTCTGGTGTAGGTTTGTTTGTTGCGTGAATTTTTTAAAATTATTTTTAGGAAATTCTCGCATAGTTTGTAACAAAAATGTATTTGTCTTCCTCCCTAATATTTTAGATGTTTCATTTTGAAGGAACTTACTATTCAGGCACAGAGCTTTTTTATTCATATGGTGCACCCAAAACAGACGTAAAGCGCAATAGCATAAAATAGGACACCTTCCCCTGCAGGGAAGGGAACCGAAATGTTTCACGTCACCTTTCGAGTGCGGACTATCCGAACGGAGACTTTGTTGAACGCAATTCGATTGTCTCCTTTCACGCGACTTACATTGTTGCCAAAAACATTATCTTTTTCAAATATAAGCATATGGCTGAATGGGTTGGGTCGCTATATTATTATATTTAACCTACTACTTAACTTAAAACCCCTAATCAAACATTTCCGAGAATAAACTATAACTACAAACCATAATTTTTTGTCTCGATTCCTACTTAGGTCCCGAGCCCTAAAAGCGGACACTTTTCAGCTACATTTGGGTCATCAACATCGTCGTCATTCATTTCGCAACGGGCTGCTGGTTGGTTAAAAGCCATAATTAGTGATGAACATTATGCAGAAAAATATTTTCTTTCACTCTTCCATTTGATTTTTGCTCTGTTTTTTAGTTTTGTATTTTAAGTTGCCAATCTGCAAAAGGGGAAAACGGCAAAAAGCTTTGTAATTATTAGCGTCGGAGCTTAATAACACTCAGTCCCAGTTGGAAGCCTTTCTGAAATGGATTCTACACTACAACTAGTATGACTTCGGGATATTTTACTTGGAACGGGATGAAGCATTTTAAATATTTCTATTACGGAAGGTTCGTGTGATAGCTGTGTGTGTGAGAGAAGCTCAAAATATATCCAATCGACTATGTTGTGCGAGTTCACGTCCTGCGCGCTATTTTCATTTGATAGTTTCGGTATAGGGTCTTGAATTTCTACTCCTATTCCTTTTCGGTTTATTTAATTAAACCTAAACCAGCCAAGCTAGAAATTCCGAACAACTATCCGGCAGTGAACAGTTATTCTCGCTAGTTAACTTTTTCTCAAAGTTATTACAGGAATACCGGGAACAAAAGTATCAAGATATTGTCAAACTTTTGAAAACCTCACGAGTTCCATCTTCCAATATCTATTTTTTGATATGTGAGAACTTTAAACTTTCCAAACTCAACGATATAGTACTTTTTATTGAGATTCCTTCAATATTGAGCGAGCAAAGTGTAGTTTACAAATAATAAATAATTGATAAACAAGCAGGGCAAAGTGGAAATGTAGTTCACTCAACGAATGACCCAAAAGGAGGTGTACTCTACGCCTCCTTTTGGGTGAGCTGGGCTCTAAGCAATTTCTTCAGAAAGTTGTTCAGGGTGCTTAGGGAGTAAACATACCAAAAGTCCCCGCGTCTAGGGGTGAGCCTTGGGGGATAAAAGTTCCCACTTTTGAGGTTTACGCTAATATCTATAAAACGGTGCGTCGTAGAGAAAAAATATCTTCTACGTAATGAAAGCTAATACAGTTTTCCGCAACTTATATCTTACACACTTTTTTCGAAGTCCTACCCATTTTCGAACTGCACGTTCCGGAAAAGTGAAAATTTTCGAAAAAAAAAACGACTTATACCTAGCTGTTGCCTGCTACTTCGGCGTTATTTCGGGATAAAAGTAGCCTATATGTTAATCCAGGTCCTAATCTATCTATCTACCAAAATTCAAGTGTGAAATTTTACCCCTCCCCCCCACTTCGGGTCACCTCCTAGACGCGGGGACTTTTAGTATGTTTACTCCCTAAGCACCCTGAACAACTTTCTAAAGAAATCGCTTAGGGCCCAACTCACGCACTCTACAACTGCTTTGTTAAGTAGACTATTTTTTCTATAATGTAAGCGATTTAGCAAGCATAAAAGCAAGTCTAAATAATCTGTTTATGGATGAAACATAGTTCCCAGTAGTTGTAGTTAGCTATAAGTTCAATCAAACAGCCCTCAATAAACGGCGGTATTGTTTTGCCGGTTATTGCGATTCCGTTGCCGAGACACGTCCGGAATAAATTAAACTGCAATTTGGGGCCTTTAATATGGAGTGTTGTTCGCGCTATTGGGCCATAGTGGCGTGTGGCAGCGTGGCGATATGAGCGGCATTCGAATGAGTACACAAAGGGGTTCGGCGCCATGCTGCCCATCGGTAATGCAGCCAGGCACATGATTGCAGCGCAACTCTCGAGGGACACCCATTTGGTTACCTACCTGCGTACGTACGCATGATCGATTTACTGTCAAATTTTCGTTGCACATTTCGAATTTGGCAGAAAGCGGGCCGTGGAATAGCCGTGAGCGCTGAACGCAATAGTCGTAGTAATTGCGCTTAAATGGCTACGTTTAGCGATTCTCAGTTGCAGACATGATTTACATTGTAACAACTCCGACTATGTTTAATGAATCGCTAACTGTAGACTGCTAATGTAGGCTTAGGCTGAGGAGATTTCATACTTTAGAAGCAGCAACAGTATCTTGTGATTCAACACTCCAATGGGTCTATCACCTACTTGAAAGTTCTAATCGTAGAACTTCAGTCATTAAAGCAGACGATGCAGCAGTAACCTAAATATTACTTACCTGCACGTGCATGTAAGCCATGCAACTAAACTTTACTCATCTAAGTTGTATCTGACCAATGACCACTAAACTCCCGGTATCGTAATGAAATTAAGGTCAATAGCAGCCAGTCAAGATATGGTGTGTAGTAATAATCATTGGCGCATAAGCAGAAGCACCTCGGCATCGTGTTTATTGCGTTCGCAGAGAATTCTATGGCACCATTAATGCACGTAGCGAGGCGTAAGGTCTAGTTGCTCGTTCAATTTGCGGTATTGCTCTGAGCTACCGTCACATAAACAGAGTCAGGAGCTCCTACAGATCCACAATCGTCCCGTTGTTTGTCCGCCCACATTCCTGAACAGAACACGTAACGGCTCGCAGAACGCATTAGTACTTCCATAAACACCACATCCATTGTGTGCGCATGTTAGACGGTGCAGCCATTTTCAATAGCATTTATACGTGCACTTGAGCGACGTACCTGCAGTTCGGTACGTAGTACAAGGCAGTCGTTCAACTGATAGCTCCAGTCATTGCTTTGAGGTGTGTAAGCGTATGGCATTTATAAAGTCACTCCCCCGGCGACACTACACTTCAGAGGAGCTCTGTTTTTGTTCCCGAGGGGGATAGAGATCAGAATTAACGAGACCTTTACCTTCATTCTCACAGTTTGGTATTTAACGCAGAGGCCAGAGGTAGGCAATCCCTGCTTTTGTACAAATCTGGTTAAACAATGAAGTTTGTGATGTAGATCAAGAATACCTTACTGCTTTTATTTTATGTGATGTATTTAGATTAGAGGCAGCCTTAAGTTACGAAGTCCTTCTGTTCAAATGTATATTTAAATTAGATAGGGCTCTTAATTTCAAGGCCCAAGAATTACAATTAATCGTATTACCCATTTGGCTTAATGCTTAGATCTACGACAGTTCGCTTTTTGTTTGGAACTGGTCCAAATATACATCTATCAGCGGCACTTTTATTATCTTTAATGCGTTCGACGTGCATTTGTATGCTCAACCTCGTTCCTATGAATGGATTTTATTGCATATTAAAATGGAGAACAGTCTAGTAAAAACCAGATCTGTTGACAAAGTCGGATAATAGTTTATCTTGTCTAAACAAGCTTGGTGATTATGGAGCTCTCGTCAAATACCAAATGGAGCATTTGATGTTTTGATCATTAATAAAGTTTCTTCGGTACGTCCTGCTTTAAATAATTAATAACAGAGTCCACAGAACGTGCTACCTATCAAATGCGGACCATCGCCAGACGTCGCTAGTTTAGTGTGTAGTCATCTAACTATGTCCGCGTACTGTGTACCTCCCTAATGAGATTCTATCTTAATTATTTTTCAGTGTTCGTCGTGAATTTCCCTCCCGAGAGTTGCTGAGCCATTCCGTGGCGGAAACATCCTTTTCGAGCTTAATTATTTCCTTTTTTTTACTGTGTTCAATATTCATTCTGATTTTCGTCGAGCAGACATTAAAATTCATAACTCAGCTATTACACTCGTCAACATCTGGCGCCACTTGAACGTTATTATCTTTAACTCTTAGAAAAGCATTAATTAAGAAGTTACTTTTTATGTCACTTTGAAATATAATTATTTTTATGCGAGTTTATCGGGCAGGCAGCCGGCAGGTGGGTGCAGATGGCCAGGGGGATTGTTTCAATATACCGTACCTATACATCTTTACCTATGCCGCGCCAAAGTTGTCCCTCGATTAAGAGTGGTCATTTTACGAGTTTCGTCCCATAACACTTGAGAGCTAGTAGCTATTGTTCTATTCATCGAAGAGGCATTTTATGACGCGGACACACTCTTAACGGGTCGTCGTCTCGAGTTCCGTGTCTGGGCGCACGAGATAAATTTACGTCGGCGGTTCACGCCCACAAGCGTCGCCAACTCGTAAAGCAGTTGACGGCGGGGTAACCTCATAAATAAGGTCCGGCGGCCCGCCCCGGGCACCAACGCACGCTTGCATACCCCTGGCTTGCACAAGTGCACATGCGCTCATGCACCTACTTATCTATGCCTGCAAAGTGACAAGGAATGAATGGCCAGCAGCTATGACTACGACAGAAATATGGCGCTTGCCTCTCCAGTTTATTATTTTAAAACGTTTTTTAAATAAATATAAATGTCTTCTCATTTAGTTGTAAACGAGCAATTTTATTCGCGCTTTAAAATGTTAGCATATTTGAAGGACTAATGAAGCCAAATAAAGCCTTTTGGTAGACTGGTAAATAGTAACTGAAAGTTAATTGAATGTGTTGTTGTGCCTTCGTCAGCTACCTCGGATTGGCGATAACCGAGGTAATCAGTGAATTGCACGAAGTGTATTGTTCGGTGCGACTGTAAATTTTAATTATTTACCGTGTTGATAAATCAGAGCTGCGTTGTGGAAGGAACTGCTGGCGATAATTATCAATTATCGAAATTCTGTAGGAGGATTCTGAATACATTTAATTTCAAAATTGTTATAATATTTAAAGAAATATTCCCGTATGTGCTAGTAAGTATACTAGAGGTATATTAGCCAGCGCAGCAGTAGAGCGGTGAGTTTCCCAGAGACGTCAGCGGAACATCATCATCATCATCATCATCAGCCTATAGCAGTCCACTGCTGGACATAGGCCTCCCCTAATGAGCGCCATAGCGCCATTTTTTTCAGCGGAACACTCGATACTAAATTTCATTTTGCGAAGCGACCTATCCTCAATAGCATCGCGTCACTTTACGGAAATTCTCTCTTTTCTACAATCCTCACCTGCTTTCTAGTGTCCTTCGAAATGATAAAACGAAATTCCGTTATACTGGTTCATCGCAGCCAATTACATACTGACCTTATTAGGAAAAAACAAGCAAGTAGGTATATAAACAATATTATAGTCAATATTTTATTATTCAACATGAAATAAAACCCGATAACAGATAGGGGTGCAGTGTCGGAATAACAATAGGATAAAAAGAGAAATGCTGTTGCTCAAGATACCGCAAAAGATGTTATTTTTATAAGAAATTGTAATATACGGAACACTAATCGTGAGCTGCTACTGACTGGAAGCCGGTTTTTTCGCGTTCGCTCCACTCGGATCCGTTTTACATTTTTATTTTACTCCTTTCAGTCTAATTTAATATGCGGCCCCTTATAAGAAATTGCGAGGATATATTTTCGCATTTGTTAACTCCACCTTGAATAAAATCAGATTTTACTGGCGAATTTATGTCGAATTGTATGAGACAGGTAGAGAAAGCTTTGGCTCCACATGCGTATTTAAATCACGTACTGAGTTTATGTGTTATTTGTGTTGCAATATCGAGTTTATGTTGTCAGAGCGTGTGCCGCACGGTTCTGACGACTGCTGCTTTCAAATATTTTCTCATACAATAATAACGAATTGAGTTGCTAAACTTAAAAAAATGCGCGACAACGGTATCGGCTCGATTTCATTAAAACCTTATTTTGCAAAAAGAAAAAATCTCACTGTTGCTTGCTTGGAATTTAGACAACCGTCTATTGCAAGATTTTTAATTAAATCGACTTTGATCACAGGACTGGAATGTCTCTGGTAAAACGATTAAAACCGGTATAAAACAGTTGCTGTGTAATCTTTCCGAGTAACATCCCCACGTAACGATTTAATCAAATGCTTTTAATCATTTTTTCTATCTGAAAGGATTCTATAATGTTTTGTTTCTCTCCAAGTTTGTACCGGACTCATACATTGCAAGCTTAGATAGGTACACAAAGTAGAACAAAATGAAACAAAGTAAAACTCTGTAGCCTCAATCCGCAGCTGTTAGTTTTCACCGGCTATTCTTCTTTTGTGTGACGTCGTCGTCGGCTGGAATATAGAATTTGTAACGATGAGTACGTCTTCGTTAGAGCAAATATCAATTAAGGGCGGCTACGTGTCGGCGATAGACGGTGGAAGCGTGACCGAGCGTGCGACCGGCCGCCGGCGTAGCCCCATCGACCTACGCGTCGGAGCGCGTAGCCCGTCGTAACGCATCGTAGACGCTCGTAGCTACGCGTAGCACTACATAGCATAAGTGCTACGAAGTGTTACGTAGCATAGGTGCTACGTAGTGCTACTAGCTACGAACATGCATACTAACTTCACCTTCAAAATTTGAAACGTGATATTGCTTAAACAACCACTTACTTAAACTAAGTCCTACTCTGTAAGTCGACTTGTTGTTTACTTATTTATTAATTAAGATTAGGGAGGTGGGTGCCATTAGAAATGTACCCAGCGAGACCCCTTTCAGCCCCTATGTTTTGCACATCGTATTTGTGGCAGAAATAACAACATGGTAACCGTGACGTTGCTCTCTTGGAACAAATAATTTCGTGTAATGCACGTTGCGTAACTTCGCCGTTTGTTCCCATAATGTTTTTAATAATGCCGTCGATATGAAATGAGGGACTAAATTACAAAGTTTTTGACCGTAAATACGTCACGACTTTAATTAAATTGTAGTAAGTGCCACCCACGGCTCTACTATTAGTCTTTTTGTAATTTAAAATATTATAAGGAAACTTTAAAGAATTCTCATGCTCACGATTTTAATTCCAAATAAATTAAAATAATATTGTTTCGTAAATTTTTCTGGGGTCCAAGAGTACCTATGCTAACTTGTCAAGGCAAAATAATATAAAAAAAGAATTTTCCAAATCGGTTTATGAATGACGGCGTACTGAGGTAACAAACATAAAAAAAAAATACAACCGAATTGAGAACCTCCTCCTTTTTTTGAAGTCGGTTAATAAAGACAAAGGATTGGAGCCACAGACGTTGAACTAAAACGTTACAAAAACAAAAGCCAACAATTCACTTCGAAAGAATAACCCTAATTACAACAATATTATAAATGAACCTTTTTTGCTACTTATTATTCTGTATTACAAGTCAAAGTAACTTTCAAGGCTTCAGAATTGTTTGAACCGTAATTTCAGAAAATTATATCAAGATCTTTGATAACAAAAGCGTCTCTCAGGACGTGTCCCGACAATCTACCAACTACCTGGGTACCCTGAGGACCAATTAAAGACTTTAATTAATCTAAGCAAAGGCTTGTTGTTGTTAACTCTTAAATGACAGGAGCGCATGTTCCTGCAACTGTTTTGAAACTTGACTAATGGACGAACACTCCTGAAGGGTGAAAACTAATTTTATTTCCAATATTAAGTTTTGACTAACAGTCCCGAAAGTTCTTTGGAAGATATACGATTCTGTTTAAATCTTCAATGTCATCCGAGTAAAGTAGGGATTATAATGATATACAAAATGGTTAGGTAGTAAGTAGGATACCTTACTCGACACCTTTCGGGTGCGGGATTTAAAGTAAGTGTTAGTTTTATTGAGGTTCTATTTTATTCATCATTACGAGGATATCAGCTTTTAAAGGTCCTCTACTGAACAAGGGACGTTGACACTTACAACTAACGGTTATAGAGGATCCTGTCATTGTAACCGTGCTGGGAGACGGATTAGTGATCGCAGTATTTTTATAACAGGTCGCAGTACACTGTCAAAGTAGTTGGACTTTGACAAGACCTCGATTAAAGTAGGTGTTGCTTATTTTTATTATATAGTTCTTGATAGACAGAATAATAAAAAACTTGATAAATAATAATAGCACAAATATACAAAGAAAACTTTTATATACCCATATATTTTAAAATACTGAGGTTGACTGGTAGAAAATGCCTCAGGCAGTATGTCCTCCTTTGTACAGTATTTTTTATTTACTTGTGCTTAAAGTTTTAATAAATAAATAAAATACAACTTTCCATTAAAATAGTACTTTTTCGCCGTATCAAATTTATGTGATTTTGATTTTAACGTTACCCCGGGACCGATTGCTGTCAATGGCGGTGCTCTCAAAGTGGTTCAAGAATACGTTTACCTCGGGCAAACTCTGCAGTTTGGTACCTTTGAGAGAGAGGCTAACAGAAGAATTCAGCTGGGTTGGGCAGCATTTGGGAACCTTCGTCGTGTCTTCTCGTCGCGTATTCCATAGAGCCTAAACACTAGGTCTTCAATCCGTGCGTCCTGCCAGTTATGACTTACGGAGGCGAAATGTGGACACTCACGGTACGGCTGGTCCGTAAATTCAAGGTCGCTCAGCGAGCTGTCTCTCTGAGGGATCGTATCCGCAACGAGGTGATCCGGCAGAGAACCCAACTTGACGACATAGTCCACATATAAGTAAGCTGAAATGGCAATGGACCGGCCATATTAGCTGTAGAACCGATAACCGTTGTGGTAGACGTGTTCTTGAGAGACCGCGAATCGGCAAACGTAAGGTAGGACGCCTTCAGGCTAGGTGCAGTAGGTAGAGCGACGATCTCCGCAGGATGGCTGGTAACAGCGGAAAATCGAGTTGTATGGCGTGCAATGGGAGAGGCCTATGTTCGTTATTATTAAAAAATGTTCATAAGCTAGTAGGTATATCACTACATATTATAAAACAAAGTCCCCCCGCATCTGGCTGTCGTCTGTCTTAACGCGATAAACCCCAAAAACTAAAATATGACGATGATGGTTGAAAATGGTTTATATCCTGGATTAACGCATTCTTTAACTCCCGGTATTACGTTCCCGTATAATATTTTCCGACATCCACGCGGGCAAAGCCGCGAGCAAAAGCTAGTTTCTTTATAAACTCACGCGGCGGTAGAGGCACAGTTATTTTTGTGTACTTAGTAACTTAACTATAGTGGAAAGAGATTAAACACTCAAATTGAATAATAGTCTACATTGAGAGTGGAGTCGCATAAATCTAGCCTTTTAAGTTGTTTTTATTTCGTGTCTGTTACACTTTCGTATCGCGAAATGTGCGGCACCGTTTTACTTTATTAGTTTCATACTATTTTTTTGCTACTTCGTTTTACGAGTATTTTTTCATTCATTTTTTATGAAACTATTTCCCAACGAGGTCGCGTATGATTGTTTTTATACGCTGTAATCGTTTTTTTTGCTTGAAACTTTTTCTTAACTTGTCTCGCAGCGTTCATAATTTATATTTTCTTCAGGATTTGTTTTGAAGTTGTAGCATTTGTTAAAAATCCTCTTCTGTAAACAACACGATTATAGTTTCAAAGCTTGTTAATGTTATGTAGCAAAATATCGAATGATGATGGATTGCTAGTTTTACATACTCGAACTAAGAGACAAAAATTTGCATTGCATACATATTTAATTTTGCAGCACATTTCCATGGCCCTGAAAGTTAAATCGCTATGGTTTTCTTTAAATATTTATGAAGGCCCTGAACGTCCAACGACTTTTAATACTTTGAAAATATTATCATATCCTTGTCATAAGCTTTTCCAGATAAATATTTTCTCTGAACATCTGTTTCTTGAGTAAAGTTAGGTTTTTTTATTGTAATATAAAATAATATGGAGAGCAGTTTATCTTTCATAAAATCAGGCATGTACCTACAGCACAGGATGAAAATTACAATGATAACAAAGAAATACTACGTTTCGACGCGAGATAAATTCATTTGAAGCTGTTCGATGATTTATCAGAGCCGGCGGGAGGTCGCGTGCGACGTCATCGTCGCAGCTTCCTCGCACTGACATATCGTTTTGATAAATTGCGAAGAATCTCTGAACGAGGTGAAATTTAAAAATAAAATCGTATTATTTCAGGAATGACTATTGTTTTATATACGTCTACGTATGTGTTATGTTTCACACGTTAAAGTTTACGGAGGAAAGTTCGAGATAGCGAGGAGAGAAAATTGTAAGTAGTTTCAACTCTAATGTTGTTTTGCATAGATGAGCAGTCGGGACGTGCTTCCGGAGGTGCTTCGGCGGTTAGATGGGGCCGTTGAAGATATTTTTATCGAATGTGAGGGAGTCTTGCGCTCGTGTCAGGAGTCGGGCGCCGGCTGCCGATGACGTGGCTCAAGCGCCTATTATGCCGCTCGCCTTTTATTTATGATCGGGTTGAGCGGTGCTTATTACGACTACGGGTCCGGGACATGTTTCATATGCCAGCCTTGTTTCTGCGATAACTTCCTCCTTGACGCTTATTGAGCCGTTCGCTTGCAATCATCCTGTTCCTCTATGGTTACAAATAGCTGATGCGGTGTATCTCGAGTGTAGTAACGATTTTTAATTTCTAATTCACATCTACTGGTGCGGCGCGCGCGTAAACTAATTACTTTAACCCCTACTACTTGGATTAATTTATATAATTCCAAAGTTTATCTATATACATAAATCACATGTCAAGTTTTGATGATATCTGCCGCCGGGGGTTGCACAAGTTGAGGCATACTTATTGTTATTCACGGCGTATCTTGAAACTCTGCAGTGATATGTGTTTCACTAAGCTCCGACATATATTTCGCCGTTTTTGTCTATCACTTGGCAGGAACTTCTCCAATGTTTTCTCATTCGCCCGCAGTCTTCCCAAAAGTTAGCTCATTCCTGTCTCGGTGGGTGCCTCAACGAATTACGAACTCGGCACTCAGCCGCCGATGCGTGTAAAATGTCTTTACGACCTCAGTAAATCCCGTGATGTGTGTGTCACAGGCCGTGTCGCCTGCTCACTCTCACCATTTATTTAATCAATTAGTTGTTAATCGAAAAACTTTTGAGAGCTCAGAATGTACCCTACTTCAATCAGGTGACCTGCTTGAGTTTTACAGTTACTCCACAAAAAAAGTCGTACCGAAAAAGGGAAGTAGGTATAAGTTGCGGCCACGAATATCTATGGTTGCGGCGATGTAATTATAACGAATCTAGCAAACTCAATTTTAGTTGAAACTGAACTAGGTTTCGATACACTTAATATTTATTCTCTTTATCGCAAACGGAAATCTGTGAACTTGCAGAAACTATGATAACGAGAAATCTAGATGCCATCAAAAACATAACTCGTAAAAAAACCAAGTCTCGCAACTTAGTTCTTCTACCGTAAAAAGTTGTGAGATCCATGTAATACCAAGTCGGTTAATTTATTCAGTCCCTACTTAAGGGACCTTCTGTCTTAAGTTAGTACGTAATTAGCTAACCTAACTCTTTCTCTCTTATAGTGACCATATCAATATTAAAAATCTTATGTTTTAAATAAATTGATTGACTTGGCCATCGCGTGAAAACACAATGTATCTCACAAGCAATACATATTATATTAAATTAGAGTGTGTAGTGCGATTGCCAAATCAATCTATTAGGTCCCTTAAGTAGGGACTGAACAAATTAACCGAGTTGGTATTACACGGATCTTACAACTTTTAACGGTAGCAGAACTAAGTTGCGAGACTTGGTTTTTACAAGTCATGTTTTTGATGGCATCTCACTTCTTTTTGTAGATAGTCCTACTTTTTACCGACTTCATTTTCCTTTCCGGTAACGATTTACCATTTTTTTTAACATATCCGTTGACCATTTTACAAGTTACCTTTGAACATAATAATTATATCTAGGTACCTATCTACACCTATTATTCCATTACATTATACACCATAGGGATGGTCGCGGTTCCTCTTAAAAGACCATTTCCGGAACCCCACCTGGCAACGCCTGTAAGGCACATCCCTGACGGATAGGTACCTGCAACTATTGTTATTTCCTAAAAGAATCGGTTACTGTGTACCCGTTTGGTGGAAAAACTTAATCAAAATGCTTTTTTGCTCGGATGGCAATTGTGCATCAGAAAAGAAGAAACGAAACAAACATGTTGAATGCAACATGACTGACTCCGACAATTGAATGCATTTTTTTGTTCGTCCTATTTCGTTTCTACCCGAACTGAAAATATACGAAATAATACCGGTTTTGCGCGTCAATTTCCAAAAAATTAAAATTTCAATAAAAGTTAACATAAAAACAAATGATATTACATGTTTTGAAACGTCCATTTTCCAAAAAAAAAAAGCCTATTGTTAAAAAAATGTTACGTGAAATATGTTCGAAAGTTTGTTTGCTTTCCTAAACTTTACTTTTGGGAAATATTTTAACAAAATCCACCAAGTGAACAACTTGTTATCCTGCACCTTTTTAAATAGTGACATTTGCAAGTAACTTTAAATCTCTTTGATGGTTTTGAGCAGTAAGAACTAACTACTAATATAATTGTGTGGCAGATCCTAAATCTATGCTAATAATAAAGCGAGAGTAGTATAAGAGTTTGTTTGAACGCGTTAATCTCTGGAACTCTGTTGGATTAAAAAAAAATATTTTATTGCATTTGATAGCCGCGTACCGGAAGACGTAGCGTTGAAAGGCCTCCCACAAGGTGGTCCGACGACCTTGTTAAGGCCGCAGGAACCCGTTCGATGTGAGAAGCACAGAACCGGTCGAAGTGGAGGTGCTTGGGGGAGGCCTATGTCCAGCAGTGATCGTCTTTCGGCTGAAATGACGATGATGATGATTTGATAGCCCAATTCTTGAGGAAAGCTATAGACCATTTAACATCACTGTAGGACCCTTATGGGCCGCCTCCACGAGCGAGAAAATCACGGCCATATTATCGTCGTGCTACGTATTTCTATACACTCTCTTAGAACGTGTCTCCACACGGCGATATCATCGCCGCGAAAATTTGATGGCACGGCGAGGCTATCGCCGCGATTTTCTCGGTCGTGGAGGCGGCCTCATAGGAGCCGAGAAGAAAGAAAGCTAAGCGAAAACGAATTAATACAGGCGATGCGATGTGACGGGGTGGTCGGGCGGTCACACTCACAAACTTTCGCCTTTATAATATTAGTGTGATGTATGTTTTCGCGGTGTTCCGAGTGCGTGTTAAGACGTGACTTTGTCTCAGTCACTACAACTGAACACATTCATAAATATTCATTAGGTGCACACTCAGACACACTTACAATTAGGTGTGATGTGGTGGTGTGGTGGTGTTTGAAACAACCGGCCCTAAGTGATAAGCTGTCATTTTGACATTACAAAGAGACACTTCAACTTTATTCATATGCATGTATGTATAGATTCTATAGATTAATGCAACCTTTGAATTATCTATGCTTTGAATAGTACGCCTTTTATAACCTCCATAATATTTAATGTTACCAGTCTTATATACGAGCATTCTCTACCTACTTATTCACTTAACAGTTGTTTGTGTTTATATATGTTATCTAAACTTGCCAGGAAGTAGCGCAGCCAAAACAAATTACTTAAAGATTTCTTCAAACTTGTACATAAACGCGATGAGTACGTATTCCCTGCAGAGTCTTTACTCCATTAGACATCAGGCTGCCAGTGACTGGCGACAGGAAACGGCCGTCGTCGGCATAACAAGGTTAACATCTTGCAATTCTATCAAAGTCTTATGTAATAACGTTATCAAGCGACTTTCGCAGCCTGCCTGCCTGCCTGCCTGCTACCAACAATACGGCACATTCAACTCTACATGTAAACACTAATTAGTTTTTGGTACCTAGTTAGTGATAACGCTAGTAAGTTCACAGAAAAACTTGGGAACTGTCTCACTTCTGAAATCTGAAAACTTTTTTTTTGTTCGAGGCCACAAAAAGAGGTTCACCATAATTACTGCGAGTATGAATAATATAATTGAGAGTTTCCTTTTCTACTTTGAGATTTCCTTATATTTAGTGCAAAAACTTTTTAAGACTTTCGTATACTATATTATATTTTCCATGAGACGAAAAAGTGGGTCTAGCAAGAAAAGTGTGCCAAGACTGTAAGCGGTGACGTTAAGTATTCTTTGCCATCTCCGCGAGAGAGCTGGCGTGATGCTCGTAATTAGGCGACGCATTTACATCAGCAGATACAAACGAAATGTTGTTTATTATTTTATTTCCTGTTTCGTGTTCATGCTAAATCAAATACGCTCTTATTTGTTTGTCTTTGAAGGGGCACCTTTGAAAATAAAAAAAAAATTACGTAAATAATTATTTAAAAATAGTAGCTACATTCTTAAAAAGAAATCTATATCTTTGTAGTTAACCCCGTATTAATTAATCATAGGTTAAGAGCAGCCTATTTTTGGTAGCTTTGATATCTTTATCAACGTATAGGTATTCAAACAGACAAAAATTGCATTATCGTAAGCAGTCTTACATTCAATTTTAGGATTTGTATAACTTACCTACTCGATTTGCATATGCATGCAAGAGGAATCTTGTTCATTCATCTTACGAACGTCTAGATACACTGTAATGCTTGCTTCAGTTCCACAAACCTTATTCACGGTTGACAAAATTAGTATCTCAATGGCTTAACGATTGGATAGCACTGCTAGAATTTATCTACCAACTTCGCAAACCGTGTACGTTAATTTAAAAAGGGGTTAAGATGTATCAGCTGAAATATAACGGGTGGATGAGTCAGTGGTTCCGGCGCGCGTCGAGCGGGCATCGAACCACGGATCCGGCAGCGTTTCTTTCGAGCTCGTTAACGAAACAATAAATAATGATTTGGACGTCTCCACCACTGCAGGCTATTGTGCGGCTATCATATTTTCCGTCGGGCCGTCGGCATCAGGTCGTTGACGTGACGTCACGGCTTCCTAACCGTCGATTTGTCCATGCTATATCCGAGCCGCTGTGTGTTTCCGCTGCCATTGTTATATTTAATCATGCTTTCTTAGTTAAACACAAAGTCATTGCTGAAAGTTTAATTTCCTTTTGTTTGTTACAGGTAAGCTGAATATTTTTAGAACTTCGAATTTATTTTCGCCGTCTCGTAAGGTAAGTGGATCTAAGATATTATTAGCGTAATCAAATTTAAATATGGCCCCTAAAATACATAATGTCGGTGTTTGGATAAATAAGTGAAATAAAATTAGGCTTAATTTAGCAAAATAAATGAGGTCTCCTTTAAAATTATTAACGAGAAAGTTGTCAACTGAAGAGCTTTAAAATTCATTTCAAATAACACGTTTTAGCATTACTGTCACTAGATGTAAATTAACTTATTCTCTTTTAAAACCTAGCTTCATATTTTGGTAAAATAATGAAGTGTTTCTCCTTTTCTTGGAAAATAGATACCATTAGATAACAAAGTAATGTATTTTCATGACACCGTGTCCTCTTCGTTAGAACAGTCTTGTTACAGAAGCAAGTCGTAAAAAATGATGTATGGATCAAAATAACCATAAAAATTCAATAAACGTGTAAAAATTGGGTGCGACACGACCGAAAGAATGCTGCCAATTTATTTCTCACAATAGATGGATAGAGTTAGATTTCCCGCAAACCCGTCAACGTAAACGAGACGAGTGATTGAATAACAAACATTACTTGTTGTTTACCGGCTCGTTCACTGCACAAACCTTATTATATTATATTACGTAACTGGCAAAATGTGGGTGTATTATAGGCGCACCTGCCTTACCCTTCGGGGATTACAGGCGTGGTGTTATGTTATGTTACAACCACAGATATAGATAGACCTAGATAACGCAAGTATCACGAACTGTATGAAAACCAAGCGTGCCATTTTTTGACTACCTACTATGACGTCAAAAGCTCGCGCCCTCGCTCACGCTTACCCAGCCAGCAGTACACAGGACTGAGCGCGAAAGTGGCGGCTTATGATTTTTTATCGTAAGTTGGTGCGATTTTTGGCACGCGAAGTAGTTGCTCTTGCGTTATCTAGGTGTATCTATATCTATCATTACAACGTTTAGGTACCATCGAGAAAACTTAGGTACATCTGCCCAATTTGAAAACAAAATCCCGTGCATACGATGACCACATCTGTTAGCAAGCGTTACTATAGCGGTCACCGGGATTGTCCGAAAGGGTTACCGCTGGCCCGGAACATAATGGGCTAAGGAAGGAACATGGGTGGGTTTTAGTCAGTAAGAGTTTGACACTCCCTTCCGCTCCACCCAGAGCGGGGGTCATTTGATGATTTCCCATCTGACAATAAAAAAAACTGGCCAAGTGCGAGTCGGACTCGCACATGAAGGGTTCCTTACCACAAGGCAAAAACGCCGAAAAAAAGACATTTGTTGTATGGGAGCCCTTAAATATTTATTTTATTTTGTTTTTAGTATTTGTTGTTATAGCGGCAACAGAAATACATCATCTGTGAAAATTTCAACTGTCTAGCTACCGCGGTTCTTAAGATACAGCCTGGCGACAGACAGACGGCAAAAACCCGAAAAAAACACATTTTTTTGTATGGGAGCCCCCCTTAAATATTAATTTTATTTTGTTTTTAGTATTTGTTGTTATAGCGGCAACCGAAATACATAATTTGTGAAAATTTCAACTGTCTAGCTACCGCGGTTCTTGAGATACAGCCTGGTGACAGACAGACGGACGGACGGACGGACGGACGGACGGACGGACGGACGGACGGACAGCGAAGTCTTAGTAATAGGGTTCCGTTTTTACCCTTTGGGTACGGAACCCTAAAAAAGCGTTACTATAGCGGCCGAGCGCTGCAAACAAGAATAGCCCTTACGGTGTATAGATGTAATTGTAAGTTTCGAAACTTACAATTTGTAAGATGTAAGTTTCCTCGATGGTACTCTTGTTCGTGAATTTGTCTATGTACCTAGATGTTTGACTTAGGAAAGTTCCTCTATTTGTATTTTCCATACTATCTTATACACTGTTGCTTTCGTTATGAGTGTTTGATGTCTGAAATGGGTCTTTAGAACAAAGGACATCATTTAAGTGTCGAACATTTTATACCCAAATATTACCTAAAGTACTTAGAACTGAAAACGCAGCGAATCTATAACAGACTGTTTACGTCTATAAACGAATGTCCAAAATATTGTTGGGGTTAATAATTGTATATCTATGTTGAAATAGTTAAAACATGTTCGGGACATTATAATAAATTAAAAGTTGGTATTTTTTAAATGTTATGCTTAAAACACTTGTTATAAAATATGATTGTTGGCATTTTCAATCTCAAATAACAGCCGGGGGGGTTAATTGTAGAATTTCGTTGTAGTAAAAAATGCTCAAGATGTTATTTAACATAAAGAAATAGTACCTAGGTACTATTTTTCTGGCTACTTTAATTTTTGGGTACGAAATGAATAATGTCCTTTAAAATTGGTTCTTCGAAACAAATAGAATTATTTGGTAGAATTTAGTTCTATTTTGATCCAATCTTCTGCCTGTCAGTTACGAAACTGTTGTACATGTTTACATATATATACATAGATAGGAGATTCATCCCCCACATGACCGCGTGTCACCGACCACGACGAGGCCCGAAACTTGTCAAATGAAATTACACACCCCAACTAAAATTAATGTGGCAGTAGGTAATACAATAGTAGGAAAACTCCATTCTTCGCAAACTTTATATATTAACCGATAAATACCTAATACCTGTATCTACCTATCTCAGTTCATAAGAATTTACCGAGAAGCGTTATAAATGTTCCAAAGTTGGGGAAATTCTCCAATACGTGGGAGGATTTTAGCTTCAAGAAATAATCTAATTAAAAACTCTGTGAAATGTGATGAAATGTTTGTACTTTTTTCTGAAAGTTGAGGCATTAAAGCTTTACTCGTTCCGTTCATCGTTTATTTATCAGAGGGCAGTATAAAATAAAGAGATTTCGGAATGGTAGGAACAATTGTTTTTGTTTCGAGTTTGTGTAGGCTTCGGATTGGATATCGCATTGTGCGGCATACAAGCGAGACACCTGAGGCAACGGATGGAGCATATCGGAGCGTATCATTCTACGTTTCAAAGCACTGCAAGGAGCGTCCGGCGCTGCAAAAAGCGTAAAGCGCATTGTTTTCGTTGGTGGAGGAAACGTCCAACGCTGTCAAGCGACGGCCGGGTCTAATGGACCGCTATTTACTTTGACTGAAGGCTTTTACGGTGAAAACAATACAGCATTTGGAGTACACACGCTCTATAGCGATTACTAATTTTAGCTGCAAGAAATACTAACTGAAGCAGCGAGTATTCACTTATAATCTTTCATTCAGTATTGTATGAGAATATACAGGGTGAATTTTCCAAGTGGGCGTGGATGGCCAGATCCGAAACTATGAGGAATAGCGAAAACTACTCAGAGCCGCGGGCTCGATTTTAAAGAAAACTAAAATTTTCAGCATCATTGGATTTTTGAAAAATCTATATAAGCCAGGAATCGAACCCGTTGATTTTGAAAAAAAAAAAAACAAACTGTATCGATAGCGTCGCTGATAAGGATCGAATTCTGGGAAGCTACATACGGGAAACTACAGAAAAGAGCTCATTTTTAACAAAATACTTTTTTTTTTCGTATGACATTTAAAAAAAAATCTTTTTAATTTTGTAAATCATAAAACTCTTATTTTCTTTTGACTGTACTTACCTTTCAAAAAGAGTAAACCTAGATAATGTGGATAAGACAGAGATTAAAACAGAAGACGAACTTGCAGGGGATCGAGGAGGGGGGTGAGGGGGGGGGGTTTCAGGGGATCAGACCGGAATAAATCTATTAATAAACCTTAACTGATTAATTGTTCAAAATTTTCAATACATATTATAATTGGATTCGACGTCTCAAGGATTTTACTGCATTCAAAGTTTGAATTTAGTACATAATGTTGTGAAGGTGATGGCTTGCGGGTGTATTGAGCATAATTTCGAACAAGGTACAGGCTGGTACAGGTAATGTCGGTATGAATACTTTAAAATATGAAGCAGTTTAATAAAATCCAACATTTTCCTTGAGTTTGCCGTATGTCATTATTTCCCAGAATGTGATCTTTATTAGGGACACTATCGAGTGGTGTAATAATAGATACAGTTTTTTTTATCAAAATCAACGGGTTCGATTCCTGGCTAGAAATATTGATTTTTCAAAAATCCAATGATGCAGTTATAGTTTTCATCAAAATCGAGCATGCGACTTCTTTGAGTAGGTACTTTTCGCTATTCCTCATAGTTTCGGATTTGGCCATCCACGCCCACTTGAAAAATTCATCCTGTATATGTAGGTATTCTCATCCAAACAATGATTACGTCATAGGTAATAGGTAATGCGGGCTGGTTTCCACAACTCCACGTCAACGCGCGTATTTTGCGTACGTCATAATTATATTACTTTTGGTTTCCTGTTGTTGGGTTCATTGTCAGATTATTATGGCGTACTTAACAGAGATTACCGTGGCTTATCCGTGTCCATTGTTTTCGTCATATCAATAAGAAAATTGACATAAGACTTCCCTTTGCAACGTTTGTAATCAAATTACTGACATCGAGAGTACCTAAGAAAGCTCAGAAAATAAAATGGAAGAAGCAAATTACTATTTTATAATGCGAACGTTAACGGTTCTTTCTTTGTAGATGTATACAGCTTGGAGAAGTACTTACCGTTTTACATTTAATACATGTTTTTCAAGTAGTGATATAGTTAGTTCTGTTTACGTAGCATTCTGTGTACAATAGCGTGGATTTAAATCATAATATTGCACGGAACAACACACTCGCATTTTGCTTATTCAGAACTTAGTCCCATCAAGATGCATAGGATATGTGCCAGGAAGCTGGCGGTAAAACTTTGATATCTAACCCTAGGTTTTCCTTGGCAGGACTTATGTTTTCTTTGTCGACGAGCGAAGAAAATTCTCTACCCCAGCCTTACCTATAGTCATATCTCATATCCTGATTGTTAATAAAGATTAGCTTTGTATGTTTTATGTAGGTATTTTCTCAAAGGAACAAGGAACATGTCTAGGTTTATCGAGTATATAACGTTAGATACTCGTGTGAAGTTATTGCTAAGCATAAAGTTTAAGTAACAACATTTTTATCATTTTAGCGTTTTCATAGTCTTGTGCCAAGATCTAGTTAGCTTGGAGTAATTGGTGGAGCGCTATCGGTTAGTTCTTTCATGTTATGCATAGTTCATAATTTTATGCAAAGTTACACCCCTCTGACTTCTTCAACTATTATAAAAAACTTAGTTTTCTTACTGCACAGTAGAGATAGTTTTACGTAAAAGTAATTTCTGGTGGCAACTTGGAATAATAATCCTGTTTAGAACTGGGGATTATTATGATTATCATATGAAGCATCTTACGGCCGCCTACGCATAGGATGGAGGCCTCTTCTAAGCTCCCACACACGGATAAAGTCACAAAGTTACTTACTCAACATAAATAACTTACGCAGGTTCAAGTCACTACTATCTATGGCCAAATAACTACCGACACCCGCTTGCATACATATTAGTAACACCTGGAACTCACTTACCCCCGAACTTTACATATAAAAAGGAAAGTTGTAGTTTTTGTTTTATTCATATATGTTGGTAAATTGACTTACATAGCTCCGAACGTGAGGTCGACTTCTTTAAAAAACTTAGTACCTACCTACGTGGGTTCATAGGGTTGGGACGCAATTCGGTGGCCGCAGCTGACTTAATCCGGGTTGCGGGCAATCCATCCTTGGTATAGGCGACACGTGACGTATGTAGTAAATACGTCGCAATCACGGCTGCTGACGGTATAATTAAACCCTAAATAATAGCGGCCTGTCGGTAAATCTGACGCTTTAGACTACCAACCATTAATTTAACATTTTATTGGCGTAACGCATTCAATGGTATTTAAAAAGTGAAATATTGCGTCTCGTTGCGCTCCTCGAATTTCCATTAAAAATATAACTGCATTAACACACCTACAATTTCATAAAAATCCGTTAATTTTAAAGCGCATAATTTTTACGTAAGCTATGATGGAAATGAGCAAAGTTTAGGGTAGGAATGCAAGCAATTAGGCTTGTAACTAAGTGTCACAGAATAAAGATTTAATAAAATGTGAAAGCTAGTTTACCGCTGCGAGTGCTGGCATGATCATTTGTTGTAAGCGTAATTTAAATATTAAGTATATACTCAAATTTTTTAATTAAAAACGTGAGAGTTTAGTGCGTAGGGTAGCGCGTGTGGCGTTTTATGCGCGTGTTGGTGGCGTGGCGGGAGTGCGCGCGGAGCGGCGGGCGGCTGCGGCCAGTGGCACGCCAGCCCGCGCCGCGACTACGCGTCTTGCCTGTCCGCGCCGCTTTCCCCCCAACTTTCAGCCGCCCGCCTAATACCGCGAGTTTCAATTCCGAAACACATGAAAACTGGATTAATGAGGATCGTTCAGTGAAATATCGCAGTGACACTTGTGATTTTTGTGTGTGATTTTTAATTAACAAAGTAGGTAAATAATATAATTAAAATCATTTCGGTTTATTGATGCGTTAATTTTGTATTTAAAAGCCACAAATTATCGTAAAGAAAATAATTGTATCAAATGGATAAAAATCATAATTAGCTCTGTTGTACTTTACTTGTTTTGAATTCCAAGTAAGTAAGTATGAATATTATTGTTTTTAGGTATGTATATAGGATTCTATAAAATTACACAGCTCCAAATAAAAAAGAACAAAGACATTTCCGAACTATTATTATTAGGTAGGTATAAAAATAAAAACCGATATTAGCGGCGGCAGAAAACCACGGAAGTGGAAACCCAATAAATCCGCTGTTACATAGTTTTCAGCTGTAGGTCTACAAATTTTCTTTGAAGTAGCACTGAGCGAGCCATTAAGCTGTAAGTCCTGCAAAAACCCGTGGTCCAGTGCGGTGGCGGGCGCGGCGATCCGTGTGGCATGTACCTATGATATCAGCGAGTGATACATGTGTTGTGGCAATTTGGACGCTGTACTAGCCATTCATATCTGTTAGCTAAACCTGAGCTTAAGATATTCGCTGCCGGGACAGGTGATTGGCAGGCCCGCCTCACTTACCACGATCCGTCTTGTTTATTGTTCCCGACCTAGATAGTAAACACTCTCATTAAGAACTTGCCGAAACTATAATTTTGTCAAGGAAACCGGGTCGTGCGACATACAAATGTATGTATCACACGAAATATATGATTCTCGTAAAAGACGGCTTGTGGCCACTTAATAGTTGCCAAAACAAAGAGAGCCTTTCGGCGAACTAGAGGAAAAACTTGACAATGAGCTTACAGGTCCATGTCATGCTTGTGGAAAGAAAACGTCGGCCATTTTATGAGGAAATTCAAAGAAGATTTATGTGCATGACAATATTGTAAACCACTTTGCTAAGTAATTGGTATTCACATTTCTGACTAAATCCCATTATGCATTGAACACTTACCTATACTGTCCAGTAGGTAATTATAATCACGGGTTTACGTATCATATTCAGTAATCCACATGATTATATCTCCCAATGAGCATATAGTAGTAGATATTTAACTTTTAAAACATTTGCAAAACTATTGTTCTACTGAAAGAAAATGTTCTGACTACAATTTTCAACTCTGAAATTGTAATTTAATAAAGAAATCTTATATAAGTTAGTAATTTGAATAAAGTGCCAAAGAACAAGAAATTACCATTTCAACTTTAATTCTTAGAGGAAATGCCACGAAACGCCTGCAAATGACTGTCCGCAGTTGTACAAGTTCTGCGTTCTTTGTTAGGTATAGCTTCCAAATAGTAAACCTGCATTTTCTTTATCTGATGGGAAATAATTTTCAAGAGTAACTAATTTAAAAATGTAGAAAAGTATTTTCATGCGAATGTCGTCGCCGTAAAATTCTTTCGCTTCTAAACATTCCTTAGGTATAAAAGATTATATTCCGCGTGAATGAATAGCTATTGGGAGTAGAATTTTAACAGTCTCTCGGTTTTTCCCGAAACGTGCCCATGGATAAAACTAAATCAGCTTCGTTCAAGTGTATCGGCATAAATTCTTCAGCGCAGCAGAACAATGCCACATCTTATTACGTTGGTTTTTATCGCTATACAACCTGGCTGTTTAATTTATTTTAACTCAGAATTGGATTTCGGCTTCGACGTTGTAGCATTTGTACTTCCAAGACCGGGAGCACACACTGCGGTACATAGTTTAACAAACGCGTTCAATTCAACAAACACGCCTCACAAAAGCAATACATGTTGACTTATTCTACCAGCATCTCCAGTCGGAGCTACCGAGCTCGTGAAATAACATGTTTGACCTGACTCCAATTAGGGACACCTACCCCGTATTCAAGTCCCTGCTGTCTGTAGTCGTTTATCGTGTCCATACTGTTTGGTAAAGGCGATTAGTATTCTTTCTCCGTTCTATACGGATAAACTGGTGTCCCTAAATGTCAAATAAGGAGGTAAAACACAATTTTAGAGGGATTACGTACTAAACAGGCAGGTTACCTGCCTCCGCTCAAAGGTTTTTTTGCTGTCAGCATACATTTGGTGGTTTGGACTGGACGGGGCAGTGGGCACATATTGTTTGGGTATGGCGTGTGTGAAATACTAATGTAGCCAACTAGATAAGTAAAAGTTTATGTAGTACGTATATATTTTGTACATGCTGTGCAACTAAGCACGTCTTAAATGGAATTATGTCATACTAACTTATGTAGTAGTTAGTTACTTTAGTTCTGAAATAGTTTTATATAACAATTGGGCGCTTCTCAATTTCATGTCATTTATACAACCAGTATTATTGTTGTGCTAGTAGTATGGTTTTAAATACCTAGTTCTAAATGGAATTGAAAAGCCGTAATGATACATGATAAATGATTTATTTTCTGTAAGTAGGTTTGTACAAACACTTTTACACGTCAATCATATTTTTTATAAAACTAGATGAGGTCGGCGTTTCCTATCTGACTATTCTGAGAAGAAAGGCCGAAACAAACTCAGAAGTCACAGTCTCTTTTAAAGTCCACACAAAATCATGGTCAGATCGTGTGAAGACCATGTAGATTGGTGTCTGAAATGATCTTTTGAGGAAACAACCACACAGATTGAGCGGACCTGTCCAGTCAGTGCACGCATTTTTCAGTAATCGTGCAGCTCAACTCAGAACTTAAGGAGCTCAACGATTCGACGAACAATACCAAAGACAGGACATTTGGGGAGGCCGCATAAACTACTCAAACTGCCAGACCATGATTGAAACGGAAACAATGACCCACATAGTCCTCGCATTCACAATAATTAAAATAATATAATACTTTAAGTAGTAAATGTACATGTCATTGTTTAAGTAAATAGATACTTAAAAAAAAAAGAAAAAGAATTAAAGTGTAAAATAGCAAAATAAAAACAACATTCATTGTCAAAACCTATTGGAGCAGCTCAATCCCAAGCCTTTTTGTCCTCAATATAGTCTTTTATAGTATAATAGGCTTTCTGACATACTTTTCGCTTTATAAAAGATTTGAATTTATTAAGGCTTAGTTCTTGAATGTGGCTAGGAAGTTTATTATAAAAACGTATACATTGGCATCAAGCAAGCTTGGCATCCAACGTTATGCCTAAGAATACTGTGGTATCTTCGGGTTTCAACTCTTCTTCCTTAATGAGAACACTAGTTTCTACTTGTCTAACGTGGGGTATCGTAAACTTAATACATTTCGTTTTTTTTTCGTTAAGAAGTAGGTTATTGACATTAAACCAGTTAACTACATTTGCAAGGGCGTTATTTACATTGTCAGGAACCAGCTGCTGACGTTTGAGTTTAAATAAAAGTGAAGTGTCATCTGCAAACAATACTATAGATATCATGTTTATCCCTTATGAGGTAAGGCAAGTCATTTATATAAATAATAAATAAAAATGGGCCGTAGGTAGGTATATGATACCTTGCTAAAATGAGCCACTTTAATAAGCATACATAGAATCTCCTTTTTCTATATAATTACTGAAACGGATTTAATTACAATTAGACAAACAATAAATACAAGCACCAAAAATATCATGTTCTATCATTTTTATGAAATCAGCCTTCTGGCAATTTTGTTACACAATTTTCCTTCATTCTTCTGCGACTTAATGATGTAAATAAAACGGACGTGTAAACATCATACAAGTAAGTAAATAGCCGCTAACCTAAACATATAGAAACAAAGTATGTATTGTGTTTTGTATCAAAATGTGTAATTGAATTTTATAAATGATACAGCTACCGTTTGTATATTATATTTCATGTATCATTTATATATCACATTCAGGTACTAAAAAGTTCAGTGCCAATTAGAATTTGTTCGACGAAAACAGACGAGATTCGAGTTCTTCAAATATTACTTTGTAATGAAATCCAGCGAACCATATCGTTAGGTCCAAGTCAGTTGACAGTTTTTTATAATACACACAATAATGTCTATTAAACTACGCTTTCGTAAATGACAAAGTTTTAATAGTTCTGAAGTCTGTGAAATTGGGTCATTTATTATTAAATGTTCTAAGAGGAAAAACAAGTTAATGTAAATAATTAATAAAAGGAAGGGCGTGAGTGCCCATTTAGGTTTGAAAGCTAAGGTTGGCAATGTGTTTTTTTTTTCAATTCCATAACTGCCAGTAGTCCTCTCTGGACTATTATCAGTTTTGTTGCGTGAATATAAGTGGCATTTCAGGTACAGGGGCCATTGCCCACTGCTACCTATTTATATTACTTGACTTCTCTCAAGTCGATTGACAGATTCACTGCTGTCCAGCAATTTAACAGCCAGGGGATTTGGGTGTGTGGCTAGACGATCAGCATAACGCCCTTTAGGTTTATCGATTTCCTCAAGAATGGTAGGAGTGTTGAGATAAACATGGATTTCTTCATTCCGTGTGAACCATGGTGCATTTACAATATTCCTCAAGATGGCGTTTTGAGCTCTTTGTAGGCACATTATGTTACTTTTGCTTGCCACTCCCCATGGTTGGATGACCATATAGGTTTCAATTTGGCAATGTGTTTATAATACGAGAATAAACATGTTTGTGTGGCAGCAACCTTAATAACTCGTTTATAATTCACAAGAAACACGTACAAACGTTAGCTAAGAAAGCTCTTTTCCTGCCGGTTAATTGCAAGGATCAGTCTTCAGTTGATTGGTAGTTTGTTTGACCCGGAAACTGATTGATTGGTTCGCTAATAAAGCTATTGAGAGTACATTTATGCAGGGCACTCGTATCCGGCGCGGCAGCTAATAGGATTCGCTGGCGACATTAATGGCTATTTGTCATCCGTCATACGAGTCACGTGATCACTTAATTACGTATTTATTAATTACATTCTCGATACTGATCCGATATCGATTGACACAAGTTTTATTTAATAAAACGTCACCTGTAACAGAGAGAGTTGGTATTTTACTTTGGCGTTGGATTATTTGGGAAGTGATATTTTTTAGGTATTTTTCGTTGGTATGTGCCTCTATGAAATCACTATCTGCCTGTCGCTGTGCAGCAGATAGCTACAAAGAGCGGCGAAGCAAAGGTTCGCTACAGTGAGCACGTCGGTTAAAACAACGTTCATTTTAGGATCCTGTTTTTTAAAGTTTTTGTTATCAATACTGTTTCAACGTAGACGCAGTTTGTATGCAAATTAATAAGTACAGTATTTTTACGAAATACCCTCTCCAGTTTGTCTATATCTTCATTTTTGAACATGGCCCGTGTTCCTGTCCTTTGTGACACCTCTTTTACCTTTCGTGTTGTTGTACGAGATTTTGTTAGATCGATTCAAAGGCTGTGTAGTATGTGATATTTATCATAATGATTACTAAAAATAACCCAACCTCAAGTACCTATAAAACATTTCACAATATACGTGGTTACGATTTCAAAAACATATTTATATAATTATTGTAATTGGGGTCATGCCCTTGGTAACGTAAAACAAAAACGTTTCATTGGGAAAGTTGTTTATTATGATGAGTACTATCCTATATTTAAGTATCGCTCACTTATTTCCAGTCACCCTATGTTTTAATCCATGGTCAACAAATAAAAATGATATTTTGTGAAATTGTCTCCCATGTCCGGGGATTTTTTTTGTTTTTTGTTGGATTAGCGGCTCGTTGAACTGCCAGTCAATCACGAAAAATGTAAAATGTCCGCGGCGGGTCAGCTGACGCCGGATAGCTTATGTGCTTTAAATGCAATCACCTGCAAACAGCGACACGTACATTACCCGACCTATGGAGGCCATGACAGTTAAAATATATCCAGAATAAATCCGGCGATCAGTTCCTCGCCTAATGCAAATGGACTGGAAATATCAAGTGTGAATTGTAATAAGAGCTGGAGATTTTCTACGTACGCTCGAAATTTTTATCTACTTACGATCTCTTGGCTAAAGTTTCGCTTTTGAGCAGAGTTTTAAAGTAGACAATAAGCTTTAGGGCAATGAAGTCTTAGAGGAATTATCGAAAGTTTTTCTGTAGTGGAGAAATAACAAGGAGAAAGCACGCGAAAATATTTATTTAAGAGACTGGTTCGATTGCTTTAAAACATGTTATTAAAAGTAACATCATTAGTTTCTGCATGAGGGGTTAATAATAACTAACATTATGTTTATTAATTATATTCAGTTAAAGTTTCTAAGAGATTATCTTGTGTTTGATTACGAGCAAATCTTTTTAGGGTTCCGTAGCCAAATAACAAAAACGGAACCCTTATGGATTCGTCATGTCTGTCTGTCCGTCCGTATGTCACAGCCACTTTTTTCCGAAACTATAAGAACTACACTGTTGAAACTTGGTAAGTAGATGTATTCTGTGAACCGCATTAAGATTTTCACAAAAACAGAAAAAAACAATAAATTATGGGGGTTCCCCATACTTAGAACTGAAACCCAAAAAAGATTTTTTTCATCCAACCCAGGAGATAGGTCTTTAAAAATGATATTGAGGTTTCTAATATCATTTTTTTCTAAACTGAATAGTTTGCGCGAGAGACACTTCCAAAGTGGTAAAACGTGTGTCCCCCTCCCCTGTAACTTCTAAAATAAGAGAATGATAAAACTAAAAAAAATATATGATATACATTGTCATGTAAACTTCCACCGAAAATTGATTTGAACGAGATCTAGTAAGTAGCTCGCCGGTGAAAATTTAAAAACATATGATGGTACGGAACCCTTGGTGCGCGAGTCCGACTCGCTCTTGTTTAATCATAAGATGAAATTCGAAAGTCCCCTTAAATAAAAAGTATCAATCTCTCTTATCCGATTTATTTTACCATGAATGTTCTTAATTCCGAAAATGACGTTTATATAAAGAGATTTCCATTTAGGTATATTTTCCCAAGGGAATGTTGGATATAAATGGATTACGGTTCTTCCAAATTACGGTGTTGTGTGCTACTTGGATGAATCTGGCCCCAGGATAATACTTCATACCTATTTTTTTTGTCTATTTTTAATACTGATGTTTTTTGTGTCTATATTATTTTCTTTGGATATATATGTCAGACTCAGATAGGCAGTCACTCCATGTAAAATACTGGTACTCAGCTGCATCCTGTTAGACTGGAAGCCGACCCCAACATAGTTGGGAAAACGCGAGGCAGATGATGATGGAAATCATGTTATTTTCAGATTGTTTGCTGACCTACATTGTACATTGGTCCTTAATAGGTAAAGATATTGAATCTTTATTAAAACTAACAGGATTCATACTTATCTCAATTTTAATGTAATCTGAGTCAGTCAGGCCCGTCTTAAATATATTGGGCGCCGGGGTGCGAAAAACAGTCTGGGGTGTTGTCAGTAGGCTGTTTGTTTTTTGGCAACAAAAAAAAACTTGATTTAGGAGTCCAATTTTCAGGGAGAAGCATCAAGGTAGCCCGCGAAATTCAATTTTACGTGTTATTTCTTACTTTTTATGAAATTTGCAGGTCAGTGTCAGGTTGTATATTTTGTCTTGCAATTAATTTAGAGGGTTGTATTGATATACAACCCTCTAAGTTCATATAACCCTATTGATATTTTATGAAATAGTAATTTTGAATTTCACGGGCTAACTTGGCGTCTCCGAAGACCCTGCGCCCGGGTGCCCCGCATCCCTTGCACCCTCGGGTCAAGACGGCCCTGAGTCTGTCCTAAAAACTGTGCCTTCTTTATTCAGGTTTTTTTCTTCAAAATAAAATGAAGGAAGCGTAATTATGTAAGCTGGGTTCTGCCGATATTATTAGAAGTATTTCTATTTACATAAAACCTACGCATTTAACTTTCCTTTATAATTCGTCTGAATAAAACCAATTGTGTATTTTTAACAAATGTAGTTTGTAACTGAAGGTTTTAAAAAGATTTGTTCAAGAAAGCGTTCATAAAAATATTTTTTATTGCAATTAAATCTTATCTAGGACATTGGGCGACCAAGTTATAACTACCAGCTGCAGCAATTCATAGCTAAAGGCTCAGAAACTTTAAATCACCCTAAGACAGCGTTCACAAAATTAAGGACAAATAAAATTAAGATAAATAACCCAAATGGAGAATTACTCTGAAAGAATTTACTTAGTGAACGGTAACCTTGTAGTTTTTGTCTGGTTTGAAATACCTGCTACTGACAGAATTTTCTCTAATACCTATTAATTCTTGATGTATTACCTAATATTCATAAATGCAGGGCACAATTAAGTGAGGCAGAATTACTGGTCAAAGGAAACAAAGGGTATTGTCATCTATGTATATAAAATTCAAAGTCCTGACTAACTGATATCAACGCACAGCCTAAACCGCTGGTGCTAGAGACATGAAATTTGGAGGGTGTGTTCATTGTGAAGAGTAGGTATCCAATAAGAGTTTTCCGAAATTCCACCACTAAGAGGGTGAATGGGGGGAGGGTGAAATTTCACGCGGACGAAGTCGCGGGCAGAAGCTAGTCTCACATAAATGAGGAATCGTATCCCAGGATAAAATAGACTTTAACATAAAAGAGATTTTTTGTACTTTAAACCGGTGTATAGAAGTAGATTAATCGTGGTTTAGTCTGTTTTAAATGTTTGTACGTGTCATAATAACTCGTTATTTTTCACGTTTCAATAAATCCTTTGATATATTTCCGTTGTTCCATTTTCATATAAATTGAATGTTTTGTTGTGTAAAAACTATGTATATCCAGATCTAATAGTCCGCGTGTAATATAAATATTATTTGTATGCGGTATGTTCTTAGTAGATACAGAACGGCGAGTGCAGTCAAAGTGGGGTTTACGTTTGATACAGCGCAAATTGGAAAAATAAGAATTTTCCTCCGGTGCCTTTTAATATAAAATCTCGTACTATTGCGGAATTTAAAAAAGTAGATATGTGGCCGTCTTCGAAATTGAGATAGTAAAAAATCCAAACGACGTACGTGCTTACAGGCGTAATTGAAGGTCGTTGGCAAAGTTTACAATGATGCTAGGGACATAATAATACAAGTTCGCTCGTAAAGTGTAACAGCTGCATGGGATGTAATGATACTTACACTCGAACCGCGCCTGAATGGGATTTTGAAGAGGCCATGGATACGGAAAATGGTAAAAAACCGAAGGAACAATAGAGAAAAACCCCTACACCACGTTCAGTGAATAGACGAGAACTTAGTACGTTGTTCCTCAAAAGGGTCTCAGTGGCCTGACAAAGCGTTATTATCCATTTAATACACAGTAAATAAAACGACTTTCTCGCTATAATCCTGTAATCACCTTTTGTGTCGTTATACTAACTAAGCGCTTTCAGTCAAGGAACTAGGTACTAAATGTTTGTGTTGATTAAAACGACCGTTTGCTATCAGCCTTCAAACAGACTTGTGCTTTGACGACTCGTCATTAGGTATCTATAATATAGTCAGTAGTCACTTCAGAATAACGAGGAAACAGTTGTTTGCGTTGGTTTAATTATGTGTAGAACTATTCTGTCGCAAATACATTAGTAAATAGTACCTACGTGTGTATCTATGAAATATTTGCGGTTCAACTGCAAAGTTTGTCTTGTTACCATGAGAACAATAGGTGGGACATTTTCATCGTTCTAATTACTCCGGTGTGTATAACAATTGGCACAGGGCCGGAGGGACCGGAGGGCGGTGTGTGTGACAGGCAGGTGCCATGAAGATGACGTTAGAGCGACCCCTGGGGCGAACGAGTGCGGCTCCTCTTGTATCTGTCATTAAGGGAAGCCAATTCACCGCCCATTGACCAATATATTAGAGACTAGCGGCCCGCCCCGGCTTCGCACGACTAGATATTGGTATTTAACAAAAATAAGATATAAGGATTTTTCGGCGTTACTATTGCATAGGTATTTTAACATGGAAAAGTAGTTATTGTGACATAACTGTAATAGTTAGACATATGGTATGGCGAACTTTTTTGTAGATATTGATGTCCTCTAAAAGCTGTAGTACATCACTTTGCTCTATTGTCAATAGTTTCCACAGCGTACGCGATTTCAGTAAGGATTTTTTTGGCATTTTAAGATATATACATTATCGAAGTTTTCATACGGATCCCTAACTTTTTTCAAAATATTCTATCGCTATCATCAGGGATAATGTAGGATTCTAATGGTGAAAGAATTTTTCAAATCGGTCCAGTAGTTTCCGAGCCTATTTAATTCAAACAAACAAACAAATCTTTCCTCGTAGTGTAGACAACCAGCTTGAGTGTGAAATAGGTATCATGAAAATTCCCAAAATGAATCGCAATTAAGAAACTTCTAGCTTACGATTACTTTATCTTTATTTGTTTATATCTTATTTAATCGTCTCTTGAAACTGTAGACTTTAAAAGGGAATATTCATTTGTTTCCAAATTAACCATAATAACCGCTTCTTTGTTTAGTTGTTGCTTCTAACAACGGCCATAATGTATTTCACAGTACAGACATTCTGCAGAACGTTTTATTGGTCTTCTGGGGAGGATCACGAAACTTTTAGATTTCTTATAGTCCAGTTCGGTCAATAGTCACATAAAAAGCGAGTTATTGCATAGGGTACAGCAGTTTATGTACGCGCGCACACATTCGTAGATACATTCAATTACTTCTTTTTATTTGTTCTGCAATTTCATTAATCTAGTTAGTTTACAGTTACTTTAGAGGATGAGACATTCAAATAATACTATATTTGGAGTCTAGTCAGAATTTAACTTAGTAGATTTGTCGACACCGGTCCGGGCGCGTCTGTTTGCTAGACTCGCAGCGGGACATGATTCACTGAACAAATTTGTGAAAATCGCGTTTGAACACGTCATACATTTGTGTTTGTGTATTTTATTTTATCATGAGCCCGATCCGAACCGGTGACATTTTTACGGCTTTTTGAGCTATGCACACAGGTAGGTATAACGAAAGGGTTAATATGTGAACAGAGGTCATTCCGTATGTGTGACCGACTTTAGGATGTTATTTGACTATAGGATAAATTGTTAAGCGGATGTCGTTGACGGTGAACTTAAACGTTAAGAGGCTTCTGGTTAATTAGCATGCGAGCCTCGGAGGAGTCGTAATGACCACAGCTGGGCCCACTGTGGTACTTCTCGGAAATGAGAAGTTCCCTTACCTAAACTGTGGGCACTTCGTATGGTTAACTTTATACTTATTTTAATTAAATCTTATATAAATAAAACAAAGTCGGGTTAATGTAACTAACCAGACTTAAAAATCGGTCCCGTCGTTCACCGATTTTTAAGATCTTTGATTTGGTGGATTTGTCTCCGCCCCGAATAGCAGAATAACTATTAAAACATAGGAAAGTTTCACGAAAGAAAATATGAAGATAATTCATTTTTTCATACATTGATTCTGAGACGACGAATTTCCGAGTACGCGCCGGGTCAGCTAGTTAAATAATAAATTCACATTAGTAGAATAAAAAAAAAACTTCTTATTTGATCCTACCAATGTGAGAGAAACAAACATACCTACAACTTGTGAGGGAGACATTACTTCTTTGATAAAAAAGTCGTAAAAGGTTTGTTGTACCGACTTGAAGACAGTTTGCAGCCTCTTTTATTGTTACAAAATGTATTAGAATTCCCTTAATCTGTTGATTGCTGGCGATACTTTAATATACTTCCATTTTATACGACCTCTACTATAGATAAGTCTTATACAATACCTTTTTAGCTTGAATTAAATTTAAATATATTCTCACGCGAGACGCAATGGTATTTCCTCTCCACTGGGATTTCTCGTCTAACAAAATCTAGTTTCTCCCGCCTTATGTAGTTTATGCACGTACTGCAATTAGGTACCTATACGGAGTTAAGATTACCTTTTGTGTCGTTACGAGGCTGTGTGCTGTGCACTTTCCGTATGCGTTTGAGTATTCCCCTTGGAACGCGCTCGCCCAATCTAATTAGGCTGCAACTACGGAGATAGCAGCGATCGAAACTTGCGGCTTATGAGGACGGCCAACACGACTGACAAGATTACCAAACTTTTAGCCACAACCGAACCCATCCACTGAGCCGTGTCAAACTCCCTATCTGCAGCTATCTTGGTTGCTACTTACCTACTTCTGCGTTAACGACGCAGCCACTTCTCAAAGGTTTTTTGTAAATTAATTATTTAAGAATCTGCGCGACATAATCATCGAGGAACTTCAAGATAAAATCTTTTTGTTGTGAATACTGCACAAAAGACTGAAATTGCTTTACAATTCCGGCGGATGGCTTATCTCAGAACGTTTTCCTAAAAAGTCTTGAATCAAAATTAAGATCGCTGAGCAAAACGTACATTAACATTACTATTCTGAAAATGTATTCATCGTAAAAAGTTATTTTTGTGCTATAAAATGGTGGAGCCGTCCGGTTAAATTTAATTATATTACCATAGGCCGTTAAATGTTGTTTTCATAGCAATTTTTAATTGATGAAGCGATGTAACAATTTGTACATTTCAGCAGTACTACAAAGAGCCACGACGTACCTACGTACCGTGTAGCAGTTACCGTTGTCCGGCCGCTAGAGATAAATGTGGAAAATTCATTGAAACGCAAACTGGCTGATACGACTGATACTGTAGAGTGTACGTACCTACACCAACATATTACGTACATATAAGTAGATAGCTAATATTAATATTGTACGAGTCAGTTACCATCACGTAAACGCGATAAAGTAAAACGATTATTACAAATGGGAATAAGTACCGATATTGTTGGAAAATAAATTAGATTCACATTAAAATACAGGTTTTAATAACGCAGGTTCCCACTAAAGCTGCGACCGTTCTCTGTTTTTATTATGACGGATTTCTTCGTTTAAACATAGTCTCCGTGTGAACGTTGCAATACGATTTTGGGTACAGCATTGTGTAGTGAAAACGCTTGGAATCACAATTGATTGAGTTTTCCGATATGCAACACATAAACCTGAACGTTTTTAGTCAACATAAACGAGTATGTAACAAGTACTGTCAACCATTACGGGTTCTCTTTCAAAATAAATAACATTATTTTATCCAGGTGTGTGCACCACACTGCCGGTACCGAAATGGCTTTTATAAATAGCCTGATTGTGTTTACATGAGCTGTTATTTACTTAAATCAATGTTCCCACTGCTGGGACGCAGGCCTGTTCTCTGTGAGATGTTATTTACTTATTCTCGGCAATTATTATCGGGCTCATTGTGATGCTGTGTGCGTACGAGGATACTCTCACGACAGTTTGCATTAAGTTGTTACTCGCTCACTTATAACAAATGACACGAATTTGTTCAACTGGAGCAGAGAGCAAGTATGGCGGTGCTTCGAGGCTCCGCTTCTCCGCTCCGCTGCTCTCCGTTCACTAACTACATGTTTATCGCAGCTCGAGTTACAAATCGAACTTGTGTATTGTGTGAACGTAGAATTATTACGACGTATTCATGAGTTCACGACGCTTTGCTCACTCGAGCTGCCCTGGATTGAAACATTTCAATTTAAAGCCTACTCTGAATTTCGTTCGACATACTTACTCGTGCAGAAACAACGTCTATCTAGTAAAGATTTCATTTGCTATTCTGTTGTCTCAGAATTGTAAGAGCAATTTCAGGAAAAAGTTGAAAAAAAAAACCGAGTTAGTAAAATCAAGGTTTGGGCGGATTAATAATTGAATAGTAATGAAATTTTAATAAAAGCCGGGGAAACAGGTATACGTCAAAAAACTTTACTCTGGGGGTGCGCGGTACAATTTACTTAAGGGAACTACAGGACCTAAACGCAAAAAACGCAAGTTTTGCCTAAAAGTATAATAATATGATCGACTATGATCGATAATATGTCTTTTTTTATTTTGTTTACTACAGTAAACTGAATCAAAAAAATATATGATATTCTTCAGGATATATGCTAGGTAGGTACATAGTGTGTTGAAAACATAATATGTACAAGTAATTTGATACGATAGAAAAAAATCATGAAGATCTCTAAAAACTTTCTTATTACAATAAAAACCATACTAATATACGTACCTACAATCATTCTGATTTTTTGTCAGATTATTCTACAAGCAACATACTAAAATACTAGTGTTTTAATTTTTTAGTCCAAACAATAGATTTTTTGTAAATTGATAATTGCTTCATATTTTGCAATAAATTAGCAGCGTTGTGTTATCGCGCTTCTCTTTCTTTTCTATGCAGTCCGACAGTGACCGCGCTTTAGGTCATGTAGTCCCCTTAATACCTAAGCTAACAGAGGCGATGCAATCGAATCAAATCAAACACCTTAATTTGAAGATCCCTTAAAATATTATAAATATTTATAAACCGGGGTTCCAATTTATCGGTCTCGAAAATTCAAATAAGTAAGTTACGTACCTTTGATCGGTTAAATTAACAGTATTCTTCAGAGAATGGGTTGCTTTCAGAGTCTTTTGACTAGAGAAATAATCCCCTAATAAAAATAATTAGAATTTGCCTCGCTCGAGCTTTGATCTACCAATTACCTAAATTGTTTTATTATTAAACTAGTAAATAGTTGTGTATTTTATCTACCAAATTAATGGGTAAATATGATTATGTAAATTGACTTTATAGCTACTGATGATGTTGTGTACCTAGCTATGTCCCTACGTAGTTAATGAATTATATCAACAAGAGTTCTTATTTGGACAAAGTTTTTGTTTTTCCTCGATACCACAACACTCATAAAACCTATACTGGCCAAATTGTGATTTATCAGCCGTTAAACGAAGTGTCTGAGTGTGAGCAAACGTATATATCGTAAAGCAAATACTTTGATACCAATTTTATTTTCGTCTAAAAATGATGGTGAATGAAGCTGTTTATTTTGTTTCCAACCAAAGTCTGTTTTGTTTAAAACATTCAACGTATCTATTGAGTATTTGTTTTTCATTTCGTTAGAGCTAATTTGCTTTCTTGGAGGTCGTCGGGGCGTGGGCGGCGCGGCGGCGGAGCGGGCGCGGGCACGGGTGCGACCGGATGTTTTCCCCGACCGATGTTTCCGACATTATAATATCAACCTTGTTCTTGACGCACTTGCCATTTTCGCCTAACTCGTTCCCAAAGAGACAAGGAATTGTTTATGTCGTGTTGTTTTAAAAACAATGCTATCGACACGGTTTCACAAACCTCTCGTGACTACGTTAAAAATAAATGACAGTGCCGATAGAGGCGTACTTTTATTGTGTCGGATTTATACGAGCGGTAGGTAACTTAGTTTCCATGTTTTCATCGGTCTTTTTCGATTTGTATCTTTCTGCGCTCTAGGCGTTGAAAGCTACCTACTGTGCTATTCGGCCATTGAAAATCAAAGCGATTTAGATTTGTAGCTCTGAACTTAGATTTATATTTATCGGCGCTGAACGTTTACTGAACCTGGTTCAGAAATATTGGTTTAGTGGATATGGAATATTTACTCGTATGCACATACGTCGGAACATAAAAGTAAATAAGGCCGAGGTTATGGATATTGAGCATTTAGTCGTCATTCGTAGTTAATTTGTTACCGCTGCCATCAATTAATTAACCTACAGCGAATTAGTCAAAGGTTAGTGTTATTTTGAAAACAGCTACTTTGTTAAGCTATGAGGTACTCGAAGCAGTGTTTAGCGAAGCGGCCATATTTCATTCTCAAAGTCTTCGTCGATGTCACGGCTGAGATGCGATGCTCCGGGACAGATTAAGCTCAAGAATTATGCGAGAGATTGCATTGCTAAGCGCTCGCAGATTGAGTGAGCACAATGCATAAAATGATTTCGTCTCGGCACTTGTCTCCGCTCGAACACACTCGGAACTATGATTGCCGTCCCACTTGTTACTCTCATATACCGACTCGAAACTTTTCTACGACTTACTTCAAGTGACGTTACATAAAAGAACTCATGAATCCGACTCGGATGTCGACTTTCCATATTATGACGCATGCCACTGACGTTTATGACTAGGTACTTCGTTAGATCTCCGTTACTGAATATTAAATTGATATCCCTTTACGTCGTCGGAATCTCATTTTCATTGATTTATATTGTACGAAATTGGTTTACCGAACTACACGATGATTCGATCGAACAATTCAGTTTATTGAACTGTTCAAAATTGAAAAGTTTGTAGCCGTTTGCAATATTTCCCCGCGTATGGATGTTAGTGATCTGTGTTCAACAATGTATGCAGTGCCAACCCTACGATAGAGGTAAACATAATCAAATACGTGTATTCGTTTCACTTGAGTCTCAAATTGTTTTTAGATTGCAATTTAAAATGTTTGTGTCTGTCGGCCGTATAACCTGACAATATTAATCCTGCTCAAGTAGGTAGCAAGCGGCAATTTACGCAGCTCTATATTTTTCAAGTCTCTTTTAGCTAGAATTTGCGCGTTCCACCTCGGCCCAGTTTAATGGGCAGACGAGACCCGTACAACATCCGCTGTTTTCCATCTCCTTGCTTACTCTGCTCCTTTCATTTGTTCACTACCGACCACTAAAATGCCGCCATTAATTTTGTAGCCAGTTATTTGTTACCTGTGGTCATCGTCTTTTTGCATAAAATGATAGTTTCCGTTTTTTGTGCTTTCACTTAGCTTAGAACTTCTGTTTAAAGTATTTATTACGTAAAACAAACTTATTAAGCAGATGAAATGCAACATTTCGTGCAAATAGGTATAGGCGTCGAATTAACTGAAAACTAAAGTTTTGCGTTCGTTTAGCTTTGTAAGCACCGTTTGGTTTATATTACCGTACGTACGTGGTGAGTGTAATTCGTCGAAGTTGTGAGTTAAGGCCGGCTACATGCGGGTACTAGGTGCTATTCGGTATGTGCGCGGAAGTTTAGCGCACCGGCACGCGTCGCGCGTTTCGCTAACGACTCTCACCTGAACGCGCATCATACTTGACAAATTAAATTCGTCACTAATGCTTTGCTCGAGGACGAACAGAACGCTGAATACAGTGGTAGATTTCCACAACGTTTCCAATTCGATTTAGGACAATTGCACATTTTCAGGGAATGCGATGCTTCAAAAGGGAGTGACGAACAATTCGATTGAACTTGGAGTTCTTTTATTGCATCTTTATTTTATTGCGTTATTGACGGTGTCGGTACTTGCTGGTATGTTCGTATAACTGAATTGAATGTTGCACGCTACATGACAGATGTTCGCTGTCGAGGCCGCTCGTTGTTTGCTCTCAGTCACTGTGTCAGGGAAATGCATTTGATTCGTATGCGGACGTGACGGCACCCACTATTTACTGTTTACGTTTTACCGAAAAACTAGCTTTAAAATGATACTTGTTTTCTCGATACAAAACTACAGTAGGTATGTATCATGTGCGCACTAGATATTCAAAGGTATATCAATATGTTTTCTTGAATTTGCCATTTTCATCTAATCAGATTACCTACCTGTACCTGTTCCTATTACTATCGGATAATTTCTGCTTAAAGTTTTTTCAGTTAATATTCTTCTCGTTATTGGTTCCTTTACCGAAGAACCATGTTGAATTGTCTGTTGTAGATTTTCTTGAGTGCAATTTCTCGGTAACATAAGATTTTCCTACTGAAAAAGTCTATAATAAATTTATCACAAGTTTATGGTTGGCCTCATAAACTAGGATGTCGCAGTTCCTCACGTTAGGTCAAGGCGCGATTTTCAAATAAAGTCCTTTCCCACGTGGCACATGTCATCCTTTCGAAGTGACGCTTTCATTCAATACGTATTCAGAAAAATAATAAGGTGCAAGCTAAAATTAACCTTAAGGTGCTTGACATTTACATTCCGTGATTGTGCAACTACAGTATCGTCGTCAACAAACTCGAGTGGAGCAACATAATTTATCTCATAAACCCTTCGAAGATGCCAATCTTGACAGTTCAGCGCACATGCATCAAATTAAGGCAGTTATCTTCCGTCCATTAATAGTTCATATTTTGTGTGAATAGACATCGAATGTCGGATATACATAGTAAATGTATACAATATTTAGTGCTTTGAAATCCGGTGGCATTCAGGGCTGGCCAGGAGCGACTATTAATAACGTGGACGTGTGTAGCTGTATTCTCCGAAACGGCCGACCTCTCGACCCTCCGGCCTTCTATTGATCACACTCTTGTCATAAACACATTTCCTCTAATGGACTCCGACTCTGTCTTGAGACACTATTGTTTTTGTCCACAATCAAGGGTACGCTCCGGCAGACATTCACCATGTATCATCCCTAGTTCCTGCTATGAATCATTGGTAACATTACAGGAATTTATTAATGAATGTAACAATAGGCATGACTTAGCCTTCCAGTATGTTAGAACCTTTGAACGCTTTAGTGTTATGTAAAGATATTTGCAAGAGAAGCTGGTTGACTGATTTGATACTTGTTGTATCGCAAGTCCTTTATAAACAACAAGGATATAAATCCTTTTATCGTCGACTCTCGATTAACAATATAAAATAGTATGTTTTGTAGGCTCACATTAATATTAATGGGATACTAGGTTCAGAAATCAGATAAATTGGCTACTTTTGTTGCCAGAATTCCAACGTCTAGTTTCGTAAATTGGTTTGACTTCCCTTTCATCGGTAAACAGAGCGGCTTTTATCGCCGACAAAGATTACTTTATCCCAACGGAAGCGACGAGATCAAACTCCTTACACGGTGAAACCAATATCCTGGGGTATTTCCTCGACGTGAAGAGCGCTGGTCCGGCAACCTTGAGGCGCCACCTCTCGCCTCAGTCTTAAGGAATGTAATTATGATAAGACGTAGTACACGCCTTGCTACAATTTATCAAAATAAATAGAGAACTGACTTCACCCTAATTTCGTTTGTAATATATGGACACTATTTTTAATGAAATAGCGGACCGTTTATTCTTAATTCGTACTGGAACAGGGAGTGCTTATTACGGACCAAGTAAGTTCAATCTCTTTTATCGCGGCATTATAGCGGGGAGAATTGAACGCCGCCTCGTATCCCAACAGTTTCTATAGCGAGCGCCCACTCTTCCGTAAAATTATGTTAAACTTGTTCTTTGTTTTTTATATCGCTATCATTCTTCTTATAAAATTCTAGTTGATAGTCCTTTCTATGAGGGCGCGTTGATAACACGATGAGGAAATGAAGCCTGGAAGGCCGCGTCTCACCCTGATCGATTGCACGAAAAATATTCCTGTCGGAATACGTACATACAATCTGTAGTAAGTCAGACCGGTGCCAGATCACTCGTTTATCATTTTATGTCGGGCACAGGTTTCTGCGGGGAGCATCCGTATCCGCTAGGTGGATGTTTCTAATGTTATGGGTATTTTTTTCTTTATAACACCGAATTTCCGGGATGTCAGGCACATGCGCTTGATTTCCGCAGTTATTATGGGTATCGCGTGTAGCCGAACGGCCGAATTTAAAAAATAGCTTGACGATTATGCGGCGAGCCGCGCGGCTCGGTGTCGTAATTACGGCGTCACTCGGCTAAAACGACGAAATAAATTGAAAAGCGAGCTCCGGTGAAAATGCGAGCCGGAAAAATATATCTCCACGGCACTTGGGCATCCACTGACACGGACGCAGATAATGTATTTGTTTTTGCTAAAATCTCATTGTTATGCGAGAATAATAAATTATTCCTCCGTGACAATAATTGCATTGTACTTTTACTGAATAATTGCTTCATTAATGTTAATGAAGGGAAGTACAGTCCGCAGCGAGCTGTCTGTTAGATTATTAATTAATCTTTATTTTGAAAAGTTCCCTTGTCACTAGGAAGTGACCTATAAAAGCGTCATTAATTTATATTATTAAAAGTATTTTTCTCAGTGTTCATCGAACAACGAACCGCCCACTTAATAATGAAAAAGGTTCTGTGATTTAGTGTGCTTCTGGATTAATTAAGTCAATCTACATTCACCCGGAACTCTTTTTGTGATTGCCAAATATCGTCACATTACGAAAATCCAGTTAAAACAATTATCAGGAGTGGATTGAAAACATCAATCGTCACTGTAACCGGTGCTACTATAAATGGATGGAAATCTCGTCACATGTTGAGAATGATAGACTTTTATCGCTTTTTCATACTTACTTTGCCCCATACCTTCGTTGGGTGTTCCTTGAGTATCTATGCCCCAAGATTATAAATGGATTTATAATGAGCTCAGAATTTTGGAAGGAACCCCTGTCAACGAAAAAAAACTTCGAAGTCTGTGTATAATGCCCATTTATATATAATATTTAATGCTATTGGGCCTTCATAAATTTAAATTGCTTTACCTACCAAATTATGGCTGATTTAAACAAAGGGTTACGATGCTAACACAAGGAAAACCACAGTACTTACTTACCTTTAGGTAATAGAAAATATTGTGTAATTTCGATATGGGCCACAGGAAATAAACTCCAATGATTCGTTTTGTACAGTAAACAAGTTCATTTATATTTCGTTCATTTCGTCTTACGATAATGGAAAAAGTTAAAACTTTTTCTTTAATAACTTTTCTACATAATCAAGTTTAAAAATTATCTGTGGGGCGAAATATATTTTCAGTAATATTACAATAATATACGTGATTTTTGCCTTTTAAAACCGGCTAACGTCGCCGGGAATTTGAACGTGACTGAAATACATCTATTTTCTCTCAAGACTATAAAAAAACGGAATTCACTTGCAGCCAAAGGTTATCTGCGATTCTTCCCGCGGATGCCTTTAAATGCTGGCATTGAGCTCTATAATCGGAGATGATACAGACGAATCGGTATGCTATGACCAACCGAGGCTGTAATTATTGCTTCTGGCATGTGCCTCCTGTTAGTTCAATCCGATATACAGTCCGAATAAGCTATAGTACAGTTTATGACAGCTTTATATCTCCTTTAATACTAGTTAACGATCAAACTTCGTGACTAAGGACGTGCGAATTTATGGCGCATATATTTGTGTTACAGAAGCCCCAACTGTACGGTTCCGTGCGTGTAACGGTTGCGGATGCGGCCATTGTTGTGTCGAATTATAATTTGGTTGAACACAATGAATTTTATAAGAGGCTTTAATGTTGGTACGCAATCATAAAGCGGTTGCACGTCGCGGTCGAAAGCGGCATGGTTGGTGTTATCGGGAAAATGAATGCACCCACGTAAAATATTAAGTTTTAACACGGAATGATTCAAATGTATTGTGATTTTTCTTTTCACGAATATGTTGACTTCATATGAAATATGTTTGTGGGTAGATGCATAAAAGTAGGTATGCTGTTACAAATGAGGGTCAAACTGCCATCATTAGGTCATCATCACTCACAAGCAAGGCCTTTCAGTAAATGTGCGACAAATTCGAAGGACTGATCTCGACGCCATTAAAGCAATGAGTGACATCCTTTATCCCACAAGACAAAGGTGTGTTTGAACGAAAACCGTCATTGTCTTAATTCCTGACAATCCGAATTTCTATTTCATAAGCTATATAAGATAAAGAGCGGAATTTCAGTGCTATATAGTGAGTTTATCTTCCTCATTTGTAATAATAGCACACGAATATTTAGCTATAATTATTTGTTGGTTGTATAAAGATACAACATCTTACTTCAGCAATTAAAGTTAATTTTTCTTTTATTTTCTTAAGAACGTTTCATTTTATTTCGTTAATCAGCGCTTTTTCATCACTATTAATGAAACAAAATAAATTTACTTACGCGTCATAAAAAACAGATCGGTGTCGTGGAAACAAAATATTCAAAGGAAACCGGAGAAATATTTAAGAAATTAAGTATCCACTGATTTTCATTCAGCGTTAATATCTCTTAGAAGAGTTTCGTTTTGTTTATACAACTGAAAAAAGAGGAAATAAACATAAAATGTGACTTTCCGGGCCAAAGGACAGCTTGAGATTTCTGTAAAGAAGTGAGTGCTAATTTAGCAAAACGAATTGTAAAAGAGAATGATGAATCCGCCTGGAAATTAAGCTTAGCGTGCAGAAACCTTTACGATACGAAATCCACTTAGTGTAATTGCTAGTTTTATTTGAATAGCTCGACGTAAAATTATTTTCAGTTAAATGTTTTGATTGATGGTAATGTTTTCGTAATGTTACCGTTGTCAAAAAGTTCTCGGGAAACAAACCCGCTCGTTGTTGTAATCATTTTCCTCTTTACGTTATTGCCGTAAGCACAAGAGGATGGTAATGGCAGAGTTAGCTCCAAATTATTGTAAATCTCGGAGTAAAATTGCAAACTGGCTCATATCCTCATGAAATGAGAGTAGTTATGGCCCCCTGAAGATAGATACCCACGTTTTTATTTTACGCAGAACGGCGTGCCTGAGCCGACCACGATAAATTATCTATTGTTGGGCTCTGAATTCAACAAGAGCCGTTTTTGTTCAATTCTTCGTCTCGTCGTCAATGGGAAATTTATTACCTCCTCTGCCGCATTTAAATACGGCCGATTATATCAGCAAAGAACTTAAAATGTTGTGAGCACTCAAGTGAAGATGGTAATTTTCCCATTTTATTTCTCACCTTTATTGGAGGTGCGAATTATTTTACGCCATTAACTGCAGCATAAGATTTTTTCTTTACTTACCTTTCCGGTAATAAGCTCAGTAGTTCTCCGAGATGTCATCGTTTCTTTAGCTTTATTTTATAAAATGTAACAATTCAGTTACTTTAGTGTAGTTTCCCATTTCTAGAAATGTTTATTAGGTTCGAAGATAGGGAGATGTTCGGAATGAGTTCTTAATTCTAATAAATTGCACTTGTTAGATTCTTACTGTTCTCAATAGCGTTATAATAACAATTTACGACAGGTAACTTATACCTTTGTAAGAGTGTCGAAATTCACAAACTTTTCGGCTACCCTATAGGTATTTACATAGTTGGTAGTTTGACACCAAAAATTGGAAGGAACTTTTAATTGAAACGTTTTATCAAAAAATTCTCTTTACCGTGAAGATTAAAGAAGCTTCTCAGTTACGTTGAAGTGCTCTTATAATGGCACGCGGATCCAGAACCGCAATCGTCCAGGACACATTTGAAATCAAAGCAGCTTTTTTATTGATCTTCTGAATGGGGCGGGCGCAGGTTGAATAAAGTTGTAAGCGGTGACCGTAATCTATTTTGTGCTCGATCCCAACAACGTGTGACCGACGTCAGTCGGTTGACCTCACATATTTCTTCTATTCGCCGGTGTTCGTTACTTTCGTGAACACTGGGATTCCATCTATCATTTTCCTCTCGCACCAATGACCTTTAACTTGACGTCTGGGAGATTTCCTACGTTCATATTTTTTATTATAAAAGACTGTTCGACAGACTGTTGCTGATTCCAATATGTCAGACAGCTGCGGAGAGAATCCACCATGATAATAGAAAAGGATCGAAAAATGGATGGTTATTTTAATATTTTACTAATCTGTCACTCCTACGAGGGCCCCTTTTCCGAAATTTACGTTTCTAGATCGAGTTGTTTTCAGAGAAATCACCATATTTAAATTCGCAAAAAAATGTATAGTACAGATACATGTTTAATCTAGTGACTTTTTTGGTTAAAAACACAATATTTAACATTTTGCTCGACAAAAAAAAAATCAGATGTAAAGTCGATTTTGAAAGGATTTTAAGTTGTATGAGACTTGGGGGAATGCAATTTTTATGAAAATTTTACATTTCAATTACTAATCAGGTTTAACAGGGATATTATTGGATAGATTTATAATATAGCACTTATTTTTTTCCATATAAAATAAATGCGTGAAAAACGACTCGCGCGCACCGCGCCAGTGTCCTGTCGGACGTCATCGAGGGAGGACCTATGCAATTTTTGCTCGCAACCACATTATCGTCTTCGCGCGTAATAGTGCCTACTTACCTGCGTAAAAATGTGTTGTATTAGAAGTAATTAAAATGGCAAATAAAAAAAAACAAAATTAGGAAAAAAAGGGCATCTGAAGTGAAGAAAATCCGAAAGTGTATTGCGTCACAATATTATTACTTGTGCTTCTCTACACAGACTAGCGAAGTCAGTAGGACTAGAGTTTTAAATCTTTAATATTGTTAATGGAAACATTCACCTTTACATATTTTTACCGACTTTACAAAAAGGAGGAGGTACTATGTTTGGGTGTTTGTATGTTTTTTTTTTTTTTTTTTTTATGTTTGTTCATCGAATACGCCGCCAATTGTCGACGGATTTTCAAAATTCTTTTTTTGTTCGAAAGTAGATAGTTCTGAGGTGGTCCCATTGTCACCAAGTTGGGATCTGATGATGGGATCTTAGAGAAATCGAGGGCAACCCTCAAATTTTATAGGCTCACTTATTGTTTTTCGCATATTTTATGAAGTATCTTGTGTATTTGTGTATGGTTGTCACCATCTCAGGTAGCTGGGCTGATGATGGAAGGTACAACTCCTTAACAGTAAGAAGTTACTCGAACAGGCAAGGACTGTTTTAGTAAATTGTTTTGATGTTTGATAGGGCATTTGCCACATTTGGTCTCATGATCATCAAGTCATGACCTGATGCTGCAGTCAGGATAGTCTGCAGAGTACCTAACTCCTCGACAACTAACAGCAGATATATCGTGTTTAGGCTCATTGAAAAGGGCTCGATGTGTGGATAAACGTACTGTTAATGAGGAATACCGAAGTACTTACAGACCTGATGCTGAAGCCAGGAGCACCAGAAAAAGTACAAACCTTGAAATTACAGCACCGTAGTCGTGTTTGGGCTCATATAAAACAGGACTAAATTTTAGGTTCAATGCAATGTTGACATAAGTCTGGCCTGATGCTGCAGCCAGGATTATCAGCTAGGAGAGTGGAATACTAAGAGAACTCCTCAACAATTAACGTCCCTGCATCGGGAAAAGCAATATTTTGTAAAAGGTGATCAGCAGTTGACATTAGGCAACTTAGATAAATTACAAACTGACCCACTAAAAAGTAAAAAAAAAAAAAACACTACAAACTGAAAAATAACTTTAATTTCGGAAGTCGGTGTCTTAGGGATCAGTATTTTAGTTTTTGCCACCGACTTCCGAAATTAAAGTTATTTTTCAGTTTGTAGTGTTTTTTTTTTTCAGTTTGTAGTGTTTTTTTTGGAAGTCGGTTTTTTTTTTTTGTTAAAAAGTTTTTATTTCTCGCTTTTTAGTGGGTCTATTTATAATTTATCTAAGTTATAATAGCCTAATGTCAACTTGCCCATCGCCTTTTTATAAAATATTCCTTTTCTCGATGCAGGGACGTTAATTGTTGAGGAGTTCTCCTTTTATTAGTTTTTAGATTAGATGCTGATAATCCTGGCTGCAGCATCAGGCCAGACTTATGTCAACATTGCATTGAACTTAAAATTAGTCCTGTTTAAAATGAGCCCAAACACGACTACGGTGCTGTAATTTAAAGGTTTGTACTTTTTCTGATGCTCCTGGCTTCAGCATCAGGTCTTCGGTGTTCCTCAGTAACAGTACGTTTATCCACACATCGAGCCCTTTTCAATGAGCCTAAACACGACATATCTGCTGTTAGTTGTCGAGGAGTTAGGTACTCTGCAGACTATCCTGACTGCAGCATCAGGTCATGACTTGATGATCATGAGACCAAATGTGGTCGTTAAAAACAGTCCTTGCCTGTTCGAGTAACTTCTTACTGTTAAGGAGTTGTACCTTCCATCATCAGCCCAGCTACCTGAGATGGTGACAACCATTACACAAATACACAAGATACTTCATAAAATATGCGAAAAACAATAAGTGAGCCTATAAAATTTGAGGGTTGCCCTCGATTTCTCTAAGATCCCATCATCAGATCCTAACTTGGTGACAATGGGACCACCTCAGAACTATCTACTTTCGAACAAAAAAAGAATTTTGAAAATCCGTCCACAATTGGCGGCGTATTCGATGAACAAACATACAAGAAAAAAAAAAAAAAAAAAAAAAAAAACATACAAACACCCGAACATAGTACCTCCTCCTTTTTGTAAAGTCGGTAAAAATAAAAACTTTTTTACAAAAAAAACAACCGACTTCCAAAAACACTATAAAGTGAAAAATAACTTTAATTTCGGAAGTCGGTGGCAAAAAACAAAAATACAAATCCAAAGACACCGACTTCCGAAATTAAAGTTATTTTTCACTTTATAGTGTTTTTGGAAGTCGGTTGTTTTTTACATAAACTGACGATCCGAATGGCGCAGCGGTAGTGAGGCCGCCTTACGATCTTAGGGCCCGGGTTCGAATCTCGGTAGGGGCAAATGTTTGTGTGATGAGCATGGACATTATTTTGTTTCTGAGTCATGGATGTTTGTACATAAGAAGTACCTATGTATTTACAAAAAAAGTATATATGTATTATATCATCTATCCACGGTGTCCACGACACAAGCCAACGATATTTATTTATTTACTAGCTGTTGCCCGCGACTTCGTTCGCGTGGAAATTTGAAAGCGTATGACAAAATACATGTGTGCAATTCACACGTGGTAGAAGTGAAACCTTCAAAATCTCATTTTCTCCCACGTTAAATCTTATGAATTTATGTGTCTGTCGCCAACGCCAATAACACTAGTTTACAGCGTTTTTGTTCATGAGATGAAAACCATGTGTTTGCATAGAGGATAAAATGCTTAATGAGATTCTGAAGTGGAAAAAATTTGGATCGTCTAGTTTTCAAAATTTTTACTTTTTTTTTTTGTTAATTTTAAAATTACCACATATTGAAAGTATTACATATTGCAAATTTTACTCTGTTTTAATTCAGATTTGTATCAGTATCTCTTAAATTAGACCAACAGTAATCTGCAAACTTTTTTTTATACCAGAAATCTTGGTACTGTTCCCCAAAACCCTTATAATTATGGTAAAAACGAACATCATGTTTATCGTTCAAGTTTCCCAAGTTTTCTGGTGAAAATTTCGGTGTGAGCGTGGAAAATGATTTATTAAAGACATGTTGAGACCCAGCTATTCGCCATCCTTCAATTCAGATCCTTCGAAATCAAAATCATACATCTGGCTCGAAATGGGGTCTTAGGTTCTGTCTCCAATTCTGTGGGTTTTGCTTCGTTTTATTGACTGAAACTACTAGGCAACATCGGGTAAGGCATTCTTTTCGAACGTAGCATAGGATTTGACCCACGGTGTGGAACCTAAGATAGAAACGCTTGTACGATACGACTACATACAGATAGCACAGCTAATAGAAATCTCTATTCCTAGACAGCACGTGTCGCCGAAAACTTTGTTGATAGACAACATTGTCCGTAGATATCACGGTTCATAGGAAGGACTGTTGACAGAGATCTCTGTTCATAGATAGCACTTCTTGCCGTAAATTTTGTTCATAGAAACCACTGTTTCCCTTGGTTAAAAAAGCGCAACGTAGGATGCAAGAGCGAGCGAAGGGCACCCCGAGGTTTGGTTTGGTTACTTTAAACCCTTTACACAGAAATAGGAGCCCGGCCAAGCGGAGCTCCGTCAACATAAGATGCAAGAGCGAGCGAATGGGAATACAGCTTACTTAAAAAATAATGATCTAATTGGTTTCCGTGAACCAAAGGTTCTTTCTGTGAACCAAGGTGAAACAGTGGTTTGTATGAACAAAGTTTCCGGCAAGAAATGCTATCTATGAACAGAGATCTCTGTCAAAAGTGCTTCTTATGAACCGAGACATCTACGAACAATGTTTTCTACCAACAAAGTTTTCGGCGAAACGTGCTGTCTAGGAATAGAGATTTCTATTAGCCATGCTTTCTGTATGTAGTCGTATCATACAAACGTGTTTGTATCTTAAGTACCACACTCTTTGACCCATGGGTCATCATTATATTATATGTAAACTAACACCACTTGTTCTGGTTTTTAAAGCCTACATATTTAGTTAGGCAAAAATAGCAGCTAGTTTCGTGATTTGTTAGGTCTTGTCACAAAATTGACAATCTAAATTGCACGTATTTTTTATTTCTTGCTACCGAATTTTTTAGTACTTTTCATCTACTACTTGGAAAACCCTTTTTATTAAAATTTGCTACCGAAAGTTGAAGTTAAATAAAGTAGTACCATTTTTATAGCTTCTGTAACCGATCTGTTTTTTTACTACATATTTTTCTTGTAAATACAACAAAAAATGTTATGATCTAATTTGCACCGTCTGAAAAACATTTTCAACAAAATAGAATTTCATTAAATGTTTGCTTTTGAGTTTTAAGACAATTAATTGATCACTACGTAACCAGATGAAGCCAAAACTTCTTGTGAGTGTTATAAAAAAACCAGACTTGATAAAAATATTTGACATTTATTTTTACTGATTAGAAGGTAGTCACAAAACAAATCCAACGGTTTTGTTTTGTGAACGAAAAAAAATAAAAATTAGTAAACTAGTGTAATATTTGAACTATTGATTTATTTGTACTGTGGCGTGCTCGTCCGCCGCCATAGGTCACCGGAGTTCATATCGCGACGGCTCCTGTGCAACGCGGGCGCAAGCCGACTCAGCGCGTAAAATGCCTAAAGTTTCGGGAAAAGGGGCCCTTAACAGTCTGCTGTTGGCTCTAGATCGTATATCCGTTAATCATTTCTGTTTTCGTTCCTCGCAGAGTTTGTGCCGATACATTCTTATTACATATTGCTAAATAGACCTCGACACGCTACGAGTAGTTCCATTAATAATATGAATAAGTAAGATGGCAGTTCTACTGACACCGACACCGATATTTTATGTTAAATGAACTGTTTCATCCTAGTTTCAGTAAGCTTGCAACTTTGTCCGCTAAATCTCTTAATTTTGTCTTGATCCCGTAACACGTTTGAACAATTAAATCGATCCGTTGTTTCGAAGCTTTCAGCTGTGCAATCCCTTAATGTCATTCTAACTGTTTCGCAATTAAATGGACGCCGCCGTTTCATTAGCTATCTCGCTGATAAAACAGGACAATTAAATTCTTTTCTGAGCTACCTTTTTTAAATCATCTCGTGACTTAAAAGATTGCAGAATAATCACTTCAGAAAGATAGTGAGCATTGGATTCATAACGAAATGAATCAAATTAAATTGTTCAAATAATTAAGATTTCTTTTAAATACAGTCCACTGATTGCTATTTTGTACAGTCGTCGGGAAATATTTGAACAATCAAGGCCGGGAAAATAACTTGGTGTTTGCCAATTTTAGACAATAGCCTTCGCTCGCAAAGGTATTAATAATAAATATAAGTACTTAAACGTAGTAGAAACATGAAAGTCACTTAGTTTGTCCCACTTTCTCTGGTTGACTGGCTCCCTTTGCATACATATGGCCGGTGTCATAGAAATGAACGCAGGACACTTTGATCTTGGCAGATCAAGTTCGCTAGAGATGTTCCAAAAGCTTATTTTATTCGGATAAAGCTACGAAAAGCAGATTTGGTTCGTATTCTGAGCCAGTTCCAGCCTTTACTGCAAGTCGAAGTAATTTTACCTCCTTATCTTGTTATAGACTTTCTTGAAGAAACCTTGAATAAAAGTATCAGACGAGATATATGCAAGAACAACTTGACATTATTGAATGCTTGCTAACGTTCGCGTTCTTGTGATTGATCAATTAACATAAAATTTGTCATGCAATATAACTTTCCACTCTTGCCCTTGAGTAACAGGAAATAAACGTAATGAAAATTAATTATCTTTTTCAATGTAATAGAATTTGCTTTTATTCAATTATGTTTAAGTGACGGTACTGCTCGACTTTTAACGATGATTGTTTTATCCTCTAACAGTCTAACCTACGGATAGTCTAACCTTATAGTATCAGACAGCAAACAGTAGAATTTTCGAAATTGTGTCTTACATTTTAATTAATCGGTATTTTTCTTCTGTTCTCCAATTCAATCGGACGTAATTAACTTATATAGTATCAGACAGCAAACAGTAGAATTTTCGAAATTGTGTCTTACATTTTAATTAATCGGTATTTTTCTTCTGTTCTCCAATTCAATCGGACGTAATTAACTTATTAAATTCCAAAAACTCAAACTAAACTAAATAGCCGAACAATCGGTGTTATATCAATTAGCTGAAGTTGATTTTAATTTAGCCCTAGCGGCTGATTTATTTGGAACTAGCTTCTGCCCGCGACTTCGTACGCGGATCCTGTTGCTTATGCCAGCGACAACGGGGTCGTCAAAATCGAAGATCTGAAACGTCTGATGTCGAATTCTAAGAGCCCGGGGACGGGAAAACAGCGTGATGCGCGAGACGATTCGAGACGTTTCAGATCTTTCATTTTTGTAAGTCAACAGGAAATGCCCATCAGACTAAACAACTTTTGCTAAGACGTCATTCCTATATGTTATAGTGTCGCTGGGCTTTGGAGTTCCACAGCAGGTGTTCCAGATCTTCAAATTTATTCTCACAGCAGAAAATGCTCTTCACGTGGAATATTTTTTGCTATGGCACCATTTTTATATCTCTTATACTTTAGCTGATCTGTTGCGGTTCTGCATCAGGTGTTCCATTTTCCAAAATAAATTAGTGATAGTTTGTTGATTTACAGAAACACTTAAAAGATGCGTCTTATACTGTACTATAGCTTAGATCCCTCAAAAACTATTTGGCTTAGTAAACTCAAAATTTGAAAGTTGTGTAGTTAATTTACTGATAAGAGACGTCGGTTAATAAGGAAATTTAGGAGACGTCGAATAACAGAAGTGTTATAATCTACTGTAACACTTCTGTGTAAACAACGTTCGTTGTTTTTCCCTTGATCTCATTCAATATGTAAATACAGCGAGTCAGGACTGGTGACGCGGGAGCAAGCGACGTACAGTTGTCCGTGTGAGATGCAGCTCGTCCTGAGGTCGACACCCATCAGTGTCTGCCCCTGTGACTTATTTATTGTCATTGCGAAGCACACGCTCACAGGAAACTGCACGCGCTTGAATTGAAAGGGGTAATTGTGGCCGGGTGTCACCATTGCCAGGATCGCCCAGAAGACACGATGGAGCACACGGTGGAGGTCTGCCCCGCTTGGGCGGAGCACCGCCGTGTCTTCGTAGAGGCGATCAGCAGCGGCGGCGACCTCTCACATCCGGCCCTGGTGCAAGCCATGGTCCGGGGCGAGAGGGAGTAAGAGGCAGTCACCTCCTTCTGCGAAGCAGTCATGCTAGCGAAGGAGGTGGCGGGACGGATGAGGGAGAGAGCCTCCCGTCCCAGCCGCCGCGGGAGACGCTCCGGGCGTCGGGAGCCACGGGACGACTCCCGGCCACCGTAGGCGCGGGCCTGCCGCACGGAGAGTAATGGGTAGCTCACCGTCCGATCAGGACCAGGCCCGTGCTGGACGGCGCGTACGTGTTCCACGCGCGCCTCAAAGAGATGTTAGCATCGAGGAGGGGCCCCATAGGGCCGAAGCCTGCCGGGTCAGCGGGATTGTCCGAAAGGGTTACCGCTGGCCCGGAACATAAAGGGCTAAGGAAGGAACACGGGTGGGTTTTAGTCAGTAAGAGTCTGACACTCCCTTCCGCTCCACCCAGAGCGGGAGGGGTCATTTGATGACTTCCCATCCGAAAAAAAAAGGGGTAATTGTGGGGAATCGGTGGTATACGTGGTATAAACACTGTCTCGCCAACACCACAACCCGTTAGAATTTCCGCCTCAATGATATTTCTCAGCAGCGAGACGACTTTGAGCTGGGTCCCATTGCACAGTTTCGGCGGAGTGAGATTCCGAGGAAGCATAATTGGGACACCGACCTTTAGCTTAATGGTGTGCGCTGGTAGTTCACTTGCACTGAGGAAATTGAGAAATTCTACGGGGTAATGTGTAGCGTCATCTTGGCCGAAAACAGTGTTTATTGAAGTGTAGATCACTTCATTTCCCTCAATTTCCGCGAGAATGCATTCATTGATCGCTGATGGTTGGTCGTTTCTGGGTGTTAAAATGGCTCGTTCACACACCCAAGAATTATCTTGGTGCGGTGATGATGTTTGATGTTGGTTTGATGTCCCCGTACACCAGGCGTATCAAATCTTCTAAGGTGGACACCACTCTCCCAAGTATCTCAGGTAGAACCACCTGGCCACCGTCTACTGGTAGCGTTCCCTCACCCAATTTTAAGAAAACATCAGAAAATTCTTGGGCGTGTACATTCCCGCCAAGTTGTGCTCTCATATGCATCGTTAGCGCAACCTATGAATATGTGGCCATAAGAAAGAGCATTTCAACAAAGCATTCACCTCATCAGCCCTAGTTCCTCGCGTCACCACAGGCAGCGTTTGTCGGAAATCGTCGCTTAACAGAACTGTAACGCCACCCATCATTTGCTGGTTCCTGCGGATGTCCTGCAAAGTCCTGTTTACCGCCTCTACTGCTTTTCTGTTCGCCATAGTGCATTCATCCCACACGATTAAAGAGCAATCTTTAAGCACGCGCCCTTTGTCGCTGTTGCTGTTGCGTTTGGAGTGTCAACTCCACAAACAACAAATGTGCTTGGTAAGATATAACTTAGAACCAAAAGTTTGACTTGACTTTATGATAGTGTAGCTTATTGTACCACCAATCAATCTGTTTAGTAACATTGGTGTGAAACTCCCCATACTATTAGATAGGACATGTATAGTTCTCAGATTTCATAACAGTATCGTTCCTAATGCACATAAAAAATGCAAAAACTAAAAAAAGAAGAATTTTACGATTAAAAAAAATATAATAATACGGGATTTGAACTCGCACCATTTAGTGCGGTAAACGGTCGCCTGACCATACCGCTAAATTTCCTGTTGACATATTGTTGAAATAGCTGTTCCCTTGCAATTTATAATATTACTGCCCCGCTCCTTTATAAAAATAGCGTGATTGTTATGTTTCCAGGGTTAAATTTTTATTAACTAAATAAATAACATGTCATTTTGGGCATTCAATTATTTTGTGCATTCAATTACGAACCAAAACCTTTTAAAATCAATATTGCTTACCTCCCATAAGATACGGCGTGATAATATGTAGCCTAAAGCCTTCCTTGGTTTACAAAGAACATTTTTGCTGAATTTCAATTCAATCTATCCAGTAGTTTTGGCGTGAAGCCGTACCATACACACAGACAAACAGACAAACAGACAAAAATTCTAAAAAGTCACTTTTTGTCATCAGTTACGTTTTTCTAACAAAAGCCACTTATTTTTTCTCGAAAATTCTCAATGTACAGTTTTTCTTTCGTTACTGTTTTATTATATGTATAGATATTCCGTCCGTTCGCGCCTCGTTCGAAAACCAATCGATGATTTTCGAAGCTGGTATTTAACTATCCGCAATCCGAAAACTGTTTACCAAGTTCCTTTGAGTTCAATTACTACTTTTTCTATTTGAGTATTTACGCAAACGGACCCATTGGTAAATCCTAGTCCTTATATTTTATTACTTTAATCACAGTCTCGGTGAATTCCTTATCCCCCGAAAACAGTTCTTTCAATTGGTACGTTGGAATTCCTTTGTCAAATACTAGGCTCCTCGCAGACATCAATTTACTGATTACATTCTTTCGTTTGTTTAAAAGTTATGTTGTACTTACTCTAGTCTTTGTCCTGGTTAGCTTTGGGTACCTACAAACGAATACACAAGAGAAAATCGGGGACCTCCTTGGCCTTGCCACAAATCTAGCCGAAAATATCCGACCAAAAATAGGGTTCGCCTATCACTGAACCCTCAGTTTCTATGCCCAACAGGGGATCGTCCAACAGTCCTTTGAAAATTCTGAAGACAATTTTATCAAGAAACGGAACTAAAGGATGAAAGTGTCTCTGTAAATTATAGAAGACTTCGCCTCGATATTGGCGTAGATACGAAAGTGTTCGTTTAACCAATAACGACTTGTAAGATAGGAATCGGGAATCAGCCTGTTGCAGTCTACTGCTGAATAAAGGCTCTTCCTTTCTCACAGGAAGGCATTTACATAATTCATGTATGTATAACTTCCTGTTTTTCGTACCAAACCTCTACCATCCTACTTACTCCTTCTATTTCTACAATTTAATGTATTCTGAGTTAGTTCTTCCTGTTTTTTCGTCTGCACAGAACCTTTTGATCTGCCTACTAATAGTGTAATTTCGATGGTAATCGGAAACGGTCTGATTCAACGTTTTTAGTTAAAAATGAAAGCGATTTCGGATAGCGTCGGACATGATTAGGTTGTGCCCACATCCTAGCTCGCAGATTATTGCTTCCTGCCTCTGAATTATTGCTTAGTTAGTAGGTAACTTTGGTAATTGCTCCAATATTCGGTTAGCTCGATGATCGTTCTTGAAATACATATTTTAGTACCTATCTTAACCTTTAATATGTCATTGCTACTATAACAATTTATTCAAATTGAATTACTTTATGTAGTCGACTTTTTGGGTACTGTTTCATGTCAACATCTCTACTAAGTTTTTTGGCAAAAACTTTGCAATAATTAGTAGTACGCATAGTACAAAAGTTTATTCGATGTTAAGTTTCCCGGGCAACCGTTAAGACGTGTTACATAATTCTCTCTTAGCGGGTAGGTACAATCATGAATATAAAAGTAAGTAGCTCTTTTATTTCAATTGGAGATTCCCCTCCGCATCACTCCACTCACCTACAAAGTATCTTCCTCGATTAGGCGGCGCTATTAAACTGCGATCAGTATTCTGTGAATGGCACCAATCAGACAAGGGCAACCTCACGCTGCGTAATGGAAGTAAAACGATAATTTTACGATCCTTATAAAACTCTTACAGGATTATTGCTATCGTGCGTGTAATATTCATGATCTGAATTTATGCGTGGTAGTCCCTTTACATAATATTTAGATTTTGTTGTTCGATTCGCCCAACAAATATTTATATTCGGAATATTTTGTGAGTAAAAGCATGTTTTCAATAAGCATATTTTCCGTGTGCTGTCGTCTGCTTTGAGTAAAATGCATGCTGCATCCCTTTGATATTTTAGACATTATTAGAATTCCGGCTGTAAATACCGCGTCCCGAAATACCACTAGTAGGTATTAGATTGCATTTCTTGAGATTTAATATTCTTTTACTTAGAACTCTAGGTTCTTTATTAGCTCTGGTGATATTTCGCACTTTGCACGTTGATATAACATAATATGCACCTACATATTTTATCAACGTAGTAAATATAATTAACATTTCCGTTACTACTAGTAGATGATTGCCCAAGTAAATATACATTTGCATCCACTCGTTACCCGACTCGGTAATTAGGTGCGTAAATTACCGAAGCCGCATGCACTGTGTGACCAATTGGTGAATTATGCGTAATATTCGTAAACATAATCTATGAACCTTAACTGACATTATTAATTCAGAATTGATGTGGAGCGTCGATTTAGCTATATGTAGTAAATTTATTCATATAACCCAAATATCCTTAACCCGGCAGCACCCGCTACTGAGTAAAAATACCACAGAGTATTATCTATAGACGGTACCTAATCATTACTTTTCTGCGCGCTCCTCTGGCGACACGCGGCACCGTAGGTAACTTTTAGGCGATTTTTATAGAAGTTTTAAGGACTTTTTTCAATTTTTGTTACTCGTTTTTGACAAGCTCCCATTTTGAATATATAAACATTAGAACTTGTATTCCTTCCACGAATGAAGGCCTCCCACAAGGTGGTCCGACGACCTTGTGAAGGCCGCAGGAACCCGTTGGATGCGAGAAGCACAGAACCGGTCGAAGTGGAGGTGCTTGGGGGAGTGGAGGTGCTTTCGGCTGAAATGATGATGATGAGAACTAGAATTTGATATTTTATTTATTGTAAATAATATCAATAAAAGTATAGTATTTCTTAATAAATTTAAAAAAACAATATTTTCTAAGATATATAAATTTCTGTGGTATTTTGTAAATACATTGCGAGTGCTGCCGGGTTAAGGGAGTTTAGATGACAGTCGCTTCGCGGGAAACCGCAATTTCGCATATCAAGATTGAAGAAACTGGTCTTACGGTTGCTAATGAGGGCACGACACTTCCTTAAAACAAAGCGGAGGCTGGCAATAGGAAACCGTTAAAATGAAGAAGAAGGGTCGGAGAAGCAATCTGGTATTATTCATTGAAGCCGCATTGTACACTCAAGTTGGCAAGCCGTTTTGTCTGTATAAGAGAATAATGGGATTTACTGAAATATTCGTATATATACAGACGCCTATTTTATCAAGAGACCAAAACTACATAGAGTGACGTTGTCGTGATCTACTTGAACATTCGTAGTGACAGGTCTAGTTGGTCGCACACGATCTCCATACCAGACCGTTTCCCCCGATTGACCCTCATAACTTACGCGGTTTGATAAGCATCTGATATACCTACCTAAACATATGTTACTTATATAGGTATATTTTCAGCTCGCTATAAAAATATGGAAACATATATTTATCGTATCGTATACATACGACTTTGATTAATACAGAAACGAGGGGTAGCCTAATGAAACCCACAAGTAGATGATATAATACTCGTCGGAATGTGCCAAAAGAAAAAATGAATCAGACGGAGTGGAGATAGACTTTGGCAGCCCGAGGAGTAATTAATGTGCTCCTTCATGCCCGGCCTTACCACGGCCTTAGCATTTAGCGCCTCGAGTAACGACGAATGGGCCTCACAAGCTTGATTGGCATATTTAGTATGCAAAGACGCGTGATTGTGACCCGCCCCCACGGTCACCGACCCGCACGTCTTCCGAGATGATAGACCTTTAACTTTTCCGTCTAATAGCCGATATAAACAAGCCCAAACTTTATATTAGTACCCGTTATTCTGTTAGTTTAGTGTAACATCTAATTAATACTAATTTCCCGACGACGCGCCTTTATGTGAGTACGGAGCTGAAACGAGCTCCATTTTGAATCACTAGCTGCAAATATTATCCCTTTTAAGTAAGGATAAAATGTAAGTATTGTGACCGACCTCGGAGAGGATTACTAACGTGCGTTTATCCTTTATCCGTGTCTCTATACTCGTAGCTGTGTTTCTATTAAATGAAAGTCAAACGTTGACTCGCTCTACTGATACAACTATATCGCTTTTCACTGGTTTTCTTTTCATGAAAGATGTTCTTAACATTAATTCGTTATGATCTACTCTTAACACCGAGTTCGAGTTTATTTCGTTTATTTTTTATACAAAGATAACAATGATGGTGGGCGAAATATTATTTATGGGTGGGATTAAGTTTGTAGACAAGAGCTTAGTAAGTTAACGTCGACTTTCTGATAGTATTCTTTTATTTTGTAATGGCCCTAATATTTCATTGATGTCTGTCAGTAATTCAATTATCTCTTTATTTATTGTCTAATTAAAGAGGACAAATATAGACAAACTTTGAAATTAAGACTTTGAATAAATTATGTAATACTACGCGATATTTTATTTTACTTCACTCTAAAAAGGAACCAGTTTCCTGTGCCACTAAATATTCATGCCACACTAAAATTCTGTCAAGACCAAAACAATGGCAATATAGTGTGAATTGACCCGAAATAGCTTGTCAGTTCCATGAATATTAAGGTTCATGTAACCTATAAGTATAATGTGCTAATATCAATGTAAATGTCTCCGTGATGACTGTGGAGCACTCAATGTAATTGTTGTGTAGCGACATTCTCCGTCCCAAATGTTAACTGTTACTTGACACTTAATACACTCATGAGAATTACTGCTAATTTACCTAAACAAACTACAGATTTCCCGGAAAACATCGTTAGCTTGCAAGAAATCACTTTAGCATCTCACGCAAAAAACTATTAGGTAGTTAGCATTTATTGCTTGTAACATCCTGGCCGACCGGCAGCATACGGTCGGGCCATTGAAACCAGCTGGACATTACGTAAACATGCCCAAAACAAGAACATTTGCCAGTATAATTTTATAAGTACTCAAGTTCCGTAATATTCTTCGAGGTATAAAAGTACGACGTCACGTTTTTAAATTCGCCCGGCGTTAAATCGCCACGTCCGCGTGGACCACATTCAAAGCGCAAAGCTTTGTTGTTTTTACAAAAAAGAGGCAGAAAGTCGACGTACCATATTTTCTAGCTAGTGTGTTCGGTCCTCACGAAAACTTTATTACAGACATAGCATGATAAATATGTGGCTGGGTTGGTTAAAACACTGGATGAATCCCAACAGTCTCTATAGAGCTTATAGCTATGTACGCCGCAGCTTTCTTCCTCGAGTCTCGCGGAATCTTTGAGCTTTCTCACTCTTTTGTAAATGTTCCAAATTCTTAGCCTAGAACTTCATATTTCTTTCCGTGTTTCGAATTATTGCGTTGTTTACTACAACTGGCGTAGCTTCCAGTTAAATACTCGAAAATGTTAATAATCCGACAACAATGTTCCTAAACAATTCGAGTTTTTATAGCGATAATTTTTTTTTATTGATCGTTCTTTATGTTATACCTACCCTAAAAACAGATTGGTTTAGACCACAGGCTTGTACTGAACTCAATAGATCACAATAAACAGCTTACGGAAAATTTGATTTCAGTATTTGGAAATTCAAGCAACGAGGTCAATATTTGTAAATCATTTGATTACGATTATGGAAATACGTGCGTCCCTTTCAACCAAATCGTATATTGTGTAGGCGTACGCGGTGAAGTGTACCTGACCTGTTTATATTTAATGGTTTCGTCCCCTCATTTGGTAAGCATTACCGCTGTAATTTTCTCTTTTAGGTGCGAACATTTTAATGTGATTGTCGAGCAATATTGTATTGTTTAACGTGTTAAGTGGGTCGGTGTCATGTCTTCGTGACGGGATTGGGGCGTTAGAACTCGGCCAGGGCAGCATGTTTTTATCTTGGCGGTGCAGGCGTGGCGCAGGGGGCGGCGGAGGCCCCGGCGGTCCTGCCCACGATTGTGTACTGTAGCTACACTCCACAGTCCTGCCCGCCGGGCCACGTCACGGCTCACCACACAAATCACTACGACGCACCCCTTTTAAACACTTTTTAAACCGTGATTTATTTTGCGACAGTATTATCCACACTGCTAATCCTCCTGTGAATTATTATTTTGAAACTTTGTTGTGGCTGCGGTTAAAGTAATCTAAAAGCTTCTAGTTTTTATGTCGTTTAGGGGAGACTTTGTAATCAAGTTTAATCTCGATTATTTACATTACGCCGTTTTCCCGCAGCGATCGCTGTTAAAAGGTTATGGAAGCGCTTCATCGAATAATAACGTGAATTTATTTTGTAGCATTTGAATACTGCTCGAACCGGCCATTGTTTCGGGGAAATTGTTTTAATTACGTTAATTTTCATTTGGAGTTCGTAATCCGACTTTCAGTATATGTAATAGAGGTCGAAATTAATAGAGGTTGTGTGTAATGGTTGAAGTAAAATCAAAAGTAGGTCCTCGGTAATGTAAGGTTCGCATGAGGTGCCCTCGGTTCTTTGTTCGGGTCCTTTCATGCTGTGGCAGTAGCACTCCAGCCGACCCGCGCCTGTTTGTATTCCGTTCACGAACGTTCCGAATATATTATTTTGTAGGGTAAGTACAGACTTGAAGGAAACTGATTTAAGAGTTCCCATTCAATAGGCCTCTAAAAATGCTCGGATAAATTCTCTCTGCCTACATGCGTGTCCTTCCAATCGTTCAAGAGTGCGGTTACTATTGTGCGATTTGCTTATTGTTGTTCTTTTATATCGTAATAAATACAACAGCCCCGTCTATTTTATATTCCCTAAAGTTTTCAGTGATAAAAACAAAATGAAAAAGTTTATTGAATTGCTAGCAAGTAATTCAGTTATTATAATACATATAACTATGTATTATAATAACTGAATTACTTGCTTAGTTTTAGTGTTTAGTATAATTACAACAGGTACGAAATAAATAAAAGTAGGTTTAGCGTCCTACAAGTAACAAAATATCTTGCATGCAAAGTTTTGATAATTCCAAGCTACCCCATGCATACCTATCTAAAATTGGAAACTCCTGACATTGGCTTATTTTGCCGTGTTTCCGCAACTTTTATTTTTATTTCACTGAACTTGGTCGCTCGGTAGATACCAAATATCTATGCAACGGGCTTTCACGGTTCCTATTGCTGATAAATATATACAAAGAAGAAAAATATAGAAGCAAAACGAACTTAAACAATGTAGTAATGTAACAAGTTTATTCAGTTTCAGGTACCTACGTTTGTTTTTCGTAGATTTTGTAGATGAAACTGAAACTGTACATCTGCAGTGGAGTGTTCGTTTATACTGGAGTGAAAGCAGTGTCCCTGAATAGTTTCTTTTGAAATTCAGTTAAAACGATGAAAGGGGATATGTCTGCGTCGCCTATAAATGAGTGTTTAGCATTTTTGCCATGTTTTTGTTTAGCGCCGGCGAGCGCGCTGTCGATCGGCTCTGCCAAACAAAAGAGAACAATTTGCATTTTAACCAACTGATAACTGGACCAGCTCGACGTCGCGCCCTCTAATTTCCTCTGGACCCACCGGAGACAACGTAATTTTCTTTTTTGCACAGACTTAAAGATAAAGAAATAATATTATCTTTTCCCATGACGCCGAGATAAAAATTTTCCCCGTTCTTAACTTCTGTAGGCACGATTCATTATAGTCGTTTCATTAAAATCACCAGACACCTGTAAAACATTCGTTATTGTTCCATAGGTTATTGTTTTGACCGTTCCTCATTCGCCAGCAGCATATTCATGAGCGGAGAACACATGGCACAATAGCTGCGAATCGATACAATTCAAACGGCTACGGGGCGTAACATAATATCGTAAAATATTGATTGATCTAGAGTCAATTCGAAGTCAAGCTCTCTACAATAACTTATGTTCGGAGAATAAAACTATCTAAATCTCACTTTAACATGTGCTGATAACTTTGACAATAGTAGCTTTCGCTGCTCGTGAGACTTATGATAGTATCTACAGGGGCGGGCGGGCCGCGGGGCGGGCGGGACTCGATTCAGGAGTTTTGTAGGATTAGTTTGGATATCGTAGATCCAAGCCTTGTTGAGGAATCTGATGTAAAGGCCTGCTTTGTTATTTTGTGGTTGCATATTTCATTGTTTAATTTACATTCGAAATTTTTTTCGTCGCAGCGGATATGAAAAGCAGCCAACAACAATACCTTTTATTCTGATATCAGTAAAATAAAATATTCTTGGACAAAAGATACGTATCTATTCAATGAAAGTTAAATACAGTAGGGTATTTTATTTAAACGTGTTACTTAGGTAAAGTAATATATTTTCGGAGAAATCCTAAAGTAATTACACTTAGGTAGAAAGATAACGTTAGGACGATAACGTCGTTTTACTTTTTTGATTAAAATATTACAAACAGTGTCCCGCAATAAATCACGGAGGAGCGTGCATTTATTCTGAACCGTAAATTAAAAAAGTTACCTTCGGCAATTTTGAATGAGTTATTGTGCAATATTCAGTTCTGTTTTCTAGTACAAGTGGCACTGACGCCTCCCAAGTTCTGTGTATCGACATATAATTAAACGTCCACTATAATAACCAAAAATAACCACAAAAACGATTATTTTAATACTTACCGAGTTAAATATTCGTCCACTCTAAAAGTAAATGAACCTCAATAAATGTATTTGTACACATTGAGGTTTTCGTTTCATAGTTATTAATATAAAACTTCATTGTCTGTGTGAGTTAATTAAAACCGATGCTATGTTCATTTAAGGACAAAATATTTGTCGAACGGTTTTGTTATTAACGTTGCTGATAAACCACAGTTAAATTATGTGTGACATAGAAAATGTATTAGTGTCATAGATATTTGTTCAACTCTAAAATATACTACATTTGAGTGGGTATAAATGTACTGTGTCAGCTCGCTTGCCGGTGTTAAACTGCGTTTAATTTCGGACTACAATACAAATGGGTACACAAGTGTACGAAACTTGTGTCGCCGCCATTTGTTTCGCGCTGCTCACAGAAGAAATGAAAGATAACCGCGATAGTAGAAATAAATGTGACACTCATATTTTAGTAGCTAAATCTTGTGGGGTAAATAAGGCTTTCATCTTCCATTAGGTAAAGTTTGGAGATTAAATGAGCCTACTTACATGCTTTGATTTAAAAATAAACTTTGAGTATTTCGGCTGTGTTTATTTTAAAATTAACTACAGACGACGTAGTTACGTACGTACGTAACTTACCATTAGATATTATCTAATCAATATTAAAGTTAATGTTATGGCATTAATACCTAGGGCACGGGTTATAATACATACAACATTGTAGCCTTCAGGCAATTGTTTACCCCAAATTTTAACATTTTAAAAATTTTAAGAATTTATAAATTCTAGCGGAAGAGAGTCATTATCCATCGGAAATAAAGTACCTATATTGAATATTGACAAACAATGAAACATTTTGCAAAGACTTGATGTGAAATGTGGATACTTGAGTGGACAAATGTGAAGATAAACTGTGATATTTGGCTTGGTGAGGTGCGACGGCGGCGTCCGATGTGATGGCTCGGATTCGTATTGGTAGTGCGTGTGCCAGAGAGACCCATGGCTAACTCTCCGGACCTGGGCCTGTTCGCCGCCAGCCTGCTCCGGCTTATCATAGGTAAGTCACTGATGAACATCAAGCCATCCTTGTCCCACTCACTTATTTGTAGGAGCCATTGAGATGCTTCCTGGCCGGCCTCCGGAGATCCCAGGTGTAGGTACTAAGTAACCTAGCCAACACTAATGAATTCACGTCGTGTGATAAATTATAAAAAACAAAGTGCTGGCAAGTGATGTTGAGTTTTCCATTAGGAAATTCTCAGTAGCAAGCAGCCTAAAGGTTCTATTTTTCCCTGGTTGAAGGCAGGCTCGTCCCCTGACACATATTATTTGGGACTTAAACATAATCGACGAATTGCGAGTGTACCACATACCTCTGCTTACCCTGTTGGAGATAAAAGGTGTGACGTTCTGTTATGTTCACGCCAACTGATATAATTTTGTTCTATTACAGAAGTATGTAGTCACGTCTAGAGATAATAATGGAAGATTTTCGAATTCAATTTACGAGGCTTGCACAGTCATGTAGCAGTATGTGAGAAATGTTTTTATCTTAGACCTAAAAGGTACGACATGAGAAACAACTCAGTCCCGAAACAGAATAAGATAAATAAACTACCCTTTTTTCATTATTCGCCTTGAGCCTTGATACCATTTCTAGACAAATATATTATGTGCTTTATCTTCATTGATCTTTATTAAACTCTTGGATCTCATTACTTTAATGTATCATCCGAGGTGCATAAATTAAATACCTACCTTATTTTTGTCATGTAACATTTTGTACGGTGTACCAGAAAATCTATATTCAAATCACGGACTATATTTTCGGTAGCATCCGGAAAAAATGGTGCTTTCTTGGAATAAGTTTCATCAGAACATGATCTAAATATTTCCAAGAAGTTTGCCTTAAGTATAGATCCTCATCGCACACGATGTCACAAAATGAGAGTTTTCGCTTCATTTTACGTTATGTGGGGTGGGGATGCTGTGCGATAGATACGGATATTACAGGATATATCACGGCTTCTAAGCAGGAACATACGAAAACGTATCTGGTTAAATTCGTTACGTCGTACCCTAAGAAATGACGCGAAAAACTAATACCGGCGCATATTGATGAGGGCTATAAATATGCAGGAGTTCAAACAAACTGGGAAATATGGCGGTTTCAATCAATAGTCCGCACAAATTCCATTCTACATTATACACGAACATGTGACATGTTTCTATGCATCCGAATTAATGTTGGGGATTGATAGCGCCACCGCACATAATACTCATTACCACATACTAGTATCAACTGCTGTATACAAAACCAACTGAATAACAACAAAACTTCTACTGTAAACTATATAAATCAATTTCAAATGAAGGGTCCACTGCAATAGTGATAAATGTCCAAAAATTTTAAAATTCAAACTAATACCGTCATTCGGTTACTTGATATATGCAGTTTATGATCACGTTTATAAACTTAGCAATATCGCTTCCAGTCTCGAGATAATTGAATTTTTAATATTTGGCTACACGGTTAGAGCGCTCAACGTCACAGGTGTTCACGCAAAGACTACAATATAATACGGCAATAATTATTTTTTTATTTTTTATTATTTAAAGTTTCTTAAGAATGATTATTTTCCAAAGAACTATTACTATAATACATGCCCTATATCATAAATAAAAACTATTTCCTATTTCTAACACTGTGTTTTTTTTTCACAGCATAAAACCTTAAAACCCGATTATCTCAGAACAATAAACGAAGGAAATTTATCACTATAGCAGATGACCCTTCAAATAGAATACATGTTACAGTATTTCGGAAAATAAACAATGGTATAATCCGCTAATATACCTAGTCGTGTTTCTGCGAAGGTACTGAATTATTATGTCTCGTATCTTCAAAATGTGAGAGGAAATTGGTACCGAAGAGCATAAATCTCGCCCACAGCGATGTCTCTGTCACATTTGTGATAATAAACGAGACAAAAGTATCAACATTTAAAATAGTAGTTTTTCTCTCTTTTTGTGATACTTATAGATGGGTACGTGACTGTTGCCATGTGTCCTAACAAAGCATTATACAACGGTCATTATGAAGTACTTCCCCACCCGCTTTTGTTCTCAGATTTACATGGTTGAAAGAAATGAACATGGAGGAAAGATTGCTTTTCTGTCTTTATTTTTATACAAAGAGATTTAAGATAGGTACATAGAGGGGCTATGCAAAGAAATGTCTTAGAAAAACTGTGATCCCATGTCTCAGTGACGCCATCTAGCTAAGTATAGCCAAATTAGAGCGGCAATTTATTCAATTAGATTCAGCTATCGCTCGGTAGATGGCCAGTGTGGCTAGTGTTGCCAGATACGATTTCAATCGGTGGATTGAAAATCGGATCAGTGGTGCCTGAAGAACCTAATATAAATCGAATCAGTTATATAAATATCGAAAACTAAACAAATTAGGCAAAAATTGTCTCAGACAGAAAAAATATTCTACAATTTTATTCGCTACTATTCATTGTCCGTATCTCCGTCTATGACAAGGTATCGGTTTCAGTGTGTTTTTCAGTAGTTATTTACATTTTAAAATAAAATACGCGGTCGCGTTCCGGAACGGTATAGAGAATAAGCTCTCTCTTTCCCTCGCCAGGCCGTTGCGATGAAGGCACGTGGAACGCGCGCCACTCGCACCAGTGCCCAGCTCCGCTAGGAGTAATAGTGTTCTGTGGTGCCTAGTCCGCTGCCCAGACGCATACTGCGTAGACGCGTATTTATTATCCTACCGCGCGCTTTCGCGGTAGGATAATAAATGGGGGAGCCACGTGCCTCCCTCGTGCCGCCATTGTAACGCGAAAGAATAATTATTAAGGGTCTTCGTTCCCAATGTTTAAAACAAAAAATTAAAGTGTCCTAAACTAACTTTGTGCCTATAATACAAATATACTCTATGTCTAAAAGGTGGTTTCCCTAAGATAACCTTTAGATTCATACATTTAAATGAATATTATCGAAAACAAAATCGATATACAACATCACATCTCTGTAAGGCAGTATACTCAGACTTTTAATTAGTTTTTAATTCTACTAATAATTATTACCCTCTTTTAAAAAATCAATTTAACATGGATCGATTTTGAACTGAATGTTACTTGAATGAATCGATTATTTTGTCACACCACTATTTAAATTTCGTTAAAAAGTGGTAACACTTAAGCTGTCATTTTACCCAACTATAGTAAAGCTACTCAGCAATAGATGGCGTTTAATACAAAATAAGGAAATTTTCTAGATCTATTTATGAAAATTATTTAATTCTAATTACTGAGTAAATATAGATAATACATACGAAAATAAACTGAAGTTAGGTCCAGTTGTTCTACCATAACGAGACTTGCAGTGTTGTAATGCGCAACTCGGCATATTTCCATACAAAATATTTTTCTTTTGTTGGACACGAATGCGTCAATGCGACTTGACGCGTAGGCGTACCATACTAGACTGAGAGACTTGTTACCGATATGTAGCAAGTATGGGATCACGGTTTTGTTCGCTATGTCCCGTCTATATAAATAATTTAATGTCTTTGTTTTTATACATGTAGGAGTATTTAGTTAGGAATGAAGTTATTTTTCAGTTTAAATCTTTATTCGGTTGAAGCATGGTTGAAGCATTGCAACGTTTACTTTAAAGTTAACTAACAAATACCTAGCTTATATCATGCTTGAGAAATAACTTGACTTAAACTGGTATTTGGGAATTAAACAAAGTTGTGTAATTCCATCAAAATGAACAAATGAAAATAATTATTTGAGTGTCATAAATTGATGAAAAACATTCCCCTCAATATCTAGTGCAGTTAACCAATTCATTGAACCATTTGTTTAGTTACTGTTAAATAAATTGCCTTATTCGATATACCTACGTGAATAATTGTGTGTGTGCATGTAGAGCGTGTTCCTATTTGCGAAGCGTGTGTAGTTGATGACAGTGCAGAGACAGTTGCTTCGCTTCTTTGCTTTTACAAGTTTTAATCTTCCTAATGCGTTCGTCTGGTGCGCACACTTCACAAAACGCTCGCCTCCGCTTATGTTAACTGGCTCTGCTTATGTTTAATATTTGTTTGAGCATTAAGCTTGTTGGGCTCTCTAACTAATAATTGTTTATTTAGAAGCGAAACTATTAGGAAAGTATGTGAATAATAAACTTTGGGGAGTAATATGACGATGAGTTCATAAATATTTATTTTGAAAATTGAAAATACATTTTCAGTAGAGATATAAATTGAAAAAGCCAACACATTAAAAACAAAATCACATTCTGAAAAAAAAAAAAAACACTAAAAGCTCGTGATAATCCCTTAACAAAATAAATTTTATTTTGAAATGCAAGTTCACGCATGAAGTTTAAATAAATAGTGGTGTTCGTTCTCGCTATGACTAAACTGGGTGCAGCCCCGGCGGTACTTAAGCAGCTGTTACCAGCAGCGTGACTAATTCCCCTGCATCTACTGCCATTGTTGTCGCCGTCTAGGTGACAAAAACAACTGTTTCGCCTCATATCGCGGCTTACAATTTGACGTGAAACGTTTTATTCAGCCAACGGCATTTGTTCACGTTTTTCAACCTGCCAACGTTATTTTATTCATGTTCCTTTCAAGTTTACCTTTGCCCCGCAGTGACATAAAAAGCTGTATCGTTGTATTTTTCTGTGCTTTTTATCGTTACTTTTCTAAGGATTGGATTATAGGTAGGTATATCTATAATTTACGCGTTGCGATACTGTAGAGATTTACAAATTCTGCTTAAATCCATCTTACTCGATAAATCCATTCGGTTTCGGTGCGAGCGAGGCTTACCGTGCTGCGCTACGCCCACTTCCGCACAGAACATTGACTACTTACGACTTTGCATGTTGGAAATACTTGTAGCTTTAATTGGTCTAGGTTTAGTTCGAACTCGCTTTGTCGATGTCACACAAACGATGTGATTAGTACAAAGCGAAGTATGTGTGTTTACTGAAATAAAGAATTCCCCCATAGGTAGGTAGTTACGTTACACAAAGGACCTATCCTTTGTGTAACGTTGGAATGAGTATTTAGTTGTGATTTCGTAAATCACTGGAAGAAAACTAATAACGTTTGCGATTAAAACAATGTTGACATTTCTGCGTAATATTCGTGTGTTTTTTATTCGTTGTACCTACACAGTTAGGTTCAATAGAAACAGTGTATAGGGGCTATTAATTATCGTGTTCTCGTTTATATATATATAACATGAATGTAACGGTTTAATAATAAGTTTGCGGGCCACCATCAACCTTTTAGATACATAATTGCAACGGTAAAATTACTTTTAACAACGTCGAATGAAGTGCCAAACTCAGCGCTCGAGGAACTTTAAAGTTAATTATTAACTTCTGAAGATAATTAATATCTGTGCTGTTGGTTGTGACAGTTTCACATGTCGGGGATACAGAGAGATAAACTAATACTGGACTGCGGAATGGACAGAAGTTTCATTCAAAAACTTCATGCGTGTATATTCTAACATAAATAACAGTTTATTCTCAAAATGTTTAATATACTGCGTCCAAAGTGTTCAGACGTATCTAATGTGAGATTGTGTTTACCGTAACATTATTCGTCATATTAACCAGTAACCGTAAATAGTATCTAGTAGATATAAAGGATAAACATGATCGCAATAAAAGTGATGTATTTTTGGTTTTATTACCTTTTGTATTAAATTGACAAAATGGCGCGGCGTCGATCGGGAGTCAAATGATTGAATGCCGATTATGTATGAGGCTGTCTGCGGTTCTCGCTAACCGACTACGGTTACGGTACGGTTGGTCACACTCTGGCTACCATTGATGGATTACGGGCAACCACAATAAGATTATGCTAGACCGGTGGAGTTTAACGTGACGGCAGCATGTAAGACTGCTTGCGGAATGGTCCACCGCAGGGCAAAGGCTTCTTCGCGTACTGAGATGGAACGATCTATCAAAGCCAAGGTTTTTAACATTTGAAATCCAGATTTCCATACCCGTGAGATTTCCTAAAATAATATTTCTTTCTTTACCGTGTGCAATGTTTTAAAAGTGGAGATACAAGTACTCATTAAGTCCATAAATCTCCAGTTTTCCACAATTAGTTCCCTAATTCATTAGGGTACTCCTACCAGCGGGTCTTTTTGTGGCCCATTTTTTCCCAGGCATCTTTTCAGCCGGCCAAACTTTCAGAATTAAGAACGCCTTCGGTCTTGCTTTGAAATGTCAATTTCAACTTCACTCAATAGATTTTTCCAATTTTTAAAACATTCGTTCCGTAGGTAAGGGACGAGTTGGGGCAGAACTACTTTATTCTCTTTAATTGAAACTTGACAATATCTAAGCAGGGATTTTATTCTTTTCTGCATTATTAGTTTCTTAATAACAGCGTATTATTATAATTCCTTTGTAAAAGCTGTAATTATTCAGACTGTCGTTATCAATGGAGCGGATGAGTTTATTGTTGTTTGTCGGCGAGCGGTGGCTTTGAGAATTAAGATCTTTTATTATGAAGTATTATTGCTTTAAGCTTTTAGCGACTATTGTTTTGTAGGAATTTCAATAAACCTTATGCGGCGTTGTCGCCTCGTTCTAAACGATGCAATGCCATAATAATGTACGATGCACACGCTGCGGTATTGAAAACTTGCTCAGTTTTCCACGATTAAAAACGCTTTACGATAAACTATAATGGAATCATTTTAATTAAAATCCGTAACATGCACTTTAACTTATATCGCCCAAAATCTGCCCTGCACGTATTTTTCCCAATGAAGCTAGTTACAAATGTATCCTCATTTCTCTTTCCTAATCCATCACCAGACTCTGATTATCTATAACCTATTTATTAAAACCATTCCAATGAGCCCAAGCACGATACCTCTGCTGTAAGTTGGTGAGGGAGTTGGGTATCAGCAGGCAATGCTGCAACTGATGCTGCAAGGTTACTATGTTCTAATATCATTGAAGTAACATAATAACAAATTTGGACTCGATCAGACCTGTGGAAGATGCTCACATCTATCCATCAACTAGAAAAGAGCTGATAATCTTCAAATGACTGAACTGATTTTCTTGAATCATAGCTAAGAACACTCTCGATCAAGTCACCTTTCAAACAAAACAAAAAAAAAACTAAATCGGCTTACACATCGGAACACAGATACTCTCGTTAAACATATAACACCCCTATTTTCCGTTGGAGGTTAGAAAATTACACACGGTCATGAAATCATTTGTTCTCACTTTCGCATCCGTAATAAAGGAATTACCACAAACTCAGAAATAAATGGCAAAACGCAAAATAATTGAAAGATTCAGACAGGGAACGCGGCGCGGGCGCGTCTCGCGTCATGGCCGCCGGGTCAAGAGGCTATGACGTGCACTCGACCTGCACCACCTCAACACGGCTTTTAAACTTTTTCGAAACCCTACAGAGGCTTTCATTAAGCCACGAATACTGCCACTAGTCTAGGCTGCGGTTTTCTTAATGTTCACATGTATTTAATTCTGGAAAATAAAACTAAAAAAGTTTTTGCTGTATGTTAATTACATAGTATTTATACCTACAGTGAAAAGTGAATATGATTATATGCATATTCAAAACTTAAAATTAATGTCTTAAACTTAAATTTAAAAGATACCTTATTAGGCTCAGAATTAGCACTTTTTGAACGTCAAAAGTTACAACCCCTAGAAACTCTTTACCACTCAAGTGTTTAATCTGGGAAGAAGTGGACTGTTCAGATTATAGATAAAGTTAGATTTGCCAATTGAAAATCATTTATAAAATCTTCATAATCAGCCTAAAATGTTCCCACTGCTGGGACACGGGCCTCCTCTCTGTGAGAGGGAGTAGGCCGTAATCCACCACGCGGGCCCAGTGCGGGTTGGTGGATGTCACATGTCTTCGAATTTTTGGTTCTAGGACATGCCGGTTTCCTCACGTTTTCCTTCACCGTTTTGAGAGCAGTGGTGACGAAATAATGTACACAAAGTAAAGCGCCTGTCTGGGTTCGAACCTACGACCTACAAACTCGTAAGTCGCGGCCGATACCACTGTGCCACCACTGCTCTTCATTATAAAATCTATCTTCATAGATAATGCTGCTTAAATAAGTAAAATCGGCAAGTTTCAGAACAAGGTCTAAGTTTAATCCAAGCCCAAAGCTTCGAGCCAGGTATTGTGTTTTGAATTCTATTCCAAGCGCGGTAAAGTTGTTAAAACAAAATTTGATGTCGGTTTTTGTCATTAGAACATTAACTTGATCAGACAGAATAAAGTTCGAAATTCAAAAACGGCTCGTTGGTTTAAACCCGGGTCAAAAGTCTAAAGATACACCTTGTTTTTTAATAATACCGTTTGAGTTTTCCCTGTGACAACATATTGGAGTATATCAATTGTAACACCTAGCCTTTTCCCCCAACCATGTTTGTGTCAGTTTCCAGTCCAACGAATGCGACTGTATCAATATTCACTCGGAGCGTCTCCGATTTGACTTCCGCTCCCCAATTACTGGAACATACCGATACCCTTGGGCTGGAACTGTTGTCAGATGCTTTTGAAGTGGTTACTGACTATCCATCTACCAACAAAGACTATACAGGGTGGCAGGGATATCGACACTCGGCGCAACCCGTTACCAAGGATTCAGGGGGCCTGAAAAGGCCACTTTGGAGAATCATAAAAATATAACATTATGAATTATATAATACTAGCTTCTGCCCGCGACTTCGTCCGCGTGAAATTTCACCCTCTGCTGGTACAATCAAAGAGCTTGGGATTGGATTTGGATTGGATTGATTGTTATTTTATTAAATACAAAAAAAATAACTGAAAAATGCTTCATCAATTGGATTTGATACGATTAACTTAACAGTGGCCTTTTTAGGCCCCCAGTACATGATTCTGAAGGACTCTAAGTAAAAGATAAATTTCGACGCAGGGTTACGCGACGTTATTTTAAAGTTTGCTGATCCTTACATTTAATTTTGACCGCGTAGAAAATGCACCTTTCTATGAAACAGCACAGTTTTTTTTGATAAGCGACGAAAAAATTCTCGACTCTGCTAAATTCATTACATTTACCCATGAAAAGGAACAACTTTTACTATGGGACCAATCCTGACAAAAAAAAACAGAGGCAATCCGGGAGTGCCGACAGAAGTGAAAACAAAACACAAACAGAATACTTTGCCATCACTCACTGACATATCGGATATACATTAAAACCGAGTACCTACATCCCGAGGACAGCCGAACACATCCAAAGCGGGTATTTTTTTAATCGTCTTACAAACAAAACACGCGCGGTGTCGCTTACGGTAACAGTGTGGCGCGAGTTCAATAGTTTTTTTCCCATCTCAAAAAATTACCAACGCGCCTAAAGAAGTTTTCACTTCAAAAAATACTCCTATTTCCTACAAATAGCAATACCAACGCGATCAAAATGTAGGGAACAGCAGATGTTTTGTCTGACCCTGTAACCCATATGATGCGGGCGCTCTTCCTTAAATTCATTGGTAAACTTTCAGGGGGTGTACGATAGGATTATCTCTGAAAGAACAAAAAAATAGCAGCTGTGTGTGATTTTAATGTCCACAGAAAATGTAGGAATGCCGTTTACGGCTTCTTTCTCAGTTTGGCCCTCGGTAAAAGTTTGTTTAAAATGTTTTACTCAGTAACCTTATTATATTTTTAGACCTTAAGTGTAATGAGGCTTATCAATTTGTATCTGTTTTATTGCGGAAAATCAATACAATATTAATAAAGACAATTCTATACTTATCTGTAACACACGCCAATCTGACTTGCCATGTCAATCGTCACAGCAACCTGATAACATCAATTGATATGACGTCACAGGTCACAAGGTCATCTAATTATTGCCTATGGATGACCAGTCAATAGGGCTCAGATTTGTATAACCTTGTCGATAAAGGGACCTCGTGGATGGTTGCTGAAATAGAACCTGTTTACCTTTTGTTTAGGCAAATCGTCAAGACCGTCGTTCCTATTCTTCTAGTAGACTTGTGTGGTAAAATATCTTTGTATTGAAGGATGGAAAAATTCTGAAATTCTTGTCTTGATATTTGTAAGTTGTCGCTATTTGTAGGGCATTTACATGTTTAATATTCTTATGCTTTGCATGACGACTTAATGTTTTTATCCTCACCAAGTTTGTAGATCTAAATAGCCAAAAATGCTCTATAAAACTTCTCGGAAGGATACTCACCAATATAACTTCCATATTTTCCCATAATAGCCAAGGGCAAGGCCTCTATTATGTGAAACCCTGTACTGTCATCACTATGTCAAATATGTGAGCTCCATAATAAACACCTAAACCGTCGGGATCAAACGATAAACGGTTATGGAATTAAATTTAATATAAAACACGCTCGTGGTTTTGATGAATTCGTTTCAAAGAATATATGAAACGTTAGTTTTGTCAGTTTTATATAGCAATAAGCATAATCAGCCCAATGTTCTCTTCGAGAAGGAGTGGGCTGTATTCTAAGACGCGGGGCCAGTGCGGGTAGATGTCACATGTCTTCGAGTTTTATATTATATTCTCTTAATATTTACAAATAATGACTCACATAAATTTTACACCAATCAATATCCTCCACATCAATACTTAACTTCTGGCTTCAAGACTGTGGTATCCTAATCCACAAACAAAATGAGTACCTATATATTTATAGAATTATACGGCTATAAGAACAGTAGAAACGAAATAATCCGCAAAGGTATTTATTTCCACAAACGAAGTATTTTAATTTGCTGTTCAGCACGCCAGCGGTTTGTACAATCTCATTTGTTCTTTGTTCTTTTTCAAAATAGGTCAGAATAGAAATATCTTAGCTGTATTGATTTTGTTTTATAAAGGCTGGCTGCTTGAACGAGGGTCATATTGAAAAGTAGGACTATTACTCAACAAATTGAACATCAACCATGAAGGACAAATGAGCATAGCTCTCTGCCATCACAATTATTTTATAATGATTTTCTTAAGGATTTATAAATATGTTTGTGCGTTACACGTGAGCTCAACTATTTTATGTATGCTGAATAAGTTTTAATAAATTATCCTGTGTTTATATCCTTATATATGTCCCGCGTCATACCAATTATTCTATTTATGTATCATTGATCGAATACTAATTTGTCTCACTATGATATTAATAATATGTACGTCACGCTTGTCTTACGAATTCTCTCTTATCATTCTGTCTATATCAAGGATTTTGTGTGACATGCTCATGAATAATTACGTGATCTATTGTAGTACACATGTCTGTATGTCATTGCCGCTAATTAGCGTTAGTATTAACGCTCATTAGGTGAAGCTCACGTTATCCCTTGTGGCCAAAGACAGTTTGGACATTTGTGTACCTACCAACAAGGCTCTTATCACATTGATCTGCTCAAACCAAATGATTAATCAGACGATAGTCGGTCAGTTTATTATTACTTACATAACAAAACAAAGCTATTAATTAAAACTGTATCCGTTCATCACAAAATAGGGTGTGGTTCTGACCGTTTCACATGAGTTCATTTTAATAGTAAAAAGTTTTAAAAACAACAACCACAACGCAAAGTAATATTCGCTTTCTATTTGTAAACTAATTATATTCAATGACTCCTTTGGAAACAACACTAAGCACTGCAGCTTACCGTTGCCTCTTTGTGCAGTGCTAGGGAAAACTATAATTGAGTTTTTCTATCACAAAAATTCTTAGTTATTTTCTGCGGTAAGAGCCGCGAAAGCTCCAGCCTTCATTGCATTATGTTTTAACGCTTAGTCTGAGAATTCAGAATATTTTTATGTATAAGTAGGTACTTATTTATTTGAGAGGGCACAATTAGGTAATTGTGCCCTCTCAAATAACAGGAATAGGGACGGACGTAACCGCTTAATTAATATCAAATTACATCAAACCTGGTAAAATTATACATTTACGGTTTGAGGAAAAAACATTTATACCTCGAAGGCTCTAAATTTAATATATTTTTTGTAAAAGTAAATGCTCATTGTTGATGAACGAGTTCGTGAACAGCAATGTGTTACATCATATCATTAAACAGCATGTATTTTCACTTAGGATACGTAATTGTAGAGGCAATCCGAGACAACAGAGTTGATCAGCACAATACTGCCGGGTACACAAAGGGCACGGGCGCGGACTAACCGAGTGGCTGTAATTTGGACCCTTTGTGCGACGAGGAGAGCGTCTGTGAGTGTGTGTGGCAATCGTCATCGAGCCCAAGATGTGAGGCCTCTCTATTGCCTACATAATGCGAGATTTAATAAGTGCTGGCCGCACGCCTCCTCAGCCTCTCACCCGCATACAGAATGTTGATACCCTTTGTACCACCACTCTCAAACTTCATTCCCAGAGATTATTCTCCCATGAAGTATAGTCGATATGACTTATTTTCATAAAATTATTTATTACCCCTAGGGAGGTATCCTAGTTATCTCGAGGTATACAAACAAGTGTCTTTGGATTGCTCTATTTCTATATTTTATCACTTCATATATTTCCCTGTCGCGTTTTATAGAGTACAGGTAATTTATTCCCCCGGCTCCATTGAATCGGCAACGTGCATGAAAACATTTTATAGTTGTCTGTTATATCTGTTCTGAATGTATAAATCATCCAATCTCGTGACCATTAACATACAAAAATATTTCCTTGACTTCGTGCATAATATAATGTAGCTAAACATCCTGTTTTTCTGCCACGTACAGGAAACATTTCCCATAAATATATCACCAACCCCGTGTGCGAGATTGTTTCTAGAGTGTATTTACTAAGATTAATATACACGTATACAAGAAATCCCTCTCCTATTTACGGTAATGTTCAGGTCATGTAGGCAAATTGGGGTATTAAGCGCGCTGGGCCAGAGGCGTGCGTGACGCTGCTGAAGAGCAGTGTGTAACATTTAAGTGGCGCCTAAAGCCGGTATACGTTTGGAATTAATTAGCAAATCTGGGCGCGAGATGCGACCGCAGCCGGCCGTCCGGCGCACTGCGGTCGGGCTGCGCGCGCCCGTCCACCTGTCCGGCCCAAGCTTTCGCGTTCCACTGTTAATCCGATTATCATTCCTCTGTTTCTGACACAGAAAATAACCCTAATTGGCGTTTCGTAACGTACACTGCTGCTGAGGGATGCAACTTGCTTGTTATTCAGAACTGCACAATAGTAGAGCAGCATCAAAGCCTGCGCCAGCGGCTTTATGAGCAGAATGGACGCGCCACGGTTCGCGGAGGATAATGTAATAATATACAGACTCTGTTGCCTCTAGTCGTTGGGATTCTATTTTTCTGCAAGGCTGACATTAAAATATACGCGTTGGCTGTCTGTCATTTTGTTATAATTGTGATAAGACCTATTTTTCTCGGTCGGAAAATTTATGGTGCGCTTGTGCAATTCACATTTGAATATGACAACATTTTTTGTACAGAATGCGGTCCTTATTTTGGTTTGCATGTGGCAGACCAGAATTTGTGCTAAAATCCCGTTTGATGGTTGCAGTACGAACACTAAACTAGTAAATGCCGACTCTCAGCTGGCGGTTGTTATTTTATTTCATGTGGTGCCTTTAAACAATATATTTGGCAGCATGACTTTCTACAGATGTGACCGGCTCCGTCCTTCCTTATTTCACAGTAATATCATGTTTGTTGATTTTCATACGTGGCCAATTGTGTCAATATACCTAATCGCGCTTCATAGATTATTCGACAAATTGTATAAGTACCTACTTAATAGCTTTTTTCAAAAAAAAATCTTTCGAAAATGTAAAATTTTGTATTACTGCTATCACCAATCTAGCAATCCAGATCGTGGTTTGTTTGTGAAAAAGTGGTTGCATTTGTATTCAGAAATGAATTGTAAACATTTAGATGCTGAAGTGCTGATAATGATTTCCTTCTTCTTAAAACCATGTCAGCACCATTTGTGTCCGTCAATCAATAGGTACCCTTTTTCAGGCATGACTTTGATGATAGGGAATGAAGGTTAAAAAATATTTATTCCACGATCGTGACCCACGTCAACTTAACTAAAGGGTCCAATTTCAGTAGTAGCGAAGTTACGAATTATGAGTATTAATAAGCTTAATGTCTTGCTCATAATTAGTTCCAGAATTATCTTCAGACGCTTTTCAAGTCCCATTAATATTAAAAAGATTAGTAGGTACCTACGCAAAATGTTCACGCAAAATGACGCAAAATTATAATATACATCGCCTAGTTAAATTGCAAACTTGACTCTGTTTACAACTTATCTTTTCGCAAAATAATGCACTCTGGCTGCAGTTTTCGTATCTTGTAAGTTCACTGCACAAAAAGTTCTTGTCTTGTAGATAGATTTACGAGGCTAAAGTAAATTGCCAAATTGACTAATGTTCCCTGAACAAGTTCTGCCTGATTGCATTCATTTGTTTTTAAGTTTTCTTTTCTATTTTGTCTATGCGCTGTGATTTACGATTAGCTAATTGGAAAGCCTTTGTGACTAATCCCTTTCTACTCTAACTGGGGATCTGTAAGTGGCCAGTGTTGAACATAGGGAAAAACACTGAAATATGAACAGTTGCGAAAAAATTTAGCAAAAAATTACTGAGTTAGCAAAAAGATTGATGACTGATTGATTGTTAATAGAATATAGGAAGATGTTACTGCCCGACTTATTCGAACATTATTATTGAGCTTTTTGTAGAGTTATATGGTAAGGGTTATTTATTTCATCAGTCGACAGATAACAAGCATAATGAAAGGTAAATTAAGGTTACCCTTAGCGACACCCGCGTTATTCTTTTTCAGGAACCATCGACCCAAAAATTGTACCCAAACTTTCAAAAGCCAGGAATTTTAAATAATCTGTGAAAATACTGTGAAAGTCTATAATTTTAACGATACGGCATAATGTTAGAGCGGCAGGCCTAGGCGCATGTAATTTATAGCCTATGATAACATGAAAAGTGCACCATTCCAATGCGATTTATTTCACACCCATCCATATTATTTCTTTCTGTGACTGCAGGATTTAATAATGCTATAAAAGCAAATAAAACTTCAGCTGTTTCTTTCTCCTGTTAGATTAAATGTTATTTATACGGCAACATTCTTTATACGTTCTAAGCATGAAAGCAATAAAAGTTTCGTTTATTTCCCGCTCCCTCTAATAGCTATTTATAAACGTTTCACGTTAGTATTTACTTGCTCGTTATCAAGGTTGTCAACCTTTGTCAACACATCAATCATCCATGTAACGCGTAGGCAGTAAAAATAAATATAATTTCGTCTTACAGAAAGTCCTTCTCACGTTTTTAGTGGCGACATCTGTTAAAGATGTGTTGAAACTAAAATAATTTTCCGCCCCTCTCTGCAGCGCCATCTGTACTACATTTTCCAAACTATTTATTTCATAATTCCTTAACCACCCGCTAGATGGCTCTGCCTGTATTCGTTTCAGAAAGCTACCTAACCGCCGTACTGCGCTACTTGACGGAAATATCTTCCTATAGATGGCGCGGTGCCTGAAAACTTGAAGAGTTTTACTGCAAATAGGAAAGATGGCGCTGCTGGTCTACACTGATTACAATATAGATGGCGATAGATTTCATGTTTGAACATTCAATGAGGAAGATAAAACCAGATACCTACAGCCTTACTAATAAAAATATTTAAAACACTTGCTCAACTGTAAACTTATACATTGTATAAACTATGGAAAAGAGTTACACACTCTCTTTACTAATAATGGGTGTGTAACACTGACCTCTATCATACAAAATAATACAGGTCAGTGGTGTGTAAGCATTGTATAGTTATAAATTCGTTCTAACAAAAAGTCACTGACAACATTCTTCGGAAACGTTTTGAAACTGGATTATCAAATTGTAGAGACATTTAGAAAACTTTGTAAACGGCATAAAAAATGTTTATTATTAAAATAAACAATACAAACTGTGCCCAAAATATTATTTCGAAATGTATTTAAAAATAATTGTATGTTTTTTTTACGGTAAAACGAAAGAAAGAATGTGTACCTAAGTTTAAGAACGCACCTTTCCAATGTCAAACTCCCAACGTTTGTTATACAGCATCATATTGTAGTCTTTGGTCATTTCAAATAATTTGGTTTTTAAATACAACAATAATGGCGAATAGGATATACAATTCCGTAGTACATTAATTTGATCTATCTCGTAAGGCTTAGCCGGCGTTTGCAATGTAAGCGCCCAATAATATGTTTGTCACATTACTTACAACTTTTTGAATTTCGCGGCTATACGGTATTATACATATAAACCTTCCTCTTCTAAGTTAACAGGGAGCGGGAGTGACTTTGTTTCATACTATGTAAAGATTAAGCACTATCACCACCAACTTTTTATAAACTTTAATAAGTGTGCAATCAATAGCGCTAATCACATTCTGAAGCCACAAATGTTTCTAAATCCAGAAACTACTTGTTCTTGCTCTTCAAGAGCCCAGGCATGCGTATAAATTGGGCCGCTTTATTTGCCAAAACGAGAGCGACGTTCACGTACATTCTTAATGGACTGTTGGCTAAGTCCATGAATGTCTGGTGCGTCATCTAGATGTTCTACAGCCAGCCCGCTACCACAAGCTTGCAGTTCGATATCACTATTAACTAACTCTTCTATTTTCCGTACTCTACATTTATTTGACTGAATCTATATTTCATTCGAAAGTCTGTGTCTTGTTTTGTAAAAGGATCGAAACGATGTTTGTAACATTTTCTTCTTCTTGGTGGTTCTTCACGGTCCATTTCATCAAAAACTCGACATAATGCAAATAATCCATCATTGAGACTGAGATTTGGATGAAAACGTTCCTAAAAATTAGTGAAATTGCCCGCCAGGTCTCCGGTTAGGTACTACGGTTACGCGCTCACTATACAAGGGTTGAGGACTAAATAACAGTTGCGTAATTTCTCATACAATAAAAGCTCCTGCTCTTGCATGCAGATGTGTACGACTGAACTGTCAAATATCTTTTATTGGTACGAGTAGAATAACTCCGAAATACGTCGTGTGTAAATCTTTATTAGTAAGGCTGCTAATATAAGGCAGCTGTCGCGGGAGACGCTCCGGGCGCCTGGAGCCGTGTGTCGACTCCCGGCCGCCTTAGGCGCGGGCCTGCGGACGGAGTGTACTGGGTAGCTCACCGTCCGATCAGGACCAGGCCCGAGCCGGACAGCGCGTACGTGTTCCACTCGCGCCTCAAAGTGATGTCAGCATCAAGGAAGGGGCCCGTTAGGGCCGAAGCCTGCCTGGTCAGCGGGATTGTCCGAAAGGGTTACCGCTGGCCCGGAACATAAAGGGCTAAGGAAGGAACACAGCAGAAGAGAGTATCAGACTCTTACTAACTAAAACCCACCCGTTTTCTCTTCTGCTCCACCCAGAGCGGGATGATGACCCCCATTTGATGATTTCCCATCCGCAAAAAAAAAGAAAGGCTGCTAATATAAAGAAATATAGTGTTGATGTTGTTAGTAGGGTAAACGCAGTTTTGGTGATTTGTGATAGGTATTTATAATTTCTGTTACGTTATATTCCAAAAGCCGTGATGTAGCATTTTTGCGCATTACCAGAGGGTCTTAATATCTTCTCCGCACAGAAATCAAATTTGAATAAATAATTACTATTTAATTGAAATTAATTAATTCGCTGCGGAGTCACCGTGCTAATTGGCAATTCATTAAAATTCCTTAGGTTTCTGGTGAAGGAAAAGCCACACCAAACAATTAACTGTTTGATGAATTGGGAGGCGCATCTTTTACAGAGATTATCTCAGTGGGGTAGGCAATAGCATTTCCTGGACACTTACAGATGCATTTTGTAATGTAGTAGGTTCTATAATTTATGAAATAAAAGTATTCTGCGATTAACTTCTTTTGTACGGCGTATTGATAATGAATAAAGGCAAGATTCCCCCATGACTTTTTATTGAAGCAATCGAATAAGTAGGCCTATATACAATAGCGAACGTTAACGGCTTGTTCAAAGAATTACGGACCCAAGGGAAACATGAAATTGTAGAAATGCGTAGCTATATAAATATACAAATGGTTCTGTTCCACGACTAATGAATTTAATAAACGTTAGTATTTTTCCTCAATATTTATTAATATTCCCATAAAAAAAAACAGGGTGGCATGGGACATCGACGCGCAAACTAACTATGAATTCAGCACAGGATTCTAGACCTAAAAAACTGCTGTTTCATTGAAAAGTGCAATACCTATGCGGTCAAAACGTATGGAAGAGCAGATTTTTTTTTTGTGATATGCGACGAAAAATTTCAATGCAGGAGGCTTCAGAATCATGTACTGTACTGTAATGGAACCCGTTACCATGGGTAACGGGTTCCGCGTTGATGTCCGTGCCTACCTGCCTACTATATAATTTTAATCGTTAATAATGTTTATTTATTTATTTTATTATTTATGTATACACAGTAAAATACATAGGGATATTACATAATTATAATTTGAGTACAAAGGATATGACTATGTTTCGCAACTCCTAGTCATTTCAATTCATTTATGAAGATTTAGAAGAGATAGCATTTATGAAGATTTAGGAGAGAAGAGCTTAAAGATAGAATGTTAATATTAATTCCCTAGATATCCATTTTACCGAATGGTAATACATACTTAGATATTAATTAGTTTATAATTTTCTAACATCTAGATTGAATTCCTTATCCCGAACAAATATTGCATAGCTAAATCATAGGTTTAGACTTCAAACAGTGTTCAATTACTCTGACCAAAATGTAATATTTACAAGGCTTTAAACCTTTACAAAAGCTATTCAGTGGAAAGAAAACTGTAGCGCAATATTTACCGAGTTGTTCATGAGAGCAAATAATCAATTATTGTTCTTTGTTTTCAGGTAAGGGAAACCTTTCAGCGGAAACCGAACGCCGCCGATCCGATAAGTATAAGATTGTTCTTATACTGTAATTTACTACTAACTAGAATAACGAGGAATACCCGACACGAATCGGAAATAACATCTACCTAGCCTTTTCCCAACTATGTTGGGGCCGGCTTCCAGTCTAACCGGATGCTGCAGACTGCCTATCTGACCTCCACAACCCAGTTACTGGTGAATGTTAATGATACCCCTTGGTAAAACATCAGACTTTCGGCCTTGACGACCGACTGCCAAAGATCCACATTGATCCAAAGAATGATCGCCGGAACCAACGGCATAACGTGCTTTCCGGGGCACGGACGGGTCTCTATATGTAAAGATGGTCACCCATCCACAGAACAACCGCGTAGCTTAACCTGATCGATCGACCCGCGCGACTGTTATTACTTAGCCATAAGCTCCTCATATCCTCGCTTTAAATCAAATTAAAAAGAAATCTATAGGGCCCGAAGCCAATTTAAATTTCTGAAGCTTCTTTCCGATGAAAGGCCTTTCATTCGTAATAGTCGGTGCAAAGTTATGTAGCCCGTACCTAGTATCAATCAATGTCTCTCGGTAAGATTTAGAAACCCAGTATATATAGGTATGTTATTAGGAAGCTGTCGAGCCAAATAGAAACAACACACGATACACCATCACATAAGCACACAATTCCATGCTACACCGTAAAATAGACAGTTTCGTATCGCAACAACCAAAATGGCGGGTCCAATAAATACATAATGTATATAGCCGTATGGCGACTATTTGCTATAAAGGAAGTGCCCTACATGCTCCTGTACAAATATTCGAAGAGGCTGAGGCGATAACAAACATGGTGACTGATTTCAATAAAACAATGTAGGTCGGTAGACAGTTAACTTCGGACCGACCAAAATCCAGCCTAAAAGAATTTTACGATCTCGTGGGCATTATTATTATCATTCTATGTAAATATAGCAGTATCGTAAAATATTTCTTTATGTCCCTGAAACAAATGGCATAAGAAAAAGTTAAATTAAATTCTGTAAAGCAAAGTACGATTTTAAAAGTATTAATATTAGTCACATAAATCAAGTAATACTATACGTAGGTATAAGAAGATTACACAGTCATTATTCAGTCCTACTTTGATAAATGCGAGCAATTTCCAAATACAGGCTGACTGGTAAACATTATTGCAACGCGAAAGTTTTAGTGTCATTCGTTCATATTGTTAAATAGAAGATTAATGTCAATCTCAATGTATACCAAGGCATTCTTTGTTTTTATTATTGGAAACGACGACTACTAAATGCACTTTTAAATTATGTATGACTATACATTGCATTTTAGGCAGTTGATTGACTATGGAATATATAGTTATTTATAAATGTAATTGAAATGTCGAAAGCCGAAGTGTTATATTGTATTGTTAATAATAAGGGTCTACAATCAGTAAACTGTCACCCTTTATTGTCATGCAAATCCCCATTGTAAAGCTGGGAGTTAATTTGCAGTAAATACCTCTATAAAGTTTGCGATTACATTAATGGAACAAATTGTTAAGCTGAACATCCCGTCCATTATGGAGCGGCCATGATTTACTTAGTCAAGTCCTAACTCTTTGATGAGGATATAGCGTCACCAACAACCACGATTGCGTGTTCGGTGCTGGCATCATACATTTTGTATTGTGCAAATAAAATTCTCTTTTTGTTACATATCACACGTTGTAGTGTAACGTCACATTCGGTTTTACTATCAAACAATTCTATTCCAACCGGTATAAAATTTTGTTTGGATATTGTGTCTAGCCCCAACGACAGTTTTAGTTCTTTTATTTTATAACAAACTTTGATTTTCGGTACCTACGTAGCGAAATACGTCAAAGCGAATATAGATTGTGGCAAAACATATTCGTGCATGAAACATATATCTTACATGCGGGGCACCTGGCCGTTGTCGTTGACTACTAACTGGGTCACGTAAACATGTGTTTTGCGTAAAAACTAAAAAATATTCATAACATTGATCAAACAAACAACAATATTGCCACTTATTAGCGTTCAATTCTGAAAATAAATCCCTTTGTTCGAAGTTATACAAAGCGCTTAGAAATTCTTTGGGGATTTGTTTAAACATTTCTTAACACGCGCGTTTAAAGGTAAAAATAAAAACATGTTCCAAAAAACATGTCTGGGTGTTAACCTAAATATGTTAGGCTTACGCAACGCCTCGGGTTGTTCTAGAATCTGACAAGTTGTATAACATTTATAACCGACTTCAAAAAAGGAGGTTCTGTATTCGACCCGTATTACCCGTACCCGTCCGCGATTTTCTCAAAAACTAATGAAACAATTTTGATGTTTCTTTCATTAACGTGATCTACATACTTTCAGAAAAGTTTTAGTATATAATACATATCATATAGGTAATTATTATCGTTAATATTTTGCATGGCTCAACGAAAAAAGTTTAACTTTTTATCATCGCGTGACCTTTACATTTTCCTGCTTAATTTCCAAAGTACATAAACCGCGCGCCGCAATCGTGTATACCGTACAATATTAAAACATTATTCTCCTTTAAAAGCATTTTCTAAATCGGGTGCCGCGGCCCATTTGGCAAAAGTTGCATTTAAGATTGAATTTTCTGTTACATGTGCTTCCTCTGTACATAGCAATAAAAATCACGTATTTGTAATTCATCTTATATGTGGTAGCGAAATAAAACAGTTTCTGGAATAACTCGTTGCATTTTCTATTTTGGTGTGTAGCTGGAGTTTTTGTTGGATATATCGACATGTACGGTAATAAAGGCAGCAGCCCTAGCGTGTAGTGCTTACACAGCGCGCGGTTGACGGACGGGAACGCCGATTGTTGCGGCCGGATGCTGCTACCATTTCCGTGTCCAATGCCCACCATTCACCTGCCGAACGTTTAACGTTGAACGCGACTCGTTATCGACCAGCTACCTCGGTAAGTACCGTACAGGACATCATTATTTTCAGCACCTTTGAGTGTTGTTGTTATAGCCATTAGCGTTAATGCTAAAACCAAAAAAGTACCTATTTCTTGAAAATAAGAAAGATTGTCGGTTTTATTTCTCGTTTACTTTTCCTTATTTATTACAAAGACAATATTATGGTAATTAATAACGTTATTCGTTTCTTTGGCCGAGCTGAAACGTAACATTATCATTTTACGCTACCAAGAATCTCAGTTCCCCGCAAATATTATTTCTGCGAAGCGTCTCTGATATTTTGACGTGCGACGTTAGTTAAAAATGAGTTTTGGCTTTGTGTGAGGATTGCGGGCGGAATAATTATTTTTTGCGAAGCTCGAGGGCGCCGTCCGCGTCCGTGTTCCCATTTATCTAGAGCTAAATGCTTGCATTCAAGCGTCCGTTTCGGCGTGTGTTTGGTTTTAGGCTGCGGTACCCAGTCCACAACTCCACAGCGCTGACTACGTAGCGTAGGTACATGAATTATTTGTAATGACGTAAAGCGTCGACGAGTTAATTAGCAGACAAAGCCGATTGTTTGAAACATGATTCGAAACATTCGAAATGTCTTTGAACATAAAATATTCAAAGGTTTTAGTTCTCTGTTTATACCTACCCTCGTAGTTTCAACCATTTAATATTCATTGTATTCAAATTAACAAAAGTCAACAAGTGCTGTGTAAAACGCAATTAAAAAAAACACTAAGAACTGAACGTCAGCATCTAATCACCCCTAATGTTCCACTTTCCCGTTCGTTTTGTTTTCGTTCGTGTATGGTACCTTTACACAAAGCTTTGTAGTGCATTTTTAGCTTGCCCTATACTGATGACCTGTAACTCCTGGTGAACTCGGCATGCCTGTGTTTCAACGCTGGCAGCCTTTCTCGCATAATTACCGGAATGCATTGTGCGCGCGCGGCCGCAGTACGTGGCCCGTTTAGCGCTGGAAATTGCTCAAAACTAGAGAACTATAAAGACTGAGAATATAAAGCTTATGCCCGAAATTGGCCTGCTTTTATATGTATGTACTATTCATCACATGTCACCACCGTTACAACCCCTGACGAGAAAGCGTAAACAAATTGCGGTTTTACTGTGATAGACCCCTTGCTGACTGTATTACTTACTTACCTGTCTATACCACTTTCCGTGACTGAGTTTCATGTTAACAGTTCTTATTCAAAGATTTCTACGGCAGTTAGTTTTCACAGTAAAAACACAAACGTGTGTTCTAAGTGTTCTAACTTAGTACGCATGCATTCAGTTCTTGTAAATTTAGCAGTGTTCATATTAAGATTTAGATAGTTACCTGTCTCTATCACTTTCCGTGACTGTGTTTCATGTTAAATGTTCTTCTTCAAAGATTTTCTACGGCAATTGGTTTTCACAGTAAAAATTCAAACGTGTGTTTTAACTTAGCACGCATGCATTCAGTTCTTGTAAATTTTGCAGTGTTCATATTAAGTTAGTGTTGCTACGTAGATACAAATTGATTCCGGAAAGTGGTCCAGGCTTCGGCCTCGAGCTTGTCTCAACGTAAAACGGGAGCAAAAATAAATAAAGTCTTGAGTTGACTTTAAAACGACGTGTATTATAAAGACGACAGCCGTCTCTGCCATCCGTAATTGCTACATTCTTGTACACAAACGCATCCTGCGTGATGTAACGTTAGCGATGCGTATGTTTTTAATTGAACAAAACTTTACACGAATCCGGCTACAATTACTTGTGAATGTTATTCGAAAACGTAGCGGTGGTAGTAGTAGTAGCGTCAGACGGACGCGGTTTTGGCAGTACCTAGGTATAAGTTCGGCGCAGCGTCGGCGTGCAGTGAACAGGCTCGGTTTGTGAGATGCGCTGAATAGTACCGACCGCAAGCGTAATTTCGCTCGTCGAAATAGCATTATTTCGCAGCATCATAAACCGTCACACGATTTCGGATAGATTTGCGGCGAGCGCGTATCGATCGAGTCGTCCGCGAGTTATGAGCGCGGCTGGCTTGTCTCAGATAACACTTGTCAGCTGTTTATGACGCACCATAACTGTCTCATCGTAATAGTGCGCGTATTTGCATGCGAATTATAATATTTATATAATTTTATAACTAAAGTGACCGAGTTGCGTTAGTTTGTTTACACGCTCAATCATAATAAGCTGAACTTATTTTTCTCTCGAGTGTTATGCCTCGCGTTGATACGGGTGTTTCGAACACGCCTGTCACATAATACATGTTAATACCCTTTCTGTGCTCTCCTCGCGGGTATTTAACTTTAATATTGTGGTAACATTTTCTGCTTAAACTTTATAATAGCGACCTGCGAAACCTATACCTACCTTTATTTATGTTGGTGCTAGATTGTAGGTACCTGCATACATACAATTAGTTTCTGTTAGCTCTAAAGTTAGGAGCGTAGGAAGAAGTAAGATTGGGAACAGCTAGAAAGTCTGTTGACATGGTTCGTCTTCAACTAGTTGTATAACGCAAACCTACCTCGTTCATTTATGCAACTCAAATAAACCTAACTTTCGTTGACGCTCCTGTACGCGACTTTATCTGCATATTTTAGACTACGGTGGTGCATGTCCAAGTTCTACGGACAAATTGAACTTGGTACCCGTCTGAAGATTTATTTTAAAAGTTATTTTCTGAATTCTGTTAAGTTTTTTTGATAAGAATTTCTTTCATCATTACTTCAGAAATATAAAAATTGTTTTTGCTTTCATCAAAAGTTAAATGCTCATTTTGGGATTTCATAATCAGGCATTCTTATTCGTGGATCCCGTGAGTCTGGACATCACGTGGCGAAGGGTGGGTGAAACATTTGCATACTAAATCGAGTGTATCATTTTTAAGTACCCCGCTTAAGACTAATTGCTAACGGGGGGTTAAATACATAAAATATAAATACTGGTAGAGTCCGAGTGGTCGTAACGGTGGACAGTTTACAAGTACGGGCGTGGGAGCGGTGGGAGCGTTGGGAGCGGTCGGCTCAAACCATTATTATGAGTTAGTGTGCTTATCAGTGACAGTTTTAAATTCCGTCTCAGTCAGCCGACGCTATATCTGACAACACGGCTGTTTTGTTAGTAGTATGCTAAAATAGGTGAGCACAATACTGTGTAAAGAGCTTGCTAGAGTTAGGTTATTAATTATTTCATTATTATTTGTGTACTTAACTAAATATCATGCATTGATTAAAGAACGAAGAAATAAGGTTTGTTTTAAGGTTAATAATAATTCTACAAATTAATATAGCTACGAATGATAAGTCTGATGAATAGAACATTATAGTAATGATTTCCCTTCATCGTAATAATTCTATTAAAACTATCCTCGATAAACAACACAAACTGTAATACCTACCCAACTAAAAGTTGGGAACAGACTCGACCTAGGTTTTCTGCGATTCTCGCCAGAACGATTCTTACTGTACTCCGTAGTTTCAATCCCTTTCTTTCCATTCTCCACAGTGTTGTTTTGTATTCAGCGGTTTTTATGACTTATAGGTTAAAATGTAGTTAAAGTCAGCTCTCGCCGGCTATTTTGTGAAACGTCGGAATGTTCTGCCAGATTTATTTATACTTTTGGTATGTTTTTCAAAAAATATTTGAAACGCCCTGCCGAATTTGAACTTTATGCAAATTCCTGGATTTATAGAGGGGTACTGGTTTTATGGTTCGAAATTTCTTGAATATGAAATTATATTTAAATGCTTTAATTTTTGGGACTCGTTTGCATTTTTAGTATTGCAAATGGGTAGACAGAAAATTGCCTAAAATGGAGCATAAAGACAGTAAACCATTATAGTACGCACACTTTTAGTTTTCTTATCGCTTGCAGTTATCAAGCTCTCATCATCACACCAAACAGAGGTAAGTAATTGATTCAGTTTCTGTTAAGATTGCCAATCTCTTCCCGAAAAGGAAGTGTAAATCGTATTATTTTGTCTCATACAATTGCAATATTGTTCGACTGATGCTGTTAACGTGGTACTTGCCCCGCAATTTCAGCGTCTCGGGGAAACGCTGCAATTTCCCTCTCGGAACATTTTATCCTTATATTGTATATGTCGTGTTGTCCTGTCGGATTAATCACATTACAGCTTGCTAGACATTTGTTTCGCTACGTTTTAAGATAAGTGCGGCGATTATTTGTTACTTACAATAATTGTGGCTTCATAAATATTTTAAATGATTGAAAATTGTCTAACAGCTAGCATAATTAAGTCGTTGACGTCAACATCGAGTGCGAATTTAAAACGTCGATCCAGCGTCGAGTGCAGGTTCATGCAGAAAGGAACGAAAGGTTCCATTCTGTCAAGTCAAGATGTCTGCATCGGGAAAACTGAAAAACTTATTCAAGGATGTCTGATATGCCTTGTGATTGCATTTAGAATATAGGGATTCGATTTTACGAGAAGCGTCTCAATTTCCCGGCAGAAGAGAGCAATTTCCTTGCGTTTGTCGGTGTGTGCGGGTGCGACCCGTCGCGTCGTCGTCGATTACCGAGTACGTACGCTACGTAGCCCGGTTCCCCAGTTTCCCAAGTCCCACGGATCCCTCGATGGACATGCTGGCTCACTCGAAGCTTACGTCCTTTATATTTTCTATACAGTTTGTAGAGCACACGCGAGTTCGAGTACTTCTTGTTATCCAACATTTTATTTGTATGAAGTAGGTATTATCGTAAAAGCGTAGTCGCGTTACACTTTGTTTTCGTCGAGCAATATAGCTTTAGCTCTCTTCAAATTTTTTGTGGAAATAGAAAACGTATTGTTAGAAATAGTACTTACATCTACATTTATTTAAAAATGTGTTTGAGGAGGTGATGAGGTCTGGCGGCGTGGAGATAAACCGCACATTTCAATAAATAACGCGCGGTTTTTTGCGGCTGTCATCTTATGTCTATTTATCCATTTTGATATGCAAGCTGGGGGCCTAAAAAGGCCACTTTGGCAGAATCATAAAAGGATAACATTATGAATCATAATATGGCGAAGACAGTCCGTATTTTTCTTTTTTTCGCTGCACTACGTTGGTATAATCAAAGAGATTTGGATTGGATTTGAATTGGATTGATTGGTATTTTAGCACAGACAAAAAAAAAATCGAAAAATCCTTCACCAATTTGATTTGATACGATTAACTTTACAGTTACCTAACTGTCCATTATGATTCATAATGTTATCCTATTATGATTCTGCCAAAGTGGCCTTTTTAGGCCCCTGGTATAAACCTGGCTGTATTTGGAGCACAGCTGTTCTGATGTCGGCACATAGTTCTCAAATGTCTCTGTAAGTTGTGTGATGATACCAGCAGGGTGGAAAGTCGGTCACTCGAGCACGTCCTATGCTACTAAGCTGGAATTCTAAGCATAGTTTGTATGCACGTTTCCGGTATTTGTTACGTTTGAAATATCTTGGGTCTTCCCGATTTAAGCGGCTGCGATAGATATGGAATTTAAAAACTATGTGCTCGTGCCATTCAAGCTTTTGACACAGCTAGGAAGTTGAGCTTTTAGCAAGAAATAAACTTTCCTCGGTTAGTTTCGTGCAAAGAATGACCTTTAGTTTCCTGTGGGGGTTGTTAAAGGTTACTTTGGGATAAGGTCAACAGAATGGACAGCAGGATCTCGTATGTGCTAATAACAATATACTGCTAATACCGGACTGTTTGCTAAGCATATATGTGGTGATTAAGACGATATTAACGCGACCCGTTATTGTAGCTGTAGCTAATGACATTAGTAAACCATGTAACTGTACGTTTCTCTAATATTTTCATCAAAGATAGTAGTATGATGAAGTAGATCTCTATCATTTAAGCGTGTTACCTTCCCATTAAAGAGCTCTCCCTTTCGTTCAAAAGGATTAGTCGAGCGAAAGTGGTCATTAGCAAGCGCAACTACTGAGTTTAACCGTGACATACAGGCGACCTCGCCCTTAAAGAAACCCGCTTTATGCTCCGATGTTATCCTTTACTACTACTCTCTCATCAACCTGATAAAGTCTCTATGATATTCAATATCATAATCAAAAACAGCTTCAAGTCGCAAAACAATTTAACTGTCCACATCTATATTTATTGCCTATTTTTGCAAGGTTCTCAAGTTCTCTCAAGAGAGAAGCGAATATTACTAGTTAATAAAGTAGGAAAGCACTTGCTCAGCAGATTTCAGCTTATGTAGCAAGTCTGGCGTGCTAAGATCATAAACAAGACGTCGGCGCACACGACGTTACTTTTATGGAGATTGTTCTTCAGAAAAGAAATTCCGGAGATATAGGTACAGTGTGAGCATGTAATGTTACATTCATTTTAATATTGAAGTACATTGTTAAACGTAGGTACGTGTAAAGGCTAAATCTCTGCAAATAACAGCATCATAAATACCAACACAGGCAGGTAACTACCGTATTTATGCAAACTTCCTAGAATCATTCGATAAATAAAAAATATTTTCCTTGAAACGCTTTCAATCCCGATTTACTTTCAGTTTCAGTAATTCCACAAATTGCCTATAAAGCAAAAATAACACAGATAACAGCTATAAAAAACATATGAACCGTAATCTTGTTTTATTGTGCACTGAGGGTATGTAGAGGAACACAAACAAACAAAATAAAATATTTCAAGCAAACTGATTCATCAAAGTTTTTTCTCGTCAGGTCTTACCCAGAAATGCTTTTAGTTACGCGCTACGAATTTTGAATGGCCACATTTAAATAAAAATAAGAGAAAGGAAACATACCAGAAAAGAAAAATTAAACAGAACTTAGCGACACGGAACCTCGTATAAAATGTGTGTCGGTAGTTCTCATTACAATTTGTAATACATGCATGTGATGTTTGACTGGGTATGAATTTCATAAAATACAAGTGCGCATCAGGCAGACATTTTCAGCTGAAGCTTTGTTTCAGCTTTTGACGTTCTTTCAGTTTTAACGTAAACCGAAAAGGGTGGGAATGGCGGCAGAAGTGCGATGCTGCGGGCTACACGCCGTCACCAGCGTTAATGTGTCGGAAATACTAGCTTTGGACAATGCGCTAAATTGAAAAATCGCACTCATACGCCGAGCATTTTTATTTTATTTGCAACGTACCATCGCACTTAGCAAAGTAAAAGTTAAAAATTTGTGATAGGAAACTTTCTACTGGAGGTTTTTTTTAATCATTCGTATTTTTTACTGATACTGGATATGACACAAAGAAGCTTCCTACTGCTTGTTTATAAACAATCTTTCGGATAAACAAGCAGTGTTTATCAGAAAGGCAAAGTATAAACAACGGGTCTCCCTTGTTTCATCAAAAAAAAAAAAACAAATTATCACTTCCCAAACAATTTTCCGCATAATTTCATTTTCCAAATCATTACTTAGCAAATAAACTCTTCACAAATAATTGTAACGCAAACCTAATGTTTGGCAAGTGCCCGTTTAAACAATAACTTGCTTACCCTAGTTGGTAAGCAAGTTATTGTTTAAACGGGCACTTTACTTTAATGTAGTCAAATATTTCAGTTGGTATAACATATTTTACGCAAAATAAAATAAGCCAAATATTTAGTCTCTCTTTACATTTGTAAATGATTAAATATCATCCGAAACATTTGTTTCGGATGATATTTAATCATTTATACATTTAATATTTAGACAAAATAATTTTGGCAAAACGGCAGGATCCCATAAACAATTCCTATGAAAAACTGTGTATTCTTCTAGCAGTATTATTATGACACCCATCCGTGATGACACTGAACTTTCCATTAATGGAATCGAATGTGGAGTTATAAAGAGAAAATATAAATAGGTACTAGTTCGCGGAAACTCATATACATACTGTACTTGTACATATAATTATGTGGCACAATTTCCAATACTTAGCAATTAAAATAAATACCCTTTCAGGAAATCAAAAAGAAAACTGAAAGCTTTTAAAAATATTGCAACACATTTTGCGGTTTCCTTTGTACAATTTTTAAATTTTTAAACCTCCTGTATCAAATATCTTTTAACGGTCGAAATTTTGTAATTTATGAAAATTGTTAACCAGTAAGTAACACGAGCATCATGCTCATAAAAAATACTGACAAAATGTAAAAGAAAATTGTTTAAAACAACGACAGCTGGGACTGGGGACGTAATTTCACGAACTTAGGTCACAAAAACAACTTTGGAGATAGAAAATAATGTATGATGCGAGCCGGACTGTCCTCGTTGAATTTAGGTAATGTCATTATGATTTCATTTCATCTATTCAGCCTCCTCACATAATTACCAGGGACCTACATACCGAACTGGAACTGGCACGATAATTGCTATTAACAACACATCAACGAGTTGTAATTAGTTATCATACGTAGTACCACCGTGAAATTATTTGACATGACGATTTCAACTTTGTCTCTAATTGACGGTGAATGAGACATAACCTGGTCGTGACGTGCCTTGCTTGTCGAATATCCTACTTATATGTATACAGGTGGCTGCTTGCTATGGAACACCGCATTATTCAGGGTTTGTGGTTTTTATGGCACGTCGGCATCCGCCGTTTCTCCTTTATGATATCCTGGTACCTAATTTTTATAGACTTCCTGAGTGAAGCTTTTACTGGAAATTGAAATGGTAACACGGTCTTATACGATCGACGCATAAAATAAAGGGCTTTAAACATACGCAGATCCCTGCGAAAAAATGCTAGGTAGGTATAAGTATACTTGTTTTTTTTCTTTTGTAAAAAATAGTCCCCCCTACTTTTTTATAACAAAAAACAAGTATAGGAGGTACCTATCTAGCATTTTCTTACAAAAAACTATACACCACAATAGTTACAAGAAAGTACAAAATAGTGCAATGTAAGTTCAACGTAAGTTCAACATGTTCCTAGTAAATTACTCGGTAGGTTTAACTTATTAGAAACTAGAAGTTGCCATGTTTATCTGGAGATGAAAGACTGGCTGTCTCGGAAGTTTGTAAGAGTTATACCAGGGAAGTAGGTCGTGCAGGCGTTCGAAGGTGGAAGCAACCTGTCAGTAAGTAGTTCACCGTTGTGATCCTTAACCTACTTCATCCAGTTGAACTTCTGCAAGTTTGACGCATGTAAACATGTCATACCTTCTTACCGAAAAGGCTGATGATTTTGTTGATCTTTTTATCTACGACAGTTTATATCTTAGTAAGCGAAAATTGTAATTTTACGTTCGGTAAAAGGATTGGTGGAGGATATATTTATTTATTTATATAAAGTTTTCGCACACAAAAAGGTACAAAGGCGAGCGTGAATTCCTCAGGCATATAGCTTTTGTTAGGTACCTACACAGATATTTTACATAAGTCGGTCGTCGAAAAAGGGCGGATCATTTCTTGTCTGAAACCTTACAAAAAAATACTGATAGAGATATAAATAAATAGGCGTAAGACACTGTTTAGCTCAAGGTTCCAGGTCTGCAGATCGATTCCAGGAACGCGAAGCTCATTATTACTTTCATCAACATAGATTAATGTCTCCCTCTTAACGGTAATGAGGCACAGCCTGCGCCATTTGCCTCCCAGCTTCCTCAGTTTCAATCGCTACAGATACCTGTATAATGTGCCGTATACATCACACGTGTACGTAAAATAATGCTGCTATGGAAACATATATAATGTAAGCGGTTATGCGCCAATGATATTCTATAATTGCTCCACAAGTATTCAGCCATTGAATTGTAAATAATTAAGATATTTTAAGAGCTTTGTTTTATCGTTTACATGAGTACGTAACATACACAGTTCGCCATGGCAGTTCCGAAATTATCCGGCATGTCGAATTGCTGCTCGTCAAAGCATACGTGATTGACGGACATCCCCGATTCAAATTGGGGCACAGTCAGCAAGCTACGTACGTTCTGTTCGATGTTCCAATAATATCGAAGCTTTTCCTAAGAAAGCAGCCTTGATATTTTTTTTACTAGGAAATCAATGAGATAGTAATAGTGGCTGTTTTACGTATATTTAATAGAAAATTTACGAAAAACATCAGATTTAATATCAATATTCAAAGAGTCACTTTATATGTATATTTGTAGTAATAAAACTTTATTAATATCATCCACCACAGTGAAACCAGATTGGGAACAGGGCCGGGGGGGGGCCTTTCCCGGTCCCCAACATAGGCAATAGATTCATTGCTCGAGCTTTACTTAATCCACTCTATTTTCTAATTATGAATTAAATTGGTTACCGATGAAACCGCTTTTAGGTAAAGGAGCGTACCTAAATTATTTCGTTTCTGTTTTCAACGTTCCAACGAAGACATAACAATATCCACTCTTCCTTGCCAACCCCTGAAATTACGGCCGTAAAACCTAATGTAAATTAGTTCCTTTTTACATGATTGACCTACAAAAGGAAAATACGAAAACCCCTTTTAATTTCTTTTCTGCAGTTTAGGTACTAAAAGTCTCTTAAATTAATTTGAAATTGTAATCTATAGCGTTCTCCCCTTTTAATTTTATTATTTGTACATAGATATGGGGTTATTACTCAGTATAATCCGCAAGTACGGTGAAATAGCCGCTCTTGACCTCAAGCCTATTTGGTTAACTAATTTGCGGTATTATAAATTACGAATTGTAAGTTACTAAACCTTGCAAAAGCGTCCTAATGTAAAGTTTAATGTTTCGAAAATTAGGAAAATGGGGAACTTGTAGTCCTTACCTACGGTACGCACGGTATGTTCAGAAGTCTTTCCCTTTGTCGTGTCACGCAAAAGTCGGAGCGTGTGATGTTATATGTATGGGTAGGTACTACCTAGGTATGTAGGTATGCATGCCTTGCTTGTATTACGAACACGTCGAGATGAGATGGTACTTGAAAAATTTTTGCTTTGCCTAGACTTTAGACGTCGATCAAAGAAGAAAATATAATATTTCCAGAGAAGAATAGAAAAGATTAATGACGTTCCGTTTTACTGGTCGGCGCCCTCCTGCTCTGTGATTATTATAGATATCACTATTTGGGTTACGGTTGGTAAACAAGCTTATGTTTTTCAGTGCTTTGTTTGTAGATCGAGTTATAGTTTTGACAGTAGGTTTACGTTTCTTTGGTTCCTCTTTTAGTTGCTAACGCCAATATTTTAAACAAAAGAAATACCTAATAGGTTAATGGTTGTCTTAACAAAAGCAAATTGAACAATACGTTTAGTATGTTTACTAGAGAAAGTTGATTAAATCATTTACACTACATTTACATTTAGAGATAAAATAATTCATCTCCCTAATTTTCATGTTCACTGAGGCATGCTCTGGTGACCTTAATACGTCTAGACTTTAAACTTACAGGCGAGGTAATAGACCACGTCGCGTACATTTTTCAGACAAAAGTGCCGATGCGTGCGTGACGTAATATCCTCACATTAGGGGTGCTCGCGGCCTATCGCGCCACTTTCTTCCGTCATGTTAAATTATCGCCAAATGTTGCGTCCCTGATTTATTCCCAGTATGTACGCACGTAGGTACCACACCGTCTCAATATCGTCGTTCAAACTACTGATCCTTTAAAGTTGAGGCTCATATACCCTACACTAATATGGCCGGCATTATCATACGAGTTGTCGAGTTCAAGAATGTTTTGTTGATTTATTTATTTATTTATTTATATGCTCTCATGTACATCACACATTTTACAGAATAATTTCTAAGTATCGGTTTTTGTACATGAACCCTGTCAGGGCGCTGCAAAATAATGTTGGTTTGCTGCTGAGTTTGTGGTCATAACAACATAATTATATAAATTGAATAATTAACATAAATTGAGTCAAACAAATTACAATTACAATTTAAAAACAAATAATCTAATAGAAATAGTAGTCTAGATGTCGTTAAGATGTCCAATTAACGGTAATAAACAAAATACAATACAATAACACAGATAGTCACATTTACGTCAGATGATATTAGTTTAGTGGGTCAGTAGTAAAAATTATAATATTATTAGGTAATAGTTACAATCAAGTCATGTCAATTCATTGCTCGTAATTGAATTGAATTATGTTATGTCATTTTACAGTACAAAATAAAATCAAATCTTATCGTCACTGGGATATACAATATTTATGTCTTTGTTCAGACCTAATTTAACAAAATAAAGAAATAGAAAGAGAATTATGAAAAGAAGTACCTACAAGCGACATATCTTTAGAGTTTTATCCGTCATGAATTCGTCTACTGTGTAATAGCATTTTTCTATTAAAAGTGATCTTAGTTTGCTAAAGAATGATTTTGTATTCTCGTCATCTTTTATTTGGTAATTGATTATAAATTGTTGCGATTCTATAATTGGGGCTATTTTTCATTATTTTTAGTTTTGGTGTCGGTGTAATCAACTTGTTTTTGTTTCTTCGGTTATAGTTTTGGTTTGCTTCTATGTTTGATCTAAAGTAATTCCTGTGTTTTTGCACGAATGTAGCTACTTGTAGTATGTAAAGAGAGGGTAGCGTTAGTATTTTATTTTTTATAAAATATGGTTTACAGCTTTCCCATGGCTCAATGTTCATAAGGATGCGTATACATTTCTTTTGCATGATAAAGATGTCATAGAAGTCTGTGCTTTCACCCCACAATATTAGGCCATAGTTAAACCACGCATAGGTAGGTAGATAGGTACTACTACTACTAGGTACACCTGAGAGATAGGTACTTACATAAATAAACATCTTCCGTTTCTGCAATGTTTATTCAGATTCAGACCCATTTTATGCACACTACTTTTGTATTGTGCATTGAAACGGAATAGGTACATGACACTGTGGATTTGATACAATAAGTACTTCCGTTTGCGACGTTTACACAGCGCGAGCGTAATCTGCACAGTTAATATAATTTGTCGGAGCTTTTACTTAGATAATTAATGAGAGAGTTTTCGACACTAGCGCTGTTTGATCTTGTCTAACGAGTGCGGTTTTGAGTGTATGTAACAAGCCACTCGGTGTCATGTAAACCCTCCTAGTTTATTTGTTATTATCACAAAAGCAAACGTATTTAAGTTTATATTATTTAACCAATTCCTGGAACAACAAATTTGTGGTTGTTTTGTAAGTCTAGCTGCAAATGCCTTTTAATTTTCTTCATTATGATTCTGTGTTGTTGTTTTCGAATATTAAAGCAGCAATGAAACATTATGACTGCTTTGAATAAAGTACACAGGTATTTTACAAATTCCTGATTTTAATGCTTATATTCTTCTCAGCGTTGAGTACCTATACGTTAAAAGTGGGTAGGAAATAGCAGTTTTGAACTACGTAAAGTGCGTAGAAATTATACATTACCAACCTAATAAAAGTAGTAAATTCATTGCCATGACGTTGGTGGATGGGTGATCATCTTTATATACCGAGATCTCTCCGTGTCTTGTAAAACACGCTACGCCGTTGGTCCCGACTGTCATTCGTGGATGTTTGACAGTCGTTACGGGACGTCAGAAGCCGCGGGCTTCAGACTTGCGGAAGTCTGACAACCAATCTTACCAAGGGGTTTTCCAGTAACTGGGTTGTGGAGTTCAGATAGGCAGTCGCTCCATGTAAAATACTAGTATTCAGCTGCACCCGGTTTGACTGGAAGCCGACCCCAATGTAGTTGGGAAAAGGCTAGGCGGATGATGATACCTACTATTATTCTGGTGCCTGGAGTAAAACTATCGAAGATTTTAAATAAAGAAATAGCTATTAAGTATAAAAAAATATCTCGAGGTTACACATTATCGTATTTAAGGCACCTTGAACACTCAGCAATATTGAAGCAATATACCTAAACATATTTACGATAAAAAATTGCTGATGCTCATGAAAATATAATTTACATGTTCAGAATTTATGGCCTTAGAATCTGTAAAGGTAAATAAATATTTAATACGAGTTTGATGATATCAAAGAAAAATATACAGTATTGATGAGATTATGTTCGCAGTTCAGAGAAAGTGTAGGAGAGGTAGAAAGGTCTGCAAAGTTTCAGAAACGTGCAAATCCAACGGCTGTGAATTATCTCACTAGATATTTATTACCTAATTTCTTTGGAAAGTGTTCCATTTGAAAGGTACTACTAAGTGATGAATAGATTTTGTTTTGCCTTATTGTTTTGAATTCCAGGGAAATATCTGCTATTATTCCTTTTGACGAGTTCTCTTAAACTTGGACCTCCTCGAAGTTGAACATGTCTATAATTTTCAAATCAGATATTTATTCTTAACCTCAGGATGAGCTCAGTAAATATACGGTAGTAAAACTTCCATTTATATTCTAGACCTTCAATGAATATGCATATTCTGTCTTTGTTCTAATATTTTCATGCATATTTCTAACTATCACTTTCCTGATAAAATCACTCGAAGTAAATCAAAGTAAGTAGGTAGTTTGATATACTGGAACATAAAAGTAAAGGGAAATTCCAATAAAAAGCTAGCAAAGTAGGTAATATTTTTTTAACATAGGGTGCAGCTCATAGCAGATAAGTACCTATTTGATTTAACGAAAATTATTACTAGATAGGTATGACCTGTCAAAGGTTACAAACAGCTGCCGAGCTGAATAATTATTCCAATAAGGTAGGTACTTACTTAGTTATAAATTTTACTATCTTTAAAAAGTCTAATCAATAATATTCAGTTCTACTGATTCATTAAAATAGATAACTTCATGAAAAGGAATAAAAAAGATTGAACTATTTTTAGATCATTTTATCACAGTTGAGTCGTTCCATTTCGCGATAAGGTAAAGAAATTAATGGCAAGCGATTATTCTGCGGGAACACGAGTATTTCATTTAAGTTTGGTCGTGCTCAGGACCACTGACACAATTAAGTACTTAGCGACGATGCGGGGAATGTCTGGCAAACGAAGTCCACAGAGGGCCTGTGCCTGCACGCGACTAAGTGCTCCCCTATACTATACACAAAACGTTTACAATTCTGTGGCGACTGGCGCGATGGCGATGCACGCGCAAATAAACAGTTCTATTAACGAGTAGATTTTGCCCCCAATGTCGCCCCCCGAAACTTTTTAGTTTTAATTAAAGGCATGCTGATGAAAGCTTTTTGCTCATTATTCAAAAAGTTTTCACCTCCAACATTCAAGGAGGGCACGAGGAGTACTTTGGAATTTCACAATTCCTAACCCTTAGTCGGTGTCAGCGGGTCGTTGTCGTTCACAGTATAGTGAAACGAGCCGTATCGCATTATCGATGTTCGGTTAATCTAGAAGACGTCTTAGTTTAGATCGATAATATATTGTTCGAAATTCCAGCATACGGATTGTCGTAGAAGCAGAATCACATTGTTTGGAACATACGATAAATGTTACCGCAGAATATCGAAACACGGACTCCATAAGTCGACTAGAATAAGTTATCATGCCAAAGTCCTGGCAGTGTTTCACCGCGACCGATACGAGCCAATCCAATTTTCTATCCCCAACCGAAAATCCCGGGTGCGCTGCACAAGGACCATTTTGCCCGTCGACGCCCGACTGACACTGGTAACATAGCCGACATGCATTGTACCCTCCATTCCCGCCTGACATTATACTGACAACACTACCGCCGCGTACCGCTATAGACTTGTTGCTCTGTTATTTGACTTGTTCGCGCTCGTCCAATACATGCCATGTTTAGGTACTTAATACACGTAGTGGCTAATAAAGTAATCCACCGTTTTGATGCTGAATTAATTGTTACAGTTTGGCTATATGTAACACGCAAGAATGTCTCTCACCCTAACATCATTTTATGACGTTAAAATGTAAGGAACCATTACGATGGATTCTACGTAAACGTATCGTATCTTTATTCAAAGAACGGATACCTTAAAGAAGGGTACAAATCTTATTATCATGTCACACGTTAAAAATCCTTTCACGTTAGTTCGGTCGCCGGTTGCCGAGCGACGGTCGCTGGGCGGGATGTATCGGCGAGACGGTTCCATAGATCACGTTTTATGTGTGACAAATAGTCTCGAGTTAGGCGAAATTGCTTTCCGATCCACTCTGACAAATAATGTCAGCCCACTGACGCGTGACCTTAGTCGTTCTCGTGACGATCACAATTTGCCTATACCCCGATTCCGGATTCGAGAAGGGATCGCATTTGTGTATGCGAATAACGGATGTGTCCGGTCCTTTATTTGCTGTAGGACCTCAACTACTTATAAAGTAGAACTCGGAAATATATTTTTTTTCCCAAAGCGTTGAAGTTTACCAACTTGTAAATAGCAAAAAGTTTCCTTATAGACTTAACTTTTTCTTTGATATTGTTGTCACAACTTAAATTAAAATATCGATGTTTTTGACAATTTGTTTACCCTCCTGAAAATTGAGTTTTCCAACATTGCCGTTCAGTAGTATCGCAGGTACTTGGCGCCGCCGGTACCTTGGCCGTGCGGTTTACATTTGGAATTCATTGTGTTCAGATGTTTTGAGTGTGCAATACCGAACATTGTTGTGGCGAATGTCGTCTGTGTTCACCTTTAAATTAGATTGTCGGTAGCGATCCCGCTATATAGTAATACAATGCGGTCGCTAGGCCGCTCACTGAATTACAGTGGGTGCGTTGTCGCTGTCCTATTGTACCGCCGCGGAGCCCGGGATAATATACGAATCTTTTATTCAAGTGCCCTGGCCCCAGAACGCAACAAGAAAATAATACAAAGATGAAGTCAACATTCATTGTGCTGCTCTCAATAGGATTTTGACGGATTTGAAGAGGTCCAAAAACATTTAACGACTACAATACGGGAAGTATTTATTGCTCTTTCTATTAAGAATTATAAACAATGTTTCAACTTGCTACTTTCCTGAAAAATATTATCTTAAAATTTTCCTACTTGTTGTCATAGCGTCTTTCGTTTCTATGATAACGGTCCTTTACAGAATGAATTCATGATTCGATTTGTTTTCTTTCACAAAAGTTTAATCAATACGGCAGGTCTGCGCCGCCGCCGCCGGTGGCTACACCTTGTAGTAGTGTTCACTAACAACAATATAGCTGATAATAGATTTCGGTCAATTGTTTTTGTTGTCCTGATCAACATTTATTGCCTTATTCGTATGCGGGACCAAATCTAAAAAGGTTCGGAAACGTACAATAAAATTTTATTTCGTTTTAAGAAGAACGAGCAGATATACAGATTTCTAAGCTTGTTACTATCAACGATATAAAGGATTGTGTGAGTCTGGTACAATGTAAACAAATTCATAGTAGTATTTCGAGGTTACTTGTGTAACTAGTAATCTTAGTTTAATTACAATAGTTAGGATGGCTGTGGCGGAATGTTACAGTTGGTCTCCTATTGGTAGTAGTAACTCCAAGTTTATAGCGTTTCATAAACATGAACCGCCTTCGCCTTTTGACGGGGTTATGACCACCGGAGACAGGGGCTTGAGCCTTTGCCACGTAATTTACATTTAAATCGAGACTAAGCCACGAAAGCTTCACGTTTTATTATTTTTTATAATGAAGCAAGAGTCACGTCATTAATATTACTTTCTCGCTTTATAAATTAAAATACCATTTAGTATGATAACTGCATTTCTAAGTTCGACTTGGTGTCAGGGCTGCTATTAGATATATAATAATCTCCGTATTTTTAAAAAATATGGAAAGTACCAATCTTGGACAAAGAAATAGGTACACAGTTTATACAGTTTTTATTTATCTTTGTACTTGTACGCTAGCTCGTATATAAAGTAGTAATAGTAAAATGTAGGCAACAATATTATGGTTGTCCTGTTTCTTGTACGTCTCCTGTCGGAAGTGGGTTGAGTACCTACGACTTAAAAGGTCGGCGATAAAACGAACAAGTGTCATTGCGTTCGTCGAGAACCTTCTGATTCCAGACGTAAGCAAATGTGGATAGCTGAAGTTTAATGAGCCGTGTGCTTACCCCGCATCTAACTTCCTACAAACTCCTATTTAGCTATCGATTTTTCCTTTACTTTAGAATTAAATAAGTGAAACACCATTTAAACTTCGTAAGTGCTCAATCTTTATACGAGGTATTATATTCCTGGTCCTGTGTGGCGCCCGGAGCAAGTCCCCTAACTCGGGGTCGGCTAGAACAATTACAAATGCAACTGTGTGTTTTAATTATCTGTTTGAGAGGGAAGGTCGGTTTCCTTTAGTGAAAAGGGATAAGAGGATTCCTTTATCTTTCAGAACCGGCACTGTAGTCACTCCAGTACTCAGAAACACTAGTGCTCTCTCCGACTCAGTACCAAGAAACATAGAGAAGAAAATGTTTAAATTGATTTTCAATTCTGTTTCCAAACTTTTTACTGGAAAAGAAAGTCTCTATGTAGTTTCTTTTAGTTACGTATACATTATTAATACAATTGAGCTTCTACTTTGAAAGTCCTCTACAGGTACCAAAAAGGTCACGCAGTCCACAGACCACAACGGTATTTGCACCTTTTTAAATAAGTTTCTGAACATTACTTTGTGGGAAAACTTTGGTGGGATTTTATTTCGCATTTGGCACGCCTGTGCTGCTAATTTGAGAACTATACTAGAATTGAATACGTGCCCGTATAGCCGGGTTATCTCTTCACATACTTGGTTAGATATTTTCCAAGTTTATATAAGAATAATATGAATACTGGGAAGGGTTTCGCACCCGCATCTTCGAAAGTAATTTGTATGTAGTGAGTGAGTTCACATTTTCCAGTAGAAACGTATCCTTATATCCGCGAGTATTAGTAAGTTCGCGTGGTTACTATTAATCATACATCGGCGCTATCTATCAGTGACGTGCTGTGTGACTAGCGGGCACGCCTACTGAGTTCGCAATCAGCCCGCATACACATTTAGCAAACTCATGTATACCATCATTTGCATTCGGCGTATTGAATAATTTACTTATGATATGGTACTACAAAATCACGCGAACATTGATAATTCTATGTAGGCATACGCGTGTGGTTTTATTACCGTACGTAATTTCTGAATAACTTATGTGTTAATTAATTTGGTCCCCATTTGTAACACTGTTGTTCTGTGTACTTCGACGTGTGTATTAATTGGTTATTCACGTATTACGCCTCCTGATTTAGACATTTATGAGTAGATTTTCATCCAGCATCAAAATTTTCAGTGCATTGTCACTACTGAAAGCCTTTTTATCAGTAGGTGCAGGCACACACAGAGTGCGAACTGTCTTAACTCCTCTTGGCACGACTACGGCACATTTTCCACTCCTCACTATTAATTTTATCGTTACCCCTAAAGAGTAAACTCAAATAAATTTGGTCTTTAACTAGATTATACATAGCTGGTGAGCGGAGAAAGTGCCGCGCCTGCTGCCACGTCTTGCGTAGATAAAATGTATGGTCGGAGATATTAGATTGATACCGCCTAGTCAGCCGACACATGCTCGCGTACACTACATACGCTGCATAGGCACAACGCTGCCCTGAACTACCCGCACAGAATATATTCTTATCAGCACAACTGCAATATCTCAGTTTATACTCGTATGTCCGCGTCCCCCATTGGCTACATTGATAACCTGACGTGTGTCCTATTACTTGTTACTTGCACTGATTTACTAGCTTTGTAAATGTCACAGTGTACACTGACCACTCGGTTGCTGAAAACTGCGAACTAACAAGGTTTTTTTGTTTTTAATTCAGGTCACAGAGCTTGTAGGTTAATCTTCAGTTTCGGTTCAACTACTGTTATTTCTAACGCTCGGAGTACATTCGCACAATATTCAGAGTACCGCTTACCAGATGATGCTATCACTCACAAGTACACAGAATGTATATCATTTATGCTTCCTTCACCCTTTCACGGTAGCAAAAAATATACTTCCTCTAGTTGGTGGGGCCAATGATGTTTTTGCTCACATCATGACTAGAGAATTTTGCATAACGAGCACTTACATAAGGGGCAGTGACACATAGTACCCACTTCCAAAGACGCACGAATTAATAAAAAAACAGGTTTTGATTTTTTAAATTAATTACTTCCCTATCTCTCGTTTCACGAAGTTTTTTCAAGCTGAAAGTTTCGGGCTAAGATATTATTCTTGGAAACAGAGTCCATGAATACTTTACACTGAGGTACCTGCAGCTTAAAAAAATACAAAAGAATGTTGTGTGTCTTAAAATATAAAGTACCATTTACTTAATCTTTGGTACCTTTGAGGGCTTGGTTTTTTTTTCGTTTTAACGGGTTACAAAGAGTTAGGTATTTGAAAAGTTAATTTTAAACCTTAATTGAATGCCGCTGGATCCCATTAGGCGGTCTGTTTGCCGAGCATTGCGGCGGCAGGCTCGGGCCGGCTCGGCGCTCTCGGCGGCTCCCCGCCAGCTCTTGCTTCTGCGACCAAGCTTATTATCCAGTAATGAAATTACTATTCATAGCACGTCTCAACAATTATCTCGTAGGACTTGTCAACGTCATCAATATTTCATAAAGGCCGCGGAGTTATCCCGTTGTTAGTGTTGTGAGCTATCAAAATGTTGTTATCGTGGTACACAATGACGTATTGTAATAACATTTGCGTCCGTGTGTGGTTATTATGTTGGTAAACGAGCATCTAAATTAAACTAGGCCTCACAGTGAAGTGTAGGCATTGTGTGCGGATTTTAGTTTATGATTGATTATGCAGGCGCATTAGAATCCATAATTACTTTCGTTCAAATTAATCCTGCGTTATTTCGTTGAATTAGAAAACTTTTCGACTATAATGTGCTTTTTCTTCCATTCTTATATGAAAAAGTTAAATCTGGACAGAATCATATATTATGCGGGGTACAAGGAAAGTAACTTATAAGAGGTTATTTATTTATTTATTATTTTTAGCCGTTAATGTCCCACTGCTGAGCAAAGGCCTCATAAGAGCTTACCGATAAGTAATATGATAACAGTCGGAAACACTAATCCGGTAACAAATAATAATTACTAGCTATATTGATTTCACGTTTATAATAAAAACCACAACCGCTACGCGGCTACGCCGTAGCCAAATTTCGTAGCAATACTCGTACTTCACTACTTGTATCTAATGGTCGATACCTAACAATACTACTTATAATCGCGCGCGACACTAAAGGCACCGCCCGTTGCGTGACTTGCGGTGCCTGTGTGTCGCGCGCGATTTTATCGTGTGTCGTGCCTGTTTGAAGGAGCCTTTAGTTGTGACGTAGTCCTGTATAGAATCGTTTGATTGGTGTATTCTGCGTCACGACAAAACACAACACAGTAATGTAAATCCGGCTTTATACGACTTTATTTAAGTGTTCATTTTGGAATTTGTATCCAAATTAATATAATACTTACCAGTTTATTACTTCCATTTAATATACATCCTCTAGAGATATAAAACCAAAATTTTTTTTTCCTATTCAAATGGATCCTATATGTTACTGTTTTAAATTAAAAACGAGCTATTCTGTTTTGCGTCAAATAAGTTAGGAAATTGCTCGAACTCTTATTTCACTTGCATTTCGGAGAACACTATAAAACTGGAACTGTGACAGGAACGTAGGAAGTACTTTATTAATTTCGAGGCAGATATTTCAGCTACTCCATATTACGACGTAACGTTCCAAAGACATTGCTGAAATACTGCAAAGATAATGGGTCGACTAAATTAACGACGTATGCTTAATGGGGAATCTGGGTTTGCGCATCTAGGTTGAATCTGCAGCCTGAATAGTGCGCGGCTGTAGACGGCACGTAGCACAATATTCCGTTCAGTTCCGACATCGCCGCCTCACAGCGTCCAAACTACTTTGAGGTCATACACACAAAATAGTTATCAGCTCCGACCGGCCAAAGCGGTATGCGGTGCCATAGAAATTTATATACCTACTAGCATAATAGTGGCAGTCCTGTGTGAGAGAATCTATTTCGATGTCTGCACGCTGGCGATCGTATCTTTGTGTTCAGTCGTGATCAAGGCAATAGCCGGTTCAGCGAAGTGTCGCTTAACAATTAAGGCACATCTCTAATAAAGGCGTACAATTCACGCAGCAGTACTTTATGGACTTTGAACGATATTTGAAGGTATTATCGTGTGAAAATTCCACACAAACGAACTCGATATTCCTCCTACGTACGTCTGTCCGATACGCTTCGGTGATTATAGACGAGGATATAGAAAATAATTAATGATTATTTAGCACTGATATTTTTGTACAGACTAATAATTCGATACTAGCTACGCAATGCCTAGGCAATAATTACATTATCGCGTTCTACGCACTACTTTATACCTAATCCTCTATATTGGCCGATACACAAAGCGGGTTTACGCGTGCACGTCAACGTGAGGCCAAGCCAAGCCAAGCCAAGCCAAGTGTCGGCCGTCAGCCAGGTCCTCGTATTAACGACCTGCTTCGCTACTTACCCACTTAGCTCCCGCCCTACACCGCAAGCCTTGCGTGATTTCTCTTTGTTTTCTCAAGAATAATCGCAACAGCCCAGGGGACGAGGGAAACGAGTCACTGCTAAATTAGCTGCAAACTTTTTTATTTATACAATATACAAAGCCGTCCCCAGTAAATATTCTCTAAGATTTTCATTATATAGGGTATTTGGTAGCGCGCACAAATTCTCGATATTATGAAGGTATAAGCCGAAACACATTCGTGTGGTTCAGTTGTACATATAATATTACTTTGTGCGGCCACAGTTTTGGCTCCAGCTAATATACTCGTCGAGTGTGAAAGTCGAGCAATTGTATGAGTTGAGTCATTAGTGAAGAACCCACTCGTATGCTGCAATGTTACGAGTATATGAAAGTAAGAAGAAGAAGTAGTGTGTATCTCGTAACGTCGCCACACAATAGCGCCAGCTTGAGTCAATATAAAAGCGTCTTTATTTGCACAACACGGAAAAAGGCTTGTACAAATATGGGAAAATTTTCAGCAAATATATTTACCATAGCAAGTTAGGCACACTAAAGAAAATATAAAAGAGTTGCTAAAAGGCTATTGTTGCCACGGCTTATTTAATATTGCGAAACATGACTTATTTTATATTTTCGTACACGGGAATGGGAACTTGTTAGTGGCAAGTTCCTTTACTTTATGTGCCTACGTATTTATTTAAATGATGCAACAATTGTAGGTTAAGCTGACTGGTAGAGAATGCCTGAGGCTTGTCAGAAGCCTCCTAGGTAAATGCCATTGTCGATACAAAATTCCGTCATTGTTTCAAAGATTAATTTCCTCTGCTTTAAACCTTTTCATTTACATCAAAACTGTATCTTAAATCCTCTGATTACCGTGTAAATATTATCATTGATTCATCGGTCCTGGCCGTGTGAAGCGCCTTAAATTTCCACGATCACATCATTAAGTGAATCTACAGCAATCAATCACCGCGCTCTGTCACTTCTGCCGAAAATGATGTTACAAAAATGATAAAAATACGGCATGGTACGAATATTATGGAAAATAAGTAACTTATATGATCTCGTATTTATTGAAGCGGCGCTACATGAGACCCTCGTCAGCGTTATGGTACCCATGAATTAGTTACATCCAGTTTGTCCTATTAAGCTCTCGACGCTTTCACTTTCCACGTCAAACACCACCTGCTACCAACAAAAATGAGAAAAAGAACATTATTAACATTTTGCTGTGTTCATTTCACGCAAGAATCAAAAACGAGATACATCCTTATTTACAATTTCATTGACACGACGAGCTTTGATCATTGCGGTAGATATTGCGAACTTTTTACACCAAGGGGAATAGGGAGTAGAGTGAAGTGAAACTTAGAAAAAGATCTGTAGTATGAGAGTTTTGAAAGTGCTTAGATTTATTTGTTATCCTATGCGTGTTCAGCTCGGAACAGTCTCATTTAAAACTGACTTTGGTAACTTCTCAATTTACTCTGAGATACTTTATCGCTGTGTTGTTGCGGTAATGTTCCAACGATTTTACTTGTGTTTAATACTGATTTATGGCGTGTTTATAGATTACTCTCCCAAGTATATTGCACTGCAGCATTTTGTTGTAACAAGCTACTTGCACTTAATCTTGCTTCCCAAGGTTAATGTTCTTGGCAACGTCGTTGTGAATTAAAAGAATATTAACCTAAATTGTCGCAATTTTCTTACTTTTCCCCTCAAGTATCTTAATAAAATAAATTAGCACATTTCCTTAAACAGACTACGTATCTCTAAATCCGCGAAATAACTAACTCGTTCACAAGTATCATAAATATACGAAAAGTTTTGTGATTACTTAGGTTTGTAATCTAGGCGTGGCTGTATGTTTTAATTATAGCCACGATACCCAAAATAAAAGTTGTACAAGCGAGTTTGAGGATCCCAAATATTATATTATATACATTAAATTTTACCCACAATAATGAACACGGTTCCATTTTGGACCTAGCAATGTTATCTTTCTGTTTATACTCTTGGAGTTTGTTGTTTGTAGTCTGATTTCATGAAAATTTGTTGACCTTGTTAATTAATCGTTTTGTATGCAGACGGCACGAGGCGTCCTTAAGGAGATTGTTATTTGACGATCCTCACTGGATTGTATCAGAGAGTTTCTCTCAGTATCGGAGTTCGGGCAATTGATCATGTGTTGTGTGCGCGCATTGATGTGTCGTGACTCGCGATATAAACAAGGAAAGGCTATCCTAAGTACTTCCGGCGCGGGTCGGCGAGATGTTTGACATGTCTGTTTATACACGTACCGCGGCGACTCACTTCCTGACTAATGGATCGTCGCACTCGGCGGAACCTGGGCGGAACTGGCTCCGTGATTAATGGCAATCTTATCAGATTCTAACACTATACATTTAACGGGCCGATCGTAACGGACTTAATCGCCAGACCTGCCGTCCGAAAGGTGCAAATTAATTACACAGATAGCTTTAACTCTCCGATACATTAATCTGTACCTAATTGATTATTTGTAGGGATCGCTTTGATTAAAATCTCCTATAAAACATAATTAATTTCGTGATCGGAATTTATACGCAAACAGCTGAGTCGGCTGTAAGCAAATACCGCTAATATTTATTCTATGCTATATTTTGCAAATTCAAAACGGCAAGCATAAAATAATACATATTTGAAGTGTTAGGATAAGGAGTAATGTTCATGTTACTGCAAAAAAATCCAGACAACGTAATAAAGTTCGGAAGTTTGATAGTTGTTACTTGGCAACTAGTTATTTTTTATAGTTATCGTGTCATCGTTAACGAAGATTTCGTGTCCATAAGTATTATCGGGGGCTGTTTTTATCATTGAAAAATATGTTGGTTGAGGTCGCGTCGGCCAGGCGGGGTGCACGCCGGGGCTCGGCGGGCTCGCGTCAGTTGCGATCGGGCTACTCGCCGACCGCCCGCCTCGCGCGACGCTGCCTCTCGCACCCACACTTCAATGATAATTAATTCCGTTCACTCGGAGTCGGGAATAAGACCGCATGTGCTTAGTGATTTAATATTATGAATAATAGTTGTTTACTTGTGCCATCGACTGTGTTTGTGTGTGATCATAATCAACGTTGACAGTTAAAGTGCGCCATGCGGTGAAGCGCCGTCGGTGCTATATGCACGCGCGGATATGGTGGACCCGCTGAAAATATTTTGGGTTTTAACAAATAGCACTTACTTAGGTATGACAATATTTTTCTTCCAGCTATTTGCACGAAGCAAATAAAATCACGACGGACCACATCACCTCTTTAGTTTATTGCCAAAATTACTACTACTATCATATAAAACCAGTGGCACGATTTTTCCAATAATCTTATTTATTTTCTCATCCGTAGAGTAGGTTGGTCATTTATGAGTTTTTTACGGTCCATTTGGCATTCGGCACGAAGGCGAGTTTTCGCACGTCGCCTCATGAATGCTACAATTTGAAATTGTACCTGTAACAGGGAACCCTTCTTACATACGGACGTATAGGCTGATAATACTATTAAACTTTTTTGGAAGATTCTCGACGGCTTTTTTTTTGCTTCTCAATGCCGTATTCAATTAAATGAAGAGTATAGAATTATGGGCCGCAGCGAATAGAACCATAATTCTTTGCTCCATAATGCTAACCATTATGTCTTTGTGTTACAATGGTGACATCTAAGATATTTACGGGATGCTATATTATTATGTGGGTGTGGGTTGTGTGTTTACTTATGAAAATTATTTCTATTTTATGTGTCACCTGATAAAGCAATAAAGCAAAGATGAATCACAATTTTTTCCTATGATGCGTAGCCTTATTGTTTTAAAAGTCACTCGGTCATTAAGCCCACTGTCGGCATTATACTTTGCATCTATACCCGCGCCTCATTACACTGAAATTTATTAACGTCAAATTCCCCCGACCTTCCTGTTTAAAATAACTACCTAATAAGGAAAAAAAAATACTCCACATTTATAACACAAATTATTGGTATCTTCATTTTTTCTCGACGAAAACTCGCATCGTAATATTTTGACAAGAATAGATATTTTCCATTTTTGCGACAATGTCAAAGTAGGCAGTTTTAAACAAATAGGTTCAGATCTGTAGTAAGGTTGCCGACTTGCCGTGACAAGAGCTCTGGAGACTAACGACTTAATTACATTTTAAAGTTTCTGTTTGTCGCTCACAGTATCTACAGACATAAAATGTTAATATAAATTATACGCGGGCTGCACTGCACTGCTCCGCTCTCTTGTATTTTTGATTGAGTTCATTTGTAAGTTTGTACAAAAGTACCTGTAAGTTCGATAACAATGTTCCGCTAGTTAGTTCACAGGATGAAAATATGTATTCGAAATTTCATTAACACAATGTCTGTAGAGAACTCGGAGCAAGTTGTCACGATGTTACTGAAGCTGTGTTACATACTTGTTGCCATTGAAACTTCACGTATGTAATATTGCGCTAAGTATATGAAATATACTCATAACATCGGTGTACATATGAGAAAAGATCTTGAGAGTGAAAGTTAGTATACGTACAAAATTACATGTTTCTTCCCGTACACTGTAAACGCAACATCAGGGACGTGTAAGTAAATAAGGCATAAGAAACGGACATAATATTAAGAAATATGGCGGTTAACAGAAATCGTAGCAAAATAGTACGACATTTGCACTATAGGTACCTACCGTTCAATTAATTATTGATGTAGTCAATTTCTTAACAATTAGCAAGGCGTGTTCCTAACTTGTCCTTTGCTTACTTAGGCGAAGTTAATCAGCCGATACTAACACTATGTTTTTGTTCGATTCGAACGTTACAAATTAATTGGTTGGTTTCATTTATTACGTGTCCTCATTTATTTAGCCAATTCGTTAATCCAATTCGGTGGGTACCTAATCAAATTTACAGTTTAATAACTATTGGTTTATATAATCATTGGAAATTATAATGATTACGTTCGTGTTTCGTGTGTACCTGGTAGGTACCTACTAGGTACCTACTGCGGAATTAAAAGTGGTAACACAAAACTGCTATCAAAACAAGCTATTTGCTGATAGACAAGAGTTTATCCTGCCGGCTATCTCTAGATAGCTTTAAACAAAGCTGTTTATCTGTATATTCGCTTTGTGCTTCTAAACTATGTGCCGAAATGCGTGAAAGAATGGATTTTGATGCGATTTCCGCCATTACTTTATACAATTCCTTGAAAAGGTTTTTAGATACTGTAGGTAGGTAGTATTTTTAGACCCGTGTCGCTGGGAAAAGTTCCTAGTATCACCATTTATTGAATTGTATACTAGCAGCGCCCTGCGGTTTCATCCGCGTAAGTTTCCATCCCGAAGGAATATCGGGATAAAACTATCTCTATACCAAATTTCATCTAAATCGGTTCAGCGGTTTTAGCGTGAAGAGGTAACAGACAGACACACACTTTCGTATTTATAATATTAATATGGATTGGTTGGTGTTGGGCAGCAACAATGCTAATAAACGCGGGGTTTGACCGGATTTTCGAGATTAATATGCGCTTGCCGCGGTTACTCTGTGTTTGAGTTGCCACGACTCACACCTCCTTACTTTGAAGATAGTTCAACTTTAGATCCCAGTTGCCATATCAATACCTACGAGTCCTACGACAGAGGCATACATAACGTCATAAAGTCTAAGAATAGTTCTGTCCTCTGAATATGTATACTGCCTAGTAACAACATAGCGTGGGTCGGTGGGAAATCGTTCCGTGTGAAATACTGACTTTCAACCGCTCTTAACTACACTGGATTCCGATCTCGACCTAATTGGGTAAGATATATTCTGTAAATGACAGGCATTAAATATGCCACTGGAATTAGACGGCCTATTCAATGGTCAGCCAACAACTCAACAATTTTATTCAACCTATTATTGGCATGAACTATAAACTCCTGCTGTGGACTGCGATAGGCTGTTGACTATGTACAGTCAACATAGCAATTGTTTATCAAATTGACCCGCTACGTCAATTTGCCCTGTTGTAGCCATTTTATAGACACAACTGTCAAAGAATGGCAGTCTTGATTTGAATATATGGACTGTTACAATTAACTACCAACTTGAAAGGAAAAATAAAAAAGGAAATTAACCAATTTCCTTGACTTATGCCAATAATCCATACTATAATATTATAAATGCGAAAGTGTGTCTGTCTGTCTGTCTGTTTGTTACCTTTTTACGCTTAAAGCGCTGAAACGATTTGGATGAAATTTGGTATAGAGATAGTTTGAGTCCCGGGAAAAGACATAGGATAGTTTTTATCCCGATGTTCCCACGGGATCGACACTTCTGCGGATGAAACCGCGGGGTGCTGTTAGTCTTCTTCGTGTCGCTGGCACGACTTTTCTCAAAACTTGTGTTATTGTTAGTATTATAAATGTCAATCAATGGATCAACGTAATTTTTGCATCGGGTTTGTTTGTGGGCCGTAGAGTGACATAGGATACTTTTGATCCCGGAAATAAGCACATGAGCGAAGCCGCGAGTAAAATCTAGCTCATTCATATTACTAATCGTAAATTAACAAATATAACTCAAGCATACCCATCGCATTATAATGTGTACCCTTATCAATCATCAGAACCTTAAGGATTAGGTGTACCTAACATAAAAATCCATTAAAATACGCATACTTATCCCTTTTACTTGATATGGTAGGTACAGGAAAATCATCATAAAATCTGGCTCCGTTTATAAAAATATTCTAGCTGCTGTCTGGAGGGTTGAGTAAAGAAACCGTCTTTATAATAATAGTAATAAAGGAAATCATAATAAGGATCTTTACTTCAGGCGAAATTACTCATTGTTGGCAAAGTAGGTAAGTACGCACGACGACATATCAAGCTACCTATACATTTCCAGGAAAGCTGACTTCTCATTGTACGAAAAGCCTATACGATGCGAGATCAGATTAAACTGGAAATGTGTAGCGTGATATGTCGGCGTGTGTACAATAACCATTAGATCCCTACAAACAGAAAGATAACTGAACATTTTGGGAACTCATTTCATTGCCGGATTCCTGTACCTACATCATTCATCACAGTTGATTAAAAGACACATTCTCGTATCATCACCAATATCGAAGCGTAGCTCTCTTAGGTGACTTGCATCTTTTAGAAAGATTTAGAAGCATTTATAATGTTTTTATAGAGTGGTGGCCCAATGGTAATGGCCGCGACTTAAGAGTTGTAGGTCGTAAGTTGGAACCCAGGCAGGCACTTTGTGTAATTTATTTCATCATCACTACTCTCAAAACGGTGAAGGAAAACATCGTGAAGAAACAAATGGTATGTCCTAGAACCAAAAATTCGAAGACATGTGACATCTACCAACCCCCACAGGGCCCGCTTGGTCGATTACGGCACACTTCCCCTCCCTTTCTTCCTTGAAGAACCAAAAAATCACAGCTTTTATTTCAATTAAAGCATTTACAGGCCCTTTTGCATTGTCAAGGAGTCGGTCAGTCAGAAATATGTTGCCCATTCCAAACCGTAGGCACCTATGAAGAAAAAAAAACAGGTATGAAACTCCGTGGACACTCTTGTAAATTATATTGTTACATCATTAATGTTGAATTTATAATTATATGTGAGAAAGATTTAAAAAAGAATTTGAAATTGCATTAACATGAAAAAGCACTGGAACCAAAGGTTTTTTGTTAAAATCCTTAACTTTTTAAATGCAGTACCAAAATAAGTAATTTAACTTTAAAATATTAAAAACTACCTTACATGTTTCGTCTTCCACAAGATTCTGCATTTACAACTGATGCGAACATCCTGTAGACGTCGAGTATTAATTACACATCAAACTGAAACTCTCCGATCATATCCAGTATAGGAACTAAGTTTTGCAGCTTATAATACTAACTAAATAGTACAAACTCGCTAATTTCTAACTAAATACAAGATAATGAATGTTGTTCGTTTAATTGGCTTCCCGTACTATCGAAATAATATTGTATAACTAGCTTCAGCCCGCGACTTCGTCCGCGTGAAATTTCACCCTCTCCCCATTCACCCTCTTAGGGGTAGAATTTCAAAAAACCCTTTCTTAGTGGATACCTACTCTTCAGAAATAACACACCCTCTGAATTTCATGTCTATAGGATCAGCGGTTTAGGCTGTTCGTTGATATATCAGTCAGTCAGGACTTTGAATTTTATATGTATAGATAATTATCATGTTTCAATCCAATTTAGAATTAGAACTAATTTAAATATTGTCTGTTATTTGATGGAAAGTTATTCTAATAGACTTTGATTCATCTAAACAGATTTTTGACAGTATAAAGTTATCAGTAAGTACACCAAACTCGTCGACCAACTATGTAACAAAAAATATATCATTGTAGGTCTAGGTAACTATGTTTTAATGTAGCCAGAAAAGCGTTTAATCGGGCGCCTTAACTTTTCTCATACGAATCAACTCAAACTCAAAGCAATTATTTCAATGATTTACAGGCACTTTTGAATTGTCAAGAAGTCGGTCAGTCAGAAAATATGAAGCTAGTTGCCCATTCCAAAGCGTAGGTACCTATGGAGAAGAACGGGCAAGAAACTCCATGGACACTCTTTTAAAATATATATTTTTTGAATATTAGTTACATCATTAATGTTGAATTTATAATATAATATGTGAGAACGATGTAAAAAAGACGTACGCGTTAAAAGCGTCCAGAGTACAGCAAATAGTAAAAGAAACAACAATCCAAAAATAAAATAATTAAAAATAAGCCGAGGCTAAATGATGACCAGACCCAACTGACGGCGCCCGTTCACGAACATGACGCATAGATCAGCACCATCACCTAAGTACTCATCTAATTGAATAATGTATGTAATATGCATTCAGAGTAAACAGCAATAACACTGCGACAAAAAGTTTAGCACAAAAATAGGAACACGTCTCCATTCAAATAGGATTATATTAGAAAAAACGGCATTAGTGATGCACCTGCGCTCAGACTGGGTGTCGGCGGGCGTCGGCAGGCGCCGGGGAGGCCAGCCGGCGCCTTCGTAGAGACAATAACTCAATCCGCGGGGACCGGTGTGTGCACGAATGTAATCGACACAATCCAGCACAATAGCCAATCCACGACCATCCGAACCCACTTATACTAATGCGTCCTATTGAAAACCACTGTACACCAGCTAACGAGAAGGATCCGGACTGCGTGCGAGTTAGTTTATACTGGTTTATCCTGATTTATCTCCCTCTTTATTATGAAAGGTGGTCGAAGTGATAGACATCCAATAATATATTTAATGAAAATTCTCTTTGAATAATAATATCGTTTCATTTTGCCTTGCGGCGTAATATTCATCTTCGGTGTGGGTATAGAAGCATAATGAATTACTGGCGAATTTTTTGAAGCATTGATTTTAAATTTAAATTTAAAATCTTGGTTCTACATTGAGATATTACTCATTACTTTTTTACAATATCGAATTTAACGATGAACAAGATAAATATTATTAAAGTTTGGGATTATGTCCAATTAAGGGTTGTCGGTAGACGACCTTTTAGACAACTGCAACCTACGTCCTTGCCTATTCGTAGAAATAGATCTAACAAGCTATGATCAACTAACTATCTCATCATCACTGTAGTTTAGCCTTGGGGTCAACAACAACGGTAATCACAACGTTAAGTAGGTACGTGTAAACATCTGGTTTACTCTGGGTCGCCACTAGTTCAACATGACGTCTTGTTCACCTCTCAAACAAAGGAATTTTACGTGAACTACGCTGGTAGCCATATGTTCATCCAGATTAGTCCCATATATGAACAATAAAACAAAGTATAAAACAGGGAGAGCTATAAAAAATGCAATATGAAACGGGCAGTACGCGTTTGCACATACATATTGTTTATTTGTGACAAAAAATGTCGGCTCGTTGTACGTCGCTACAAGAATCTATGAAAAATCAATTAAAATTCAAACAGAAAGCCTGCCATTGTTAACTTGTTTTGTTACTAGGAGCCACTTTGTTTCTTTTAATTGCTGAAAAAATCCGATCGTGGAACGCTTCGGTTTACTCGTACCTACAATCCTTTTATTGAAACAAATATTCAGCTCAGTTACACACGCATGTGTTTATACCGAATCAGGGGAGAGTGATAAAAATATACTTGTAATAACGGAGAGAGGTATGATTATAGCTGCGTAAGACATACCGATATATCACAAACACACAAACGCAGTATCCGAGCGATTCGCACATTTCTTAAGAATGCCGCTGCCGCGCCCTCCGCCAAGCAAACACGCGAAATTAGTTTTCTTACAGTTATAGTGATGCGAAAATATGCCTTTGGGGAAGTTACAGCTTGTAACACCATCGAAAATACGTGAAATATTTCCGATAACCGTCGCGTCACACCTTGCCGCCTGTCCTTTGACGTAATAAAGTAATTGAATATTCTGAGCGCGGTTGTAAATATAAATAAAAACCGTTAACAACATTACGCGGCGTAATGGTTTATGACAATGCACGTTTTCGCAATTAATTCGTTTAAATGCGCTAATAAACGCAATCTAGTGAATCATCATTATGAAAACGTGTCAAGAGGCCGCCAGTGGCACGCGCCTCTATATGCTAGATTTTTATGCGGTCCAGTCCCCTCTCGCGGCAGTACTGGAGTGCTGCACTTACAACGCGTTGTTTATTTAATTCACCCACGCGTACACTTTGTTTACTATTGCCGCCCACTACATGCCTTCTGAACGTCACGTAATTCAATATCCTTACGTCACAAATTATATTTGTACAAAACCTACCTTCGGTTTCAGCAGAAGGTACCTACAAGTAGGTAATTGGATATATCGGTTTCCTTGAACTTAGGATGTTTGTCTTAAACTTGAACGTCTTGATGGCTATTCTGCGGCGCGAATTGTTGCAGCTCAGTAAACTTCCTCACACATTAATATCATGCCAGAGTGGATTGATATTTTGGCCCAATAATTAATATTTGCAGGAAGTTTCTAATATTCGAAAAGTTGTAGGGGTAGTTGTAGCAAGGGTAAATTGCGATTACCCAATTTACTAGTATCTATGAAAACCCGTGTTTATTTTGGTTTATATTAAATACACATGTTAACAGTTTTTAGTGCTAAACACCATAATTATTGGGTGCGCCCACCACGTTTCCTATTTATCCTATGACAATATTTGCACTAGCTACCCGTGTATACAGAGTGTAGTTAATATTTTTGTATGTAAAACAAGATTTGCTTATTTTAGAAAAATGTTGTTACGATTTTCGAACAGTAAATCGCCGATACCTATGTCTTAAAACCATCCAGGTTTGGAACATCTATTCCTCTCACTAACATAAACAGCCCATGGGACAAGTTAGAGCTTTTTCAGACAACTTACGAAACCTCAATTTATTCGGAAAGCTAAGACTAGTTTCGGAACATGTCCAAAGTAAACGCTTGTATATGCTCAAGCCGAAAGCCGTTGCATTGGTTTTGTTTATAAAGCTCATACGGCTTTCTACCTCTAGCGGTAAATATTTTGAGAACAAATTCAAAGTACTAAGTTTAATATTCCAGTTTATTCATTATCAAATAATAGTTAGTTAATAGATACGTAAATATTGTGTATTTCTACCATGGCAGCCAGCGTACCTCTATTCAGATTTGGTGCATAATTAATTCCTGGGTTTAGCTTATTAAAGCGAGTTTTCTTAGTAGCATTATATAATAATAGTTCGGGATGTTAGTGTCAAACACAGATGTAGTAGGTACAATTCTTTGCAGGGATGCCCACGGCGCTGCTTTGCAAAGAAATCTATAACATTTTTCATATCCTTCGCTCCTCATCTGAATATTATTCGATTGCTTTCCGCCCGTGAGGTATATTCTTTTAGGAAATAGTTTTTTCTCTCCATACCAGAAATATTGAATAGATCTTAACTTTCCAACAACAACTTTGATATTTTAAGACGTTTTAAAATCATTCGCTTCATCCTAACGGTACGTGGGGAAGTTTATTCTCAAAGTTTGCCGATTTATTTGAAGTTATATCGACCTGAACCGAATATTGCGTAGTCGGAGCAGTTTGGGTTTATCGCGTACCTTCGTCGTGAAAATGTGAGAATACGGACCCTCGTAAATATGTCTTGTTTTTCCATTTACCTTTGTATCGCCAATCTACAGATACAGACCCGCGTCAGGCTTCTGCCGGGACTCCTCGAACGGTCCTGTGGCATATCGGGAATGACCGCGATCATACACATACGACCGGCAGCATTCCTTGGGGAAATCAAAACCCGATTTGTGATATTCATCTGTGTTTTTCATTGCTAAGACATAGGTACCTTTATACCTTTGGTTTGATTTTATCAAGAATGGGAAAGAAATAACTACCTGAAAGTTTTTATTAGGACATAGGCAATTAAAGTTCGAAAAGGGAATTCATGGCTTCCATTTCAAGTTGTAAACTAATATATCTTGAAGGCTGTCCCAACTCTTAGCTTTTACCCAGTTTGTCTACTTGGGGAGTTCGGTTAACCGGTAGTTTAGCTCAAAGACAATGACAAACTGTCGCGGCACACCTCGTCAATGAATCCAATTAAGAAATTTTACACTAGTCCATTAAACTTGGCTGACCCGTTTTGAGAGTTGTAAAGCGTTAAATGTTGCGGTGGGTCGACGAATGGAGACAGCGAGGCGGTGGTCACCCGCCCAATGGAACGAAATAATAAAACTAGCCAATAGTTTGTTTGCGTCGAGCCACCAATTACTTTAGCCAAAGATTGATTTATATCTCGATATTTTGCCAATTATGTAAGCGCGAATGTGTCTATACGTATGTTCGCATGGACACAGCTTTATGTCATGTGCAAAATCGCAAAGCTATACCGTTCGTAGTTTATTGTTTCCGAAACCATTACGATACACACCGTTTAACGCAAAAAGCGAACCGCTGAAAGGATCGAAAGCTTCGTAAAAATTCCGTTCCTGCTAATAATTGAAACGGGAATCGGAGTAATGAACGCTATGCATGTGTAACGGGGCTTATACAAGAAAAAAAAAACAATCTACCTGCTTTTCATTTAAAAAATGAGAGTTAGTATTGCTTTTCTATTCTGAAACTATCTACCTACGTAGTACCTATTTAAATGTTGAAATTGTAATAAGCTTTTTAAAAATACTCAATCAGAATTTATTTAGAAGCTTTATATCAAGTGCGCTTTCCTTCAAAACAAATCTCTATAAAGTACCAGACTATCTAGAAAGCTATTCTCTTTTTGAAGATCTCAAAAATACTCACAATTTATCGCACCGGAGAATAGATTTTAAAATTTAGCACTGGTTTTCAATCGGTTTCACTGAAAGAGAACAATCCCCATTTATCTTCCAAAGTAGTTCGGGCAGATCAGATAAGACGATTGCAGAAGGGACGTTGGATTTTACGGATTCGAGGCACAAAGTCGGAACCCCGTTGTTCTAGTCCGTAATCGGACAAGACGGACGGGCGCGGTCCGAACTCATGCTTGTTAGCATCCCAACTAAATGCATTTAAGCCTTTAATTCCCATAAAAGAAAGAAAATCCTACTTTGAAAAGTAGTCAAAGGTCTGCTGCTTGTGGTTCGCATACATACTTCCATGCCGATCAAAACTGGTCGGTAAGTGGACCCGCAGCGTTCTCGCCCCTTAGAGCTAAATGCCATGAACAAAATGGGTTTAATAAGGCACTCGTTGTAACAGGTTGCTAGTCCACTGCTCACAGCATATTAAACCTTTTCCTTAGTCCATTTTCGCAGCCATAGAAACGAGCTTTATGCCCTTGAAGGGATTTCGGTGGTCCTACATGACCGAAAATGGGAGAGTAACCGATACGGTACAGATTGTCGTATCTACTTTGTTTCCATAATCCGGCGGCACTCGACCTTCCGCCCGCCCCGGCGACATAGAGGCACGTCCCGCCACTCTGTGCACCTCTTGATAAAGAATTTCATTATCAGCACACCGCTGTATGAATGTGTCCTGCAGATAAGCCCCTCGGACTACCGTGCCCGGCTATTTTTAATGAACAAGCTCGCTTCATAGAATATTTAAATCGTTATCTTAGGACCGGTGAAATAATAAAATCTCTTAACCTACAAACCGCTGGTTTAATTAGGAAAGTGGGTTCAGTAAATTTTATCCTTTGAAGTTAAAACAAACGGACCTCCAATTTAGTTCTCATATTATTAGATTTAATTTATTATTTATTACTAAGGCTATAAATAAACCTATAAAAATACATAACTTTATTTGTTACTGAGTCGCCTGTGTTTTGCATGAACTTTTGAGATTATGCAAATGTATATGCAGCTTAGTTTTAGTAAATACAGTTTGATGTATATCCTTTTTGGGCACTAAAACTTTGAAATTGTAATTATGAAACTCCTAACTACTATTATCCAGTAATATTTAAATGATTCGTGAACAGCCACAAGTTGTAAATACCCTTGTTTTTGTTTGTGCAGAAACAGTGTTCCACAAATATCTGTACACGGACCACTGCTCATTTGTAATGATTATTGTTAACAGCACAATACGTGTTACTTCGGTGTGGCATTAAGTGGTTATTGCTTATTGCCTTAAGTTATGCCATTTGTTGCTCGTTTCAGTAGACCCACAGCTCACCCATCGCGTCGAAACGAGCTCGCGGCTGTTTGTCATTACATGGAATGGAGATGAAAACAGCTTCAAACACTCACTAGTGTACACTACTCAAAAACTTAACGCGTACAACACGCGCTTAGGGCCAGCGCTTGTGTGTATGTGCCCTTAGGGCGCGTTGAATGAATACGTCCGCTGATGCCGCCGCGCGCCGCGCTGACATGCTCGTAGGTATCAGGATATAGTTTGTAGGAAGCTCGTTACGCCGCTGTACCGCTGCGTTTGATTGCTGTGCAAGGGGAAGGTAGGTAACAGTTCTAAGGTCAAAAAATATGAAATAACTGACTGTGTAACTGAGTTGTTAAAGTTAAATTGTAATAAAATAATATTGTGTGCTTTCCCATATTTTAAAAAATTAACAAATAGACAAAACAATTATATTCATATGCTTAATAAGCATATGCACTTTTTAGTTAGTCATTACAGTGACAAGCTTGTATATTTTGACACCAACTGTTATGTTGAAACTTTAAAGTCGACTAGGGGTACTGTGTATCTGCCTGTTAGTTTTAGACACATAATAGCAAGGCTATTAGCTTTTTATATAAACTCAGACATAAGTATTATGTCGAAGTCTTGTATTATTAACACCACAACAGTTAGTAATAATACTAATAATAAGGTGGTTTGCCTGAATGAATGTAGCTCAAATGCTATAAATATTTGTACAAATTATACGAAGGAGGTTCCATTTCTCTCACGCACTATGAGCTCACTGCCTGGTGATGACATTGAAGTCTTGGGAGTAACTCCGGATAATCATTTAAACTAGTTTGTAAGACAACAGAAGGTACCAGTAATAATATTCTTATACCTAACAACAACAAGGTATCTTCTTGCTCTAAATTATGTAAATATCAAAAAGGAGATCAGCAGAATGCCTTGACAGTATTTCATCAAAATATTCAAGGCATTTCTTCCAAATTATTAGAAATTGAAATGTTTTTAGAAAAAACAAAGTTTGACATTGTTTGTTGTACTGAACATTGGTTAAAGGATTACCAAATGTTAATTAATTTTGAGAACTATAGTGTGGGCAGTTGTTTTAACCGTAAATCTATGCTGCGTGGAGGTTCTCTAATATTGATAAAAAAATGTTTAAAATCCAAGCAACGAAATGACATAGTGGGTTTATCAGTTGAACATTGCATCGAACTGTCCTGTGTTGAGCTAGATAAGCATGTCATAGTGTGCGTTTACAGACCCCCTAATTATCAGAACTTTTCTTTATTTGAGTCAATAATGGAAGATGTCTTAGCGAAACTTGCATCCAATAACAAAGCCGCAATTATTTGTGGGGATTTTAATATTAATATTTTGGAAAATAATTCTAATAGCAGTAGATTATTAAGCCTTTTTAAATCGTTCAATTTATATAATGTGTTTGCAGAACCTACTAGAATAACTCCAACTTCTGCTACTTGTATTGATAATGTCTTTTGCGATTGTGATTATTTAGATAAAGCCATCGTAAATTATCTGCCGTCTGATCATAGTGGACAAACGGTATCTTTTAAGTTTAAAACACCTTTGCAAAAAGTGCAAATTCAATTTAGACCAATAACGACTGGTAAACTAAATAGATTCAATAGTACCCTAAATAATAAGTTAAATGATCTGGGCCATGATAGGGATGATGCTAATAAATTGTACGAGGATTTCTTTTCAGTAGTGCACACTCAATTTAATACAACTTTTGAAAAGAAAACAAAAAACATTTGCCCTAATTTTGTTTTTAGTGACTGGGCAACTAGAGGTATTAGGATAAGTAGGGAAAGACTTTTCGAGCTGTATGGCCTTAAGCCTTACATCAATACTGAAACTTTCAGCAAGTATGTTGCTACATATTCCAAATTTTTTAGAAATACTTGCAAAATAGCCAAAGCCCTGTACATTAGCAATAAAATCAAATCAGCAGAAAATAAGATAAAAACAGTTTGGAAAATTATAAATAACGAAACTAGTAGGAATAAAAAACGAAACACTGATTACACATTGGAGACTTCACGTGGTGCCATAAGCTCTAACTTAGAAGTAGCTCAGGAATTTGTAAATTTCTTTACTAATATACCATCAAAAACGACGGAAGCCTTAAATTCCTCATCCGACGTATCAATTGATTTATTAAGAGCGAACGTTCCAGCCTGCCCGGTTGAATTTCAATTTAAACATATAAACCCCGCTTCAATAATAAAAGCTTTTAAGCAAATTAAGATCAAATTGACCGAAGATCTTTGGGGAATGTCCATTAAAGTCTGTGCCTCCATAATTGAGACTATTGCACCTTACTTAGCCTTAGTATTTAATTTGTGTGTTGATCAAGGAATCTTCCCCGATTTAATGAAATACAGTAAGGTAATACCACTTTTCAAATCTGGGGACAGTAAAGACACCAATAATTATAGACCCGTATCCGTGTTGCCGGTTTTCAGTAAGGTGTTCGAAAAGATAATGCTTAATCAGATGCTCAATCATTTTAACATGAATAAAATCCTTCACGATCAGCAATTTGGTTTCACCAAAGGACGTTGTACGACTGACGCTGGTGTAACCTTATTAAAACACATTTTTAACGCGTGGGAAGAGGCCCAAGACGCCATTGGAATCTTTTGTGACCTCTCTAAGGCATTTGATTGCGTCGATCACGAAACCTTGCTTTTGAAACTTGAGCATTACGGACTTGGAAAACTTGCGCTCAGTTTAGTTAGTTCTTATTTAAATGATAGACAACAGCAAGTCCAAATAAATGGTGTCAATTCATATGGTTTAAAAGTAAAAATGGGTGTGCCACAAGGCTCGATATTGGGTCCTTTCCTCTTTTTAGTGTATGTTAATGATCTACTCCATTTATTAAAAAATCAACCACAAATGGTGTTATTTGCTGATGACACTTCCTTAATTTTTAAGGTAAATAGACGTGCTACAAATTTTGACGACGTAAATAACGCCCTTCTGCAGGTCCAAAATTGGTTCACTGCTAATAATTTAGTATTAAATGGAAAAAAAACTAAGTGCATAAGATTTTCTTTACCAAATGTCAAAGGTAGTGATTGTGAGATAATATTGAATCAAGAGAAACTAGAATTCGTCGATAAAACTGTTTTCTTAGGAATCACGCTCGACTCAAGGCTACAATGGGGTCCTCATTTAACATCTCTTGCAGGACGGCTAAGTTCAGCAGCTTATGCTGTCAGAAAAATCCGTCAATTTACTGATGTCGATACCGCGAGACTAGTCTATTTTAGTTACTTTCATAGTGTCATGTCTTACGGTATTTTACTTTGGGGACGGGCTGCAGACATCGATTCTATTTTTATTCTGCAGAAAAGAGCCATCAGAGCCATATATAACCTCCGCAGGCGCGATTCTCTGAGGGAACTGTTTAAGGAAATTAACATCATGACGGTACCTTGTCAATATATCTACGAAAACATCATGTATGTAAGAAAAAACTTACATCTTTTTAGTAAAAGAGGTGAAAGACATAATTATAGTACTAGAAATAGGGACCTATTAGTTCAACCAGGTTTCAGACTGGCTAAAGTAGACTCATCTTTTATGGGGTACTGTTTAAAATGTTATAATAAAATACCTCCCCACATTCTTCAACTGAATGAGACAAAATTCAAGTCTTGTATAAAACGCACACTATGCAGTCAGGCATATTATAAGTTAGGGGATTACATAGCTGATAAAAATGCCTGGCTCAATGCTGGTCCTGCTCCACAACCACAACTAATTGATTGACACCTGAAAATACTGTTGGAGCTGCTGAAGATTGTAAGACTATCTTTGCATTGTATAAACTCAATTTCATTTGTATTGTATAATTGCATAGCACAGATGTGAGTTCTATGTAAGTACTATACCTTATTTTACCATTTACCGGGTAATATGTCTTTCATTGACTTGAATGTGCCCTGGCGGCTGATAGTATGTCATGCTCACACAAATGTCTCGCTGACGGTGGCGTGTATGTTGGATCATTTAGCTCCCTTCAAAATGGTTGAGCTGAATGGTGCTGATCTATGCGTCATGTTCGTGAACGGGCGCCGTCAGTTGGGGCTGGTCATCACTTAGCTGCCTCGGCTTATTTTTAATTATTTTATTTTTATTTTTGGATTGTTTTAGTACTATTTGTTGTACTCTGGACGCTTTTAACGCATACGTCTTGTTTATTTTTACATCGTTCTCACATTATTTAATTATAAATTCAAAAGTAATGATGTAACTAATATTTTTGTAAAATATGATTTAAAAAGAGTGTCCATGGAGTTTCTTGTCCGTTCTTCTCCATAGGTACCTACGCTTTGGAATGGGCAACTAGCTTCACATTTTTCTGACTGACCTACTTCTTGACAATTCAAAAGTGCCTGTAAAATGGTTTAATTGAAATAAATGCTTTGAGTTTGAGTTTGAGTTTACTAATGCTGAAACCTATGCGATTGATCAAACGGATTCAGTGGGTACCAATGTAGAAACGAAGCTTATTCCCAGTGCACTCTTTTAAGATTTCTAAACTTATTTGTATTGTGAGCTCCACAATCAAGATAATGTAGTAATCTTTGCTTCACTGTCAGTTGCCGAGTATAATCGATTCCATAATTTTCATGTTTGTTTAGGAACGAAAGAAAAACATGAGAGTACCCACGGATGTTGTAAATCAACATGGGGAAGCAGAATAATGTGTTTCCTACAAGAGATCGGTACGCTCTACATTATTCACGTCGGTAGATTTTTTGTATAACAACAGTGTTAAGTCAATTAGTCCCTATTTCACTTAGCGTCATTTTCCTATACAGGATACCTAAGCATATTGCAACTTTAATTCCCTGATCAAGTAGCGACTTCACGCAAACACAAACAAGTCTATAAAAGTCAATTTCCAATAAAACCGTACCTACACTAAAGAGTAAAAAGTATATTGATTTTATCGACTTGGGGTTATTTAATTATAACTGGGTGGTTCGTTTTATGCGACCGTTGACAGAAAAGTTTGCTAACAAAATTGTCCCGTCAAAGTTCGGGACAGACCGCCCCTCGCGTGTTTGTCAAAAAGTCGCCCCCGGCATCGTTAGACCGCTCTTAGCGTCCCTGATTAGTTTTTATAGCAGTCTAATTCAAATCAGCTTTGCAGGAAGGGGAAAGCGGTGCGGTGTTTCATGGTCATCCTCTAAGTGGTAGTAAGGGATTAAGCCTCGTGCACACCGCCGCTTTTACGTAACGACTCTTCTACAAACTTCCCGAACATTCTAATTTAGTATTCAATTAAAAATTCAACGTTATGTTCTTTTAAACTATAGCACACAGACTTTCCAGATTTATGGCAATAAAAACAGCTGTTCGAAACGACATAAATAACATTTGGGCGCTTTTATTAGTGACTGAATACTATTCTCTATGTTTTGTGGCTAAGTAACTTTAAACTCTCTAAAATAACTAGGAATGGACTTGAGCATAATAAAGTTTCTCATTAAATTAATTCAAGTTAAGCCAATATTTGTAGTTACATCATATAATTTGATTTATAAGTTTAGTTGGGTGTCCTGGAGGCTTTGTCACCAATTCGTAACAGATGAAGTCGGGCTAAGCGGAGGCAGGTCGGTAGAACCTTCATTGTTTTCCATGTCGCCAGCGGCTTTACGTCAATGAAGATAAGGGCTAGATTACTGGAGCCGGCCTTAAAAGCCTCCGTATGTTTGCTAATAAAGCCGCCGGACATTTTGCCCAGAGGGGTCCTAATTTAGCATTGTTAGAGTGCGCCTCAAACGAAAGCAATTTCCGTCTAGAATTCGTTTTTTTAGTTACGATTCCTCCCGAGATCTCAGCTTAGAGTTCATTTGATGTCGTCCAATTAGGATTATATTACAAATCTTTAACAAAGAACAAGATCAAATTAATATATACGAATGTGTATCTAAATTCATAGGTAGCTAACTCTTCAGATTTATTTTACCCCATAGATACCTACTTCATTAATAAATAATTAGTAAGAAAACTTTGTTTAAACATTTGGTAGGTTCCTGCTATGTTTAGATTTTGCGCTCTATAGAGATACTAATAGAAATAAACATTTGTTATATAACTACACAAAGAATATAGCAAGACTGTCTGTCAAAACGGAAATGAACGTAGCGGAGAGCAGTTGAAAAATACACCGATACCATCTCAGGGCTGGGAAACGTGGAAATTAAAGGATTCTATTGTTCAGCTCGGTTCAGTCGTTCTCTTTTATACGTACTTGTCCCCATTACGGAGATAAGATAAGATAATGCCTTGTAAATAAAATAATAAAATGTACTAATTCGATCGAGGCGCCTTAGTTCCGCTTACTAGGCTAACATTTTTTGTAACTTTTATTCGCTTTAATCGCAAGTGAACTGGCTGTCTGAACTGAACTTGTGTAATATTCACAAAATGCCACCATTGAAAGCAGCTTCAGATGTGAGTCTATCGAGTATATAAACACGTTCAATGCGAGTAGGCTCACAAATTCATAGAACTGTGCATAATTCACGTTGACGTACAGTTTCTCGCAAAGGTTTTTACTTTTTACTTATCTATTGGAGCGAGAGACCTCAGATGATAACCAGTGATTCGTGAACAAGTTCTTGTCCGCTGGTTGCCATTTCTTTAGCCATTACTGAATTATTTGGGCGTAATAATGGTACATTTTTGGTCAAATTGCTTTTACGGCGAAAGTAACAATAAAATCAATTGAAAATAAACTCTGATTGGCTACTTTTCGACGTTGAAAACACTTTATAAAATGTTTCAATAGTTTGGTATTCAGAGCACACCCGCCCTATACGTAATGTCAGTTTCGCACTGAAAGCTTTCTTCTGTTCTCGCGCAATACATCATTTTATTTTATAGCCAAACAAGCGAGAACTATATTTCCACGTACGCATATATATTTTCTCAATATTACTGTCGCGATATTTATATCTAGCTTTATCCTTTATAGTAAAGTCGGTTTCCTTTTTCAGTGACTAAATTCATCCGCATCGGCATCGCTGACAAGAATGACAACCCACCGTACTTCGACAAGGAGCTGTACGAGGCGGAGGTCGACGAGAATGAGGACATCCAACACACCGTACTCACCGTCACCGCCAAGGATCACGATGAATGTGAGTACATAGCTTTATCATATACACAAGCTTATAAACTCGTCAATAGCATACGACTATTTTTTTATAAAACTTTTGCCAATTCTTTCACGAAAACAAACAACATGGCGTGTTTATAGAATAAATATACGAGGCGACCCTAATACGAGGCAACACTGCAACAAGGAAATAACGTCTAAAACAAAACAAAAAGTCCCGCACATGGCCGCTATATTTTATGCCATCGGATCAAGTTCCGCTTAACTTTATACAAAGAAAATCACTCGCTGTGTCCCGAAGATATTCCGCCTTACACACGGATTGTAATCGAATGGTATTAGCTTCGAGAAGAATAATATATAACGCAGTAAAGAAGATATTACGTACGTACGAACGTCTTCATAATATACCTCACCTGAGCGCTGTATACATAGTAGGGTTTCAATTTTGTGCCATTTATTGAAATTGAATCGAGATGTTGATTGTCCCCGACTGCCTAATACCAGATTCTCATCAATGTAACAAAGGCTTGCTACATTTCCGAGATATTCAGTTCTGTCAAAATTATGTTGTGAGCGTGCATCGATAATCCAATAAAAATGACACTTCAATCATGCCAGTAGCTTACAACTTGGTCCCGAAAATTGTTAACATTTCCGCGCAATGGACAACCGCACTCTTTTATTGACCAGCGGTGCTATTCTGTAAAAGTCTCACCATGAAAACTTAGTTGAAGTGAACGTGGAGTGAGCTGTCAATAGTGTCAATTCCTAGCAAAAACAAACTCACTTCACCTAAGTTTTCACGGTGAGATTTTTACAGAATCGACCGGCTGATGAGTTTTAAACAGACAAATTGAAAAGGTTTCGTAATTCAAGCTTGCTTATAAAACGTGTTAAGTAATTTTGCAAGTGACTAACGATCGATAGCAAATCTTTAACATAATTGAAATCGGCGTCAATCTTTTTGAATGAGTTTCGCTAAAAGCTTGGATTGACAAAGCATTTTGTACTTAGTATGTACTTTTCTTTAGCTATTGTTCACACGCTTTGTTCCGCTGATGCTTTGTCCGTTTTCTTTTAAGTCGATCTAAGAAATTGTTGACGTAGTTATTATTGTTATTAAAAAGTGAGCATTGTTGTAGTTTCCGTTCTAAAATTATTTCCTTATTAACCGATTTCATTATAAAAAGTACTTTTTAGGGCATTCGCCTATCAATGCTACTTGTTGGGAACGCTTATAAATATCGTTTTATGTTCAAAGGGATTATCTGGGAAATAAAAAACGCGGCTACACATACACCTACAACATTCAACATACCGATCTGTGTATTTTATATCTTATGACGACATTTTCAAGATATTAAAGACATAAATTTTACATTGGGATAAGCCGCATAAGCATTTTCTTTTCTAAATAAAACCGAGAAGGACATTCGTTTGAAAATATGGTATTCCGTGTATTCAGTAAGCCTTACGTATTAATTATTACGTATTTAAGGATAAATGGCACACACCCTGTTTACGTATTACTTTTGCTCACTTTCTTTTTTTACGAGACAAGCTGAAAGAAATAAACAAGGCGTATAAAAAAATATTAAAATGAAATAAAAAAGGTATTAAGAGCCGTTGGTGCAATTTTAAACGTAAAAAGTATTGAAATATCCATTACCTACGTCACCGGATCGAGATCCAATGCTCCGTATTTTTTCCATTAACCGATTTGTGCTCAATTATTCTCTTTGTAAAACTATTCGAAAGAGAGTATAATGAGAAAATATGATATAACTCAGAGTGCAGCGTACAAAATATCCCTTATCCAAGCGTTGATGCTGAATCGGTGGCGTTATTATTTTGTAGTGCCAAGTAGATTCAACGTTATGAATACTTCTGGCATCGACAGTGCCATCGGGCGGCGCGGGCGGCGGAGCCAGTTCCGAGCACCGAACACGAAAGTTTCACACGAGAAGCGGGAAGTGTGCCTACGTACGACGTCACAGCCTAACAACTGTAGCGCTTTCGTTTGATCGATGAGTTCGCACAGTTGCTGCGATACATTATATCGGAGAATTCCGCCTTCGCTCAGCGCTGCTTCACATCGCCGTCACCGTGTCACCCCTCTAATACGGCCCTCTTATTAAACTCACAACCTTTCTGTACCTTTTCATAATGACATTACTGACGCAAATTGTCTGACTTGATTATATAATTAACTTAAGATGGGTAATGCTTTAAATTACTGGCAATCTGGTCATGATGAAAATTCTCTCGGCGAGTACAGGTAGTCGGAACCAGCTATTTTATATCACACGGTAGACATTTTTTGGAGGTGGGTACGAATTGAAAGTATAATAAAATTTTCTCTTACTGCATCGTAAATCTTTTGGGGTCGCTGATGTTCAACCGTTTGTTTTCACCGAGTAGTACTCAATAATGAAACTGAATTTATTTTTTGTGCCGCGTCGTACAGAAAACCAGTTTTGAAGTTATTTTTATCTCTTCGGGCATTTTATAAATTAAAAAGGAATTTCCATCTTCAGTTGCGAAACTATCCATCCTCGATGATATACAGTTAATTAAAAGACAAATAGCAAAAGAATAGTTGAACCTTTTAAAATCTGAAACTACTTTGCCCTCGTTTTCTTTATTAAAATTATTCTGGAGCAGTTACTTGAATTACTTCACTTGGTAGGTATAATAAATGATAGAGCAAGATCTCGTTTTGTAGAAGTTACAAATTCTTTTCGTCGTTGGAAAACTTACGTAACCGTAGGTCCTACAAACGTTTAAGAGCTCTCTATCATTCAGTCGAAAAGTGTTTTCAATCCTTTATTACTTTCGTTTACTTTTAAAGTATTTTTTCCTTTTCTTATGTCCATTGTACATGATTATCCATCATCATCAACTGAATAATTTGCTTTCTCAGGGCGAATTCCACCAAACTTTTATACCTAGAATAAATCTTATTTAAAATTGTGTCAGTTTTCCATACTAGAACTGTCAGACGTCTATTTCATTTCACTGATAAAAGACTTAAAAGAGAAAATATCTGTCTAATATCTATATCTACACTAGCTTCCGCCCGCGGCTTCCCCCGCGAGGTATGTCGATAAAAACTATCCTATGTCCTTCCCCGGGATGCAATCTATCTCTGCCAAATTTTGTCGAAATCCGCTCAGTGGTTTAGGCGTGAAAGGGTAACATACAAACAGACCGACAAAGTTATTTTCGAATTTATAATATTAGTATGGATGATTGTGATAAAAATAAAAAGGTTCGGCTTGGACCTAAAAATAAGTAGCTATAGGTACCTACATGTTTGTTATCCTCAACAAATGAACCAAATTGGATAATATTGATACCTTCTACGTTTCGAAATTATCTTCATGTACGGACAAACGTAACAAAGAACTTATATACCTACTTACTTTCTGCCCAAACGTCTGAATACATATTTGATTTCCACAAATAAAAGAAAAAATCATATTGTTACTTTCCGAAATTAACTTTGATGAAAAGGCATATAAACGTATGTGCTCAAACAAAAGTGTAACTAAGCGTGTCTGGTACACAAACTCGCGAGTAGTTGTATTGTGTTGTCTACATATACTGCTGTGGCGCAACTCTGCCACAACTTGAGTTATTACTAAGAACAAATGACACCCGCTAAGCTCTCGATGCCATTGGACTATAAACAAAGTTACGGTGCATACGGTGTACGTACAACACGAGTCTTGTATCAACTTCACGAGAGAGGTAACTATTTAGAAATGGAATCGTTTTGCAACGACGCGCGTCTGTATTCTGTCGTATCGTAAACATCGCAGTCGTTCTGACGCAAAGACAAAGAGAATCAACAAAGAGAAAGTCACATAACATCCCATCTCATTGGCTTACTTGTTAATGATATCTAAAAAGCATCGTGCTGCTCTCAATTTCACAAATACCAATTCGTCCAATTTAATTTTCTGAAGTTGCTCGAGTTAGTAGTGTCAAAGTTGAAGTACCGACCTCGGTCGCACTTGGATAGAATTTCAATGTTTTAAAGGTCGGCTTTAGTAAAAGTAAAATTTAAAATGCGTAATTTCAAGATGTATTCTACGAAATTGTTATCTTTTAATCTATTGGGATCGCCGTCGCAGCAGTGCGCTACGCTGCGTAGCAGCGCGCGTAGCGGCGTAGCATTGCCACAGGCGCGCATTATTTCGTTTTAAAATCTCCGTCCCCAACACATGTCGCCGAGATATACCGATTCAATCTTGCTTTTAAACAGCCTTCGTTTCTTTTCTCGAGAACATTAAGCGTGAGGAAGCACGTACAACTAGCGCCCTCACCGCATGCTCATGACAAATTAGAATTTTGTCTGGCATTGCAACTGGACCGTGTAATCGTTCTGCGTATTTTCCGGGTTGAAATATAGTCTCATTGTAAATAATGACTCTATTTGCGCCAAAGAACTGTAAATATTTTTAAAGATAACGCGCCAGGTTTATTGCGTATGTACGTGCTGTAGCAACTTGGTCGCCCCAGTGGTAGCTAGCGTGGAAAAATATTTTTGTTTACGAGACGGTCTGTTTGCCGTCTTTTAATATAGCAGGAACTCGTAGCGAAGAACAGCTAGGTACCAATGGACTTGTTTCTTTAAGTTTCTTTGTTACAAGAATTAATAGGTAATAATGTAGATCTAGATTTAGATTGATTAAGGTGGCAGACAACCTAAAGGAATAACTTTGTCTCCCTCTCCCGTTAATCAAGTAAACAATTTCAAGAGAACCGTACCTATCTGAGAAAGCTTTTCAAACAGTAACTTATTCTCGTTAAGTTAGTTCAGCAAACATGGTTTACATTTCTCACATTGTTTTAGTGAACAAAGGTATGGTAATAACATCGTGTAATTTGATACATTTCATGTGACTTCAAGCTGTAAATGCGAGTTTAGAAAAGGTCCGATAAACATAAAGCGACTGTTTTTTTTATATTCTTGAGTTAATGGAAAATTCGGCGGTAAGTAAATAAAATGTCACGAACAAAGCTGCCATCGGGCGTTCACAATAAAAAGTTGCTTAAACGATATTTTTGTTTGCGGCAGGTTGAGCAACAGATGCCGTTGAATAATCAGTTAATATCTGTCCTACGGAGGATCAATTAGCCGCGCCATTACACCGTGGGTCTGGGAATAAGTGCCGTTGTCTAGGACGAAACAGATCCTGCGTCGCACACCCAGCCCATTACGCTTAAGAAAGAAGATTACTTTCGCTATCCAACTGATTGACCACATTTACTATTGAGCGAATCGAACGAAAAACCCGGCTTGTATTGATAAATTCATTCGATGGTGCGCGGTATGTGTGCTGCCGATATGCATTTTTGATTTGTTTGAACGTGAGAGGCTTCCTCTTCTCAAACAAACACACATAGACCCACAGTGCCTGTATGGCGGACAAAAACGCAACCTTAATCTATCATGTTTCAAGCAGAACGCATTTTTTATTTAAAAAATATGATTGGTAAGTTGTTGTGAGTGGTTACCATAGATATCCGAATGGTTACGCATGAATAAATAACTAAATATTATTAATACTCTAGGCAGCTTAAATATTTTTAAACAATCTGATAACATATTTTTATTTAACCAGCATCAACAGTTTCTGCCGCCAAAGTAATCAAATTATTAATTTATTATTTTTATCAAATTGTTACGCTCCCTGAAAGAAAGTCTAAAATATTTAATCAGTAGGCCCAAGTTAATCAACCTCATTTGAGAGATATTTCATTAGTTTTCGTTTTATAATTCTCGAGAAACAGAAATAGTCGACCATTTTCCACAACAATTTTCAGTAAATTGAAACTTTAGTAAGGTTGAAACAATCTAACTGTCACAAGGACAAAAAGACCTTGTCGTTTTATGACGAGCAACTGTCATTCAACCTTGGGTGGTAAAGCAAATTCTTGGTCGACTATACCTGCTACCAACCAGTCACCGCATGCTCATAGTTACAATTTGACATTGTGAGCATCTTGGTGTCGTACCAGAAAGCGCAACTTTTGTAGCTCAAGTGTTACAACACACGCGCGGCTGACCGTATAAACTGTACAAAGATCTTTGGGCGCGTAACCCAAATCAGAATTAACTCCGCCATCTTGTTTTTTCAATACATTTGAAACATGGAGGATAGAGGTAAGGAGAACTGTCTCTGTTGTGAAAAAGTATCCGTCAAACTGCGTTAAATTAGGGTGGGGCGCCACAGTAGCAACAGGGGAAAATTTCTCACAGCATTTAGGCAGCATTAGGTTATGTTTACAAATTTATTTTGGACTACGTAAATAGTTTAGGTTTGGTCTGTCAACGTCATTCGAGAGCCAAAAGATACTTTGTATAACTCTACCTCAATTTTACGACATGTCCAGATAATGTGAACGTTAACATTTTGACAGCTCGTAATTTGTGATTCTATTCTCGGGCGTCATATTGATTCATCATAATGAATGTCGAAGCTTTACTATGAGCCGATAACTCAAACCAAGTTGACTGATGACCCTAGTTATCGCCCCTCTCAGAACATTACACACAGATTTATATGAACACATTGACTTCCTCATGCTTCCATTAGTCTTTTAATTGTTCAACTATTTGAAATGGTTTGATTCGTTTAAATTAGTTTTCAACCTGAATTTAATGCCTAGATAGTATCTAAACATTGTAGTCTTACAAAATAACTCTAAACTTAATTTACCTAATGTTCAATCAGTAGTTCATCAACAAGTTACAGCAACTGTCGTAAAAGGATTATCATTTTACTGCGTGGGACTTTAACTACGCGGAATTTACCACATAAACTCCCAGCTCTAGTACCTATAAGGTTTACAGCACCAACCGTCATGTTTTATTTTTATTACTGGAAGCCATTCGGCATTAGATAGGTAAGACGATCGATAGACTATACATTTTATAAATTAAAGTTGTTTGACGTGTCTGTCTGTGTGATCGCGTTGTTCTTCTAAACTACGCAACGGATTTTGAATGCGGTTTTAACTATATTTAATAAAATAAATTACAAATAATAAAGGAATTTCGATGTTGTATCAAGACGTGCCAACCATTGGAAGCAGGGTCGCTAGTATTATTAAAAGAAATAGAACATATTCAAGGTCGATGAACACTCATTTCTTAGACGAAACAGCGCCAGTAGTAAAGCAATCACGGCGAGAGAGCACAATGGCTAATTACACGTCATTCCCAAACTCATATTACCGCACACGTTATTATTCGCGAACACAGACGGTAATGAGAAGCTCGCCGTCTGAGCTCTCTCTCGTCCACCAAGTACAAGTATTTATTAATATAAACGTCAGGAAATACGCTGCGCTCCTCGTGGTGACGGGGTGCGCACGCGAGCTGCGTGTCTCAGGTAATGAGTTATGAGACATACAGACACTATTCAAGCCTGCAACCCCCAGATTGAACTATGTTCAGGTAATTACGCAAACAAATAACACAAATTACACCACATTACGTAGGTAGTCATTTACTTCGTCTGCGCTCGTGATTCTACAAAAAAATGATGATGTCGACTAAATTAAAATCTAGGCTGGACCTCGACGTTGTAAATAACGATGCGATCGTTAATTCGTCGTTTATTATCACAGTGCGTACTCTGGGGTCCATCTATAAATTACGTATTTTACGAGCTAAGCTAACCTCAATTACGTAAATCTGAAATATAGATTTATAATAAATTATAGATTTGTTGTATTACCCAAATCTCATGTTTTATTTATGAAGCTTTATGAATTAAACTAGAATATTCATTGTTAATAATTAATACAGACAATGGGCATGCATATTGTAGGTACATTAATCTCCTTGCGTCTCATCTTGCAAGTACCAGTGGGTGGGATTCAGTATAAGAAACGTCATGTTTTAGATAAAGTAACGGTTCGCGTGTTTGTTAACCAACGTCCAGCCGGTAACAACTGTTGACAGGTAACACAGTAACTCATTCAGCTGCACCGTACAACTATTTTTATCCTCTACTTCGAGATTGAGTTCTTTGTATTCGCTTTAGAAAGTATTATAAATCACAGTATAATTTTGAACGCCGCATAAATCATAAGGTTACTTTATATCTAGAGTTAACTCGATCCTCGAATCTGGTAGTATCTTTTCGAATAGACGTTATAAATCATCCGACAGTTTGCACTATCGGGCGTGCCCGTTGCTCTAATTAATTTTGCAGCCGACGCATTAATAACGTGCTTTAATTGTAGACGTCTTTTGCTTCTCTCATCTTTAACTTGCGCGATTACATTCACAGAGAGCTCCGACCGCCGCCGCCGCCGCTAATGGATGATAAAACCAACGTCAACGCGGCTAACAACGGAATAAATTAAGGAACCCTCTGAAATGCTTGATAAATTACAGCGTGCCTCTAACCACTCGTATGTTTAAATAGTCGCTCGTTAAAAGCCCTACATAATATACCGTTTTGATATAGTTCATATGCTTAAAGTTCTTAATTCCTTTTCGTGGCGAAGTACATATATTACGGAGAGACCCAAATTTTTAGGGTTCCGTACCAAAATGGTAAATCGGAGCCTTTATGGTGAGACTCTGTCTGTCTGACTGTCTGTCTGTCACAGCTGAATATCTCAAGAACTACTAATACTATCAACTTGAAATTTGGAATAGTGAGAATTTTGCAAATAAGAAAGAAATAAAAATGAATAATTTTTTTTTGCAACAAGGACTGAAAGGGGGTCTGAAAAATTCGAAGTGGGGCTACTACTGCATGTGGGGTATCATATGAAAGAGCGTAGTTTGCACATTCTCGAACATTTTTTCTTTTTTTTTAGGCCGCATAGTTTTCGACTTTTGATAAAAAAAACCCGACCCCCCCACCCCCCCCTTTCTCCGAAGTTTGCAAAGAGAAAAATCTGAAATAATTCTATGTTCTAGAAGTTTATGTAAAGATTACAGGAAAAATAAAATGATGTCGGTGCTGACCTAAAACTGCAATATTCTACAACGCAGTGCGCAGTGTTAAAATTCTCTAACGAATATAGGCCTCGCCGATGAAAATTTAAAAACATATGATAGTACGGAACCCTCGGTGCGCGAGTACGACTCGCTCTTGCCCGTTTTTATAAATGAGGGCTTCAATGTTTTGGATCACTTTAATGAGCATACAGCGCCTTGCGAGAACGGAACAAATAGTAATCTGTCGAGTGTCGACTTAGCTAATTGATGAGCTGTAATTGCTGAGCCAGATATCGCTAACTGCTAGCGTTTGCCAGATGACACAGGCGTCGGTCAGGACACATTTGGGTCAACCTTAGCTGGAGGGTCACTCGTCTGGAGTGGAGTCCTCCATTTGCGTTCGCAGGACCGCTCGAGCCACAGCGTCACGTTGAGTGATTGTCTCGCTAATTCGCCGTGACGTAAACGATCAGAGTCCGACACACCGACGCCCCGATCACCCCCGCTTGCCCTACATGCTTATTGCTCGAGACCGGTCAACGTCGCTCAACAATAATGGAAAATCACTACCTATGTAGACAAGATCACAGATTATGGAAATATATAAACCTTACTCAACTTGTTAAAGGGCATCATAATTTAATTACCAAGTTACCGTACCAACTCAGCAGAAGACACAACTTTTCATCTGTGTAAAAGTTATTTAACATCAGCTTAACTAGATCTAACAATTTATAATTACCCTCGACTAAGTACAAAGCAGATATTTAAATTGTGAAAAGTCATCTTATATCATAATAGCCAACAAATCTCCATAAGGCTGTTATTTATATTTAAATTACGTATGAATATTTAAAAATTCCAAAGTTTCTCATCTCAGTCGCAAGAGACATTTGCAAGTTAAGATGGGAAAGTATTATATTTTTAGTAAAAATTAATTGGTATCTCTTGCTATACAGATTGTTCTTCAAGAATATTAAGTCCTTAAAATGTTTAGGAACGACTTAAAAGATATTTATAGAAGATTATTTTTAAAAGGTACACGGTGTCCTGAACACAAAGTAGATTAAATCTAATAAGACAATGAATGTAAATTATGTTAGCTGATTCAGCTAATTCAGGCAATGTCGCCGTACCGATGCCGCGATGTCATCAATATGAGCATGAAACATGGTCATAATGCTTGAGTGGTATTCCCTGGCGAGGTGTGTACGCATTCCCGTGACACTTGACAAATTACATTATGATTTTGTTACGGAGTCAGCTCAACACAGTTCCAACTTAATTTTCAAGTTGCGCGCGTTGTTGGTAAACGGGGAACTTATTTTTTTCGTATCAACGTGAGTGAACGGTGGATACTTTGGGTAATGCGGTGAACTCGGGATAAGTTGAGCTACTGGCGAGAGTGACTCGCCCGCACCGCCGCGCTCGCGAGCACTGGCGCTGTCAAGCTGTCTCAACTTGCCTACCTACTTTATTTCTCACGCCTCCTATACTTCCCACTGATTAAGTGTCCCACTACTCCCGCCACATTGTTAGTTTTCTCAACTTTAACTTCTCAACCGGATGCATGTTTATGACTGCTAAACTGATAGAATAAATTCATTCCCATAATTTGAATTACGACGCCGTATAATAAAAGAGCCATTTTAATCAAATTAATGTTACTCACTGCGCTATTAAAAACATATTTCAAACGTCGTTTAAATTTTATTTATCATGGCTTTGCAATCGTCATTATGTTCGTTTCCGAATATTAAGGTATAAAAGCATTGAAATATCTTAAAATCCGTTACGTATGATTGAAACAAATTGAAATGCTTTTAAAATGAAATGGCTACTAAATCGTATCGGTTACGTAAAACATTTATTTATATTTTCAAGAGACACACTCGTCCGAATATCGTTTACGGTTTTATTCACAGGTTTGTTTTGGAACTGTCCGGTTATTTCCTGATCCGAAGGAAGCCTTTATTCATGCGCTCATAACAACGCAACAACTACGCACGAACAACGTTGGCCTAAGCATAATTTTACCATACTCTTCTCGTAGCGCAGAACTAGCAATCGCGTAGACAGACGAACGCGTAGCTGTTTCGTAGCAGTCGTAGCACACTAGTAACGTGCTACGAGTATGCTACGCGGCTACCAATTGCTACGAAGCGTAGAGAGTCCTAGATTACCAATTAACTTTTTGCAAACATAATAATAGGGGCAATATTTATATTTTATGGTGAAAAAACTTTTCATTATTATGTTTCGGAAAATTCGACAATATTCGAAAAAATACTTAACGTAAGCCCTTTTCAAGCATCATTGAAATGTTTTTAATGTTGGCACATTCTTCTTCGTCACTCATTGTGCACATGAAATTTTTTGAGCGCGTTATCCGAGCCTGCGGTGTGTACTCACGTGCTCATTGAGGACTAAGCTTAAACGCCTCTTTGACAATGTGTGCTGATAACAATGCACATCACGTAAATGGCTATACGAGCTTTTCACCGCAAAAAATATAATGAAAAGGGTTCCTAACCGGTACTTTATAAAGCGATATAACAAGTTATATTCATCTAAAATTCATCCGCGAATTATAACGATAGAGAATAATTATTATGTTATTTAAGTAAACTGGTTCCACGTAATCGGCTTACTACCAAGTCTTTCTTATTGTTTCGGAGTTTCCTTCTGTTCGAAGGTACGGAAGCGTTGATGTGGGCGTAACTCCGTAATTCATATGTCTTTTATTATAGCTTACATTTACATAATATTACAATAGAGCCTGTTTTACTTGCACAACATTTTCTAACTGTTGTATAATTATACATAAGTATTTCTTTATATATTTTCATCTAGGGACAGGTTTGCAGTCTATTTTCAAGATTAATCTAGAAAGTAAGTTAAGAGTGAGCGATGTGTGTGTGCGGGTGTGTGTTCGTAACCGCAGATAGGTAACTGAAATCCGGAGGTAACCAGGATCAAACGATAGTGACTCCACACAAATACAGTAGGTGACTAGCCGTATCACAGATGGTGGAATGAGTAGGTATGTTTCACTGTGAGGGTTGCCAAACTATGTTGTATTATAGGCTAATTCATCATTTCAGCCGAAAGACGTCCACTGCTGGACATAGGCCTCCCCGAAAAAAACCTTCGTTTTGTCCATATTCATTTTAAGACTCACTCTTTCAGAGACTCTACTGAGGTCATCGAGCATTGTACTAAGGTCCTCCATAGTCTCAGCCATGACTAAGATATCGTCGGCAAACCGAAGGTGAGGTATGTCCTCGCCATTGATGTTGATGCCAGCCCCTTTCCAATCCAGAACCTTGAAGACATTCTCCAGTGCAGCGGTGAACAGTTTCGGAGAGATAACGTCTCCCTGTCTCACACCTCGCTGCAGAAGGATAGGTTTCGAGGTCTGATCCTGGAGTCGGACTGACATAGTGGCGTTTTCGTACAGACAATTCAGAACTTTGATGTACCGATAGTCGATCTGGCACCGTTGAAGAGACTGCAGTACAGCCCATGTCTCGATCGAATCAAAGGCTTTCTTCGTAGTCCACACACGCTAAGCAGAGACGCAGTTTATACTCTTCGGTCTTCTGTATAACCTGTCGCAGCGTATACATACGTCTACGGTGCTAAAGTCTTTACGGGATCCGGCTTGTTCGGTAGACTGGAAGTCGTCAAACCTGCGCGCGAGACGGTTCGTGATGACTCTCGAAAACAGCTTGTAGACATGACTCAGAAGTGAGATGGGCCTATAATTGTTAAGAAGGGCATTGTCACCCTTCTTAAATAAAAGTATCACCACACCTCTGTTCCATGCCTGTGGTGTTAAATTATTTACTAGCTTTGATATTCCATGCGGCTGCGTTCGGATCCGAGTTTCCCATAAGTCACTCCCTACTAAACACACCAATTCAGTTACACTAAAAATATAATCTTTTTTTTTTCAAAAACAAATTTATGAGAACTTAGTGTAGGTTTTATAAAATCGTTAATATTTCGGTGGTTGAAAGCCGGTAGCTGAATATTGTTTCTCGGTGGTTTCTATCAGGACGGCCATTAATCTCGCCCACCACAAAAATGGCGGGAAATACGAACCCTCTGAATCCACAGACGCCAACGAAATTCGAAGAAAAACCATCACAAAAATAATATGATACTCCAATGTTTTTCTCGCAATTTCCTCGTGACTTGCTCCACCCTTCTCTGAGAATTAAAAACGACACAAACTATTAATCATTCCGGTGCAATTTGTTATAATCAACTGAAGTAAACAAGTACCTCGCGTTGATGGACTGGCTATTTCACTATTTATACAACTCTTCCGGACAAAAAGAAACCTGTTTTGGACATGAAATACGTTTTTGGGGTGGAATAGACCACCTCGATAGGTATGGGTGTCCATACAGGATTAAAACGACGACACAAGTAATAAAAATAATAGTAGTAGTAGTAATATGGTGTACATTATAAAGAGTATTTCTATTCTAAGTGGGTGGAATAGACCACCTCGATAGGTATGGGTGTCCATACAGGATTAAAACGACGACACAAGTAATAAAAATAATAGTAGTAGTAGTAATATGGTGTACATTATAAAGAGTATTTCTATTCTAAGTAATATGATTTACCAAATAAAAACTTGAGACTTAGTAAGTGGAGAGTGGTCCATAAAATACAAACAACTGTATTAACAAATCACTTAATTAAAATAAGAATCCCTAATAGATATCCCATCATATTTATAGAACATTATTTATAGCTTGAAACATAAAATCATTCATTCGCCTCCCGCCTTCAGGAAAAATAGTGAAACGGAGCACATTCAATCATTTTTCTTGTAATGACATCCTCCCATTTTTAACCTCCAGGGAGGAATCCTATTAATCTGTAATCTGGATTATCTTGAACACAATCATGCTCGAAATAAATACGTCATTAAAGTCGTCTTACGCTTATTTCAGTTTGGGGTAGAATAATCCTCTTAGCGTCGTGTGTAAACATGGTTCGTTATTCAATACTGTAGTAAAAATCCAAGGGAGGTACGAATCGTTACTTAGTCATGATTTCTTATGCTGCCGAGCTACTGAATAATAATAGCACCTGCGTTACATTGCCGCTTCTATCATTCATGGATCCGATTGATATATCTGATAAGCTTTTATCACATGACTATATCAACTGCAGGAACTGTTTCAGTTCTAATTCAAAGTTGTGCTAGTTTTGTTCAATATCACGACAGTTGTGTTGTAATTGGACGAACATCGTGAGCTGACAAGAGGTTTAAACCAAATAATGGGTTGAATTGATGCTTTGAGAAACTGGGAATTCGCAAGCGCAGACAAAGATAGCTCGCGACTTTGTCCACGTTAATCTTGTTCATAACCATAATTTGTGATTCGCCTTGAAAAAGGAGCAATCTTTCGCGACAAAAGTATTTAATGTAAATATTTAAAAGCTCTGTGCCAAACGTTACAATCAAATCCAGAATTCTCAAATTCCACAAAATTTGCAAGCTTGGGAACTAAACTAGTTGCGGTAACAGCTACAGTCTGACTCTCCCTTTCGAAGAAATTTAAAGAGCTCTATGGTGGGAGTCTAAGTCACTCACCCACTAATTGCCTTTCGCATTTCTGAGAAAGGACGAATCTGAAATGCTTGAATGTAATTAATACATAAACTCAAACCACAACTAACCCTTAACATGAAAATATTATGCTTAGGTCCCAAAATTAAATTTCATATATTCTGAACATAAAACAAACATGTCTGGAAAACCGAACAATATCCTCTGAATTAAACTTTGACATCCAGTGGTCCTTACTCAAGGATACAGTGTTTATTATCGAGATGCTGAAACCTCGGGACCATTATCTCGGTAATTAGACTCACGGAACAGTCGTCTAATGAGGACCCAAGATTTAAGGACCCGCAGTTCGTCGAAAACTAATCTAGTGACTTAATTCTTGGAATTCTTTGCCGAAGGGAAATATACAAATGTACTTTTAATGTTCATTAGATGGGTGATAGGCGCAGCAGCATACCGTTATCGAGGGTTATATGTTCGTAAAATTTTTATGACAGCTTACGGGGATGAAATATTTTTACAAAGATGGTTGGGTATGGATGATGACTGCTTATAATTTTCATAAAAATACAGCTATTTCATGGGATGTGTGCGGCGAGCGGCACCGATGGACGATCTTCGTAGCGCGATAATTAGCCGCGTCAATATGCGCTGTGCGCTCTCTGCTCTCTCAGTCTACCATTTGAACAATTTCCCGCGGGCGAAGTTTGTGGCATGCTCGTTAGAAACGCCGGATAGATTTTTATTAATGTCCGACATGACAACGACATGTTGTGGTTGCGCTCACCCGCACCTCACACGGCAGCTGAATGAATAACTCGCTTATTCCACAACGGACGTCATAATATGGAATTTCAATTCATATTTTAATGTTTAAAGGCTTGAACTGCGCTTTGGTTCAAAAGTTTCGTAATTTTAATAGTAATTGTTTGACAAAGTTTGGACAGTCGTTTATAGTTAGATGCTAACCTGTTTTGCAAAGCCCTCTCGTGAAATATAAACATTATTTTATAATATGTCTACACTACACGAATACACAAGTAAAAGGAATAAGAATATTTACGATACGAGGAATGTTAATGTAGAAATTATTAATACATGCGATTGTATTATGAGGGTCGGGAGGCAAGAGCGGACGCAAAAACCACATTGTCGCGCGATTACGCGACCATGTCACTTCCATCTCTCGTTGGCCCGAAGATTTATGTCGTTGCAATAAAATCTCCTCGTTTGAATAAACATCTCCACGGTTGTGGGCTGTGACAAATTGCTCGCCGGGCCCGCCAACAGTCGAGACGAACATTAACCGAAATAATTCTTTTTAACAGTGGCGAGTGGGCCCGACTTGCCGCCTAATTATTCATGTGCGACCGGTCCGATACGCCTTGCCAACTTGCCGCCGCCATGTTACGTCCTGTCGTGACGTCACCTTATTAATTGGCTTATCGATTTATTACGAAGTCATTTAATGAAAAAGTTGTAGGCAATTTGTTGTACCTAAGTATCTGGGAACCATTTTCTATTACGCATTTATTTTTTTTCTCAAATTAATGACTCTTCAGCTCAGTCACAATATTTCTTTTATTTATGTAACTTTAATTAACACGGTTAAAAGCCAATTACAATAATATTTACCCAAAAAAGCTATTTCGCGCGAAGCGATTTGCTATAAAAGACTTTCAGTAACATGATAACAATAATAAAACACTTGATTACCAATCGCCAAATGCAATTTCAGTAGTTGGGTTTCCGTGAAATTTTATTACATCCGTGTTAAACAGTAAACGAGTGTGTTTGAGCGCGACGCGCGGCGCCATGTTTGTTTTCTACGCACATCTCATCCGTTTTACATATTTTTTCTCTCACAAATTCGCATTACTTCTTCTATTTTTCGTAATAAAAATAAAAGGTATCGACCTGCTTTTATTTCTTTTGATACTTTAAGTAACTTTATGCCATTATCTTCTCAATATAAAAGTTAAAGTCAGTTCGAGAAATTCCTCTTTCTTCTTGGGGCCGATTTTTCAATCGTCTCTCTCGTCTCGACTCGTGGAATAAAATTGACGTTTGACAGTTTTTGTATGAAATAACTGTCAAAATTATTCCTCGAATAAAGTTATCAGATGATTGAAAAATCAGCCCTTAATCAATATTGGGGAACAATAGCTTTAAAGAATTCATAAAGTTTAAACAAGAAATCGGTTGATTTGCTTTTGCCAAAGTTTGTGACTACTAAATTTCCCGTTCCTTTAAAGGCGGGGTAGGTTGTCGATCGTCGAACAAAAACTAATTAAACCGAACATCGGCATGTGTAGAGTCGAAGAGTAATGAATACTGGAGGCAGATAACGCTCACCTCCGGCGCTACGCTCTCTGAAAAAAGAACTTTAATTGAAGCAGTGCGCTTTTACTACGAATTAATTGAAATCTTATAGCTAACTACGTCATCTCCCCTTTGTAAATAGACTTACTTATTCAAATGAATAAAGTTTAGAACTAATTCTAGAGTTGATAGTATTCTTCTATGTAAATAATGTCCTTATGATAGTGCGTAGTTTAATTAATTAAGTTCGACTCGTAGAGTTGGCGGCAGGTGATAGAGATTAGCAAGCGTTGCGAGTCGATCGGGATATGAGTAATTCTACCGGTGTCGGTAATTGAGTCGGCATCGTGAAATCGTTCAGTTCCGCCGTCGGCCACGCCATCCCGACGGACTAATCATACAGCTCACCGTCCTGCGATCGAGTTAATTGAAATATGAAACTTTTACCTGTTATGAACTCTGACTGGTCAACTTTATTACTGTCACCAACACATTTATTTATACAATCTGAAACCATTTAAACAACCCAACATTATTAACATATGAAAGTTTACATTCAGCCGACACAAGAGATTGCGGACAGTCGTTTATTCTGGCACTTCCTGCGCACCGTTCGTTTACCTAACTTAATTGTACATTCAGCAGACATTACGCAGACAAGCACGAAAACAATAAAACAGAGCTGCAGCGTTAACCGCAGTGTTGTCGCAAAAACCATTCAGAGTACACCGTCACTTTAAGTAATGAATGGTGTAAACTGCTATAAACTACAACACCTGTTCCTGTGAGGTGGCGAAGGAATGCCGAGCAAATCGTGACGCGGCAGAATGCTAGCGACGACGACGCACTCACACGACGTGATAACAGCCGTGATGTCATATTAGCTGACGCCACGCGCGCGTCACGCGGCCCACGCCGCCACACTTTGTCAGTTTCGCGGACTCAGCTCACGATGCTCTCACGACTCGCACGTCTCCACCACAATTAACTCTCAACACTCCAACTTCTTCACTCGTTATTTCCATGAATTTTAATGACGTCTCAGAAAATAAGCTTTATTTTTTTGGCACGCCGTACTTTTCTCTAAATTATTATTACTTACAATTGTACCACACAGCTATATTTAGGTAAAGTGGAAAGATGCCAAGTTTCAATAATAAGTACACTTTTACGAGTATCTAGGTCTGAATGCGTTTGAGCTGCTCTAAACTGAATGCTGAAAATCCCAAAAGCAGGAAGTTGTCTTCTTTTACGAGCGTTATTGCTTCTGCCTGCCGTCTTACGACAGACATTCACGTACATTTCGTGGAAATAAATTTTCCGATATCAGTAATCCTATCCTACTTATTATTAATATTATAAATGTGAAAGTTTGTAAAGATGTTTGGATGTTTGTTACTCAATCACGCGTAAACCGTTAAACAGATTTGGATGAAAATTGGCACATAGATAGACCATTTCCTGAATTAACACATAGCGTACTTTTTATCCCGATATTCTCACGGGATCGAAACTTACGCGGGTAAAACCGCGGGGCGCTGCTAGTTTATTATAATTTTAGCTCGAACGTGGATATAGCTTAGTGCGGTTATTGTGTTAGTAAATATGTGGACTTTGTGGACACCACATTATTATACCGTATTAACATAAGCTCACGCTTCTATTTCCATAACGCAGTACCGTACGTGATTTATATCTGCTGTTGGATGCTCAACCTGTGTGGGACAAAGGATATTAATAGATACTAATGATATCGCTGCTATAGCGCAGTGTAATACCGTATCGCAGTGCGGCGATACGCTGATCCTTAGTATTAACATCGCTTTTGTAATTTGATGGTGTTCGGATAATCTGCATGAGCGTGCCGCGCGTGGTGGGGCGGCGCCGGCGTCGCGTCGGCCCGCGTGGCGCGGCGGCGCGGGCGTCGGACCCTGTCCGGGCCACTCGGATATTATTCCGGAACGAGCGGACCATCCATGCATATTCATGTGCTCGATCCAGAGAGGCGCGTATTAATTTGCATCCCGATCCGACACCAGCCTCGTTACATTGTCCGTTTTCGTTTCTTTGCCATAAACCCTAGAACGTCGGACAGTCTCGGCGGTGCCTCAATGGATCGTGAAATCGGAACGGTCATACCGTCCGCTTTGAGTAATTTGTAAAACTCAATTTTAAATACATTGCAGCCCACAAAACGGTTCGCGTTTATTCACGGAATTACTATTATGAATGCTTTTAAACAGATTGAATTTTCTTAAATGAATTACTTTCTCACTGATTTGCGCGTGTAGGGATAAAACAGCGGAAGGGTACCTAGGGTGCCGAGGTTCCGTACGTATTGAAAGTTATAGATACCTACAGTCCTACACGGATCATGGGATATCGAGTATTTATTGCTACGTTTAATAATAAATCTGATAAATTGTTTGTTCGCTTCGTTTTAAAACACTTGAGTTGTACGAGGGACATTGGCTTAAGTGTTCAATAAATCAGCAAACGTTGTGGTTTATGTGAGTCAGGACTCGTGATTCGTGCGCTTTCGGGATTAAAATCGATGCGGTTGCGTTGAAAACAACCAGATTATTTACCTATTTGTTTTAATTGCGGACAGGTATGTTCTATTGCAAATCATGCTGGTTAATTAAAATTGCAGATGGTTTCAACAGATAGTGGGTAGATAGGACTAGGTAGGTACTGGGTAACCGCCCACAATTTGTTGTTGACTATATTTATTACGTAAATTCAATACAATTCTAACATAACACACACTACATTAAAACATTTGTTGAGGCTCGTCCATATGTACACGTTGCGTTACATACACGTAGACAAATAGAGAAAAAAAAAACATTTTCTTTTATATGAAAATAAAATGACATGTAGCTTATGAATACAAATGTGAACATTTGTGAACTATAAAAGAGTCATGTTCCAATATTTATTTAGTGTTCGCACACATCATTCATAGTTTAGTATTTAAATTCCTGAGTATCCCTTTGCGGATAAAAGTATATAATTTACGTTACGTCACTAAAACTGATTATAATTAAAATAGATACTAACTCCATAAAGTACCGGCTGAACAGTTTTAAATAATGTATTTTCCTGGCCAACTTTATTACCGTAATTATGGTTTTAGAATTTAAACGCAAACAACTGACGCCTCGTTTTATGTACATTTTAGGATTACGTTTCGGCAAAATTCACGAAAAAGTCGCGTGTATTTTTGGATTATTTGTAAAATAACGAGATTTATCCTCGCGGGTAGATGTGCGCGCGTGGAGCACGTGGCGCAAATTGTCCACTGCTACTGCTTATTGTTGTAACTGTAATACAGTAGGCGGCCATATTGTGCAACACATTCATAACGCAGCCAGCCTGCATACAGTATTTTCTACGCAAAAATATTTTCAAAGCTCTTACCTATTTCGCCATTTACCGGTATGAACCGGCACAATCGTGAATTTTACGCTTTTGGACGGCAGGAGTGTCCAATTAATCTCTTTTTATGCTTCCGTTCCAAATTATCATAGTAATGAGTTGCTTTGGAACGTATTCGTGGTTGGTCATAAACTAGTGTAATAATTGCGGCATTTAGTGTTATGGTAGTTTAGGTGTCGGTCGCGCAAGGCTCCGGCCGCTATCGCAGCGTCCCACGCACGAGATATAGCGACCGCGACAACCGCGACTGATGTAATCGAGATCACGCACTGGGACATCGTGACATTTAGCGTGAAATGTTTATACTGGCGTATTGCTTTGTACACGCTTCATGGTAAATTATCTTGAATTGACATTTCCTCCAGCGCTAAATTTTAACTTTAGTTGTCTTTGTTGAGCTAAATTCAACTTTTATATTTTAGAAATGTAAAATTTCGTAAATGTTTCCTATTCAACTCATCCTGTGAATATTATTTTTATGAGCTACTAGTCCCTTATATGTATGTACATTGTACAAGCAATATAATGTTATCGTTCGTAATTATAATGTTATCTGTTATTATAACATTTTCAGATGAATTTTCAGAAATAATTGATTACTTTCAATAAACGATAACCATAAAACGGACACTTTTTTGGCAAGTATAAGTCACGGTATATCTCTCATATTATTTGTTTGAATGGGTATCGTAGCTTTGAGGGAATTTAAATATTGGCCTTTCTGCCGTGTCCGCCAGACTCACATTCCGGCGTTAATCCAATTTCTGGTGATTTATTCCAGAAAAATACTTAGATATTTTCCATTTAACCGGAGCAAAGACCAGCAGACGTAATCTAATATAGAACCTCTACGCGTTGAAAATTAGTTTTACTTTGTTGGGCACTTGTGATAAAAAAATCACGTAGTTGGTAAATGCAACCAAACCTGTTTGTTTTTGTTACTAATTGCCTTGTTTGAGCAAGAGCAGGTACCTAATCGAGTTCCACGATGTTGTTTGAATGCCTCGCGACGAAAACTTGTAAGTAGGCAACGATAGGTACTTGACTACTCAGTTTTTCTTCTTTGTGAGCTATTTTTCCTAGTGAGGCTCAATAGTCTGCTCCGATGCTCGGTAATTTCTTTGAGAGGCGCTGCGCTGGCATCGAATAGACTTCGACAGAAACTAATTAAAAGCGAACATCGCGCAATCTGGCGAACTCGCACAGACACTAATACGATTTTCGATACCAGTTCGCGAAATGAATAAATATTTAAGAACAAGAGTCTCTTGTAATGTGTATGCAGACCACGATCTGAATGTAGGTAATGTTATCACAGAATGTCTAGAATAGAACATAATAGAATACTCTTTATTATGTACACCATATAAATCATATATATCATATGTCTACTTAGTGAATAGACATCTATTCACTAGAATTGCACATGCAATTCTGGATAAAAGCAGCGTAGCAACCCAGAAATGTATTTGACCGCTCATCGTTCTGTAATTTGGAACGGCACCAGTTATCGGTATCATTTATAAAAACTACGAAGAATTCGGTGTGATATCAGATACGTCATGTATCACCTGCAATACATAGTCCTTTTGATTGGAATTAATTTATTTCACAGAAGCGCTGCCTTTCATAAATACATATTTTTGTTAACGTTTCAGTCCAACTCTAATAGTTATTGCCTGAAATACGTGAAAAAATACCGGTGTGAAGTGTATGCAATGCATGCAAATTTACGCACATCCTATGTTGGAAATTTGAACATCCCGGACAGATTTTCCAATTCTCTATTGGTACGGAATTTTAGACACAATGAATTTATATAGAATATTCACCATGCGGAAATAAGAGGGAGTCGTTTATACGTTGTAACACATAAATCTTATTCCAATGTTTTATGAATGTAGGGATTGCTTGTCACAATATTTTTGCATACGTTTAATTTATTATATTCGCATTCAGTTAGTGCATCGATCAAAGCAATATTTTTTGTTTCCATTTTGTTTTCAAAAATTGCGATACGATGAGTATTGTTGTGTAATCATTCTCTATTATGTTTTTACTTTTATTGACCGTGTTGAATACCCATCAGTTATAAAGATTTTTTTTTCTGCAATTTCGAACAAAACTAGCTTATGATTTACTAGCAGTGCCCCGCGGTGTCACCCGCATAAGTGTCGATCCCGTGGGAATATCGGGATAAAAACTATCCTATGTCCTTCCCCGGCATGCAATCTATCTCTCTGCCAAATTTTATTGAAATCCCTTCAGTGGTTTAGGCGTGAAAAGATAACATACAGACAGACAGGCAGTTACTTTCGAATTTATAATATTAGTATGGATGTGGTCATTACCTTCATCTTAAAACTTGAAATAAGTATGAAATTAATATCCTACACACAATCAATTGTTTTACTCGTAAAATATGAAGTGCTGAAAGATTGTTAACAGCGGAGTTGCCATTATTTACTTATTAAACGTAGTCTGTTGAAGTTCCAACAGAGTTTCATGGTTCACTTCTTATTAAAATTATGAAGTAAAATATTTGAGGGATTTGAAATAATAAATCGTTTTAAGTTGCAAAGTATCGGATGTGCTGAGCTGGCAACAGACAAAGTACATAACGATGCGTTAGTGCGCTCGCACGGGAACTTGGCCTCGGTAACAACTTAAGACCGACGTTCATTACGGTGTCGAGCTACCCAACTACCTACACGTTGCCACCGACTACCTACGTCTGCATTTTCAATGTAGCTAAACAAACATAAAAGTTCCGGGATACACATACAATATTATTCCCCGCACTTTTCAAAAGAAAAGTAACGAATGTTTACCCACTCTTTAAAAATATTCAACGGCGAAGCTCTTTTCATGCATTTCATGTTACTTTGCGTACCATTCGGAATGCAAAACTACTCCGATACGTGTAATTTTCGAATCTTGTTTGCTTATAAATTCATATCTATCCACTCATAAGAAATACGTTGCTATGAACTCGCTACGACTGTTCCTGCCTTGAATTTCAAGTTTCTATTCTTGCGTGCCTAAAATGCGAAGTTTTCATCGGAAAATTATAGTGGGAACAGTAACCGTGTGATAAATCAGGAGAAATACGTAGCTCTGATTAAATGAAAATACAAAGTAGGCAAGGGACAGTGCAACCTACCTCCACAATGCATGTATATTTTTACACAAAAAGTGGGAACAACAAAGTTGTTAGATCTGTTTGAATTTTTTCTGCGTGGCGCAATCAAGCTCGCGAGGGGCTTGCTTAGTCACATTGTTTCAGAAGACCTTTGCTCTGCCCTCTTACAAATTCACCGCTGTTTTTATCGTTTTATTAGCTTTGTTTTGAAAGTTTTCTTTTCGCATTCTCTTTAGATTTTTGTTGTGTTTGATGTGCGGCTGTTTGCTTCGCCTTTTTTGCAACCACCTCTGTGCTTAAAACAATGGTAGAATTTAAAAGCTGTTTTTATAAAAAGATTTCTGTTTCGCTCTTACTGAGATTTCTTAACGAACAGGTTTAAACACACAACTTGTTTATTGAATCTATTCTAAGGAAGAAATAAAATACAATATTTTATCTTATGATAAATTATTGCTTCATTTTAAACAGTTTTATTTATAGTCTAGGTTGGCATTTGATGTCAAAGAGCTGTATTTTTTACTTTAATTCAACAATCTATAAGCGTCAGTTTTTACAAATTAAAAATTCACTGGTCTTAACGTGGGCATTTTATAATAACGTTTGTATCTATAATATTAGAGAGAAGCGCTAAATTCATCAGTCGATGAGAACACCTGTCCGAACAGATTACCTACATTGATGGATGAAACCGTGCGAGCGCCGACGACAGTATTAATACCGATAACATACGTTATATGCATATTTGATAGCGCTTTCATGCTTTGGGAATTCGGTGTCGGTCACCGAGATAATTCGTATGAAGCCGAACGATTGTATCCGCAGTCAGATTCCAGGCCGATAGGCGTAATGCGCGGCTCACAACGCTCACACATTGTTTCATGCCAACAATTTATAACCGCATAAATTCGGACAGGCCTGAACAAGATATTTTGTAAGTCCCGCGCATAATCCCACCGTGCCCACCGTGCCACCGCGCCGTGATAAAAAGTGTGACGACATTTCCCCGCTACACTTGTTTTGAAAAGAATAATGCTGTATGATTTAGGATGAGAGGGGTAGATAAATGGGCAGCTTTATGAAGTTTTCTCATTCATCCTTTACATTTAACCACGTTTGTTTAGGCGCGCGTTATCTATTTATATGTCTCAAGGTTTTTATCATCAGGCAGATTTACAAACACAAAATTGTTACAAGTGCAGGAACTAACTAAAACACAGAAACACAGTGTGTCGTCCTGGTCGGGACCAGGGCGACACACAGAGTACAGAATGTACAGATATAGTGACTGGCTTTATGCATGTTTCCCTTTGTTGTTTGCCAGTGAAGCGGCCGCAGCCCAACGCTCTGGATTAAATACACGATCAGAAAGTCATTACATCTAACTTCGTAACTATTGTGGTTAATACAGTTCTAGCACGAACACATTCAGCTAAATTGGACAGAGTCGATAGCAATGTTATTAGGGACTTATGCTTATAATATAGAATAGATATCTAATGAAATGACAAAATAATATCCATCCAATAAAAAAAAACCAATCTGCTTTTTATTTTATTTTCAAATTGGATTGTAGTAAACAGATTTCGAGAAAAACGAATTATGAATTTTAAAACATAAAAAGGTTTTGTTAGCATAGGACCAATTAAATCGATTCGCTCACAGAAGTTTCGCAATACAGAAATAGAAGGTCAATTATCTACTTATTTATACATGTGTTAGCTTACAAAAATGGAGCGTTATTGTATTGTAATCAGCGTTTGTTTACGGGCGAGCAACGCAATATTTATTTATACCGCAGGATTATGTTTACGAGTGCGACAATAATATTAATGTATGATGAATATTACGTTGTTTGCGCACACGGCTAAACACTTCAATAGTCTTGAATTATTCAGTGGCGGTGTGGCACTCGCGCCTAGCGACGGCCACCACCGCCTCGCCTCTCTAATGTGGGCTCAGCAAAGCCAATTGTTTATTCCACTGTGGATATTACCCTGAATTGAATTCTATGTGGCCTTAAGCGATTCATGTATATAAAACATATATTTTATTTATAAAATATTTGTCCATTAGTGTTGCAACATCCACGTCATACATAATAAGCAATTCATGGAAAATGTTTTAAAAGATTTTCATTGAACATTTTCATATCGTATTGCTCGTATTTTGATACTCAAGGTTGTTGAATATTGCAACGGATTTAGTTTTGGCGTGTTAGTTTTAGATGAATAGTTAACTCGCCACATAGGGCCGGGTGTCGTATATGTGGGAGCGGATTACCATCGTGTCAGATGGTTCCAAAGTTAAATGGAGTCACGTCGGCGCTGGCGTCGGGCGCCGTGCGTCAGTGCGCTCCTGATAAGGCGGCCGTCAGGGCCAGCAGTCGCTGTTGGCCCGCACATATTTAAACTTTTACAATAGCTCATCCCCGAAGCCTACATAAATCACGCGAGCCTTCCTTCACACATCTCATCTGAATTTAAATAGCTCCCTATACACATCTTTCGTGATTTAGGTTCTACGCTGGCACCACTGGCTTTCATGTTGTATCTGAGTTATCAAAATTCATTTTCGCTAACCCGCTGTTGGCACGTTGTTATATCGTAGAAACTTACGAGAGAATTAATAAAGCGGCGCACTAGCTTGTGTTAAGGAACCGAGAAAACTTGGATAAAAATAAAAAATTATATAAATATTATGTAAATATTTTTTCATCGACAATTGCCTCCAGTAAGAAGAAAAAGCACCCTTCCGTTTTTCTTTGTGTTCACATTTTCTATCCTTTCATTACTTAATATTTCAACGTACATTAACGTAGAGGAGCGCGATATAAAAACATAAGCCACAGTAACAGCGCCCCTCCTGGCCTATTACTCCGCAACTCTGCTATCCGACGAATAGGGAGAAAACGAGTACTAATGATTCGGCTTAGACACATTATTTTAGAATGTAAAAGTAAATGTACGGTTATTTGAAGTAGGCATATTTTCCGAAGTGGAGCTAGCGAGCAAATTACAAGACTGTTCCGAGCGCCTACCTCGGCTCCGAGCTATTTAAAGGACTATTAAAACTCTGCCGGGAGTCCTTCTGAGATTTACATGGCGAACGTGAATTATACGCACACGAAGTTCAGTTCCAGCCTTATTATTATTTCAGGTAATTACTCGTTAAGGGTAATTCAAATATTCTGTAACAAAAACCGGCTAAGTATTTATATCTTTTCCTTATACTCGTACTCGCATAGACTCAGTTTTATTACATCAAGCTAACGGTCTTTCTTTTCTTTACTGTGAAAATAAAGTTTCCCACAAACAAGAAACAAGTATTTGCTATCTCCATAAAGTAGATACACTTAAATACGGGATATGATCTATTGTTTTATTCTATCTTTTTCGTCGGGTGTTGATCCCTGAAAACGGCAAGTTTTAACAGAATATGCCTTTTGTATCGGATAGCGAAGACGATACTTATGAATAATGTATGAACGGTCCCGCCAGCGAACCATCTGATCATCCGATAACATTGCCCTTGTTTACATGGGACTGGCTAATCCTGTCTTCCGAATTTTAACAGGATTTGAGTGATGTTTCGAACAGCCGCCAAATTTGCGGGAGCCTCCCAAAGCTTCCCGATATTAAGAAGATATATTGGCTCAATCTTTCTGCGGAATCAACAAACGCGTGGCTGCGATACTTTGTGAGATAAAGTCATCCAGTTAATCAACGTCGACTGTATTTCAGATATAGGACAAGACAGTAGCTCACGAGAAGTTAATTGAGTGAGCTCAAAACTTAACTTGTTTATAACTAGCGTCTGTTTCCATTGAATACAATCTATCTGTTTCAAATAAACTGTTCGCAAAGTTGCAAAACCTTTGCCTTATCTCAACTTTCTTGGAAGCTGTTTAGACTGCAGAAAACTCTTCAACGTTTCTCGAATATTGCGCTATGTATACGTAGGAACATGTAAACGTGTATTCTTATGTAAAAGGCTTTTTTTATTATCATGGTCGAGTACTACGACAGATTGAACAACACGCGCTGAACGAGTCGGTATAACTGTGGATACTGAGTGTACCTAAGGTACCTCTACGTCATACCTGACGCGATAACAGCATCCAGAGGTGATAACAATGCGGACGCCCATGTAAATACAACCTTCATATTACACGCACAAATAAAAGTTGCTATTATCGTTTTATTGTTATTGTGATGTGATGTATGAAAAATATAATTCTCCCTTTTTCGCACGGAATTGTCCTATGAGAAAATGAAGGAATTTTTATTGTATGTTCTTCTAACGACATTATTTCTTTTTGCTTTGTTTTTTTTTTTTCTTTGTAGTATGTTGGTACGTATTAAGTATGAAAAATAATGTTGTAGAGCCAAAAATTCGGAGTTTTCAAATAACCTAGTTTATGCAGAGCATATTTATTAGTTATGTAGGTATTGCAGTGCGATCTGTAAACATTAGTACGGCTTTTTCACCGGTACCGGCAGACTGTCTTCCAACGAATTATGTTCAATACACAAGGTAATTTAAACCTTAATTAAATACCGTTCTGTTAGTGAGCTGTCAATACTTTACTACCTTTAACCATAGACCCCGCCTTTAATAACACATCGCTCCCAAAGGAATTGAAATGTTTTTGAATACTCACTTTAGGAATGGGATACCTATTAGTAAGTAATCTGATTTGCCTATAAATTGTGTATTCGACCACAAGTTAGGTAGGTATGTACGCCGGACGCAGTTACGCCTAAATACATCTAAAAAGTTTGGAGCTGCTGTGCGGAATAATTGGCTTTGAAAAAAAGTTTACGTACCTATTGAATTCGGCAAAAAAAATTTTTCAACCATAAATTCAATCCGCAAACCGGAGCTGAGTACCTATAGGTACTTGTGTAACTGCGAGTTAATAAACCATGGTCCTGTCCGCCACCCCCTCAGACGGCGCAGATACCTACTCCATAATGAGCCCGAGAATCTTTTATTGTCTGTTTGGACTGGGATAAATTGTGATAGATGATCTTCTGCGTCTCCCAGATTTGGAGCTAGATCTATCCGTCTTTCAATTTATATTGAGGGGTTTGTTGTGAGCGCTTATCCCCCGCATACATTGAGCGTTTATTACACAGACTCGTTTTATACTGCAGAAAAATGTCGTCGTTTTCCGCATTCATTTCTCGCCTAATGAAATGCGAGCATCAGGCTCGAATGCTGAAACTTTTTATTGTAAACCCCGGCCGACAGGCTTTTTCTTCTGTCCTCACGACGCGTTTATGAAAAATAGTGCGCATTACCGCCCTGTTTTGTAAAGAAGCCAGAGAACCATGTGCGCTAAATGGAAGCTCGTAGGTACACTATATTTATATAAAATTTAGAAATATCTAAACATTACACAACTTAAATGTTTAATAGGTGCACAGCTGTGGTTTTCACTGACACTTGAAATTACATAATAATTTCAACCTCAAATCTTTATTGTTATTTAAGTCAGTTATAATTGCTTCACTTGTAATGTATCTAAGTGATATAAACGAGAGCAGTATGGGTGTTGTGCGTTGATAAAGGTCGTAAAACTGTAACTACCTAACTAATTCGCTTACAGTGTTACACATGTAAACACATCAGCTCTGTTATTAGACACATTAGTAATCACATTACTCACGTACTTAATAATGGAGCTAGTTGCGGAACATTAGTAATTGCCAAAGCTATGCGGCCTATTTACGTTCGTTTCAACGAGGGCCATCACTCAGAATAACATAGCTAGCATATTGTTATTAGCTGGGAGACGTGTGACAAAAGCACCGACACGAATACTTTGTCCTCGTCTGAGTGAATGATGGTCGGAGGCGAGCGCCGGAGCGTGTGCGTGTGCAGTAAAGCTGATCATGAAACGGTTCCAGCGTCTTTAGACAAATGAGTAGGCCCGGGAGACGGCGAGGTCACGTTGCTCATTGCCGGTGACATTTGACCGAAGCCTCACTTCCACTAAAACACCTCACGCCGGCCGTCTCCCTGCAATTTCCGCCCTCCAAATGACACCCCTGGCCCCTGAGCCCCGTCCGTGAAAACATGCCGAGAAATCCCGACGTTTTACTTTTTTATATCCCTGCTTATCTCGCTACATAACAATGTAGTCGGGCGCATGACGGTTTTGATACGGCCGACACTCAATCTTACTTTTATGGTGACGAAGAAATTATTCTTGTATACCTATTCGTACCTGCAGCTGCCTTTTCTAATGTAAATAAGAAACAGGTAGTCTTGCAATCATCTTATCAGGATTTATATGCTTTTGAAGTTTGCAACTATTCAACGTTTTAGAAAATTAATTTCCTTAAAATTCTATTAATTTAACTTAAATAAATAGACACAATTTCTTTACGGAGAATTCATGATAATGAAACATTAGTGAAATATTTTTTTCCGTGAGCGCCGAACGTTCCCATTATCACTTCGGGATCACATACCAGAGCCATTATTAGACAATCCACAAATACTTTCCTCGATCCCATATTTTAACATAACACCTTATGTTAGAAATTTATGCTAAAATACTTGATTATTAAGTTAACATGGTAATCGTGACTCCGAGAGAGATTTGCTAACTCGCACCAACTTGATAATGCTATAACTCATAGTCGCTTTAGGATTTATTATCAATTGTAAACCGCATAATGTCTTCGATGTATAATTTACGACCGACTGTTGTAATAGTAATTATGGAAATGATACGACCCTCACCATATCTACGGTATATTAAGAGGAATCAGTAAACATTCGTTCTAATCTCTATATCGATATCCGTGCTAAAAACAGTATTTAGAATTTTAGACAGTAAGAAAGGATCCAGTACTGTTTTTCATTTGCTGCCTTTCGAAGACACTCACATTTCATCCCACTTTCATTGCTTCTTGTTTTGTGTAAGAGTTTTATAACTTTATTTATCTGTGACAATACAACAGTCGGCTTAACTGTTGAAAAATCAATATTTGATTTATAACAATAGAAATTCAATTGTGTCTCATTAGCCACAGTTGAGCTAGAGTCCCTTTTCGAATACTTACGTTGCGGGGATGACAAATGTTTTTTTATTCTCTAGCGAATGTGTAGGTACTCTATTGGAACTTAAGAAAAATACGGTAACCGAAGAAGTGGCTTTCTCAACCCATATTCGTATAAGGACGTCCGTGGCGGGGGTGATTTACCGAGGCGACCGCCGTACTCGCCTTATTGAATACTATGTCCTATGAAAGAAAATCGTATATTTTGACGTGGCACGAGCCAAATTTACGACTTTCATTTATTCGCCATGACAAATGACAATTAAAAGTGGCTGGCCTTCGGACCGTTTGGCGAACTGTGACGTTTTTATGTCCAACTCTAATCTGTTTCCTTTGGAAAAGTTACGCTCGAACAATGGTACATCTTTCAATTTGTGGCTGTATAAGATGGAAAAGGCCGTCCCTATGAAGTGTTTCAGTCCATTTGCGTTTTATGAAAAAGATTTGCAGAAAAGTTCGTTTTAATAAATCTTTAAAATACCTTACAATATTAAACTGCCAATTTAATAGTGATTTATTTTATGAATAAGTAATTCTATATTATAGAATTACTCAATCAAGATTGAAACATCGTAAGTGATTTTAATTCAATCAGAATTGACTTGGTACAGCTATCTGTTTTCCTAAGCAAAAAATGCTGAACAGCTAGGTTGGAAAATAAGTTTTCCTTGGCTTCGGGTTTCTCTGCTGAAATGAAATAAAACCACAGATAAAAATCGCAACGTTTTTTGTGAATATTGCAACTTTGTAACATTACTTGCTGCCTTTGATGGGAATCTATAATATTCACAATCTCGAGGGGAGTTATTCATAATAAAAACAAATGTACCTGTACTTTTTTAATTCCGCGGTTTGAGGCAATCTGCAGTGAAATAACCAACACAGTTATTCCAAAATAGAAACCGGTCAATAATAGGCTCAATGCTGTTGTAAGTAAAATTAAATTCTGGCGCAAAAGGAGGCAAATGGTGTTACTTTATAAGCCAATTAGTCTGAGAATACGGTATGCGTTCATTACTCGGTGTAGACCGAGGTTTAGCACCGAGTACGACATAATGTGTAGGTACCGCTGAAATGGCGCACGCGCTGCCGGCCCTGTCCCCACCCTAATACCATAACGCGCACATAATTATATTAGCATTATTACACACATTATGGTCTGTGTTGTGCCATGATACGACTTTCTCATTAACAAATAATACTGTTAACATTCACAGACGAAGCCCATTTGAGCAATATGATCCAAAAATATACTATTAACGTTAAGCTTCATTTACTAAAGCCGGCTTACATGCTGCAAGGGATCACGAATTGCATAATGACTGCGTAGATACATGTTTACCTTGAATTCGTATACAGTTATTAAGAATACTTAAGTTGCTACTTACTTGTATTTCGAAATGTATAGTGAGGTAGCATTTAAAACCCTTAAGAAGGAGGACGAGGTTCGTTTACAACTTGTTCAACCGCTTATATGCACTTACGAGTATATTTACGAATTTAAACCAAACGAACGCTAAAGTTTTCTGATTTATACGAGTTTTTATTTATTTAGTATGCATTTTATTACTCAGTTCGTTTCAAAACTTTTTGCCATACAACCATTACTTTACATAGTTTTAGCGTAATTTTGGCAAACATTAATCATGTCATAATATTAATTTGAAAACATATTAAGTAATGGATATTAACTTTGAGTAAAAGCGATATCTAAATAAAAGAGTTTCAGTTGAAGAAGGCTTCAAACGTTTGAGGACTTAGGAAACTGCTACTACCTAACATAATTTAACGCTTTTAAAATTGGTTTTTAGTTTTTATTTTAATATAACTGTTTAGCATATATGTAGCTTGAATGTAGTTATCACGATTTATTTAATATTAAAAAGTTAAAACGTCTATCTTTGATGTTCTGTATCAGATGAAACTTTATAGAAACCTGAAGTTTTATAAATTAAAAAATAACCGACTACAAATAAAGTTATTCTTGTAAAATGAAATTTTATAATAAAAACACTTTCGTCCTAAAAACGGTGCCAAAACATTCGATATCATTTATAAAGAAAATGTAATTGTCTTCCCAATTAAAAGGAAAGATCGTATACCCCTGAAACGGTAAAATTTCCTCAGGGGAGATATATCGATGTCCTCTAGTCAATTCTCTGGGCCATTAATCCGAGGAAACCCGACATAATCCTGCTTTACCCTCCTGTGTTACTTTTGTTAAAATGCACCGAGGGTGATACATACCTGGGTTGAGACAAAGTACCTGCCTATAAAACCAACAATATAAAGAGAAGTAGGTTTACATTCAAACGAAACTACACATTTCTGTATGTACCAAAACCTTTTTACATAAAAGAACTGTATGAGTAAGTAAACTTTGTTTTTGCAAGCTAACATACGTGTTCAGTAAAAATATACGATGATGAAGGATCTCTCCCACTCCCGGGAACTTTGTGGCAGGCTTTCAGTGAGTTACAGCAGTTCGACCAATGAGGACGATACTTACGTACACTACTTACATCCTTTGAGACGTAATGAGATAATACGCATCATCCGACCGACTGACTGCCAACCCAACTAGCCGTACAAAAATACTCCCAAATTACGACCAGAGCCGAAATGAAAGCAATCTTCTAACAATCATGACCCGGCCAGACCTTTCCAAGTTCCACAACCGCTTATCTACTAACCCTGACCATTACTAGTAATGGAAATCGAACTACTATTTAAGCAAGATAAACGGAAAACGTGCGGTTTGAGCGGTCATCGTTCTAACTTACAAAGTTACACACGAAAGCCTCAACTTTACGGGCGACAAAACAAAGTGAAATGTTACGATGCGGACACCGGAGCCCTGAGGTAGACCTTTAAACGGTCTAATTCTTTAATGACAAATGCGACTTCCCCAACATGGTTATGCGCTGACATTAAAATCTCTGTTCCATAACAACATAACGAGGCTGTCGATCTTGATTGAAGGTAATCGCACCCCTGTGAATACCCTTGATGTACAACGCAAATATCTTACATTTTCTACGCAACCGCGTAATATTAATGGAAATCTCGGAAACTCCCACCACCACCAATAATGAGCAGTTGTTGATATCGAGAAATGAATAACTAACCACATACCGCCCGAGGGAATCAACGTCAAATCAAGGGGCAAACTCGTAAATCTGTTAAGATTTTCAAATATTCTTTTTTATTTTATTTCTACCCAATTTATGCAGTACCTACGCGTTCTCAAGAAAGAGCTACGATATTTCATGCTGTCAGTGTGACCAACGGCGAAGTTTAAGCTTTATTAAAAGTTAACGTTCAACTTGCCACTTGACATTTAAACATATCTCTGTACATGAATGTTATCAAGCGAAATGATAAGCCTTTACTAGTATTGCCTAGACTAGAATACAAAACCGAACATAACGTAGCTAAGTATACGTGTTACGTCGTCTACAGCACTAGAAATTGCCTGAAATTGGTGTTCTAACTTGGAAGTGTCTGTAGAGATAAGTTACCTCATGTTTTAGTATTTATTCGCTTTGCGGCAGAATATCGCGCAAGCTTATTATATCGCCTCTACTTGACTGAAATCAGTAAAAACCGGCCAAGTGCGTGTCGGGCCATGCACAATGTAGGGTTCCGTAGTAGCCCGTTATCACAATATAGTACGATTCTGTTGTTCTTTATTCTGAATGGCAAAGATATTAGGAGTTAATGGTTATAATAACAAAAATCGACTTTAAATTTGAACAAAAGTGACGTCACGGCACAACGCCATCTGTTATCGAATAGCGATACTAAACTAATGACAAAATATTGAATTTCGAAGATAATTTTTAAACAGATTAGACATTAACTAATAATAACCACTTTCTTCCTGCTAAAGGTAAAAAATAAGAGTACGATTGCTGCCAAGTTATTATTTCAATTCACAAAATTGTAATTCGAAAATTAAACAAAGTTCGTTTCCTCTATAGGTACAGACGCCAGCACATCAAACTACCCGAAACTGTCAAATTTTCCCAATCAACTTTGGACATTATGCTTTAGCGATAAAGTTGAAAATCTAGTACAGAAATTTGACAGATTGTAGTAGCTTGATGTGCTGGCGTCTGTACTCGAATGAAAACGTAACGCGTTGGTACAGCGCCATCTAGCGGCAGTATTGTGAAACTTATGATAATTTATTATGTTTTTTTTTTGTTTTTTGACGTGACAACGTCTTAAATTAGGTTGCGGCTGGGAGTCACTTATGAAAAAGTGTAACGCTCGGTAACGTTACGATGAGTCACCGAACGAGAGAGAGGCCCGCCGAATGCCTTGCGTCTCTCTCCCACTCAACTATGATCGGTCTGCCGAGAAAAAGACGTTGTCACGTAAAATCTTCGCCCGTAAAACCGACTTTACAGGCAACCATTTTTTTTATTTCATATTTTGTTTTTCAATGCACTTTACACTTTATAAACTAGCAACTACTTCATCTTAGTCAACTTAATGCTAAGGACAAAAATTTACATTTTAAAGTTTAATATTTCGTAAATGGAGCATTCAATCGAAAAATAATTTTAGCAACCCCAAGTCATTTTAGAAGACCTATTCAACGATACCCCATGGGGTAGACGACGAATAAAATATTCATCCCCACTTCACATGTAGGGAAGCTACCCTAAAAAATAATATTTTTCAAAATTTTATTTTACCACTTTGTCGGTGTAATTGATATACCTACACACTCCTACAAAATTACAGCTTTCTAGTACTAACGGTCTCTTAGCAAAACCTCGGACAGACAGACAGACGGACATGACGAAACTATAAGAGTTCCTTGTCAGAACTACGAAACCCTAAAAAGGGACAATTCAGGCTAAAGAATGATTGAACGTTGTGATCTGCAAATACGTACCCACGCGTACATAATCCTGTGAAGGGGTAAGGCGAGTGCATAAATATATAATGGTGTTTATTTTGTTGCAGCGTCGCGTATTCGATACGAGATCACGAGCGGGAACATAGGCGGCGCCTTCGCCGTCAAGAACATGACCGGCGCCATTTACGTGGCAGGCGCGCTCGACTACGAAACTAGGAAACGGGTAAGCCTTCAACTACGTTTTGCATTTTAAAATACAATCCCCCGACGTACATGATATAAAGTCAAGCCCAATAAATAACCAACCCAACCAATAAACAACCCAACCCAACCCAAACCCAACCCAATAAATATTTGTATGATCTACAACTAGTTGTTCCGGGTCTGGCTGTTTGTGTATGTGACTTTACATGTTTGTGAACGCACCCACAATACAGGAGAAATTCCTAGTGTGGGGGCAACGATTTAAAAAAAAAAAAATGTAAAAAAACCTTTTTCAACTTCACGTTTTCACAGAATGGCATTAACAACGGTTCAATGGGTCTTGTTTAAAGAACCGTGAATCATACATTTAAATGGGCTACCTTTTAATAAAAAAATAATATTGAAAAATTTATACAAGTCTACTTACTAGAGCTCGTAGTTGATTCTGATTAAATTAAAGTCGACTCGTATGTACTTAGGGTTGATGGACGCTTATAAACTAAATAACGTTTATCATAAAATGTTTTGAAAGTGGATTTGTTCACCTCGGAAATTTAATTTATGAAAAATAACCGAGATTAATATTCATAAAGGGTGATGATAAAGCTTTGGAATGTGGGTGTTTTAAAACAATTGCGCGGTTTTATAGTGACGGATGGCTCCCGAGAGGGGCTGTAACCACGATAAAGTGGAAAATAAATAAATCGATATCAGAACGGTTTTGTTGAGTCGTGATGTGGGGAATTTATTTTATGTATCGCCGAGTAATAGTGTGGCGGAGAACACTTATGCGAGCGATGCGTTATTTGATCTGTTGAATTACCGAGCAAACGAGCTATAGAGAAATACTTTGCACCAGAATGTTCGGCTTATATGGGTTATTTAAATCACCTTTTCTAAAGAGCACTTGCTTGTTTCGTGTTTGTTCTTTGTACCCATTAATGCTCTTAAAAGGCTTAAATTACATAAAGACAAAGCGAGCTCAGATGTACCACGTGGACATACTAAACTCGTCTGTTGTCGCTACCTCGTGTCCAATAAACTTACTTAGTAGACTATTTAGCACTTATTAATTATTAAACTTCGACTGATTTCATTCGTTCTAATCCAGTGCTTCAGTAAGAACCATAGTTTGAATAATCCACGTAAGTTTCGGCAAAGCTTCTGGGCACTAACAATATAAAGCAAATCCAGTTGAGTAATTTGCGTTAGTTAAAATTGTGCGACAAGTAGGAGACCATAGTTCGTCATCAACAATTATGTCACGTGTCAACACAATCCCAAATTAAACAAGTGAGCGATAACTTAGTAAGCCAGCATAATTAAAGATAAACCACTCGTACGAACACACTGCTGGTGTAAAGTATTAATAACTAGCAGCACCCCGCGGTTTCACTCGCATAAGTTTCGATCCCGTGGGAATATCGGGATAAAAACTATCCAATGTCCTTTCCCGGGACTCAAATTATCTCTATACCGAATTTCATCTAAATTGGTTCAGCGGTTTAAGCGTGAAGAGGTAACATACAGACATTATTAGTATGGATAACTATGTGCATAAACACTACGCCCGGGGCCGTGCACACAGAAACCGAAATACTTAAAGGAGTAACGATTTTTATGAGTTCGAAAATATATTTCTTGTTTCACAACAGAGATCCACTGTCTCTCAGAGGGCCAAATATCTATAACCTTATAATGTTTTGTAGTAGGTAATTAAAATAGTCGTGAGCTGGATCAAAAGAGAATTAATCGCCCTTTGAACATAATTTTGTACTAAAATAAACGGGCGGCGTTAAACGGTAACAGTGTTTCGCTTACTTTTTGCCCCTTGGCGAGTTTCAATTTTAAAACATCGCGCCGTGGAGGCGGTCGCCGCTCGCCTATCAGAACGCCCTCTTTGTTACAGCCTCGAGAAAGTTTCCACCAACTTTTCACGAGATAAATAATTTAATCTTTAATACCCATTTAAGCGAGCCGGCGTAGTTGTTACCAAAGGCTGTATTGCTATCAAACTGCAGATTCTCACGGAGCTTTTATAGATGTAAACCAGTTTACTCTCAACACTCCTTTTCCTTTTAAAGTCCAGCTTCGCTTAAATGTTCAGGAAGTAAATTTTATTGTTATATATTTAGAAGGAAATAACGCTTCTCTGTTGAATAAAAACAACGGGGAAGGCTCGTGGGAAAATTGAGTTTGCTCGTCATGTTCCGCCCTTAACGCGTTGTGTGACTTTGTTTCCGCTGTCGACGCGAGTTTATTTATTGAGCACCTGGAAAGCCTGTATAGGTGTTCCGAGTAGCAACTAGGAAATAAAACGAGTAAATCCATAGCTCGGGGAACATACATAAGCTGGATCCGGCACTGCCGTGGCATCTGTGAAATGCGGAATACCAGGATTTTACTGGAAGCATTAGTCGAACCGAGCGTAGTGCTCACCTGCGCCTAGATTATTGCAGTTGTTAATAGACACGAAATCATAACGCCTACGCTGCACACAAATTGAATTTAGGCATCCACAAATTAATGTATACTTAATGGAATTTTCCGCTTTCACAAATCAGAATTAATATGATCAAATGAATGCAGTGCTCCAACTTGTATAAAGTGTGTGAGATGACTTTGGAAACAAACATTTCCCTCCCGAGTGAGGAAATTACTGAACGACACTGACAGATGACACCAATAACTCCCTCGGGTCGCAAACACGCTCACTGTATTTTCGAAGCCAAGTGTGGACTTGGTAAATTTTTGGTAACAATTTATGTACACGAACGTATTCGTTAACAGTTTATTCGTTAAAAATTTTAAAACTTTTACCAAGAATCGGCTGATTCTTACCCTAATTTGTCATTCTAACTAGACGACCCGTCGCAGCATTTCAGACTTAATCATTATTATCATTAAGAAAATGTTTCCTTCATTCCGTTATTACAAAGGTCCAAATAAAGTTAATTATCCCTCCCTGGTTTTAAATTACTTTTTCTAACTTTTTAAATTACCTTGTTAAATTATAATTACTGAAGTCAAAGGAGTTGTCTTAAGTCAGCGAATAGAAAATACCATGTCTGTCTGAAAGCAGTTACGTATCGCTGACAGATTATAATTAGACAAAATCGAGAAGAAACTTTTTTAATTAAATAGGCACATCGCTAGGTTTGTAAAATATAGTACCTATAGCAATGGGAAGTACTTAATGTGTTAATATTAATGGTAATAGTACGAGCTGAAGCTGGCTGCATCCGACAATCTGAAGGAGAACTACACGACCGTGGTGATCCACGTGAAAGACGTGAACGACAACCCGCCCGTGTTCGAGCGGCCCACGTATCGCACGCAGATCACGGAGGAAGACGACCGCAATCTGCCGAAACGAGTGCTGCAGGTCCGACTCGACATCACTAGCGCTGAATTCGATTCTTTATTGAACTGATTCGCCAACCTGCAAGCGATTGTTTCAAAAGAGAATCGAATGAAGCTTCGCGGTCCCTCGATTGACCCTCATAGATATCATTAGCTTGCATGGCATGGGGATTTCGTTTGCGACACAATTTTTTTACTTCGTAGTTTTGTTGTTTTTTTTTTTTTTTGCTAGTGTCCTTGTTGTTTTGTTTTTGCATCCGACTTGTTTATTGCGGCAGGCAGCAGTTCCAGAACAAAGAGGTGAATACTCGTTGCGTAATAGAACGTTTCTTTCAGGTTAACATGGTTTGTCTTTTGTTCTAGTACTATTAGACTTGCAAAATGTTTTACTGTAGTCGTATTGACATTGGATTTCACGTAATTTTTTTTAGTAAGAGATAAAATGGGCAAAAGTACGTTGTAAGAAATAGAACGTGATTTTTTTTTTCGAATTTAGGGCTCGAGCAATTCAATATAGTGTATAGGTTAAACAAGCTTGCTACGGTGAAATATCAGCACTAGCGACTTATTCACGTCGCTAGCAGTTTCCCTAATCCGTTCCACGACAGATATTGAAATCAACGATCGAACATCACTCGAACGAAGTTTCAGTACGAAGCTTCACGCTTCGTACTGAAACGACTAAAACTTATTGAGTCGCGTAATACCTCGTCCGGCGCGCAAACGTTACTAAAACAACCCCTTTGCGGTTATTAATATTTATTTACTTGGCTCCATCGGAAATTAATCATTTTTTAAATATAATTTTATAGTCAAAGTCGACTTTTCCCATTTTTATAACGATAATGACGAGAAGTTCGGCAGCTGGGCGCGAGTTGCCGAGAGAGCGTTTGAAATTTGTACTTTTCAATTATTGCACGAAGCCCGAAAGCAAAGTTCTTCGCGCGGCATAAATTAACTTCTTCATTGCGATTAATTCGCGGTGGCTTTTGGCGAAACATTTTCTCTGATGACTTTATTTATTAAAAAATAAATATTTATATAGCACAAGGTCTAATAAAAGCAGTGCGCAATACATATAAATCATGCTGTATCGATATGATATATTACATGTAGTCGCGGCATCCGTTAAAACTGCGGCTGTGGAATTGAACCGTGGCTTATCTGCAACAAAATGGACTTTTATGAAAGAGATCAAAGTAATAAATCATAAACAACCACATATTTACATGTGTGCTCGAAAGTTTCGTGAATAATTGACTTTCGTTGACTTCTATATTGGAGGACACATTTTTCTCTATTAGTTGTTTTATTTAAACCTTTACCCGGCAAAAATAAAGCCATTGTTAGGCTGGAGACGTAGGTACCTACGTCGTAACGGCGTGGAGTGTGGTGCATGAGCATGGAGAGTGTATGTGTGCGTGTCGCAGTACGAGCTGACGCTGGTGGCGTCGGACGGGCGCAACGAGAACTCGACGCGCGTCGTGGTGCGCGTGCTCGACGTGAACGACCTGCCGCCCAAGTTCACGCGCAGCGCATACGTCACGCAGGCACTCGAAGAGACCGGCCCCTTTCCACACCCCCTTATACAGGTTTTTTAAGTTGTTTTTTTTTGTTCTTTTATGTTCCGTCTTTTTCTTCCAAGCGTGTTAAGTCCAGGCTCAATGCCCAGGTCTGCTTCCTCTGTCCATAAAAATACTCTATTTACTCATTTACGCAACTAACCTTCTTCAGCTGCCCCAGAAATATCTGCAAAGAACCCAAATTGAACTCGACAAACATTCCATTCCCTTTTTATAAAATTAAATTCTTTTCTCGCATATTAAAACTCTTCTCGCCGGCGGCACCTGCAAACATAATTCGAATATTGATATGCAAATTTAAAGGGATCCCAGCTAGAAACAGCAAACGGTACTTATTTTTGAGCTTAACTCAGTATCAGGGTTACGCTCATAAGCATAAAAAAGTCCATTTCATAGATAAAACCTGCCGTCGCAGCATGTTAATACTGTGCGTGTAATTTGTGCGAGCCACCTCTCTTCACTTCGAAAACCATTAGGAAAGGTCGTTTCGATTGTAATGAAGCGATAAAAATGCCAGCTTTACATACTAACTTATACAAGCAGCCACAATTTGTTATTCCCACATAAGTATACTTTCCGCTTTTTAAATTATTTTATGTTCTTTTCATTCAAGGAGTATATTTATTTTGGGGGTGCAAGGGTCTCCTATCGACTAACACCAACCTTCATGCACGCCATCATATAATACTTAGTGTTAACCCAAATCTGAATCCACAGGTTTCACAGGTAAGTGATAAAGTACGTAGATTTATCAGAGAGCTTTTAGTGGAAGCTCACGTATCAGTACGATGTACCCGCGGTAGTGTAGTTTCACGGCATGGTTATCTATATGATCAAGACGCTTTTACTAGTTCGCAACTTCTTCGAGTCCTATCAATAACATATGAAAACATGAACAACGGGAAAATATTTTACAAAATATTTGAAATTGCTTTTGCTCAACTATGTCTCTGTGTTGTCTGCGGTGATGTTTCAAAGAATATTTACTATACAGTCTATTTTATTATTAAGATAATAATGAAAGTTTAGTTTTAGTTATAGTAGATAATTGCTTGTCGTCAGACGGCCAACAAGATATTGAAGAATTTTCTTCAAATTTCATTTATTGAAGTGAAAACTTCTTTAGGCGCGTTGGGCATATTTTGAGATGGGGAAAAAACCATTGAACTCGCGCCACCGTTACCGTAAGCGACACCGCGCGTATTTTGTTTATAAGACGATTAAAAAAATACCCGCTTCGGATGTGTTCGGCTGTCCTCGGGATGTAGATACTCGGTTTTAATGTATATCTGATATGTCAGTGAGTGATGGCAAAGTATTCTGTTTGTGTTTTGTTTTCACTTCTGTCGGCACTCCCGGAGTGCCACTTTTTTTTTGGTCTAGATAAAAATGGGTAAATATAATAACTTTAAGTGGGTTTACCCCAATTTACCTATATTATAAAGGCAGATCCCTTGTTAGGGTAATTTAGAACAATTGTCTTCTAAAAAATTTAAATTTGTGTTACGAAACAGTTTCAAAGGCAGGCTGCCTTGACTTTTATACTCAATCATGAAAATTCACCGTTCTCTAAGAGTGGAGCCCTCGTCCCAAGTCGCTTGTAGTGACAAGCTTTTTTTTATAATTGGAGAGAGATTCGCAAATGATCCGAGTAATTACGCAAACGTCGACCCTCTTCATTTCAGACGCTCCAGCCAGTCTGACGTAATTGGACATTCCAGTTGCCATAAGTTTACGTATCCCAATTTTAAAGGGATCAATTTCTCTATTAAACACTCGATAAACAGTTAAGCTTTGTCGTGAATTTGAACACATCTCTCAATTGCCTACGTGAATGTTTATTTGCCATTTCCGTTTTATATGAAACGTTTATCGCTGATATTTCCTCTCTATAATTCACGTCACTTCACCTACTCCAACTCCTCAAATAGTGATAAAATTCCTTCGGCTTTCTCGTCGGTGTCCTTAAAAAGAACAAAGTTTGCGATGCTTCCGCTACTGGGGGGCGATGCAAACAATCCGAGGTTCATAAACTTTGTAGAACTTCCGTGGTAGCTTCAGCACTATAAAATACACAGTAATTCACATTCAGCCTGAGATTAAAGTTGTTTGGACGTTTTATGATGGCATCATAAGGAAAACTGAGAAAAAACGAGTCAACATAATATACTTCGCAGTAATGGGAAAGCTCTGGGGATCCGGAATTATTGAAAACTATAATAGAGACGGTTTTTTTATTATTTTATATAAGTAGCTTATTATAACTTTCCACGAAGTATTAGTAGGTACCTTACTGGGAACGATCTTTTTCTGACGACGTCGATCGGTGGTCGTTCGTCGTCCTAAATTAGATCAAATAATACTTTCTTCCTTTTGAAAGGGATAATTGTTTGAGTACAATAGGCCTGGGACAGAGGGGTAGGACTCGCCGTAAAAAGTCAGCTTTTTCGCTAGTTTCTAGTGATTAATCTTTGTGATACTCTAATTATTTCCAGGTTTTTATGCCTATATTAATGGATTGGGTAGGTATTAATATTTATTTATCCAGATATATTAATTTTGCAAGGCAACCCGTGATAATTTCGAGTAAGTTTGAGATAATTTTGAGTAGTTTACAAATGAGCCTTTTAGACACCCGGGTTGAAGAGTCATACTATAAGCCTAAATAGACTTTATTGAAGTAATATGCGTATTTAAATTTGATTTTTTATTTAATTTCGACTGGAAGCCGACTCCAGTATAGTTGGGAAAAGGCTAGACAGATGATATTATTTAAATTTGAATATATCATTGAGTGCCCTAGGATCATTTTCATCAAATGACGCAAAACTTCCCAACTATTGCAGCAATATGATTCGATAATCAAACACAACACAGAGCCAGAGGCAATTTCGTATTGAACGTACTAACATCACTAACTAGAATGGATTTATGTATGCTACTTGCTTGCTTTCCTTGATGTTTTGGTTAAACTAATCCCAACCGTAAGAGGTAAGTTGAATTCAAAACTATATGTTCCTGAAATATCTACCAACAATGGCGATTCTGATATAAACCTATTGCCACCCAAGACTAAGAGATTCACACTTTCTCTCTTTCAAACAGGTCACAGCCACGGATGGCGACAAAGATAGACAACAGAACATAGTTTATTTCCTCACCGGTCAGGGCATCGATCCAGACAATCCTGCGAATAGCAAATTCGACATCAATCGTACCACGGGAGAAATATTCGTCCTCAAAGTGAGTATTACACTTTAAATAAAAATAGCGTCCTTTGTAAAGTAGTCTCGTCTAATAATTGGGTGCACGTACACTCGTACCCTCGAACACCTGATGCCGATGCCATCGGAATGACAGTAGCGAACTCGTGAACATGGATGGCCGGCCAATAGGACGCGCGCTGTGCATGCACAATGCAATCACACATTTATTGCGTTCCATTTGCTCCGTAAGTTGGACACAGATATTCCTGAAATGAGAAAAACCGAATGTCCTCTGAATGTTAATTACCGACTCTTTAGAAAATTGGAATACTTTTTTGGTCGCTACGCTACCGACAAGCGAAGGATACTTGCGACTTTAACTTGGCTGTGAGTTTAGGATCAGTTTGTTTGCAGGTTACAAAGTAAACACTATCTCTATATTTACTAAACCCTTTTAACCGCATTTATATAGGTATCGCAAATGTAAGCTGTAATACCTGCAATAAATAGGACAATGTAATCACAATTAAAAAAGGCACTGCTGTAATAGTATTTATATAATCATTCCAATTAACACATGCTAATTAAATGTCAAAATTATCTCAGTAACTTAGAAAATAATAGTGGCAATACTTCAGTGTGTGTCTGTACATAATTAGGTACAAAAGCCGAATGTCGATATTTCGTGTTTAAGTCGTTTTTGTGTAATTTTGTAATTGCAAGTAGGTTTGTAACGTGTTATTTGTCCACAGCCATTGGATCGAGATCAGCCTAATGGGCGACCGCAATGGAGGTTCACAGTGTTTGCACAAGACGAAGGAGGCGAAGGTCTCGTGGGATACGCAGATGTTCAAGTCAATCTTAAAGACATTAATGATAATGCTCCTATTTTCCCTCAAGGCGTGTATTTCGGTAATGTCACAGAGAATGGCACAGCTGGTATGGTCGTTATGACTATGACAGCCATCGACTATGACGATCCTGCAGAAAGTAATAACGCCAAACTGTGGTATTCTATTGAGAAAAACGTAATTGAAGAAGAAACAGGCTCTCCTATATTTGAAATAGAACCTGAAACTGGCGTTATAAAAACTGCAGTATGTTGTCTTGATCGCGAAAGGACGCCAGATTATTCGATACAGATAGTAGCATCCGATGGAGGGGGGTTAAAGGGAACTGGTACGGCGTCCATTAGAGTAAAGGACATAAACGATATGCCACCGCAATTCACCAAAGACGAATGGTTTACTGAGGTAGATGAAACAGACGGAACTAATTTGCCTGAAATGCCTATCTTAACAGTAACTGTTCATGATGAGGATGAAACGAATAAATTCCAGTATAAAGTTATTGAAAATAGTGGATATGGTGCTGATAAGTTTACTATGGTTAGAAATAATGACGGCACTGGTTCGTTAAAAATTGTACAGCCTTTAGATTATGAAGACCAATTACAAAGTAATGGCTTCAGATTTAGGATACAAGTTAATGATAAAGGAGAAGATAATGACAACGATAAATATCACGTAGCTTATTCGTGGGTAGTTGTTAAGCTTAGAGATATCAATGACAATAAACCTCAATTTGAAAGAGCTAACATAGAAGTTTCAGTTTATGAAAATGCTGAAGTTGGTAAAAGCCTAGAAACCTTTAAAGCAACTGATCCTGATCAAGGAGGGAAGAGTAAAGTTTCATACGCTATCGACAGGTCATCCGACAGAAAGCGTCAATTTTCGATCAATCAAGAAGGAACTGTAAGCATACAACGCTCATTAGACAGAGAAGATACTCCCAGACATCAAGTTAAGATTTTAGCTATTGATGATGGAGTACCACCGAGGACTGCGACAGCCACCCTGACGGTAATAGTTCAAGATATAAATGACAATGCCCCAACATTCCTAAAAGATTACAGGCCCGTTCTGACAGAACACATAACACCCAAAAAAGTGGCTGAAATCTTAGCTACAGATGATGATGACCGATCAAAAAGTAACGGACCGCCATTCCAGTTCAGACTTGATCCTGGTGCAGATGATATTATTCGAGCTTCTTTCAAAGTGGAACAAGATCAAAAAGGTGCCAACGGTGACGGAATGGCTATAGTGTCATCACTACGATCATTTGACAGAGAGCAACAGAAGGAATATCTTATTCCTATCATTATCAAAGATCATGGAAATCCTGCTATGACTGGAACTAGTACTCTAACTGTTGTAATTGGTGATGTAAACGATAATAAAATGCAACCTGGTTCTAAAGAAATACTTGTGTATAGTTACCAAGGTCAAGCACCAGATACTGAAATTGGTCGAGTTTACGTATACGATCTTGATGATTGGGATCTACCAGATAAAAAGTTCTTCTGGGAAAGTTCAGAACATCCAAACTTCACTTTGAACGAAGAAACTGGAATGATACAAATGAGACACAAGACCAGAGAAGGTAGATATCATCTAAAGTTCAAAGTTTACGATCGAAAACATACACAAACAGACGTACCTGCTAATGTCACAGTGTATGTTAAAGAAATATCACACGACGCTATAATCAATTCTGGATCCATCAGAATTTCAGGAATATCTGATGAGGACTTCATTAGAGTCTGGAATTATAAAACTCTCAGTGTTTCAAGGAGCAAATTAGACATTTTCAAAGACAAATTGGCTGACTTACTTAACACCGAACGTGAAAATATTGATATCTTCAGTGTTCAGCTCAGGAAGAAGCACCCTCCAGTGACGGATATTCGTTTTTCTGCTCACGGAGCTCATTATTATAAGCCTATCCGATTAAACGGCATTGTATTGATGCACCGAGAAGAAATAGAGAGGGCCGTAGGAATTAACATCACGATGGTTGGCATTGACGAATGTTTATATGAAAATCAAATGTGTGAAGGATCCTGCACGAACGTCTTGGATATTAGTAACTTGCCCTACATGGTTAATTCCAATAAAACTGCTCTTGTTGGCGTCCGAGTGGATGTGATCGCTGAGTGCACGTGTGGTGCCCGAAACTTCACTCAAGCAGAAACGTGCCGCAATTCTCCTTGCTACAACGGAGGCAGGTGTATCGAAGGCAAATATGGCTTGACGTGTTCTTGTCCTCCTGGATATACAGGGCCAAGATGTCAGCAAACATCAAGGAGCTTTAGAGGCACAGGGTGGGCTTGGTATCCTGCTTTGGAAATGTGTGATAGTTCTCATTTAAGTTTTGAATTTATTACAAGAAAGTCAGAAGGTGTTTTGCTATACAATGGTCCGATTGTACCTCCCGAACCCGAAGAAATTATGGTATCAGATTTCATATCTGTGGAATTAGAAAGGGGTAATCCCCGGCTTCTTATCGATTTCGGTTCTGGCACTTTAGAACTAAGAGTTAAGACAAAGAAATCCTTAGATGATGGTGAATGGCATAGAATAGATATTTTCTGGGACACAGAAAATGTCAGAATGATTGTAGACTTCTGTAAATCAGCTGACATTCAAGAAATGGAAGATGGAACTCCACCAGAGTTCGATGACTCCACCTGTCAAGCCACTGGAACAATACCTCCTTTCAATGAATATCTTAACGTTAATGCACCACTACAAATTGGTGGCTTGTACATAGAACACTTTGATCCAACTCACTATCACTGGCAATACATGCCCATTGGCAAAGGATTTGACGGATGCATACGAAACTTGATTCACAACAGCAAGTTATACGATTTAGCACATCCAGGCCTATCCAGAAATTCCGTGGCAGGTTGTCCTCAAACTGACGAGATATGTAATCAAGCGGACACTACTTCACGGTGTTGGGAGCACGGCACCTGTGTCGGAAGTTTCTCTGAAGCCCGCTGTCAGTGCCAACCTGGTTGGACAGGACCTTCGTGTAACTTACCAACTACGCCTACCAGTTTCCGGCCTCAGAGCTACGTAAAATTCGCTCTAAGTTTTGAACCAGACAGATTTAGTACACAAATTCAACTTCGGTTTAGAACACGCGAACCGCACGGCGAACTTTTTAGAGTGAGTGATCAACACAACCGAGAGTACGGCATACTAGAAGTGAAAGAGTCCCGATTACACTTCCGATATAATCTAAATTCGCTTCGAACTGAGGAACGTGATGTATGGCTGAACTCAGTCGCTGTCGACGATGGCCAATGGCATATAGCTCGTGTCAGCCGCTACGGTAGTGCTGCGATGCTTGAAATAGATGGCGGCGAAGGAAGAAGATATAACGAAACATTTTATTTCGACGGCCACCAGTGGCTGCTGGTTGATAAGCAAGAAGGTGTCTATGCCGGTGGCAAAGCTGAATATACAGGGGTCAGGACCTTTGAAGTGTATGCTGACTTCCAGAAGGGTTGTCTGGATGACATCAGGTTGGAAGGCAAGCACCTGCCGCTGCCGCCAGCGATGAACGGCACACAATGGGGGCAGGCGACGATGGCCAGGAACCTCGACCGAAACTGCCCCTCGAACAGTCCGTGCATCAACGTGCACTGCACTGAGCCCTTTGTATGCGTCGATCTCTGGAATGAATACGAGTGCACGTGAGTTTTTGATACTGTAATAATTATTTTATTCATTACCGATATTGATCTTGTAGTTGCAAATGCAGCACTGTGATCCTAGGTTCAATCCCTAGGTCATGGAAATTGTAAATCGATTCAAAACTAACATAACTGTTGTAGGTGTTTTTACAAATTGAATTGAGCCCGATAAATTCTATTAATTGGCTCATTCAAATAATTTCACAGAATTTTTAATGATTTCGATGATTTGAACCCCCTTACTAATAGACGTATTATATCAGATGAATAATTGGCTGATTTTTCCAACGCTAGATAATTTTATCCGAGGAATAATTTTGAATTTTGACAGTTCTTCCATAAAAAATCTGTCAGACGTCTATTTTATTCCACGAATAAAAATTATCTGTCGATAGAAAAATCACACCTAGTTATGACAACTTTGATTAATCCCATGATTATAATGTTTTATTTTTGTACCATTTATTTTGAAGCGCGCACTGAGTTTCGACTTATGTATTTTAATTAATTTAAGTAAGTTTATTTACATATTACCTATGTACCTACGTATAACCTTTGATTGTTTTAAACACATTTTAATTATTTAATATGCTGGACAATAACTTTATTTATTTATTTATATTCCCTTAATTCTATTATTAATAGAATTAATTTATTTCTGTTTCATATGTATTCTTGTCTACCTAACATGTAATAATACTAATGCTTATAAATTAAATATTATATTGGAATGGTGTTCAGTTGCGGTGAGGGTTTGGTATTGTCTCCGGACGGCAAAGGATGTGTAGACAAGAACGAATGTCTGTACTTCCCGTGCCGCAATGGCGGTTCATGCGTGAACCGCGAGCCTGGCTACCGCTGCCACTGCCCCGAAGGGTTCTGGGGCGAGAACTGCGAGCTGGTACAAGAAGGCCGCACGCTCAAGCTCAGCATGGGCGCGCTCGCGGCGATCCTCGTCTGCCTCCTCATTATTATGAGTGAGCACTACCGTAGTCACGCTTGCGCGTGTTCCACTAGACGATCATCCCGACGCACTATCACGAACGCACTCACATCATCTCATAGACCTATATGTGTATATGTAGCCGTGTTTTAGCTCGATGTCATACAGTAGTGCATGCTATATGGGGTGGGGGCTCAGTGCGCGCGCGACGATGTGTCGCGCGAAGGTGAGGTACAGTATGCACGTGTGTAGGTGCCCCGGGGGTTCGGTGCGCGCGGGCGGCACGTGCGTGAACGTGGACGAGTGCGCGGGCTCGCCGTGCCGGCACGGCGGCACGTGTGTGGACCGCGAGCCGGCGCGGCGCTACGACTGCGTGTGCGCGCTCGGCTACACCGGACACGACTGCGAGCTCGAGCTGCTCGCCTCCGGCGTCATCATGCCCTCCAGAGATTTCATTATAGCTATCATTGTTTGTTTGTTCATGCTTTTAGGTGAGCACCACATTCTGTTTACTTGCATGCAATTACAGCTCCTGTGTACATTTGTGCTATTAATCAACGTTTTACATAACAAATGCCCACAATATCTTTTTATCACGTTTCATTAAATCCATGTGTGTTCAATGTTGTACTATTTATAATTGTGAAATATTATTCACATTCACTTATCTAGATGGGAATGTAACTTCAATGTAGGTATTAATACAAAACGTTTATTTTTTTATATGTTGAAATGTTTTGATGACCCAAATATAATGAATAGATACGCTTACAATTTCCATTTATAAAATTTACAAAATATACTGCACTGAAAAAATAATTTCTTACTACACCACATTATAGTGATTTAAGGCCTGATTCCTGTCGTCGGTCGCGTACGGTCAGTACCAACATACGCGCCGCTGACGTCAGCGTCGCAGTATGGACACGCGCGACCGATGTACGCGAACGACGACGACGTCAGCGTAACAGGAATTCAGGCCTTATACTTACTGACTTTATACAAAAGAAGAAATGTTTGCAAAGACGTTACGTACGACCCAAGACGTTAAAGTTTACTGCCATGACGGTAATATTTTGCCTGAAGCTTTAACTGTTTTCACATCAGTAAAAAATACCTACTGTTTCGAATGTTAGGCTCATACGGAACTGTTTAAAGCAGTTCATATCAATGTATTTTTATTTACTGCTTATTTCTTTCAGTGTGAAACGGTACGGATTAAACCAATTTAATATATTAATGCTGAATAGAGTAGTTCCGAATAGCGTTCATTTATAAAATTTCTTTGATACTTTTACTACCATTTAATCATAATTTAAATCGGTATTTTTAAACGACGTCCAGTGAATGAGATGAAGAATAATTGCGTTAATATAAGAAGGTAGGTGTCTAACTGTCTACTCTATTCTAAAAGCAGCGTCCCGGTCCCTTCCTTTATTAAATACCTATCTTACGGAAATTGAAATAACTGAAACAGTCCCAAACGTTACGGCCCCATTATGATCAATTTCCGAGTAACAAATCGTTGCGCACCCTGCGGACATTAATATAGGAATTGTCGTTAAAATTAATAGATTATGACTAAAAATATAATATTTTTAAAAAGATTTAAAAAAATTGATATTTATTTAATAACAGAGATTAAAAGAGCACACGAAACATGATAACATTGTGGTGCTTTTATCATGACAAAGCATTAGATAGGTACCTACCTAACTTTTGTAATTATCCAACACTGTTTTTCATAAAATAGACCTATTATGTCCTATTCAATTAAGGATGATTAATGACAACGTAATAACGATAACTATTCACTCCTAAATTTTATGAAAACATTTGTTAAAGACTCTCAACCTAAGTAATTTGACTTGCTCAGAAAATACTTAAAACTTTCTTGTAAAGAAAATAACTTCATATCAAAGAATATTGCATTCTGGAGAGTAATTTATTTCGAAAACGTTTTAGTGTCTGCTGACATCATCTCTGTATATATGCAGCCCTTAATATCAATTCAATTTTGATATGATTTGTATAATGAAAAAGTTTCCTGAACTCAAAATTGTTTTGTGAATACGAAACTTCAACTTTGTAGATCACAAACACGGCTCTTTTATATATTTTTGAGAATTTGTTATAATAATATAATCTGGATGTAGGTAGAGCTTAAAGAATTTAGATTTAACGTTTTGATTTAAAGCTATAAAAAAGGATAGCGAAAAGTAAAGTAAATGCTAGAATTTATTCATCTAGAAAGAGCAGGTACATTCGTAACAAGAAGCAAAGGGAATAACACGTTTACAAAAGGAATAGGAGCGCCTCGAGCGATCCGAGCGACCGTGGCGGAGCGGCCGCGGCGGCGGGTCACTCCACTCCACCCCAAACTAACTTAACTAGAGAAATGCACATAACTCTGTGTAATTCATTTTTTTGTGTTTCAAATCATACTCATTCACATCGTTGCGATTCATGACTCTAACTTGCTTTTGCAAATTGTTCAGAACATTCTATACTACGACATAGTAGCTTAGCAGCTCTGAACTTTGAATGACCATAAAGCTATATTCTCTCGTCACCAGTCCTGGTGTTAGTATTCGTGGTGTACAACCGTCGCCGGGAGGCCCACATCAAGTACCCTGGACCTGATGACGATGTCCGCGAGAACATCATCAACTATGATGACGAAGGAGGCGGTGAAGACGACATGACAGCCTTCGACATCACGCCGCTACAGATACCCATCGGTGGACCACTGCCTGATCATGCACCTAACAAGTTACCATGTAAGTAAATGTGATGATTTTAATTCCTACAGATTCTTAATTATTCGAATATTATACAACAAGACAAATGCATCCTATGTATACCAGTCTGTCCAAAAATGATTATTTATACCAATAAATCCACTGTCTTGGGTACCAACACAAGACATTGGTACCCAAGGGTAGATCAGTCGAGAATTTTGTTTTGGCTGTTGATTTAACAGAAATTCACACGACCACATTTAAACATTGAATGTGACTTTATCTCGAAGATTAACCATTGTTCCATCACTACCCTTCATCACATTTGCATAATAAGTATGCTGTGCAATGGTTACATATAAACGCCCCGTCATTTCGCCGGGGCGACATAAGAGGCGATAAAGGGATTATAGCGTTACATCCGGGACCATATTTTGTTCCTAATGTATGTGGGGAGATGAGTGTTTTATACTAGACGTTTGCAACGCTGACGAAAATAGATTATTCGGATGTTATAGTGAATTAGTCTCGGAACTTTATCAACTAACAATTTTATGGGAATGGTGTTTGCCCGAAACTCCTACTGCCCAAAATTTTTGATTATTTGCAATTTCAAAGAGTGTCCTTTTTACTTGTTATTTGCAACTAGATCCTGTACTGAGCCTGGGAATGGGAGTGGGTCCGATGGGCGTGGGCGTTGGCGTACCCGCGGGCGTGGGCGTAGGTGTGCCTCTACCTGGCGAGACCAACGTGGGCATGTTCATCGAGGAGCACAAGCGACGCGCCGACAGTGACCCCAACGCGCCGCCATTCGACGACCTGCGCAACTACGCGTACGAGGGTGGCGGCAGCACCGCCGGATCACTCTCCTCGCTCGCTTCCGGTGAGTTTTCCAATCCCATGCATCACCACTCCCCGTAAAATTAGTTCCTCCAATCCCACTTTAAAATTTATGACGGCGCCTTGCGGCGATTCATTCACAATGTATGAAGCGAAAAATTGAGGCACCTCCAGTCTTCGTGTTCGAATAAATTATTTATATGAAATCCTAATGCGGCGCGCTTGTGTGCTAGGTACCGACGACGAGACGCACGAGTACGACTACCTGGGCGCGTGGGGGCCGCGCTTCAACAAGCTGGCCGACCTGTACGGGCCCGACCTGGACGAGCAGCTGTAGGCGCCCACACCCGCCGCCGCCGCTCATTTAGTCAATTGTCTCCCACTAACGTACCATTAAGCCACTGTAACCCTGCTATCTCGGGGGCGACACTCGCTCACTCGCCCACTTTCATTTTGTACATAAACAAGCGCGGCGAGCTGCCGTCACGCGCCGTCACCGCGGTGTGACACGCCCGTGACGCGCACGCCTACCGCCTCACTTGTAACTCTTATCAATTTTATACGACTTTATTTATTGTGGTAGACATGTTAAGGTTAAGTAATCGTTTAAGATACCTATTTAATTGCGTAATTTTTATAAAGTTTAAACTACATCTTCACCAAATATTTGATATAAGTTTTTATTCGAATTAGCCATATTATGAGTCAGTATTTTATTGGAAGTTACGGAGATAAAAGAGATCTCTGCGGCAGGGCCGGACGTGAATCTGAACAGTGGGTGTTTGTAGATAGTGTGCTATAAATGTGAATAATTTATACGAGTATTTTGTAAGTCCACAGCTTTACGTGATATCACTTTAATATGGCGGCCCTCCCGTAGAAATCGTTATAGAATAAAAGAATATGTTATATTTTAATAATGGTAGATAACATAATACTTGAGGTGGTCCACTCGGACGTCGAGTTACATAATGCTCATTCGATATGTGAAGTTTAAACAATGGGGTTGTAAATACAATAACACTCTAGAAACAACTACCCCCGATTTTAATTAAACGTGAAACTATTAATTTAACTTTAACTGTAAGCGAACTGTACAGTAACCGGTGTTCCTCTCCTAATGTCTCCGTGTAGTGCTAGTTAAATAGTATTTGGAAACGACTACGGTCTACTTGTAACATTAGGTAACTAATAGTAGTCATGGTCGCGGGAGTTTTCGTTTGCGTGTGAGCGTGAGAGAGTGTATTTATGAGCGTGTGAGAGCTGTAGGTATGCGTGTGAGTGCGTGCAAGCGACATTCGTCGAGCGTGAGTGAGTGCGTGCGTCGCGTGCGTGCCGCGCCGCGTGTCACGCGCGTGTCTCGTGCACGTCGGCAGCCGGCGCGCGCTGTTGTGAGTGGGACTGTGCCAATTTCTTAGCATTATCGATGCAGCTAATGACGGTAGAGTTAAGTGTTTGCACTTTATTTATTCGTATGATTACATATAAATTTAGTCGCACCTAGGAAAATATCAATAACTTATTAAGAGTGTTGTGCTAGAATACTATTTCCATCGATCTTGATGTGAGATAGTTGTTGAAACCTGTAGAAGTCATTAATTTATAAATTAATTTTTAAGAATTTATAGTAAAATATAATATTAATATAATGGTTTTAGAAACTGTCTCACTTCGACATCGAGTTATAATCAGTGTAAATTTTAGAATAATACTGAATTATGTTAAAATGACTGATTTTATTATGTGTTTGGAGCCTAAGATTTTGTAGACTCGGTTTAAATAGACTTCTAATAACTTACCTAATGTAAGTTCACCCTCTAGTTTGCACTAAAGACAAATAATTAATATTCAAGTACCTACATCAATATTAAAGCAATTCTCGTTAATTACTATTCATGTAAGTAGGATGTCATAGTTATGATTGTTTCATTGATATCATTACACTGCCAGTATCATACATATAGACGAATTACGATAGTGATTTGGGTCCGATTTTATATTTCTGTCTTATACAACGGTATATTGTAAGTTTTTGAACTATTTTATAAAGCAACGTTTAGTTTCCGCTAGTGTTGCGCACGCACACGTCGCACACTCTATGGTTCTGTTCTCCTCCTCCAAGCTCTGCGCCGTCTCTAAGCGTGTACTTCACTTGTTTATTGTTCTTTGCATTGAGCATTTATTATTGTAAGCCACTACGTCGGCAGGTTGTCATGTCGTCGTGTTGTTACAGCATTTGAAAATATACGGAACCATTTGAAAATGTAGATAGAGCGACGTTCATAGATACACACATTACAACCTGCCCATGTGGTATGAATTGCGATACCGCTAGTCAACTTTAAGCTTAAAAAGGTTAGTTTTCTCAAAGTTGGCTGTCGGTACAGATCTAAATTCAATTTGTAATGCTACGTCACTCTCGATCTTAATAATTTGGTGAGAGTGGGTAGTGTTTCGCGGAGCCCCGCGCAGGGGTGACGTCACCGCCGCACGGCACACGGCACACGACACCCAATGCTCGTCCCGCGTACACTTAGACAGCAGAGCACACAGCCCCAGTACAAAATACTAAAATGCGATATGTCGCTAACGAACACCGATTTGTGTTTTATTTTAGAAATTAATTATATAATACCTACATAAATATAGTTATGTTTTGTTTCAACTGTGATTAATTAGTTGTACAACTCTGACAATTATAAAAGAATGAATAAAATAATATGAAAAATATTGCCGTTTTTTATTTTAATCCTTTCAGCCATCTTTATGCCATGAGGGAATTAAAATAAACTGTATAGAAAATAATATGGAATACCTATAAGAAGACTAAGACTAAGAGAGGGGCCGTGGCTAAATAATAACAGCAGCACAGGTCGATCGATCAGGTTAAGCTACGCTTGCCACTGTTGGTCTGTGGATGGGTGACCATCTTTACATACCGAGACCCAAGGGGTATGGTATTACCCAGTAACTGGGTTGTGGAGGTCAGATAGGCAGTCGTTCCATGTAAAATACTGGTATTTAGCTGCATCCGGTTAGACTCGAAGCCGACCCTAACATAGTTGGGAAAAGGCAGGCAGTTGATGATAAGAAGACCAAGAAGAATATAGAATAAGAGCAGTGGTGGCCCACTGGTAACGGCCCTGACCATAGAATATCCGTGGCTCGACTTACGAGTTGTAGGTCGTAGGTTCGTACCCAGGCTGGCGCTTTACTTTGTGTAAATAATTTCATCACCACTGCTCTCAAAACGGTAAAGGAAAACATCGTGAGGAAACCGGCATGTCCTAGAACCAAAAATTCGAAGACTTGTGACATCTACCAACCCGCACTGGGCCCGCGTGGTGGATAAAAGCCTACTCCCTCTCGAAGAGAGGAGGCCTGTGTCCCAGCAGTGAGGACATTAAAGGCGAATAATTATGAATAGAATATTGAATATACAAATAGGCTTTAGCTGAAAATGACATTACAAATTGAATTATTTGTAATGTCATTTTCAGCTAAAGCTGCACTGGCCTGGAATTGATAATGTTTGGTCTGATAAATGTGTTCTATTTTAGTTTTAAAACTAAACCTGACACATCCCTGTTTGCTTTCCTATTAAACAATACTGAAATTCGGACTAGGTAAGTCCGAATTTCAGTATTGTTTTACTTTGGAAGTTACGAAGACACCACAAAAACCTTTTCCTACGGTTTTACTTTGAAAGAAGAAGCGGCGCAACAAATTTCCCAGCGGAACTCAAGATTTACATATCTTGCTTAATAAACAATATCTATTTCTAAAACAAATGACAGAGATCTCACCAGATTGTTTATGTATGTACCTACAAAGCAATGTAATAACTGATAACTTAATGTGTAATTAAGTAATAAATTTAAAGCTATCAGAGATACATTTACAGCTCCAAATCGTATATTAGCGACGCCAGGCAATTCAATCAAACAACATACATATGTAACTACGTGTAATAGTACAAACACAATAATCTCACCGAAACCCATCGCAACCTGAACTAATACCTAGTAATCTAAATTAAACAGAGTCTGTGAAGGGACTGTGGATACACAATAGGCACATACCAATAGATACTAACACTGAATACACACACTACATAAACATATACCTACATGTGTTCATTACAATAGTAGGTACCTACTTTGAATTGTCAATCCGATTTTTCCATTTTCCTGAAGGTAGTTTTACATTATCATAAGACTGTATTAGCATTGAATAGCTAGTAGTAGGTACCTACACGTAGGAGGTACACTTTGAGCGTCAAACGTAGCCGCATCTTGACGGTCGCCCGCCACGCTGCGCGCTGTGGCGCTACCAAGCCACAAAACTATCGCTTTGTTGAACCTGTTGACAGGACGAAATTAATTGGAACGACTTTTCCATGAATTCAAGTTAATTAGTATCGACACAATACCTGACGTTTGTTTACCACGTTATTTTGGTTAGAATTCTGACAACAATAACCGTAGAATGTTAAGAACACACGTGGTTAAATAGCACACAGTGGGATTTAAATTTAATCAAAACACATTCGTAACTCGCCGAGGCTAGTTTCTAAAATTATGCAAACGTGTATTATTATAACGAGATTTACAGAATTATGTAAATACACACCTACTTTTATGCGAGGGTTGATGATAACAGCCATAAACTTAGAAATATCAAACCCAACCCCGATATAAACAAGTAGAGCTCTACTTTTATGATCTCCGGGATTACGATCATGCCTAACCGATTAACCCGACCTTACAACCTAAGCAATTATCATGTGCGGCCTCCGGGCATGGTAGGTGTCAATAGGCGAACACGGGCCTGGATAATGTACTCGTGTTGTATGTACAGTCAACAAAAGAGATAAGTATGCAGGATCGTCGGAGATAGTTGAAGTTTACTAACAAAGCGATGGATGTTCTCGAATAAAATTAATTTTTGTTAATATGAAACAAGCAGTTCATTTATTAAATTAAATTTCAGTCGAGAACATCCATCGGTTTCTTACTAAACTTCAACTATATCCGACGATCCTGCATACTTATCTCTTTTGTTGACTGTACATCTACACTACATACGCTGCTGTACCTACCCACGCCCAGCTGTGATGTAGTTATTGTTGGCCGAGACAATTGGGCCGCAGGGCGTCGGAGCAGCACGTTTATGTCCTGCCCATTGTTGTGTCTGGATAGATTTACCGGCCACATCCAAAGGCTTACTGATGGTTTCTGAAACTTCCTTCCTAAGTCACATAAGTTATACATGTACGCTGCTTAGGATAGTAGGGACATTAAGGAACGACCAAGTGCAATCTAGTATTGTTAGATAATGTTTGTTTGTAAGTACCTTTTTAGGGTTCCGTACCAAAATGGTAAAACGGAACCCTTTTTTTTGTGGATGGGACATCATCAAATGACCCCTCCCGCTCTGGGTGGAGCGGAAGGGAGTGTCAGACTCTTACTGACTAAAACCCACCTTGTGTTCCTTCCTTAGCCCTTTAACTTAAACGGAACCCTTATGGTGAGACTCAGTTTGTCTGTCTGTCTGTCACAGCTGGATATCTCAAGAACTACTAATGCTATCAACTTGAAATTTGGAATAATTTTAGATGACGTTTATCCAAATATTTTGCAAGTAAGAAAGAAATAAAAATATGTGTATAGTTTTTGCAACAGGTAGGTACTGACAGGTCTGAAAAATTCGAAGTGGGGCTACTAGGGCATGTAGGGTATCATATGAAAGAGCGCAGTTTGCACATTACACATAGGCCTCGCCGATGAAAATTTAAAAACATATGATGGTACGGAACCCTCGGTGCGCGAATCCGACTCGCTCTTGCCCGGTTTTTTTTATTATAGGTGTTTATTCTTAGCATGATCGTACCTACGTAATCAAAATGAACTTTCCTACGAAGAAAATTGCCGCTATTAGGTATATACACGAAGGTACGTGCCTGTCTGTGTCTCGCCTCTTGCGAATCTAAAACGTTGTACTTAAATGGCAGACAGTCAAACTGGTCAAATCTCATCTTACAATACAATACAATTCTTAAATCTCAGCATGTTTTTGGCAAACGGAAATTCAAAAGGTTTGGCACTGGCTCCGTCCTGCTTCCTTTCTACGATAACGATACACATTATATGCAACGATTTGTTGTACAGAACAGATATCTTCCGCGTAATAAAGCCAAACTCAATTACTAATCCGGAACTTTGAAAAACTGCCTAGCGAACTAGGTACCTCTCTTGCAAAATGTTCGATCATTACGCAAGAAGTAACTTTACTATGTGTAATCTATAGACAGTTTGACGCAAAGATGCATCTTTTATTAACCGATACATAATAATATTATGCCTGCGGCAGTCGGCAGGGAGGTAGGTACGACGGCCCTTGGCTCATCACTCATTTGGGTCAGGCGCTACGACATTAAGGGGATTACAGGACCTAAACGCAAAAAAACGCAAGTTTTAGAAACAATAAAAGTATATGATCGACTACAGTACCTAAACAAAATCAGAAAAAATATATGGTACTAGGTGCGCCCGCGGTTTCACCGGCGTAAATATCGATCCCTTGGGAATATCGGGATAAAAAGTAGATTATATGTTAATCCAGGGTGTCAGCTACCTCCATACAAAATTTTATCAAAATTGGTTCAGCCGTTTGAGTGTGAAGAAGTAACAAACATATAAACACACCCCCTCACAAACTTTCGCCTTTATAATATTAGTGAGATTCTTCAGGATATATGCTAGGTAGATAGTGTCACAGTAAATACAATTGAGTCGGATATCTTCATACATACGCACCCAACACGGTTTGTTCGTGAGCTCGCTCGTACTTATGCGTCGTCGCACGCACACACTGACAAAACTTATCGCTGCTAAAGGTGCGCCAAATTTAGTCAGCTCCTGATATAATTATGTAGAAAAAATAATTTAAAAAAACTTTGTACTAAAGATCCCTGATGGTTGTTGATTCCCTACAGGGGAAAATTGTTTTGTAAGTATAGATTGACTATGGATTTTTGACGATTGAATAATCTATAAGTAACAGCCGTGCGTGTTTAGACTATTATCGCTCGCTCGGGGCTCGGATTGGCTTTCTTATTTTTTTTTTCTATGATAGTGTGTTGAAAACATAATACAACTAATTTGATACGATAGAAAAAAATCATGAAGATACCTCTAAAAACTTTCTTTTTTTTTACAATAAAAAACATACTAATATACCTACATACAATCATTATGATTTTTTGGCAGATTATTCTACAAGCAACATACTAAAACACTAGTGTTTTATTTTTTTAGTCCAAACAATAGATTTTTTTGTAATTAAATAATTGCTTCTTAATTTGCAATAAATTACCAGCGTTGTGTCACCGCGCTTCTCTTTGTTTTCGATGCAGTCCGACAGTGACCGCGCTTTAGGTCATGTAAGCCCCTTAAGTAATCAAAGTTTACGGTAAACGGGACGTCAGTAAGGCAATTAAGATAAACGGGTTACTATTGTGCTCTCAGGCGATGGACTAACCACGACTCCACGGCTAAGCTATCAATTACTGCCTGCACTATTACAAACTTTGAACCCTAGCTCGTTCATAAGATCTTCAAATAGGTACATAGGTAAACGAAGCATTTTCTCTTCAAGAATAGAAACAGTTTAACGAAGAAAATAGAATTATTCAGTAAAAGAAAAAAGAAGGATTGTAAATGGGTTTATTCTTTAAACGTTTTTTCTTTTAAACAAAGTGTAAATGGCGGTACGTAATAGTCTTAGGTTCTAAACTTTCTTACTTCAGTGATGTGGAATTTCTGTATTGTGAGATGATTTTTCATTGTTTAGGTATCTGTTTCGCTCTTATTTAACCATGGTCTACTTAAGTAAAATATTGTTTTTGGAACGAAGTTCTTTAACGCGGCTTGTGGTAGGGGTAAACTAGTAGAAAAAGCGTTATGGCCCCTCAATGCGACCTTCTCTCATTCCAGAGTTTTCATGGTTTTCGAGAGTGATGAAGCCAATAGTGAGATCAAAATGAAAATCCAAGATGGCGACACCTTTATGAGAGCGTCTAAAACTTATACTAGATGGCTCTGTATTAAAAACGCGTATTAAATTCACACTTTCTCTCTTTCTCCTTCATCGTCTGCCTCGCCTTTTACCAACTAGGTTTGGGTCGGCCTCGAGTCCAACCGGATGCAGCTGAGTACCAGTATTTTACATAGAGCACTGCCTATCTGACCTCCACCACCCAGTTACTGGGTAATACGAAACCCCTTGGTAAGACTGGTTTTCAGACTTTCGGGCTTCTGAAGATCCGTAACGACTGTCAAAGATCCACGAATAATATAATACGAATGACAGCAGAAACCAACGGCTTAACGTGCTTTCCGAGGCACGGAGGGTCTTGGTATATAAAGGTGGTCACCCATCCGCTTAACCCGATCGATCGACCCGTGCGGCTGTTATTACTTAGCCACAAGCTCCCTCTCTCCTTCTATTATATTATTATTCTACTCTTACGTATGTGCGTGCGAGTATCGCGTAGGAATTTGGTTACTGGCGGGGAACCTCCGACCGCACACGTTTTTTATATTACCTAGTGACCTACCTACCTTTTAAGAACGAATAAGAATTTCGAATAATTGCAGCAAAGAATGTGAATGAAATATAATAAGTAGTTACATACATTATTTCATACTTAATTCCATATTGAAAATCCCTGTAAATAAAAAAGTAGGTATTTCAAGTAGTGCGTCATTTCAAAAAGTTCTAGTAGGCAAATTGCATGTAGATAAAATATAAATCAACCCTTGTGGTAATAGACGAACGACCGATAGACCCTCCAGTTACGAATCCCTAGAAATGCGAATCTGTCGACTACCGCGCCATTGTTGAAGTTATTTATAGAATAAACGTCAAAGAGAGAGGCACCGGAAGCCAGTTTAAATGACGACGGAATTGAAGTCACGCTCACGCCATCTTCAACATTTTGATGTGTACAACAAAAATACCTTAACCCTTATTTTATTATGGTTATAAATTCAAGTAAATATTGGCATCTATCTCGTCTGTGAAATTTCGCCAACTAATATAATTTTAGGTTCTCAACGTGGGCGATAAGGCCCTTGTGGACGTTTGAGACTTTCAGTGGGCTTTAGAAGACCCAGAGAAAATAACATATCCTATCTTACGACTATATATTACACTGTAGTCTTTGCTTACGACTATATCGTCCCTCGCATGACTAAAAATCCTATCTCATTTTTTAGCTGATTTGAGTTAGGACAACTACATGTTTCTATACGTGACATGCAAAAAGTTGCAAGTGAAATGCTACGTACGATAAATATGTCATACTGTCAGCAAACAAAAGCCAATCAACGCTTCAGTTTTTAAAAACTTAATATTGCTCAAAATATTCATAAAAAAATGTGAACTGATCAAAAAACTGGTCAAGTGCGAGTTGGACTCGCACACGAAGGGTTCCGTACCACAAGGCAAAAACGCCGAAAAAACACGTTTTTTGTATGGGAGCCCCCCTTAAATATTTACTTTATTCGTTGTAGCGGCAACAGAAATACCTACATCATCTGTAAAAATTTCAACGGTCTAGCTATCACGGTTCATGAGATACAGCCTGGTGACAGACGGACAGACGGACAGCGGAGTCTTAGTAATAGGGTCCTGTTTTTACCCTTTGGGTACGGAACCCTAAAATAGTAAGGAGCTATTAGGTAGGCTACCTACATGACTGACAATGACATATATACTCAGCCTATAATGTTCCACTGCTGGGACACAGGCCTCCTCTCTGTGAGACGGGGTGGGCCGTAATCTGCCACGCGGGCACAGTGCGGGTTGGTAGGTGTCACATGTCTTCGATTTTTTGGTTCTACGACATGCCGGTCGAATCATTTTGTACATGTTAATTTAGATTGATATGTAAAAGTATAAATAACAGTGGAAAACCCGTTCTTAAGGACCTTCAGAAGCTGTTTGGTTCCGTCATACTCGAGGGCAAAACACCACAGGCATGGAACAGAGGTGTGGTGATACTTTTCTTTAAGAAGGGCGACAATGCCCTTCTTAAGAATTTTAGGCCCATCTCACTCCTGAGCCATGTCTACAAGCTGTTTTCGAGAGTCATCACGAACCGTCTCGCGCGCAGGTTTGACGACTTCCAGCCTCCCGAACAAGCCGGATTCCGTAAAGGCTTTAGCACCGTAGACCACATACATACGCTGCGACAGGTTATACAGAAGACCGAAGAATATAACCTGCCTCTCTGCTTAGCGTTCGTGGACTACGAGAAAGCCTTTGATTCGATCGAGACATGGGCTGTGCTGCAGTCTCTTCAACGGTGCCAGATCGACTATCGGTACATCGAGGTGCTGAAGTGTTTGTACGAAAACGCCACTATGTCAGTCCGACTCCAGGATCAGACCTCGAAACCTATCCTTCTGCAGCGAGGTGTAAGACAGGGAGACGTTATCTCTCCGAAACTGTTCACCGCTGCACTGGAGGATGTCTTCAAGGTTTTGGACTGGAAAGGGGCTGGCATCAACATCAACGGCGAGTACATAACTCACCTTCGGTTTGCCGACGATATCGTAGTCATGGCTGAGACTATGGAGGACCTCAGTACAATGCTCGATGACCTCAGTAGAGCCTCCGAAAGAGTGGGTCTTAAAATGAACATGGACAAAACGAAGGTCATGTCAAATGCCCATGTAACACCCACTCCCATAAAGATCGGAGACGCTACACTCGAAGTCGTGGACGAGTATGTTTACCTCGGACAAACTGGTAGGTAGGTCTAACTTCGAGAAAGAGGTCAATCGTCGAATCCGACTCGGCTGGGCAGCGTTCGGGAAGCTACGCAATATCTTCTCGTCCCACATACCGCAGTGTCTCAAGACGAAAGTCTTTGACCAGTGCGTGTTGCCAGTGATGACTTATGGCACTGAAACGTGGTCGCTCACAATGGGCCTTATAAGAAGGCTAAAAGTCACCCAAAGGGCAATTGAGAGGGCTATGCTTGGAGTTTCCCTGCGTGATCGAATCAGGAATGAGGAGATCCGCAGGAGAACCAAGGTAACCGACATAGCCCGCAGAATTGCCAAACTTAAGTGGCAGTGGGCAGGGCACATTGCTCGCAGAACAGATGGCCGATGGGGCCGAAAGGTTCTGGAGTGGCGACCACGTACCGGAAGACGTAGCGTTGGAAGGCCTCCCACAAGGTGGACCGACGACCTTGTGAAGGCCGCAGGAACCCGTTGGATGCGAGAAGCACAGAACCGGTCGAAGTGGAAGTGCTTGGGGGAGGCCTATGTCCAGCAGTGGACGTCTTTTGGCTGAAATGATGATGATGAAATAACAGTGTTGCTGACTGTACCTACATACGAGCATATTTCATAGCATATTTTTTGTGTTATGAGCCACGAAATGTTCCTTAGCTGTACCCACAAGTAGAAAATCCAGTACGCGGAAAATGGGGCATAATAAATATAACGGAGAAAGTGGTCTATAGGTACCAACTTAGGGATGTCATAACCAGCCTGGGTCTAACCAATATACAAACAAAATATAGGTAAGGTTCTGGGTTCGAACCCCACACAAACCTAAGTTATAGGTACCTACGAAATGTAGCTATTGTGTTGACTCATTGAATCACAATGACAAAAAGACAAGAATTTATTATTGAACGAGCTTAAAGTTTGTGACATCGATGATTGTAAATTACCAATTTTAATGGAAATAACACTGGCAGTCCTTGAACAATAAATTATTGGAACTATAACGTTCGGGATCGGTCTGACAGCGTCGAGGAATACCTACCTACTAAACCACGAACTCATTACAATGCGATGTTTTGAACAAAGGCGACAAACACTGAGTACATAATTGTTAACAAATTCTTGTTTGACGATTGAGGTCGGAGTAATCACCTCAGACGCCGAGACAAAAAGTTTTATTGACAAAGCTTCATTATAATACCTACATGCCTACACTACCTCTATCAGTAAACGCTCTTGAGTCAAAGTTGAGAGTCAAAGTCTAACAATGACTACCTACTTACCTATACAATTATTTTCAAAACTACGAGACGTCCGTCGGCAACTTTAGTATGAAGCTTAAGTTACTAAGCTCATGTTTAAAGGGCTAAAATAAGGAAGTTTTACGAAGTAGGGATATGGATTCCATTTTTTGTCGATAATTATAGAGATGAGTATTTTTCGGAAGCAAAAATACCTACTCATATAGGTAGAAGTTTGTAAAGAAAATACATTACACGTTGTAAAAACATAATGTTCTTCTTTTAAAATAGTCTCCTTATATATTCTTTTGTTAGCAATCGTGTGTAGAATATTTAGTACTACCCTCATTTGGTATATATTCGATAGTTTATGTGTAGGTACTGGCGCAGATCAATATTCGTGCACGTTGCCAGAATGATGATCAAGACGTAATCTCGTTACCAGCCAATACCAAGGTGTATCGACTTTTCCTTAAACATTACAATAAACGTATAAGTTTTGTATGACAGAAACCCTTGCCTTTGATGTTACAAGTATTAAAAATACTTCGTTTCAGATCAGCCGAGACACGTGTACAGGACCTACCTATACAGTAGGTATAAATACCTCTATAGGCAACTATAGTTAACCAAGCTACCGCAACCGAAAGTTTAATATATACATATCTTCAAAGTCGAGATTATAGCTAGCTGGTATAATCTCGAGTTTGAAGATTAGATTTTAACATAATTTCTTAGAACAGCAAACTAACCCTTAGTTTTGTTTACAATACGTTGAATAGGTAATGCCACCACCCCTTCAGGCTGAAAGAAAATTCCATTAAAATTCCATTATCAAATTCCATTCCTTTTGCAAGTTTGTAATTCCTGCTTGTGCAAATTGTCCTTAATTTCACATAATATTTTTTACCAGCTACCCGCACCCCCTGGCTCGCGCGGTTTTTATGACATGACAAAACTTTAATGTCTTACACATATAAACCTTCCAGAAAACATTCCCTACCTAAATTAAGGTGAAAACCGCATAAGCGTAGTTGAGACGAACAACGCGGTCTCACAAACAGACACGAGTATAGATAGATAATAATGCTCAATGTTCGAGACATAGGTAGTATAGAAATCATCTCATGGGCTTAAAGTTTTATTGTGTGAGCATGTGAAAAAGCACTAAAAAGGAATGAGGAGGACGATATGAATGGTGTAAAGTTCTTGGCAGCTTCTGAAGAAACTTGCGCGTTACATTTGAAAAATGACTAGAATAGTTTGATAGATTAGAAATGAGTACATAAATAAGATAATATCGCGACTGTAGCTATTCCCCGAGGGAAAGGATACCATAATACACCCACATTTCGCGAGGTGTGTTGTTCCTTGTAGGTACCTAACAGGAGGCGAGTCTATTGCTATCAACCGGTTTTAAGACAGGACAGGTTGTAGGCTGCTACTGAGAAATCGCCAAACCTGAGGCTCGAACCTACGACCCCAGCTCAGCAGTCGCACTTTCCAACCAACGAACAAACAAACACAGTGATAACAAATTACAATGTTATAATAATGTAATGTGTATGTAATGTTACAATAATAATATGAACAGTAATTTGGTTAACCAAATTACTGTTCATATTATTATTGTCCATTAGGAATAGCGATAATTTAGTAATCATTTAGGTAAGTAGGTACAGAAACCAAATCGGGAAACGCATTATTCGCGAACCATCTGCCATAGATATGCCATACATATGTATGTATCCACGTTGCCTGAAATGTAGGTACCCAATTAATTAGTAGGTAAATTGAATTCGATAAACGTTTGGAAATCTGTTATAAAACGTTAGCGCTATTAAAGTATGGAAAGTTACGTTGTGGCGATCTCGAACCTGAATTAAAAAATAAAGTTCCTGAAGAGTTGAAGGCGAATGATAAACTACGAATTTATGTTTAGAGACAAAACAGCCTTCTGAAACATTCATCGACACACGAACCACTTTACAAAGGTACATAAATGTACTCGTAGATACTTATACTTAGGTGTTATCGATTAAAAGTAACAGAGTCAAGTTTAAGGACGAGAATCATAGTATTGATTCGTTACTTGATAATCAACTAACACTTTAATAATAAGAAGGAATTTCTGACACCGGATTGTTGGCAATAAGGTGCTTAATCAGCTTAAACGTTTCAATAATCACTTGACGATAAAAATCTTGTTACGAACCTAGTAAGTACTTAGCTCATTTTAATAAGAAAGATCTCGGCTCTCTTGACATCTGCTGAATTCACTGAACAAGAAAAAGTTAAAAACAGTTTGCAAAGCTGCGCAGGTAATCTTAATGTACAGACAAAAGAAAACGATTTAGACTCACGGCTCGCCTGCTATAATATTCTTTCGACGTAATGGAAAAAGTCATTTAGGTAATCGCAATAACTTTACGAGAACACAATGCATAAAAACTTTACAAGTTTTTGTAATAAAACATTCATGGAGGCCGATTCCACGCACGCATGCCGAAACCGTTTACTGTCAAAATTGCATTTTTTTCATTGAATAATGTAATCTCAGTTACCCGCGATAAAACGGATTGTAAAGGCCATGAAAACAATAGAGTCGGAACAGTGTGCACGCTGCGCAGTGTGCGGCGCGCCAACATGGCCGACAGTGGCTGGCTGACGATACTTGTGATTTGACTTTGATTACAATCATAAATTTAAAAAAAAATGTCTTTATCAAACGCTTTTCGGATGAAGACTTGATATAATGTCAAGCCGAACCATTGACATGATGTAGACGATTGTAAACTTAACCACAATAACTTGTAGGGTAGGTACATAATAATATTTTCGTAGGTACAAAAATATTCAAGCATTTTATTTTCGGGGAATTTTCATTTTTATGGAACAAAAAGGGTACCTATTAAGGTATGTAGGTAGCATTGCAATAAACCGAATATTAAGTTGAATTTTATTATAAGTAACTATCTGAGACAATACCAGCTACTTTTTATTACAACTTTAATACTACCACGGTTCTTGGAAATGGAACAAGCGTCATGATTTTACTACCTTCGCGGCTTCGGTTTGACGGCTTGCTGGTATATGCTACCACACAGTTTAATTGTACCTATTATGTTTTCAGGACCCTGTTTGAACTATATCGAGATACTTTATTTTATTTATTTCATTTATTTACTGGTACCACATAAATTTGTTTTTACAGGTGGGAAACCCAATACAACAATGTAGTCACTGTTTCCACTCTCGGGGACATCACCCAAAAACCAACTTGATACCACCACCAACAAAATGAAATGATTTTAAACTGGCCTCTTTTCACTGACACGGTAATTGACTACCTGTCAATTACCGTGTATTCATACAGAGGACAATAAGTTAAGTGTCATTGAATGAATTCCGCTAAAGAGCAAGTAAAAAGAGACGCTGTTGAGTAGGTATCAACATAAACATTAACAAAGTAAATAAATAATATTAATTATTACTCAGCAATCATTGTGCCGATAGTCGTGACAGCCAATGGGCTAATAGCCAAGAGCCTCGACCAACACCTGAAAAGGCTCTTGTTGGGCAGCTGGATCAAGTGCTTGATTCAGAGAGACTTCTGGACTCGGCCCTGTTCCCGATACAGGTGGGCTACAATTTTTATATTTTTAAATGTTTTTATATTCTAATATTTTAAAATATAATTTATATGTATATAATGAAATAATAATAGTAATAATTGTATGTATTAACATTGCGTTGTTATTGTTCTTAAGTAGGTATACCTACCTACCTTCATCCATTTATGTAATTTCTTTTATTTCCATTTTGGTATCCCAAGTAAATAAATAGCATTGTTGGCATCTTACCTTGAATAAGTTTCGAATAGAGTTCTTTTATGTTTCAACAATTCCGATGAATAATTTTGGGTCTAAAAGAACTTCGTCAGAACCGTAACTTTCAATGAAAGCCTGAATGAAAATCTTTGTAATTTTTTTACTTTAAGAGATCCTTAACTAAAATAGGGTAACTGTTTAGCATTTTTTAAAGTGAAGGTAGGTACCTAGGTATAGTAGAATTATGCAAACTTGGCGTGTGTGTAGTTTTGCAAGTGAGATGACGTGCACAGTGCACAAACAGCTCTGGAGAACGTGAGACGGCGACGCCGCACCGATACGCCACGAATCTGCCCTCACGCCAATATTTATCTTGAATTTATTAATCATATTCTAAATTCAAGTCCACACAAACCTTTTCGATATAAAGTCAGACCTATTTAATTCAGTGTATCGGAATCCAAAGCTTTGTACTGTACCAAAAAAGGATCTTGTAAACATGCCGCGGGCAGCGGGATGGTGACCGCAGAGCGCTCTCGCACCGGTGACGTTGAACGACAGTGGTCAAAGCACTAACTCACTACGACCGACTACTATTTACATTTTGATGACTTTAAAGTTTGCAACATTTATTGGAATTTGGAATAGGTACAGGTAAAACGTCCTTTCTCGATTTTATTGGGATTTGCAGTACTAAAATAAAGTAATTCATAAACTACTACACTACACAGACACAGTTGCTTAATAAATAAAGAAGTTTCTTTATCCAAGAACTAGCTTCTGCCCGCGACTTCATCTTCGACCGCGTGAAATTTCTTGTACCCGCGAACCACCTCGTCGCATTGCATCACCTGCCCGCACTATTGAACTAGTAGGGTGGGGACGTGAAAAAATAATAAATAAAAAGTATAATCGCGCACTCTGATCTTTCGCTTAGCGTTCTTTCTGACATTTTATTCTTTTTGTTCGGCTACTAACGGTCTTAAAGTGGTGTTAAATAGCCTATAGCCTTCCTCAAGAATTTGACTATCGAATGCAAAAAGAATTTTTCATATCTGACCGGCAGTTCCAGAGATTAGCGCGTTCAAACAAACAAACAAATTTTTCAGCTTTATTAGGTACTAGCTGTTCCCCGCGGTGTCACACGCTGCGCGGCTCCTAAGGGTCGTAGCGTGATGTTATATAGCCTATAGCCTTCCTCGATAAATGGACTACCCAACACTAAAAAAATCATTCAAATCGGACCAGTAGTTCCAGAGATTAGCGCGTTCAAACAAACAAACAAACTCTGCAGCTTTATAATATTAGTATAGATTAGTACCTACAATACGACCGACGTAACTTGGCGGGACTGAATATAGGCACTAAGAACTTTCGCGCATGTTCTCTCACTCGCACTCGCCTCATGTCAACATTTGGTTCCTAAAAAATCTTACTGCGCAGCCTTCTGCGCAAAGTTCAGACCCGTCAAGTTACGTCGGTCGTATTGTACCTACTTACAGAAAAGTTTAGGTATGTTGTAAAATAATTATTAAATCCAACTAAGTAACTAATTTGAAAAGTAAACTGCAAAACAATGATTAACATTTCATGCACAATATTATTTAGTGGGACTGTGGGACGAATGGCACTAATCCAAGAACATATTCCCATTCGTCCCTCTAAAATCCCGAGTGGGACGATCGGGAACAAATTTAATAATATTTATGTAAATTCCCGTTCGTCCCACCAGGGGGACGAAGTCGGTGGGACGAACGGGAATACCCGAAAAAGAAGGAAGCTAAGGTCGATTGCCCAATTGGCTTGTGGTCACGGTCTGTTTCCGCTCGGAACAAAGTAAGGCTAACAGACAGAACAGATAGATGTTCCGAGTTCGGGTGTTTGCGAATGTGAGATTTATTTCCTTACTAGCTGACCTTTCGAAATACACGTGGCGCCATCTATTATCATAATAACGTTATTGTTGTTTTCCTCGGAAACAGCACTTTTACCCTAGGTCCGGTCTTTTACACGTGACAATGTATATGCAAAATTTCAGGATGATCGGTTCAGTGGTTGTGGCGTGAAAAGGTTACAAACAAACAAACTAACTTTCGCATTGATAATATTAGTTAGGATATGCACCCTACGATAACGGAGAAGTCCTAAACATGTCGGGCAGCATTTTTTTTATTATGTATTCAATTTGAGCTTTAGAATAAACAGGCTTAGTTGTTCCTGAATATTTATATTATACTAGCAGCGCCCCGCGGTTTCACCCGCATAAGTGTCGATCCCGTGGGAATATCGGGATAAAAACTATCCTATGTCCTTCCTCGGGGTGCAATCTATCTCTCTGCCAAATTTTATCGAAATCTGTTCAGTGGCTTAGGCCTGAAAAGGTAATATACAGACAGAGTTACTTTTGAAATTATAATACTAATAGTACGGATTTCCGTCTATTCTATTCTTGTAAAAATTGTGATTAATAAATAAAGAAATTTGAATTTAGCCAGTGTAGGTAGGTACTTACTGTGACTACAGTTATGGTATCAAAAAGCAATATCGTTGTTTTGATACTTTTTTATAACATGTGCGCCAAAAGAATTTCTTCCTGTAAATACCTACTTTCCAAAAGCCAACCCCAACATAGTTGGGAAAAGGCTAGGCAGATTATGATGAAATACCTACTTTCCAACTGTTAAAAGGTCGCGTCTGATATTGTGGTCCGATAGTTCGCGTTATCACGTCGTTTGATATCACGCTCCACAGATGAAACGAAACGCTTGAAGCGCAATTCATCTCTATTTTTATCCTCCGAAATAGTTACATTCAGCGAATACACACACAAAAATTCTGCCTATTTTCTCTCTTTACTTTCTAGGTACTTTCACCTAGATTAGAACGGGAGGAATCTGTACAAATCCCATGAACGAACGAGCGCTTACTGCGAGCGCCTCGCGATGAAAAGTACAGACACACACGCCTACCTACATAGATACTACACATGTGACTATACGTAGGCACCGACTCTCCGAAAAGAACCTTCAATGCAATTTATAAATATAACTGCAGATTCAGGGAGACGGAAAAACGAATGCCGAGCGAAATGGCCTGTAGGATTTCGCTAAATAGGTAAAGCCAGTCTCATCAAAACGGAATACCTACTTGAGTGCGAAAGCCGTATCATCGAATTTTGTTTCTTCGAAAACCTTTCAACGACATCTCTATACTGCGACGCCTTGTTAAATCGACACCTTGTTACTGCGATATTTCGTTACATCGAAAAACTGTACTGCGAACGATTTTATTGCGTAAATATCATACTGCGAAGCCTTGTTCAATCGATGTCACGTTACTGTGATGTTACTTAGGAAAACTTACTTCGGACGACCTTACGGCGATAACCAAGAACATCGATTTTCTTTTCCAAATTAATACCTACATTTTTCACATTTCTTTAAAAGCAGAGAGCCTGTGCAAAATTCGTCAGCAATAAAGGAATGCGAGGTTTGGTTTGGTTTTGTTTGGTGTGTTTTGGTTTGCGTGGTTTGGTTTGGTTTGGTTTGTTGGTTTTGGTTTGGTTTGTTTGGTTTTGTTTGTTTTGTGGAATTTTGCACAGGCTCTCTGCTTTTAAAGAAATGTGAAAAATGTAGGTATTAATTTGGAAAAGAAAATCGATGTTCTTGGTTATCGCCGTAAGGTCGTCCGAAGTAAGTTTTCCTAAGTAACATCACAGTAAAGTGACATCGATTGAACAAGGCTTCGCAGTATGATATTTACGCAGTAAAATCGTTCGCAGTACAGTTTTTCGATGTAACGAAATATCGCAGTAACAAGGCGTCGCAGTATAGAGATGTCGTTGAAAGGTTTTCAAAGAAACAAAATTCGATGATACGGCTTTCGCACTCAAACGATGTGGAAGTTATGGTTCGGTGAGCTGATACATTTAATATAATGGACCTTTGTTCTGAAGTAGGCTTTTATGATTTTATACCTAGTTTAAACTGGTTCGTATTTACAACTAGCCCTTAAAATATCAAGAAAATCTGCGTGAATTGTCCCTTCATTCTTCCATAAACAAGCCAAAATAGCTGCTATGCATCCCCCGAGGCTAGCCGAAGTTTCGAGAATCTTATTGATATGTTCCCTCAATAAGCCCTCACCGTGTATTTATCTTAAAGCCTGTTAAAGTTATTATAGAGTAAATAGTGGCCATAGCTCCGAGCAATACCACCAAAACTTATAGTAGTTTACTTAAGGTACCTCGCTACCTGAGCCACTTAGGAACATTACGTCATACTGGGTGCAGTCGGTGATATACGTCAGTTTCAGTTAATTCGAGTGACAGTGAATGTCATACCGTTGTGTAGTCAGCGAGCCAGTTACCCGTACTTTTATGGTTTAGGAGCTACGGACAGATCACGGCACAGTTTCAATTCAACAAAGGGATTCTCGATACCGTATATTTGCGTCACATATACCTACATACTGTTGTGCACAATAGCTATCTTTAATAGATGCCCGCTTCTGATTGTACCTGTGTAGTGTGTAGCTCTGTATGATCCTTTCACATTACCTATTATGTACCGATATGACAAAATTGTTGTGTAGTAATCGGTAATTTTATCGAACTGAGTTCACTTAGACTCAAAGATGATATTATATGATATACAGACCTATCTGTCTTGTTGAAAATCAACATATCCTGTAGATTAATTCCCAGAATACTCCAGCCTGCATTGCATTACGTATAGGTAGACACAATATAATAATAATAAGCCCGAGTGACTCCTTACACGCGGCACTATTTTACATCAAACCTTTTACACTCTCCGTTACCCGGGACTTCATTTATGTACCTTGACCTCCCGTTTGATCGCTCAGAGGATGATTATCTAAAACTCCTACACGCATGCCTAGTTATTTACCAAGCCTAATAAGCAAAATTTTAAGCTTGTAGGCTTTGCACATAGTTTACAGATTTTGTTTGGAGTGTTTGGGTTTTATTTATTGTTGTTAGGCTCGTGGCTGAATAATAACAGCCGCACGGCTCGATCTAAGGTCACAGGTCACGCTAGCCGCGGTCGATTAGTCGATCCATTGAGTATAGAGACCCCTCCTTGCCTGGGGCCCCGGCTGTCATTCATAAATCTTTGACAGTCGTTACGGGTAGTCGGAAGCCCAAAAGTCTGACAACCAGTCTTACCAATAGGTATCGTATTAAGAAAGAGAAGCACGATGACACAACACTGGTAATTTATTGCAAAATATGAAGCAATTATATATTTACAAAAAATGTATTGTTTGGACTAAAAAAATTAAAACACTAGTGCTATAATATGTTGCTTGTAGAATAATCTGACAAAAAATCAGAATGATTGTAGGTATGTACAGACGCCAGCAGGTCAACCTACCCGAAACTGTCAGATTTTCCCAATCAACCTTGAACCTTATGCTTTAGCAATAAAGTCGACAATCTATTAAAGAAATCTGACAGATTGTAGTAACTTGATGTGCTGGCGTCCGTACATTAGCATGGTTTTTATTTTAAAAATAAAGTAATTAGAGGTATCTTCATGATTTTTTTTCTATCATATTAAATTAGTGGTATTATATTTTCAACACATCTACCTAGCATTTTATCTTGAAGAATATCATATATTTTTTTCTGATTTTGTTTACTGTAGTCGATCATATACTTTTATTGCTTCTAAAACTTGCGTTTTTTGCGTTTAGGTCCTGAAAAATCATATCGAAGTTACGCTATTTTGGTTACTTCCGCGAGCTAGTCAGATTGCAATGGCGGTCGCTGCCATGTAAAATACTGGTATTCAGCTGCATCCGGTTAGATGGCAGCTGACCCCAACATAGTTGGGATAAGGCTAGGCATGCATTGATAGATATTACAGTATCGTATGCGTACATGGTATACATTACAGGATACGTCATTTATATCAATTGCAAGACAAGGTAGGATTTAATTGGAGGTGTGTTATACACATTAATGTATTCTCGCAGTCAGTTTGTAGTAATTGACGATCGACAATTAAGCTAATGAATGGGAATTTATCCGTGCAATTTGTCGAGCAGCGTTCACGGCTAGATAGGTCTCAATAAGACTATGCTGTGAAACGGTAGCAGTATTTATACAAGTATAGGGTTAGCTTTTAATTGCTAGTTTTTTAATGTATGCTACTCGGACTCGGAACTTCTTTGTGTAAATCGCTGTGGATGTTTAAAATTTACTGTGAACGTTTTCCGGTTCTTTAAAATGAGATGGTTATGTTATGTAGTCTTTGGGTGTCATGAAGGTCAAACGATGTGTTTTCAGATCAAGTCGTATTGCTCATAATTATTTAAACATACGTAGGTACACTAGGTAGATACCTACTGACGAAAGTTAAAGGCACGATGTCTCTGCATATTCATAATTAAGTAATTAAATATATAGATACATACCAAACACAGTTAGTGGGTCATCTAAGAAATAAGAAAGAAAGAAATTAGAATTAAAATTTGAAAACACGTAAACATTACCACTGCCATAAACTGAAACAATAAAGCTTATATTAGAAGGTGGAAAAATATATAAAAGTGCTTTCGTCGACTAAAATATTGTCTCCGAAACTCTCGCGTCAAAAATGCATTATTACGTGCTCAGGGATTTTATTGTATCTGATCCCGGAGTCAAATTGATACCGACGCCATCAAATAGACCTATTAGATACCTGAAGTGCTGTAACCTTTCCCCTCCTACTTGTTACACACAAATCAGTTACGGACTTTTGGTAAAACAATGCACTTTCAGCTGAATGTTCGTTCCAGTTGAGTGAACTAATTCGGCGTCATACGCAGTTACTGCACTAAATCGGGATATCGGCGCGCAACAAATCAGACAAATGTTCACTCTACATGGCACAGTTTTGAGAACTAAGTTTGTGTTATTCCAGGAAAGGAGATGCGAAGTTTAACGGTAAATCATACTTAGTTGAGACAACAAGCATCCGAGGAGGTTGCGAGTTGCGCGCCGCCCGCCCGCGTCCACACCACGTCAGCACTCGACTAGGCATTGAACTGAAGTATGCACATGGAAAGTTTGCACCTACTTCCTTTACTGTTCAGAATATTCTAAGTCATACATAAAAGGCGACTTGAAAAGCTGGATTTAGTTAGGTACTCTTTGTTCACTCAAACTCGAGTAAACTCAACTCATGGTCTGTAAATATACCGAGGTATATTTTTAGATATATTAAGAGGACGAAACTTACTTGAATACGAAGCAGTTTCGAAACATTAAATAGTTTCAATTTGTCATAATAAAAATAATGAGGTATCGCGACTCTTACACCTAACATTACTTATGTGACAATCCTCAATCTTCGATCTACTTTCACACTCGTAACTTTGGTACCTAAGTAATTCGAGTGGGTGTTATGCGCTGTATACCTACCTACTATAAAGCTTTTTTCGTGTAATGTGAAACTTTCCACATAAACAGCTGTTAGAGCGCTACTTGGCGGCTTCACACGTGTGCGTTAGTATGTTAAGTTTTCAATTCCGGTTATCGCTGATTACGTAAGTGGGTATATACCCTGTGTTGCATTTGTAATATATAGGTACAGACGCCAGCACATCAAGCTTCTACAATCTGTCAAATTTCTTTAATAGATTTTCAACTTCATCGCTAAAGCATAAGGTTCAAAGTTGATTGGAAAAGTTTGACAGTTTCGGGTAGCTTGATGTGCTGGCATCTGTACATTGATTCATAACTTTATAAGTAACGTGTATTCAGGTTAGATTAGTCGTAGGAGTTGTAAGTTCGAACCTAGACAGCAGCTTTACTCTGTGTAAATTATTTTATCACCACCGCTCTCAAAACGATGAAGGAAAAAATCATGAGAAAACCACAAAAAATCAAACCGAAAAATTCGAAGACATGTGACATCTACCAACCCGTATAGGTACTGGTTCCGCCTGGTGGATTACTGTCACCGAAAGGAGGCCTGTATCCCAGCAGTGGGAACGTTATAGGCTGATTATGCTAATGTATTTAAGTTAATTAAGTACTTAAAAAACAATTATGCAACCCTATCACATAACGGCTCGATCGACTTTTCCGGTTATGTACAGTGTCTTCCAAAAGTCTATAGGCAAACTCACAAAGCAATAGCTTAACGTTTAGCTTGACTTATGACCTTCTTTTAAGGAGTAATTTCTATACTATAGACACATACCTACTCGCATTCGTTGGCAACTGATTGTATTTCATAAATTCAACCATTAGGGTATACGGTATGATAGCTTAGCGGTTATTACGTCTGCACGCGTTTATGCGTAGCGAGCCGTGTGGGTTCGAATCTCACGCGCGGTGATAATTATTTTTAATGTTTTATTGTGCGGCGTGTTCACAGTAATACGATCCTTAACGTGCAGTTTTGATATATACTGTACGTACCTACCGATAAAACTCTTGAATATTTCCCCATACCACCTTCATTATTCCGTCTTGCAGTGTCCTGTCCTTCTCTATAAGTCATGCCTGATTTGTTTACCAAAGTCGTTTAATCTCTTAAGACGTTAAGCCATAGTTGTTAACTCGGGTTTATTTATCAGTCAACTCTTAACCGACGATAAAGGGTTAGCCGCAGATTACAAAACAGATAAAAGCAAAAGCTCTCCGAGTGAGATACAACTGAGACATAGATGTCCAATAACTAGATGCGACTGTGGCACCACTCCAGGACTCCAGGGTTGTTGGGAAATACCCAAACACTCCCGCGCCACAATTTACCGAGCGGCAGCGGTGCAGCGGCGGAGTCATTGAAGAGGTACAGTGAATTAAATGCGCCACAGAAGTAAAATAGATGCCTGTACCGCACAGGTACGTGTTCTGTTTATCGAGTTCCGTACAACGTACGACCGTATTTAAGGGTAAACTTTGTATGTTACCACTTTAAATCATTAGGAATTTTAGACTCGACTGCTCCGCGAAGGATAATTTGCTCGTAATTTTATCAGTTTGCGTTTGTGTACTAAAATACTGCGGAGGAAAATTAGACGTACGCAAAGATACCTACATGTTATGAGGAATATGGATATACTTGGTGGTTTTATGAGATGTTCTTCCAAGAAATTTTGAGATCAAGCCAATTTATCTCATCTTGCGGCTCAACAGGCTTTGCAATATGGCTCACCGAGTTAAGGATGACCGTATAAGAGGCCAAATTAGATGATCCTCTAATTACATACGAGTAGGTACATTATAATTATGACATCAATCGGATTTTGTTTTTGTGGTGTGGTGGAACGCTTACAAAATGTAAAATGTACATGTACATACCTATCGAAATTGCATGGGTTAGTTAGACACATGATATACTTAATATATATTTATACTAGCAGTGCCCCGCGGTTTCATCTGCCCAAGTGTCGATCCCGTGGGAATATCGGGATAAAAAGTAACCCATGTCCTTTCCCGGGACTCAAACTATCTCTCTGCCAAATTTTATCGAAATCCGTTCAGTGGTTTAGGCATGAAAAGGTAACACACAGACAGACAGACAGATAGACTTTTATCCCGATATTCACACGGGATCGACACTTATGCAGATGAAACCGCGGGGCGCTGCTAGTAAAAAAATAATCCTTACCTACTGTCTAATCAGTACCTACATTATTTCTTAAGATGAATGTGAAAGTTTGTGAAGATATTTGTTATTGAACGGATTTGGTTTGATTTGGAACACAGACAGCCAGTCTCTTGGACAATTACAAATATTTTTTTCCGGATACATAAAGTAGTTCCCCTAACAACAACCTTGCGACACAATTTGGGGAGGATTTTCCTACTTTTAACTGAATATTAACATTTCCCAAAAATAATTCGATCCTTAGAGCAGTGGTGGCCAAGTGGTGACGGCCGCGACTTACCTACGAGTTGTAGGTCGTAGGTTCGAACCCGCTTTACTTTGTGTAAATTATATCATCACCACTGCTCTCAAAAAGGTGAAGGAAAACATCGTTAGGAAACCGGCATGTCCTAGAACCAAAAATTCGAAGACATGTGACATCTACCAACCCGCACTGGGCCCGCGTGGTGGATTACGGCCCAATCCCTCTCACAGAAAGGAGGCCCGTGTCCCAGCAGTGGGAACATTATAGGCTGATTATGTAATTCGACCCTTTAAAAAGGTCATTGCCTACGAGGCACGTGACGTACCATAAATAATATATGCGTCCCAAGGAAAAAGGTTGAAAATCGCTGCCCCGGACGTGTTTCTCATGAAAATTCACATGAATCATATGAAACTACTGGACAGATTTTAATCACATTTTCACTGATGTATGGTGGAGTGTCCCGGCTGTCTCGTAGGTTTTATTAGAGGGTCGCATCTCTTTGTTCTAACATTTAAGTATCAGCTTTCGGAGAAATAACATGAATTGTTAGGGCTCTATAACGAAACTGCTTGAAAGTTGAACCCAATTGAACCCTATTTATGAATATGGATAATAGTAGAGGAAGACCAAGGAAACGATGGATGGACTGTGTGAATTAAGATGATAGAAAAGGGTTGACTACCGAGATGACGACTAATAGAGAAGTAGAGTAAGTAGTGGAAGAAAAAGACATGTTGCGCGAACACCAAATAAATTGGTATAAGGGCTGGAGAATGAAGGTGATGATAAATTGACCCGTCCGACCTTTTTTCCAACGTATCGTAAGTAGCACGTCACGTCGTGACGAAGCAAGTAGGACTAAATGAGAACCAGAAGAAAACATCAAAATAAAGAGGCCTTTGAAATCAGTATTATAACTCCAGCGTAATCTGACAACCTATCTACCAGATAATAATGCCGCTGCCCTTAGAGATTGAGGGGTCAGCTTACAAGTACAACACCCACGGGATCAAATTCCATGCCCTATTTTTACCACCGAAACAAGCGACGGACAGAAACTAGTTAAAACTTAATTCGAAATATGTAGGCATGCTGTTAATAATTTCGGGGAACAATATATAAAGTTCCTTTACAAATATTGGAGCGCAAAACAATCAGGAACACCTATTACAGCTTGTGTACTAATAGATTAACGTTAACAACATTATGAGAACAATTTCAATCAACTATTACTAACTCAGGAATTAGTTATTGATTTTCGTTCAGTTATTAATTAATTATCATCAGTTCGTTAACGTTTATTGTACAACATTGACTTCGTACAAACTGCTACATACATAACACTAATATTATAAACTCGAAAGTAACTCTGTCTGTCTGTATGTTACCTTTTCACGCCTAAACCACTCAACGGATTTCGATAAAATTTGGCAGAGAGATAGATTGCATCCCGGGGAAGGACATAGGATAGTTTCTATCCCGATATTCCCACGGGATCGACTCTTATGCGGGTGAAACCGCGGGGCGCTGCTAGTATTATATAGATATGACTACCTACCTACCTATACAGGGTACATTACGTAAACAGATTACAGACTAATAACATTATAGTAACAAAAATATATAACTAAATTGCTAATGACAAGCCTCCACAGATAGATACAAAAAAATATATATATAGTTCCCTAGTACAAAACAATCTAACAAATTAAACAAACAAACTACGATCAAGTTATTGAATTATTAATTTCAAAATGCGTATTAAAAATAATAAACATACTTGTAAATGACGCTTCCATTGTATAATAAACGGTCGCAAAGTAAGTAAAAAGCGTTTATCAAGCAGTTGCGACCACTCGGTAGTTTAATTAAATTTTTAATTTATTGTGAAGGAGGCCGCGTGTGGCGCGCCCGCCGCCCGCCGCTCGCAATTTGCTCCCATCTTTATCTAATGTAAGTACATCCTATCTGTGTACTTAGAAATGAAATATGTACTTTAAGTAAACTTATTTAAGTGAGTGTCATATTTTATTTATTATTTATTAAAAACTTTATGCACAAGTAAAAAACTGTACAAAGCCGGACTTAATGACTTGGGCATTTTCTACCAGTCTACCTTATGGTGATGCAGAAACAATACACACTATACACAGTAGGTGCAATAGCAGAAAACAAATAGAAAATATTTATAAGTAAAATATAATAATAAATACCTAAATACATACATACAAAAAATATATAAAACAAAACAAAAGAAAAAGTAGTAGTAGTAGTTGTAGATGTAGTTTTTTAAAAAAACAAAACAACAATTCCTAGTGTGGGGACACTAGGAATTTCTCCTGTATTGTGGGTGCGTTTACAAACATTTAAAATCACATACACAAACAGCCAGACCCGGAACAACTACTTGTAGGTCATACAAATATTTGTTCCGTGCGGGAATCGAACCCGCGACACGCAGCGCAGCAGTCAATCGCTTAACCACTGTGCCAACCGTGCCGTCAAAAGAGAAGAAGAAGAAAGAAGAAGAAACAGGAAGAGAAGAAGAAGAAGAAGTTATGAGATATAAACAAGAAAACCTACAACAACTTAATTCTGAGACGAATCTGCCAACTTCTTTGTGTAAGTGTTCTCGAGCTTTCACTTTAAATGTGAACTGATTGGTTACCGTCCTGCTATTCTGAGGGAGCGCATTCCAAAGGAAAACCGCCTGGAGAAAGAAAGAAGACTTTATAAAACCAGAGCGATGAGAAGGACAACGAAAAAGACGATTATTCTCGGACCGAAGATTCTTGCTGTGTGCAGAGAATAAATATTGACAAAGAGAAGTCAAACAAGAAGGAGAAGTGGGTTTGTGAAGAATAGAAAACAGGGTTGTCAACGCCCTCAACGCTCTGCGCTGCCGGATAGGTAACCACTTTAAAAGCGATCGATGTGCAGATACATGATCATACTTGCGGAAATTGAAAACGAATCGAATGCAGCTATTAAGAAGTCGGTCAAGTTTATTGAAGAGATCTGCATTTCATATAATGATGTTATACTGATTGAGAGAAAGTATGTACGTTTCTTCTCTCAAACATAACCTTGCCTTGCCTTAACTTACAAATAACATAAAAGCTTAATAAATAAAGCAACAAATTAATCGTTCTTAAAGCAACAAATTATTCGTCCCTGCCTCGACACAGGTGGAGACAACGATGTGTGTAGGTTCGTCGACCCCCAAACGAGCCTACGCAGCAATAGTAGCTGCTAACAAGCCTGCTGAGTCGCAAAACTTGCAGGTAAAACTGGCGGAAAAGCCAAAAGGGGGTAAACGGAGCCGGTCGAAACCAAACAAGGTTTTGAAAAGGCAGGGTCCAGAGAAGGACACGTGCGACAAGGATGGTTTCATCAAGGTGGAGAAGAAGAAGAAGAAGAAGCCTCCTTGTCAGAACCAGTGCGGCACCGGGCAGGCAGGACCCAACATGCTGCTGCGTCCAGCAATCCCGTCGACGCAGCTGTACGTGTCCAGACTGCACCACTCCACGAAGGTTGAGGAGATCGAGGAGTACATGCGTGTCAAGACCAACTGGACTTTAAGGGTCGAGAAGTTCTCAAGGAGATGTCAGCACCAACTGACGGGGTCCGCTAGGGCCGATGCCCGCCAGGGTCGCGGGTTGTTCGAAAGAGATACCGTGGCCCCTGGCACAGGCAACTGAAGGAACACGGGTGGGTTTTAGTCAGTAAGAGTCTGACACAATGTTGTATGTATTTATAGTATTTTTAAGTTATATTAATATTGTATTGTATGTGTTTATATGGGCCTTGATGCCTGAAATAAATGGATAAATAAAAAAATTAATACCATACTGTAGGTAGCGTCCATGGGCCAAACAATATTTTCAATTTCAGTTTCAAGCGTACTCTTCCAAATACACAAAACATTTTCCGATCATTTAAAATTTTAAAATATTTTAAAACAAGCTACGGAGCTTTTAACTGGTTTTTTTTCGTTTATTTTTTCATCAGTATGCTATGAATAATTGCTATTTACTTTTTTAAAGAAAGGAAAGATCGTACAAAATCCAATATTTTAATCACTTTTTACTGTTATCAGCTTAGGTTCCGTTTTTTCTCTGATCTGAATTTCACAAATGCAATTCCTAATCACAAGAATACGTCCGGGCCCCTGATGCGACATACATAAGTACTTGCCGAAGAAACCGTGCCCCGAGAGCACTTGCGTTGCCTAAAACATCTGGAGCCGTGCTTCCACTCGACCCAGTAGTCGAGCACTAGTTGGACCGCCTCGATTGTATACTGTCAAACGCATAGCACGCCAGGTTTAAACCCGATAAGAGCTCGCCTCTCAATACCCAGTCATATTAGATGTTCCACAGGAGATGGCCCACAACTGAGCCCTGCGGAACACCGCACGACATCTCGCGCCAGCCTCTGCTGTCGCGTCCCTTGAGAGCAGATATAGGTGACACTTCTCCCCACTAGATAAGCCCCAACAACGTGGCAGAGCTGGAGACCACCGGTGGTAACTTAACGCCTTCTTTATGCAACTCCAGGGTAGGGCGTTGAACGCGTTAGAGATGTCCAAGGACAGCGCCAGCAACACCCTACCCTGGGACACCGCTTCTTCTGTCAGGACTCTCAGTCTCATTATAGCGTAGAGCGCCCGTGCCGAAATCCAAACTGGTTGTAGTCCAGGGCCTTTTTTACACTAAGTGAGCCCCGCTCAAGGCACGCTGAGAAGAGTCTCATCAGTGGGGGCTCCAGTTCCAGAGCGCGGCCAAGTATCCCATCAGACCCCGGAGCAGTATTCTAAGTCCGGCGGAGCCGCATCACGATCTTATCTCAAGTTGTGTTACCTTTAGAGGACGCTTTCGCTCTCCACTTCTTCAGACTCTTTGGGCAGAGTTGACGGTGGCTCGTATTCTGTTCTCGCAGGAAAGAGAGCTGTGGCCTGTGACCACTTCTTCCGTCAACTGGGGTCATCCCTGCCTCGCGTATTCGACTCGCCAACGGCCAGCCACAAAGCCTCCTTCGCCGCGTGTCTCCTCCGGTATCGCGTGTACGGCCTCTGGCATCCGTATCGTCCATCTGGCGCCCGCGACGCGTAACTGTTCAATCTCTGTGGACCCCATATGTACAGTCGGCGTATTGCAGACTGTGTGTCGACCGTGTGGCATGCATGCGTCGCAGATTTGTATCATCGCTTTGCTGAATCACTGTGCCTCCTCTTAGACGTTGATGGGATCGACTGTAGAACTCCCGGAACCAGACTAGCAGCTGCCTCTAGAGCCTTCCTGTCGCGAAAGTGCTTAAGCACCCTACGTGGACCGTACCTTTAAAGGGCCGATTGGCTGCGACCACCCGCTGTCTGGGGGGAGACAAAAACACATCACCGACAGCGGGACTAGCAAACGACACGTCCACTATCGAGCCGCCCCCCTGTCCCACGCATTTGTAGGCCGAGCCCCGATTTAAAACGGCCAATGCCAAGCCCATCGTGATAGCCCATTCCTCCAACACTTCATCCGAGATGAAGTCAGGATCAGTGACCGACGAACCCCAAGCCGCAGACTCAGTTGAGATCGCCGAGTAACAACATAGTGCGAGGGTTAAGGTCATCACTCATTATAAGCGCACCGCTCCAGCGCAGTACCGGCCCGACACCATTAGTAGTAATCTTACTTGAGAAGCACGCGTTTCTGCTTTATGTCTCAGTTTAATTTACGCCAACTAGCAATTATAGCTGCTTTTATGCACTCGACGAAGAAAATAATTTGCAAAAAAAGAAAAATATATTGGGTGCATAACATGTTAAAAGAACGGCGCGAAGAGCACGTGCGAGCGGCGAGGGGTCACCGCGCGCAGGCGTTTCTTCGCGGGGAAACGAACTGCTCGCTTGAAGCGCGCAGTTGGCGCGACGTAAGACGGCACTATTCTGCAAGTATTGTCATCATGCACTTTAATGCGTTTGATTTTAATCCTAACTTCAATGACAAGTTATATGCTGTGTTGGAGCGGTGCGGTTATAATAAGGGTTCACTAATGTTTCACCAAAACTCTATTGACCAATTTTTAGTTTACAACCAACGTTTCGTATACTATTTATTTCATAAACCACTCATTCCGCAAATGTTTTATTTTATAAACACTCGCTTTACAAACATTTATTTTGCAAATGCTTCTCTTTACAAATGTTTCCGATGACATCTGTCATTTATGATGATCATCAATCATTTTTATAAACATTTTTCACATAATATTTAGATTCTTTTGGAAATATCACGTTTATACAAAATATTATTTTATAACACATTTTCTAAACCAGTCACAAAGTCATCATGACGGTATTTTTGCTCTTGCATCCTATGTCGACGGAGCCCCGCTTCGCGACACCATACGCGAACCGACTATTTATGTATAAATAAAGGGTCTAGAGTAACCTAACCATTTTTTTTTGTTCCGGGGTGTAAAATCCTCATGGACGTCCGCCTGGGGCAGGCGGCGGGGTCTGTCAGACTCTTACTGAATTAAAACCACCCCGGTGTTCCATCTCACACCTACGTTTACACACTTATGTTTTTGCCAGTCATTGCTTGTCAAGTAAAAAGTAAATTAATTTTTGGTGTACTGACAGGCACCTATAATGAGTGATGACCTTAATGCCCACGACGGCTCCAAACTTGACTAGGAAACTCGAAGTCGGCGAGACTCCTGCTAACTCCTGTTGGGCGACAAGTTCTCGCCAACATTCGTCGCAGTACCTATGTGGTTGACTATATTATAATGAGAAAGGACAAGCGGTTGCCCGTCCCCTTAACTTAATCCCTTAGATGCCTATTACGACTCTCTAGGGATAGGAGGGTGGCCCTTTATTTTCCGGTAATCACAATTCATACGGTACATTCTTGCTTTATTTTATAACAATATACCGTAATCATAAATTTGGCAAAACTCTGCCAAGCGTGGCGATTATGGCAATTTCACCTCTAGTGGTATGTTTATTGTAGCAGCGGCAGGTACTGTGAAACTCTCTACGATACGAGCTTCAGGGTACCGGGAGGAATAAATTAAACCATGGTGTATCACGTTATGTTCAGTAATTATTATTCCTAGAAACCATACTACATATTTTTCATATTTTTTTACCTGTGTTCACGATTGATTGATTGAAACTAACGTAATGTTTGTCTCGTATTTCATGACAATAACTTTTAACTGACTCGCGGAGGTTTTATGTAAGCACCAAATAAGCTACAGTAGTTACCTAACTAGTTACCTACAAGAGACAAGTCATTAGTCAGAGACATTACTTAGTAGAGATGTCATTTAAATAGTCCATTCGCTCTATAATTAGGATGAAATTACGTGACCTATAAGTAATTAACCTTTCGTTAATTTAGGTTCCGAAATTAATGTACGTAGGTACTCTCCTACATTAATTTGGTCGGCAACCAAAAAAAAATAAGCCATCATTATAATGGCTTTCATGAAAAACTCTAAAGTTGTTTATTATTACGAATAACGATAGCATACCTACTAAGTTAATCAGAATTAATGTTAAGGATACCTATTCTTCCTCAATTTCGCGTTTATTTAAATATCTTGCGTTCGCAACTTAGTTTCTAAGCTTAAGCATAATTATATGATGTAAGCATAATCAGCCTATACTTAATCTTCCCACTGCTGGAACACAGGCACAGGCCTCCTCTCTGTGAGAGGGAGTGGGTCGTACCTAATTCACCACGCGGGCCCAGTGCGGGTTAGTAGTGCCGGTTAGAGTAAATTAGACTGCCCCCAGTTGTTTAGTAAGTTAAATTTAAGCTACCCTACAATTATCCGCGTCATCCTATCAAATTGTCGTCTGCCCCATTGCGCAAAACTGTTTCAGGATCCAATTCCCCCATCCCCAGAATTTGCAGGCTTCTTAATAATTGCGATGAATCAATAGAAAATAAATAAGTAGAAAACAAATAGGACTTTTTGGAAAAATAAGTACAACTCACACTAAAAGGCTTCATAAAGGACAGTATGCGCTACAAATACAAAAACATTTATGACTTTGCAGTGAAGTATTCAATTTATTAAAATTTTATGCATAAGTAAAAAAATATTCTGCTGTAAAAAGGCATTTTCTGCCAGTCAACCTTAGAGTAATGCAGAAACAAAACATGGCAGGTGCAACATATGACATAGATCAGATAACTGGCAAAAGAATAAATACCTACTAATACACACATACTTATAAACAGAATAAACTTTGTCAGGGAAAATAAAGATAGGTAGAGGAGAAAACGAATCCGGTAGGTCAATCGGCGCTGAGATGAATCTGCCAACTTCTTACGAATATGTTCACATGCCTTCACTTTGAACGATAACCGACTGGTCAGCATCCTGATGTTCAGAGGAGCGTATTCCAAAGAAATACCGTCTGAACAATGAAAGAAGTGTGACTAGAACCAGATCGGTGAGATCCTACATCGTAGAAGACGATTGTAGGTGGAGCGAAGATTTTTACTGTGGGCAGAGCATAGATAAGTATTGAATATGGGAAGTCAGGTAAAAGGTGAAATGGGTTTGTCGAGTATAGAATTAATACAATATAGCTACTGCGCTGATGTATGGGTAACCATTTAAAAAGCAATCGGTGCGCAGACAAATGAAGATAGAAAACGAATCGAATACAGTTATCTATAAAAACTTTTTTACAAAAAAAAAAACAACCGACTTCCAAAAAACACTATAAAGTGAAAAATAACTTTAATTTCGGAAGTCGGTGTCTTTGGATTAGTATTTTAGTTTTTTGCCACCGACTTCCGAAATTAAAGTTATTTTTCACTTTAAATAGTGTTTTTTGGAAGTCGGTTGTTTTTTTTTTTGTAAAAAGTTTTTATTTTTCACTTTTTAGTGGGTCAGTTTGTAATTTATCTAAGTTACAATAGCCTAATGTCAACTGCTCATCACCTTTTACAAAATATTGCTTTTCCCGATGCAGGGACGTTAATTGTTGAAGAGTTCTCCTGGTAAGAACCAGGAGAACTTCTCAACAACCACTTACCATACGCATTGTGACGAGGATAAATCGTTTAGCAACCATATTAAAGTAATCGAATCGCAACCCGTGAAATATTTGTCATTGAGTAGTTCCGATGGCCATCTGTGGTATTCATCATCTGCTCCACTTTACCAAATGATGATTTCCGAGAACAAATGCTCAAGTTACTTTAAAAAACACCCAAATCGCTATAGCTTTGCCTATAAAATTTGAGGGTTTCCCTCGATTTCCATGGGATCCTCTCATCAGATTCCAACTTGATGATAACGGGACCACCTCGAGAGTATACCCTTTCGAACAAAAAAAGAATTTTGAAAATCGGTCCACAATTGGCGGAGTAACCGCGTAACAAACACAAAAAAAAAAAAAAAAAAAAACATTCCGTCGAATAGAGAACCTCCTCCTTTTTTGAAGTCAGTTAAAAAGGCGGTCAATGTTAATGAGGAGATCTGCATTCAGGCCATAGTAACACACATCACCATAGTGTATTAAGGGAAAGATTAGGGAGTGTATCACTGTACAAAGCCTTTATGTGTGATGGGAGAAGGTTTTTCCGCGAGCGGTTCCACTTGAGGTTAATTCCTCATTTATATGTTGATTCAAATAAAAAGTATTGATTTTACTCAACACAAACTCACGTAACTCGGTAAGTAAGTACCTACTATATTATTCTTTCTTACATCTAAGGGTACGTGCCCTACAAGTTAGCTCTGAACTTTTGATTTAAACATAAAGTTTCTGTCTGTTCGATGTTGAGACATAATTCAGTGTTTCGAGAATTTTCGAAGAATATGTTGTCTAGTAGGTACCTACTTATTGTTAATAATTTATTTAGGTTATTTATTCACAAAAATAATCGGGTGGCAGCATTAATGCGCAAACTGTAACCAGGAAGTCATCAAATGATTCTAAACCCCCTAGCGGAGAAATTATTAGACGGTTATCTAAAAAATTAAATGTATCATAGACAAGTACAAATTAAATTAAACAGGTACCTACCTAAAACTTTATTTCAGATTAGGTCCATAATTTTGTTAGTACCTAAGTATTTTGGTGTTAGTAACAATAACGGTTATGTAAATAGAGTATTGTTAGTTTTCAAACAGTATCTAATTAATTCAGACCTAGGACTGTCCGGCTGTCCCCACCCAGTAGGTATCCCTGAAAGGGACAGTACGCTCTGGTAGCGATCATTTTTACCATGCAGGCGCCGTAGTAAGGAGGCCGCTTTCTTTCGTATAATGGCATGGAAACTATCTGTGCGAGTCTCTGCGAACATTCCCGAAGCACTACAACGCAATGGTAGTCCCAACAGCATCCTAAAAATTGAACACGAAGGAATTGTAGGCTCGGCGCATGTATGACACCCACAGCGTCACAGGTGTGTAAAACGATTGACAGAACGCCTTATAAAGGGTAACTTTGACGTCTGTAGTACAACGAGCGAACCTGCGGGCAAGCTAATTTATATTATTTATTGCCTGCTAATCACAGACAACGCAACAATAATACCTACGTGGTTAAATGTATGGAACAGCAATTTTTTTTTATAACTGACTAAATATTTTAGCGCAAGGGGGATTCAGACTCCTGTACCCACTGAATCCATGGTAACAGGTGGCGAGTCGATGTCCCTGCCAAAGGGTTTCCCTTGTTTTATGGAAAAGAAATTGCGAAATTATCACTTCCCAAACAATTTTCCGCATAATTTCATTTGCCAAATCATTACTTAGCAAATAAACTTTTCACACAAATTGAACGCAAACCTAATGTTTGGTAAGTGAACGGCGTTTAAACAATAACTTGCTTACCAAATAGTACTTTTACCAATTTTAATTTTGTCAAATATTTCAGTTGGTACTTTTATCATATTTTACGCAAAATAAAATAAGCCAAATATTTATACCTACCATCCGGGGCCCCTATTTCTGTCTGCCTATGATTTCAATTAACCCTGTTTAATATGATATGAGGTAATGAGGTAAAGGTATTGAATTCTCATTCGCTCGCTCCTGCAACCAATGTCGACGGAGCCTCGCTTCGCGGAGCTCCTATTTCTGTGGAAAGGGTGAAGTAACCTAACAAAACCGAACCTCGGGGTGCCCTTCGCTCGCTCTTGCATTCTACGTCGCCTATCGACCGACCGCAACCATGCAATGTAATTCAAAAAGTAATTATGTAAGTGTTTTACTTACATAATTACATGTAGGTAATTCCCAAAAAAAAATTTTTTTTGTCTTTATATATTTTTTTCATAACAAATCATTTGACTAAATGTTTATTGTCTAAATATTATTTACTGTAATGAATCATTTGATTAAAGACCAAAATGCCTAAATGACATTTTCCTTGATAATATTCTGCCAAGTAAAAATTTTACAAAATGAAAATGTGCGTAGGTAGGTACATTATATTATATTGTATATTATATATATTATATTCCAAACATTGCATTGGTATAAAAAAAGGTTGCTAAAATTTGTTTAGGTAGTGAAATTTTGGCAAAATCTTTTCGGCAAACCGGCAGGATCCCCCTGCCAACCTGTATGCTCAACTTGTGCATACCCGTGCCTGTAAATGTGGCCGGTGCCGGGGCCGATGGTGTTAATGTTTATTCAAACTTATGTTTCAAATTAATATTATTTCAAGTTAAACAAATATCAACTTTATTTTAATGGTAATTAAGTTGATTTCAGAGTGACTAGCACTATTGAAAAAGTTATAATTTTTTTTTAAGTTGTAGCGTAAACTGAACTTTATTTTGGAGAATTTAAAGTTATTTTTCCATAAACTCTTAATTGTTTACATTTTTGGCAAATAAATCGCGAATGCAGATTAGGTGAATAACGTGTACCTACTTTCATAATACTAACTGGACGCTTCATACGGCTTCTCTTTTTAACCGACTTCAAAAAAGGAGGAGGTTCTCTATTCGACGGTATGTTTTTTTTTTTGTGTGTTTGTTACGCGATTGCTCCGCCAAATCGAGGGAAACCCTCAAATTTTATAGGCAAACCTATAGCGATTTGGGTATTTTTTAAAGTAATTTGAGCATTTGTTCTCGGAAATCATCATTTGGTGAAGTGGAGCTGATGATAAAGACCACAGATGGCCATCGGAACTAAACTACTCAATGACAAATATTTCACGGGTTGCGATTCGATTACTTTACTATGGTTGCTAAACGATTTATCCTCGTCACAATGCGTATGGTAAGTGGTTGTTGAGAAGTTCTCCTGGTTCTTACCAGGAGAACTCCTCAACAATTAACGTCCCTGCATCGGGAAAAGCAATATTTTGTAAAAGGTGATGAGCAGTTGACATTAGGCTATTGTAACTTAGATAAATTACAAACTGACCCACTAAAAAGTGAAAAATAAAATACTAATCCAAAGACACCGACTTCCGAAATTAAAGTTATTTTTCACTTTAAAGTGTTTTTTGGAAGTCGGTTGTTTTTTTTATGTAAAAAAGTTTTTTGCAATATTGCACTCCGCAAAGTTATCGTTTATTTTCTACATAGGTAATTCTTCGGGTAAAAGGCATTCCATGTTCCTGTCGTGTGAAGTCGGTAAGATAATCTCGCATTTTTTTAATATTAAAGTGAGAATAGACATTATACCATTTTGTAGGAAATGCCCGCACTTTTAGTGTACAAACGCCCGTTACGGCAAACAAAGTACCAGCTACTCTCACCCAAGTGTAATTCCCGAGTTACTAACACTCAACTAAGTACTACTTTACAATCTGTAATAATTTTTAAGTGCACATTAAATGTTACTCTAGAAATTAATGGAAACGACTTTTTTTATGAAACCCCGAAATATTTTCCAATTTCGATTAAATCACAGCGAGATAGCTTCTCAATTTGATGTAAGCAGGACCAAGACTATGAATAAGGTCAAGAGCTAGGAAATATGTTTCTTAGAGGGCGGGTTTGTGGCTTCGGAACTTGGCTCGTTGTAAAATATTTTATAGTACCTACCTAAAACTTGGCTGAACTCATTTCTTTACGTTTTGTAAATTCCCATATCAAAATGATGGCCCCAAATGTAAGTTCATTTATTTCCCATAAACCCAAATTACATCCGTCTTTAAAAAATCCATCAGTTAAAGCCATAAAAGCCCTTTACATTATTTAATTTCACTACCCATGTTACAGTTTATCATTTATTTTCAATAATAAATTATTTTTACGTTAGACAGATCTTTAAGTAGGTACCTATTACGAGTATTACGGAATAGAAAAGAGCAAGAGGCAATGTTTCGTAGCAATGAGCCCGAAGCGCCAACAACATAATGTAATTTTACAAGGCGTAGCAGTTGCCAGATATGCTACGCCATAAAATTGATTCGTAGAAAATAATACCAATAGCACGCAGTAATTTTAAAAGTTCGTAGCAAAATTGCTACGGCGTAGGCCGATCCATTTGCGTTGAAGCCCGCTTGCAATTATGTCAATTTCGACTGAAATAACAAAAGTTTTAATATCACGACGGGATATAATTTAATTCTACTACCTACGTTACCTTAAAAGTCATATTCAATCATAATTATAGAAAATATTTCATCTTAAACCTACAGTAGATATTTATAAATACGGTACAAGAAAAGAGCAAAAAGCATCTTTCTATTAGCATAGAGCGCCAACAACACAAGGTAACATAATAAAATCTGACAAACGCATAATTGAAAATCTTTTCGTAAAAAATAATACAAAAAACTTTTTACAAAAAATCAACCGACTTCCAAAAAAGTCAATACAAAGTGAAAAATAACTTTAATTGTCGAGTGTCGTTGGGTTCGCATTTTCGTTGTTTGTCACCGACTTCCAAAATTAAAGTTATTTTTCACTTTGTAGTGTCTTTTTTGGAAGTCGGTTGTTCTTTTAGTAAAAAGTTTTTTTTTTACCCTTTTAAGTTGTACTTGCCCCACACAAATTCTATGTAAATATCAGTGACAGGAACTCATTATAACACCATCATAAACTAAGTGGCATAATAAGTATCTATTATTGAAGCTAACTCAAAAAACTACTCAAGCAATGTTAATAAAATTTATATGGGACCACCCCTGAGGCAAACCCTATCCATTAAAAAAACAATTTTTGAAATCGATTTTCGATTTACAATAAACCTAAAAAAACAACATACAGTCGAATTGAGAACCTCCTCCTTTTTGAAGTCGGTTAAAAACACGCAGTAGTTTGAAAAGCTCCGTAGCAATCGCTGCTAAACAGCTACGGCGTAGCCGCGTAGATCGGTCCATTTGCAATGTAGCCCGCTTGCTACGCTACGCTTGCATTGATAATGTGTTTTTGACCACATTGAACTTTGTTAGGTCGCTGGTCACGGCTCTTATTAATCCCGAAATAGCTACTACGAGGTTTAATCTTTAGGTATCGGTAATTTTATCCAATAATTGGGGGAAATAAGGTCAGGTGGCACTGTGACATTCGATGTAGTCTCTATGTGAAATGCCGACAGTCCGTTGATGAGACCGCCACGACCCTGTATGATGGATTACGGCGCGAATCCTCGCAATGAGTGGGGGCATGAGTCCTACCTAGCTGTGGAAAAATTATAAGGTAGGTAATTAACAGCAAGAAAAATAAAAAATCGCCTAATAACTCCTTTCCTGTGAAAATGGGATGAGCTGCTCTGCAAGTAGGGACCTGCTGCTGACCTGCGAATAAAGTAGGTACTTAACTACTTATTAACTTAAATCCTATTATAATGCTATGCACCTATTCTCACAAGGAAAACATCGTGAGGAAACCGGCATGTCCTAGAACCAAAAATTCGAAGACATGTGACATCTGCCAATCCGCACTGGGCCCGCGTGGTGGATTACGGCCCACTCCCTCTCATCGAGAGGAGGCCTGTGTCCCAGCAGTGGGAACATTATAGGCTGATTATGTGTTATGTGTGTGTACCTATTCTTAAGGTGCCCGGGCCTCTAGTCGTGATTAAGTGGGAATCGGGTCTTTGATTCAGTAGGTACCTTTTTGATTAAAACCCATGGGTTACAACGCGCGAATTATTTTGTGAGTAAGTATATCCTGCGTACCCGACTGAAGGAAGAAGAGGATTAGGTAAGTACCTACCGTGTGGCTTTAGTTGGCAGGACTTAAACATAACCCTGCCTTTTCCGCAGACGGCGGGTATTTTCCTACAATTGAAATTCACCTCTGGATATTTTTACTATAGCCAAATATAGGTCTAAATGAAATACATCTGCGTATAGCGCCACCTATCATATTACGCTTGGACTACAACAGTGGCAGGAAAACATAGTTGTTTTTCGGTGATGTATACCACCAACATTTCTGTGCCACACCCCGGTAGCGCTGCTCGTTGACAAAAACTGGACCTCCCATAAAAATGTTGATTACGTATGCCATTACACAAGCAAGTCAGCGATAGAAACCACAATCCAGAAAGTAAAAATTCACACTGGCCAATATCGACTTAGTGTGAAGTCCACTTCTAAAGATGAGATGGCGAGATGGAATATTTCGTAATTTCATCCTTCCACCTACTGCTTATTTAATTTAGGTATTATATTTTTTTTTAAATACTTATGTAAAAAGGCAACACAAAGGGAAGACTAAAAAGCAGCTATGGCTGCTCGTCAGCTATGGGGGACCATAGACCATAGCTTTTGCCGAGCAGTGTGCGTGCAGTGGGACAATAGGTACAGGCAAAATAAAAAAACACATACCTACAACATAGATTCACAGAAAATAATATAGAAACTCAAGAATTGTTAAGAGCTGAGTCTGACAGCCCACAAAAATGAGCAGTTTGCATCGAAAATTCTACAAATCATAACATACCGACGACGACGGCGACGTACTTAACTAGGAACTGGGGTAATGACTATGATTGATAGGCAAGCTAGTTCACGGTATACTTACCCGTGACGTGATATATAATTAATCGCAATTAATGAGATGGATACAGATTAGATCGACAGAGCTAATCGGTCGTCAATTCGTCATAATACCTATGAGTAAAGTTATAAAGTAAGTATAAATATAATACTAATACTCGGGGCTAAATAAAATTTGATAAATGCACATTAAAATCAATAAGTATATCAACAGATTATTTATTTTGACCACAATTTAACATTAATTCCAGGCCCGCTTTCATCTTTGCACCCTGCATAAATGTGGGCCAAGTGGCCAAAATACATTAAAAAAAATGAAAATATCCGCCGTATTACTTTTTAGTATAGATAGGGTAGATCCTTTTTTAGACTCCCGAATTGTGGTAACATTGAGTGTTGATTGAAGTAGGTAATACGAGGGCGGGTCAATAAGTCCGTGACTTTTTGAATTTCTGACCTCTTTACTGAAAAAGCAACACTACTCCTGTCAACAGGCATCTGTCAGTTGACTCCTATCAAAATTTGAACTTGCTGCGTCAGTTAGTTTGTGTTTGACAGCTATCTTTATCAGACTACCCAGTAATTTCAGGAAAAAATGGAAAAAAGTGAATTTCGTGTGCTTATTAAGCATTATTTTTTGCGAAAAAAAACCATTACCGAGACCAAGGCTAAGCTTGATAAATACTATGGGGACTCTGCACCATCGATTTCAATGGTAAAAAAGTGGTTTACTGAATTTCGTTGTGGCTGTACAAGCACTGAAGATGCCGAACGTCCTGGACGCCCAGTTGAGGTCTCTACACCCGAAACAATCGAAAAAATTCACGATATGGAGTTGGCCGACCGAAGATTGAAAGTGCAAGAGATTGTGGAAGCCGTAGGGATCTCGCATGGCTCAGTGGTTTCAATTTTGAATGATCACTTGGGCATGAGAAAGCTTTCCGCAAGATGGGTGCCGCGTTTGCTCACAGTCGACCACAAACGCAATCGTGTAACAACCAGTTGCCATGGCAAAAATCCATGAATTGGGCTATGAATTGCTCCCTCATCCGCCCTATTCTCCAGATTTGGCTCCGAGTGACTACTTCTTGTTCCCAAACCTGAAGAAATGGCTTGGTGGAAAAAGATTTGACTCCAATGATGAAGTCATCTCGCAAACAAAGGCCTATTTTGAGGACCTCGACAAATCATATTTTTTGGAAGGGATAAAAAAATTGGAGAAGCGTTGGACAAAGTGTATAGAGCTCAAGGGAGACTACGTTGAAAAATGAAATGATTTATTTATCAAAAAATCTGTGTTTTATTCCAAAAGTCACGGACTTATTGACCCGCCCTCGTACAATCTATCTACCTATGACAATTTTCAAAATTTTTAGAAGCAGAGAAGTTGTTTTAGGGTTTCTCCGAGTTTGTAGGTACCAATTAAGTACGTAGAGCACTTATGGATACCATTCCGTCACACCAAAGACTACAATATAATTTAATCGGGTCTTAGTTTAGGAGATATAATGAGTTCAATTAGTAAAGTATAGTCCAAGAGCTAGTCGAAGTTTTTTCGTAAACTATTCGATCTAGCTCTTGGACTGTACCTACACATATAAACCCTAATATCTTTTGAACCAGTGACCGACAAATTCTGATATTTGGCGACAAATTTCGACAAATTTTTTGTGCTATCAAAATTAACATCCCTGATGGTGGCTCTGCCAGAGTCAGTGACACAAATTCATCGTCTCTCGCACCAACTCTTGTCTATATGTTTATACCTAAACGAACCTTTCTGAAGATTTATTACTGTTACTATACTACACCGTTTTGCTAATGTAGGTAATTATTCAATTAAATTTAATTTGTAGCGATTCATGAACAGAGCGCGAAATTTAATTCGCGGTACATAGGTATTTAGAGAATTATAAATTTTACATCTTTCTAAGTTGGGTTTCTACCATTAACACTTTTCCATAAGAGATTGGTGGTTGGTGGTAGAAAGATATATTAATGATTCCAATGATTAATTATAATTCTCTTAATATGTACCTGTTATTGGTCGCAAATCATATTTTGATCAAGATACAACCTGACACTGACTTGCAAAATGCAAAAAACGTAAGAAAAATTGAATTGCGCGGTCTCAACTATACTCTTTCGACCAGCCTCGCCAGAAATCTTGAACCATTCGCTGGGTCGTCAGACTGTTCATAGTTAAATTCCGGTACAGGCACAAGAGGTTCTCGGAATAAATCAATAAAAACACGGAGCTGTAGATTTTGGTTGTTTATTTCTCAGGAAGCAAATGATTCACAGCATTGGTGGGATACAGAGGTCTGACAATACCGGGCCGAAACATTAAATTTCCTGAAGTTTGATTTTACTAGCAATAGGTACAACAGCTTAGAATATATAAGTACCCAAATATAAAAACGTGGGAAAACAACGTTACATAGCTGTAGAATAGTATAATTTATTTAGTAAAGCGAGTTTTTTTCATATTTTTTTTACAAACTACACACCTTACTAAATCACAATTTCTAATTATGTCAAAAATTATTGTATCACATTTATAACATTCTGTACAAAGTAAAAAAATATTTTCATACTCCACTAGTACAAAGTAAAGCTGCATAGACATTTCCGACCATTTTATTATTACTGTTGCCTATGTAGAAAACGAAGTTTTAGTTTCACATTTATCGATTTCACTGAAAATGTACTTTGTTGAAAACAATTGAGCAGACGTAAACGGTAAGATAATCCACTTTAATATCACACTCAATTGAACATTCTAACATGATATGCAGTAAGTAACGCTATCATGTCATTGCATCAACGGTGCCACACTGGGGCTAGGCTACAGGCATACTTATAAAGTTACAAATATTAAGGTACTCTTTCTATGATTAATCTATACTTCAACTTGTTTTAAATATCATAATAAAATTGTTAAGATATAAATAACACAAAAGTTACGTTATGTGGACTTACAACCTTCATAAGGAGTGACATATCATGTATCTTACAAAATAATAGTCCCTTACGGTTCTGTTAACAGTTACACTATTAAATTAATCACTTAATAGCACACAAATATATTCTCTTTGTATTTCATCGGCTGTGCGTTGAAGGCACAAAACAGCATATTTGATGTGTGTAAATACAAGAGAATACAGTCGTCCAAGTGATGAATGAACAACATCAACAAACGTGTCGGCAAGCTGCGTATCACTCGGCCACAGCGACAACCCCCAGCACCCACCCATGCGCGTCACTCATCTGACTTGATTAAAAAACATTACTTTTTTATAATTATGCAAAAACAATTATACAACCCTTCTAATTTGAACTTTTCTTCAAAAAACTGGGACTTTTAAAATGCAAATTGTGATTTGTGACAGTGATCATAGAGAAACAATCGAATATACTCTATAGGGACACTCAAATTATTACAACGTAATTTACAAATATAGTCAATCTCTAAATACTAACTAATTTATATAAACTGAATTATTTACAAAATATGAGCACATCGGATGCGACGTGCCACCTCTCTTACATATTTGTAACTATTTACAATGACTATTATATTATAAAACATTAATTAAGAGCATTGCATTTTCGTGAGCTTGATCAAAATAATCCCTTGTTCAACTCGTAAGTATAAAATGGTTTATCATTACTAGGTACATTCACACCAACGTGTGGGCAGTCACAACATTACTTCAGCTGCTTCCTAACCATTGAACAAACAGTCCTGTATTCTGAAAGTGGCCGACGCTCGGCTTACAGCGAACATCGAACATCCATTTTGTATTAGTTTTTAGAAGCCCAATAATTTGCTAGTATTAGAGATCAGTCTTGGGACAAAGGAAACAAATTCAGTACTTTTATAATACGTCACATTTCGACTTTGAACTGTATATTAAATAGTTTAGAAGTTAGCATCATATTTACAAGTTCTGATGATTAGGACAAAAAAATGTATTACATGAAAGTTGTAGGAGAAATTGAAGGCAGAGCAAAGAATTTTAGGGAATTCCATAACATCTCAGGTAGATGCATGAGATGCAATAAGCAGCACAGCAATTATGTTATGAATTATTGAAGATAGATAAGATCCTAACATTATTCACACTTGCTTTTGATTATATTATTAACAATTAAAACAAACACTAGAGTACCTCTACTATTATGTTATTAGACTAGCTTATAAACCATGTCACTTAATGAAATCTCTTAACTAATCGTCTTAATCCAATTTTTCAACTCATACAAATTTCAATTTGTACTAATGTAGATGTACTAAATTGTCATGTGCATTATTGTATAACTTAGAAAGTCAGTTTCATGCTGATCTTCTACTTAAAATACTTTTTTTTTACTTCCGATCACAATTCCAAATCATTAGAATCATGACTAAAGAAATTTTTTGTATTTTTTTTTGTATTCATTCATAAATAAAATTTACAAAGTATTGGAAGGTTGCTTTATGGTGCCAAATACCTTGCTAACACCAAATAGAGACTCTTGAATAATTGTTAAAAAAAAAAACTATAGATAACATTGATGGGACTTATTCACTGTATCATTCTACCACCTAAATAAAATTTAACACTTCGTACTGACTAAACATGAAAATTATATTCTACACCAATATTATGGCACTCATTTTGAAATGACATGTTAATAAACTATTTGTAATTGTAAGTTAATAAAATTGATCAACTGAAATTGTATGTGCCAATTTATTTCTTTGATTTTAACTGTATGATATAAAAGCCCTTTAAAGTTTTTGAAGCTGCCAATTAAAACATAACTATGACAGATGCTGCTGTGTTATGTGGAATTCCCTTAAAATTCTACACAAGAACTGGATGCAGTAGATGTTTACAAATAATTGCACTTTCAATTTTTAATTCAGATTTGAAAATTTTAAAATGTGTGAAAAATCGTTTAATCTTTCTCATCCAGACATTGAACGAATTGTTTCGAAATTAATAGTTATATAAAATAGTCAATTAAATTAAATATTAAATTGTCATTACAAAAGATTTTTTTGTAATAATAATAACAAGCACATCAATATTTTACAATGGTTCAATCAATAATTAATTTTAAAAAATAACCCATCTTATAATAATAATTAAATTATAAACCTTTTTTCACGTAATTTTCTTACACTTGATCATTTACGATTATGTCGTGTAGTTTATTGTTTTACGGTTAGCGCAAACAACGCAGCAAAATGCTCGAGCAGTTTTTCATAAATAATCAACCAATTTACAACAAAAATAAGAGTCCAGAATAACGTAACGATTCCATGTGGCGTGTGTTCGCATAGCGCGCAGAATATATTTTTCTACTAGACTACAAAGGATTTTTCTGCTGTCTGCGCTGACCCATAGAGCGTTTGCGCACCTCATCCGATCTGAAGCCGAATTAAATCCGAATTGGGAATGTTCTAAATTCGGACAGACAGAATTTGGATCTATTCGGAAAATTTGTCGGCGACGATAGAACGTATGGAAATCTACGCAATACACACGTAGCATAAATAGACTGCCAGAAATTTCTAACCTTTCATTGCGGTCATTTCTGTCCGGCGGACAAATAACCCATCGTCAGTTCTGCCCCTAATCGGATGCTGTGCAACGCTCATAGATGAACATATTTCACTTCAGCAGCGGCATCTTCATGGCTACTATGAGTGACTTATGTTCGACAAAAATCGCCAACCAAGCGAGAATGTTTCGATGAGACGAATTAAAATGGACGTAAGAGATTCACGGGATTTACTTTTTCCACTACCGAAAGATGCAAATGAATATAAAAACAAAAATAAAGTATTACAATAGCCAACAGCGATACATATAATACCATACTACTTGTATCGCTTTCGGTTGCCTAACAAAAAAAAAAAAAAAAATAGGTATCCGCTTCGCGTACATAAAATTATATTTTTTATATTTTGATACAATTTTTGTGTGGGTACTAAGTATAAATAGTGATTTTTTTTTATCAGATTTCATCTAGGGGCGTATTCAATCAAACTTACTTTTATACCTGGTATACCATATACGTCTTCCAGCGAATAAATTTTGAGTAGTTTTTGTATACAAGAACTGTCGAAATTTTATTCCACAGATAAAAAATATCATACAGACTTTGGTAAAATCAGCCGTAAAGCGCGTCATACCCCAGTGGCTTTATAAAGGTAAACTGCATATTATTTTCTAAATTATAATAAAATAAATGATTAAATATCATGCAGAATGTAGTACAATTTCTTGTTTAGTACAGACGACAGCTCATCAACCTACTACAATCTGTCAAATTTCTTCAATAGATTTTCAACTTTATCACTAAAGCAAAAAGCTTAAAGGTGTTTGGGAAAATTTAACAGTTTCGGGTAGCTTGATATGCTGGCGTCTGTACATTCATGTTAATTTTACCAGATATTCTAATGCAAACAATCAAATACAATCATTGGAATGTCATCAAATCCTACAAAATACATCGAAAGTGCAATTACTCTTAAACATTACAGATAGTTCATCCCGCTAATAAATTAGTCCGATAAGCGCTCGTAATATTAACGTCATAGATCTACCTAATATCTCATTCTACATCAAAAGAAATCCTTCAGGTTTCACGTTCCAAGGGCACACATGACGTCGGTACCGACAGCAGCCGAACGGGCTACCGGGGTCGATATTTACAATTTTTGACCTCACACTTTGGTACTAATCTGGACAGATCACACAAGGACGTCGCGAAGAGTTCCTCCGGCTACCTACTTGTCGGCGGGCTCGGGCGGCGCGCTGCCGAAGTCCAGCTGGTAGCCGCCCGCGCGCGTCATCTCCTCCATGCTGGGCTCCTTGCACTCGTGGCCCGCGTGGCCGGCCGCGCCGCAGTTCCAGCACGACAGCTTGGGCGGCGCGTACAGCACGGACACGAAGCCGGCGTAGGGCGCGGGCGCCGCGTAGGGCGGCGGCTCGCCGTTGGCGAAGGGCGGCGGCGGCTGGCGGTAGGTCGGCGGGGGCGCGGGGTAGGCGAAGGGGCGCGGGTACTGCAGGAAGGGCCCGGGCGGCGGCGGCGCGGTGGGCGCGGCGCGGCGCGGCTGCGCGGGCGTGTCGGGCGGCGACGAGGCGGCGCTGGAGCCGCTGTCGGACGACGAGCGCGCGCCGCAGTACGGGCCCGTCAGCCGCCGTACGCCGTTCAGCTTCTCCAGCGATCTGTATTGCTGCTGATGGACAACGCTCAGTTCACGTAACCGCTCGTCGCCCATATTATGTCGCATCTGAAAAGGTTTAAATACTATTATAAGCATGTCGTATATGAGACGCAACTTTTCAAATCACACTGCGCGCAGTCTCGCGTTTGCACGGATATATTTCCATTTCAATTTGCATTGTGTGTAATTGCAAGTGCTTGCAAAAGAACATGAAGATACTCATGCAAACGTTTGTGATCCCGATTTAGCAAGTGTCTAAGCAGGCTGCTTTCATGCAACTATATTCGACGTTTGATTAGGTTAGTAGAAATCAATGAGAACGCGAAGATTGTCTCACTGGAAAGCAGCCTGCGTGCTCACAAGCTAATTTTACAGTAAAGCATGATATCGCACATAAATAAACAGGTTAACCAAAACTAACACACATAAAATTATCAATAGGATCTCATCTAGGCGATACAAAATTCATAAAAGTATATGTGTTACGTATTCTACATGCGACAACTCGCGTTGCTGTTTTAAACAAACACTAAGTGTGGGAACGACTCTTTGTGAATAAAGATCGCGCGACACTGTGCGGCTAGACTCGCCTCATGTGAAAACAGCATTAATGCAGGAGGCTGTTTGTGGCGAAGTAGTTCTGCTGCAAACACGGCGAAGGGGCCGCGTTGGTGCGGAGAGTGACCCACCTCGGCGACTGACAGGCTCTCGAAGTTGGCGGCAAGTTGGTGCGACTGTGGCAGGTCGGGCGCGCCGGGCGGCGGCGAGCGCTCGCGCGACACGCGGCGGCGCGAGCGCGGTGACGCGGCGCGACTATCGCCTGGCGACGACACTAGCGGCGACGTCGGCGCGCCACTAACCGCCGTGTAATTTATTACCTGCAACGAGTTTAACTAAACTTTCATTCAGTCACGAAATAATACATTGTTCTATCTACTATTCATAAAATTCTAAGTATGGTATAATACAGTCAAAATTATCTCAGCTCGGAGCGCATTTAATGTCGTAAGTAGATAGACATTATAATCGACGCAATACTGCACACAATGCAACAATAGCGATTATTGTCCAATTTAGCTCCGATTCGCCTCTTGGTTAGGATTACGAACCACGAAGTACTTATCAAATGGAGTGACAATGACATTATAAATGACTTCGATCAATAATAGTACTAGATGCCCGATAAGCGCTTCAAAAACGGCCCGAAAAATACGAGCATGAATACTTTTGTGCTCTTATTTCAAATTAGTATGGTCCAATCATAGCCAATGTTAAGACGTCAAAATGCCTCAGTGCGCGTTCAAAAGTTGTGTAAATAACCACCGTAACACCAAGATTTTGGAAGGAATATCTTTTTTTCGGTAAGTTTTTATCATTAAATGTTTTTCATAAAATAGTAACACAATTAAATAGTAAATATAAATCAATAAGCAAATATTATGATTGTTTGGCCAATGTTTGCGACAACGCGCCAACTATTCTAACAAACATTGAAGCATTGAAATGTAATTCCAAGAACTACGTCTAATTCCAAATTCGAGTAAGTACGAAATTGTCAACAAAATGTTTTTAACCTTATTGCTTAGACGTTAAGTTTCATTTTAGAATAAATATTTTTGTACTTATTATAAAAATGACTTTATTTTCAAGTGACATTTTAAATTTATTTCTTCGATGACAGAAGGACTTAAATATTAATCATTTGCAATCGTAATTAAACTTTATGTTAGAGTGTTAAGGTTTATAATAATCTGAAGTTGATAATATTATTAAACTTTTTTCTATAGTTCGTAGTAAGAAATATAAATGTTTATCTGTGTGCAAACGTGGCCACTTTAGCGATGTATTTTTGTTCCTAATCATTCATCTAGTACTATTATTGATCGAAGTTATATGAGCTAAAAATCTGCATAAATTCTCTGTCAAAATTATCGTATTATGTCGGGGCGGAAATCGCCAATTGGAATAACCGCCAGTGTTGGTGCCACAGCATTGTTTTTACTTCATGCACCTATGAAATTGAGTACTAGGGGTACTCAATTTCATAGGTAATGTTTGGATTTAAAAAGGGAAGGAAACTGTGCCCAAGAAGGCGACAACTAAATTAAGTTATTTTCCTATTCACTACTTATTACTAACAAAGAGTGGATGAGACTGTTTCAGGACAAGGTCATAAGGGCCTTTGTGTCTTCCTGAATGAGGTGAAAAATAATGGCTATAACCTATGCATTCACTTATAAAAAACGGTTAAAATTTAATCATAAAAAATACATTCTTTGTTTTATAATGTCAAAATCATAAGTCATAAAATATTCGACACATTCATTCTGTTTCACAATAGTAAGTTAATTAAATATCTATTACGAAATTATTTATTTGGTTAGACACTAGCAGCTAATTTGACGATGCTGATGAATGTTTTACCTCAAGCGGTGGATTTATAGGTGATACTATGATATTTGCAGGCCAAGCGTTGTGTCCCATGTATTCTCCCATATTATACTGTGGAAGTGGTAGGCCCGGCGGCGGGTGTGGGACTTCACTCAACATGGACACTACTCCCCCGGCTCCCGTCAGGACTGGCGGAGAACTAAGTTCAGGCACTGTGTCCGTATTTTGAGGCTGAAATAAAATGGACTATATTTAAACATAACATAAAAGTAATCACAATGCATATTCATTTACTATTTTGTGATTTTAAAAAAGTTTTCATTCTACAATCATGCAAAATATTAAAATGCAATGTATCCCATTTCAATTAAGGTATAAATGTTATGTTCTTTTTTTATTACTTAAGCATTTGATTAAGTGAATGTTGACATAATTATGATGATAAATGATAAAACATGAACTGAAAGATACCATGAGAAAATAAAAAAATTAAATTAATTATTTGCATTGAGTCATTTTAATGGTAATGAAAACATTTATTTATGAGCCTTAGTTCCAGGATTGTTAATATAAGAAAATAAGGAAATATAAATTAGTTTGTCTATTCCAAATGAAATAGTTTATTCTGTAAATAGGATATAGAAATCACTTTTACATGTGAAGACCATGTACATATATAGATATCTAAAATAGTATTTTGAAGAAGGAATTGAAAGATTTGAATGGACCAGTTTAGTCAGTGCAAGCATTTGTCAGTAATTGTATAGCTCAACTCAAAACTTGAGAAGATCCATGATTCAACAAACAATAACAAAGAAAGGCCGTTTGGGTTGGGCGCATAAAGTACTCAAAACTGCCAGACCAACATTGAATTAACAAAAAAGAAAAGAATGACCCACACAGTTCTAACATTCACAATAATTAATGTAAAATAATACTTTACAAAGTGAATATTCATGTCATTTTGTATATAATATTCATCAATGTCCTTCTAGCATTCCATAGTAGCATTGAAAGATGGATACTTTTCTATTGTTAAACTTGTGCATAGAATCAATAGTTTCTTTATGAGCACACACATTTATAAGTTTGTAATAACTATGTATGGTAAATGATGATATTAAACACTTATCATCATCTGCCTAGCCTTTTCCCAACTATGTTGGGGTCGACTTTCAGTCTAATTGGATGCAGCTGAATACCAGTATTTTACATGGAGCGACTGCCTATCTGACCTCCACAACCCAATTACTAGGTAATACAATACCCCTTGGTAAGATTGGTTGTCAGACTTTCGTGCTTCTGACAACCTGTAATGACTGTCAAAGATTCAAGAATGACAGTGGGGACCAACAGCTTAACATGCTTTCTGAGGCACGGCGAGACACACAAGCACTTATATGTCATAAAAAATTAATTATGTACTTTTTGGGAAAGACCATAACAAACTCAGAGGTCTCTCTTAAAGTCCAGACATAATCTTGGTCAGGCCATATGAGGACCTACCTATGAGGATGTTTTGAGGAAAGAACCACACAGATTTGAGTTGACCATTCCAGTCAGTGCATGAATTTGTCATGTGTTATAAAATTTAATACCTACCTACATACTCAATTCTATCTAATGAGAATATTTTATTCTACTGTGGTTTGAGTTAAATGTGTAAATCTGAACAACAAAGAATAACTTCCAATTTTAGACACTAAACAAATGCCAAAGTTGACATTATCAACATTATCATACATAAATTCTTATTCAAACAATAACCTTGACTGGAAAAGTGATATTTAGATTCCTATTTTGTATATTTTATATAAATGAAACTATGAATAACGCAAATAGGAATGAAATTCTAATTTGAAATATAGTCCCACTACAAACATTACAACAAAATGTTACAAGTAGAATCATTTTGGTCATAGAATAACTAAGGAGCTTTGTTCTTCTAGCAATACTATGGTGGTGTAAGAATATGATAACACTAACCTGCACCCCAGGTGTTTTGACAAACACAATACCAGGCGGTGGCCCCAAGCTAGACAAGTTAGGCGGTGGGATTGACATGTTGACTGTGATATTTGACTGTGTATGGCATGCACTCACTGGGACTACATTTATATGCTCTTGTGGTTCAGGAAATTGTATCCTCTGATCTTCCATTTTTAATTTGTCTAATATTTCACCAAAATGTGATTTTTGATCAAATGTAAACGCTGGATGATGTAACGCCATCGTATACAGAAGTAGAATTTCTTCCAGGAGATCGCCGTACAAGCCTTTCAACAAGCCACTCTGCTCCAAACTGACCATGGCATTGTACAATGTGGTAGCACACGCGAAATTACACGAGCGTAACAACGACACATACAAGGCCATTTTCCGTCGCGTCCTGGGATCTGTGTTAGCGCCTCCGATGTCCGCAGCCAGGTCTGTGGGGTTGTTGGCTCTTAGTTCGGCACCACGCAACTCCTGAAAGTCCCGCTTACCTAGCTCCTCTAGGTATGTGCCAATGAAACGCAGTTCAAATGGCAAACACATATTTAATAACGTACACATCGCGTCTATGCGTTTATAGCTTTCCAATTCTTTAAACCATGATACCACGTCCTCTTTGCAAACCATTTCCAGAACACATTGAAATTTTATGTAAAGAATCAACCGGTCCCCTGCAGCCGAAGCGCGTCCGTTGCTTATAATTTTTGGCACACGCAATTATCGTGACAATGCGATGGTTGTAATCCAAGAATATTCGATTGTAACATTAGTAATTATAAGCTTTTATCCGTATTTTACAAGTACAGTATATTGGTTAAGCAACTACAGGCAATGCTAGTAGTTTAGTCTCGTCTATAGTTTATGGAATAGGCAAGCCAAAGACAAAAGCATGCTTATAGACAAAGGTGCTACGTACAGAAGTCAAAGTAAAGAATGAAAAAAAAACGACTTTACGTCGATCTAATAAAGTATAAAGTCCTATCTCAAACAAATTTTATTCATTATGACAGTTGCAAAGATGCCTTTCCGTTTATGGAAAAATTGTTTCTGAAAAGAACATGTACACATACATTGCCCCATCAAAAAAATATTGTTCAATGCGCCTAAAACATGGTTTCATTGCATTTTGTTTCCCAGCATAACACAGAATAACACTCAGCATTCTGTTTATGATTACATTCGAAGATTCTTCTCAAACTGCTCAAACCTTTCAAAGTTTCAATTAAAAGTTTATGGCCCCTAGAACTGTCTGTAAAAATTACACTGTGGAAAGGGAAACTCAGGTGAAGTGAGCTGTCGTTTTACCGGAAGCTTGGAATTAACGCTATTGACAGAGATTTTTACAGGTGGGCAGGTGATGCAATGCACGGGTTGGGTCAAGAGAACATAATCCGTAAATCCGCCGATCTGGGGGCTTACCATCACCTCTTAAAGCAGGGCAGAAGTTGAACTGCACCACTTTTTTGTACTAAGACGTCATACAAAAAAGTAGTGCAGTTCAACTTCTGCCCTGCTTTAAAAGGTGATGGTAAGCCCCAAGGTAATTAGCACAGAGCATGTAACCTTGTAATTAGTCTGTGTGCCGATGTGACTACTGTGCTTTGATGTCAACAAAATGTTGACATTTGTCATTCATCACAACAATCCTGACATCGACAGCGCTAAGCTTAGAGTAAGAAAGCTATAGAGCATCGGGTAGCGTGGCCACACATGAGACAAAAAACTAACTTAAATAACATTGGCTACTTATGTAGCTGCCTTGAAAAAACGGGCACGCACTGAGAGACGGAAATAGTATCGCTTTATCCTTTTCTGTTACTTATATTTACTCAATACTTTATCCCTTTCTTATGGAAATGAAATGGCGCTACCCGCCGTCTATACTTTTCTTTGTCTAAGGCGCTAAGTGTCCGTCCCACAGACTAAGGGCGTTTGTGCACTACAAGGAATTTTACTGTCCGGGAGGCGGCGGCGGTCCGATTTTATTTTTTTATTATGGCATGCATATTAGGGACAGTAAAAAATCGGACTGCCGGACAGTAAAATTCCTTGTAGTGCACAAACGCCCTAAGAAGAGAAGTTGTCCGTCCAGACTGGGGAGCGGGGCGAGTGCGGGCGTGGAGCGGGCGCCGCATTGCCATAATCTTTTTTCACACAGCGATTTGAAATGAACCGCTATACTAGTTATTGCTCTATAATAAAATGCCTTCTATCTATTGACATGTTTGGTAGTTATTGGTCGTGAGGACCATTTTGTCCGACATTATAAACATGAAAAAGTTCTGTTAATGTTAATATTTCCATGAAATATTCATGTTTTGAGGCATAAACCACAAGAAACATTACTAATAGGTTTTTCAAAATCCGTCAAATATCCAGTTGAAAACTTTGTTTGGTTTTCCTTTTTCTGAAATAGAGCATAAAACTCCTTACGCTTTCTAATAAATCACTTAGATTTATTTGATTTATCATAGACATATTCACTGACTCACGTGGAATAAGTGATTTAGTATTTTGAACCCTTATCTAGCTATCGTTTAGGTTCAAAATACTAAATTGCTGATTTTCTACCTGACTCTCTTCACTGTTTTTATTATACTTGTATGATAGAGGTCAGTGTATGTACTACATAATAATTTACACTCAAGTCTTTTTACAAAAAGTAACTGCTTTTTTAGTCTCTCGTATTTTCAGGAAACGTATCCGTGCAGCTTTTTACTTCTTAAAAAGTGTTCCATTCGCTGTTATTTATGATATTAAACATGATTGTGTTCAGTGTTGCCACATGAGTAGACAAACGGTGTTGCTAGGTTGCTACATTAAATATCTATGATTAATCCTAATGACAAAAAGAGAACCGGGGATACGTATTAAGAAAGAGATAGCATGAATATATTATTTCAAAATACTAAACATGTTGTTTTAGCTGCTTTAGAACGCTTTAAAGTTACTCGGCATTTTTTGACAAAAGAGTCGGAAAATATTACAGTCACTAATTTTGTGCAAAGACATTTGTGTTTATTGGGGAAATTATTACAGAGCTAATAAAATGGCTCCTGCGGAAGATGTTGAAATGAAAAATGTGGAAAGTCCTGCAGCAGCTAGTGATGCAGAAACGCCCGAAGTAAAGAAAGATGCAGATGTGCTTGCTGTTCAAGATTTGAGGGAGCATGTAAAGCAAATAGATAAAGCTGTTACTTCCAAGGAGCCGAGGTTTGCTATGCGAGTTTTGAGATCTCTTCCCAGTACTAGAAGGAAGCTAAATGGCAACGTCTTACGTGCTATTTTTAATCAACTTTATCCGTCAAGTGCTGACAAAGAAGTATTGATTGCGTTTGTGGAGAACCCGCTGCCTGGCGCTGTCGACATCGAACCACCTCGCTCTCGCAGTGCGCCCAAGCAACCTGTTCCAGAAGTCGACGTGTACTTGCACCTGTTGGTGCTGCTGCGCCTGCTGGACACCAACAGGTTGGAAGAAGCTACCGAGTGCTCACAGCAGCTGATGAATAAGGTCTTATCTCAAAACAGAAGAACTCTTGATTTGATTGCTGCTAAATGCTACTTTTACCATTCAAGAGTATTTGAACTAACTAATAAATTAGACCTTATTAGAGGATTACTGCATGCAAGACTTCGTACTTCTACACTGCGTAATGACTATGAAGGCCAAGCAGTACTTATAAATTGTCTTCTGCGTAACTATTTACATTATTCTTTGTATGATCAAGCCGATAAACTTGTCAGCAAGTCAGTTTTCCCTGAAAATGCAAGTAATAATGAATGGGCAAGATTCTTGTATTACCTTGGAAGAATAAAGGCTGCTCGTCTGGAGTACAGTGATGCTCACAAACACTTGGTGCAAGCCTTAAGGAAGGCTCCTCAGACTGCTGCTGTAGGTTTCCGTCAAACTGTCCAGAAGTTGGCTATTGTGGTTGAGTTACTGTTGGGAGACATCCCTGAAAGAGCTATATTTAGACAAGCTCCTCTACGCAAAGCTTTGGCACCTTATTTCCAACTCACCCAAGCAGTGAGACTTGGAAACTTGCAGAGATTTGGGGAAGTCCTTGAGAACTTTGGCCCCCAGTTCCGTAGTGATCACACTTTCACATTGATTCTTCGCCTTAGACAGAATGTTATTAAAACTGCCATCCGATCTATTGGACTTTCATACTCACGTATCTCTCCTAAAGATATAGCTAGGAAACTAGGCCTAGACTCTGCTGAAGATGCAGAATTTATTGTGGCTAAAGCTATCCGAGATGGAGTTATTGAGGCTACCCTTGATCCGGAAAAGGGATACATGAGCAACAAGGAGAGTTCTGATCTCTATTGCACAAGGGAGCCACAGCTGGCCTTCCACCAACGCATATCATTTTGTTTAGACTTGCACAACCAGAGTGTCAAGGCTATGAGGTACCCACCAAAATCATATGGGAAGGAACTGGAGAGTGCTGAAGAGAGACGTGAGAGAGAACAACAGGATTTGGAGCTGGCCAAGGAGATGGCAGAAGAAGATGATGATGGCTTCCCTTAAGTCTCTTCCTACTCATGTGTTATTTACTAATTTTGATGCATTAGATGTATAATTGTGCATTAACCCTAATAATTATAATAAAATACAACTAAATGTTTGTGTTACTATTATTTTAATCATACTTTAGCATGATTTGATATTAATTACCCCTAGTTTGTAGTAGGTAGGTCAAATTAATAAAACAAAGATACAATGAAATTGTTTATTCTGTGAACAGGATATCGGAATTACTTATAAACGTCAGGAAAAAAAAACCGGTCGTGCGAGTCGGACTCGCCCACCGAGGGTTCCGTACAAAGTAGGTATGTAAATAGTTTATCACGGGTTTTTTTTAAATGTAGATACCTAACTAGGTACAACGGTTTTCGGATTTGATACTTTGCTTGTGCTACATGACCTTGCTTCTTGCCAAATTTCATGATTCCCTTGAGAGTCGAAATATACGTTTTTTGCGACAGAAACGGCCGTATCTTTCTTTACGTTAACTTAGAAGTTTGATTTTTTTCACAGGTTCAAGCTTCGATCAATAATAGTACATTATTGATCGAAGGGTTCAAGGGACTGTAGACCTGAGTAAGTATATGGTTTTAATTTCAACTCTCTCCCGAGATAAAGGTAAAGTGTTACATGCTCTGTGGATAAAGGGTCTTGACAGACGGACAACAAAGTGATCCTAAAAGGGTTCCGTTTTTTCTTTTTGAGGTACGGAACCCTAAAAATAAGCTTGAAGGAGTCTACATTTCCTATCTGTCTACGCGAAACAAACCCAGGGGTCATGTGAGGATTATGAAGATTAGTATCTGAAATGGTCTATTGACGGAAGAATCACACAGATTTGACTGGAGGCCTATCCAGTCAGTGCAAGCAGAGCATTTGTCAGTAATCGTTAGGCATCGTCCTAATAGAACGGGAATGCGCGATCTTCGTAGGATCGCGCGAATTTAACTCGTACGAACGCGCGATCAAACATATTGAATTCGAATAGTTGTCCTAATTTTGGTAAACTAGATACTCCACGGTCGCTCGCGTCGTAAATTCGCGTGATGATCACATATTCGCGTTCTATTAGGACACCCAGTTTTTGGTTTAGCGCGAACACGCGATGATCGCGTCGTTTACTCGCGCGATGATCGCGCATTCGCGTTCTATTAGGACGATGCATAGATTTATTCTTATAAATCTATGGGACGATGCTTGAAGCACAACGGAGTTCATTAACTCTACGAACAATACAAAAAAAGGATATTGGCTGGTTGCAATGAAATAGTGTTCCATGTTATCAAAGACATAAAATTATTCTCTTTGCATGTTATAATGGATTGATTAGGATATTATTATTTTTTCCTTAGATTAATAAAATTGTATTTCATCTGTATATTTACTAGGCACAATCTTGTCTAATACAGGTCAGTGGGCACAATAAACAAAAGTTAGGTCAGTTTTGAGTAATACAAAATATTTAATGATAAAAGAAACAATTTTTTACTACATAATTGCGTGCCTGTCTATTTTTTTTTTACTTCTCTTTAGCCTAATAAAGCTAAAGTTCCGAACCGTTTTGATAGATGGCGCTGGTTACGGTAACCGCTGAACAAGTTGTTATTCTAAATTGTACTGAATGGACTGGATGATGACGGTGCGATCGTTGAGTAGTATATTCCTTGGTGCGATCAAACAAAACAACACCACACCAACGGCATAATTATATTTAAGCCTTGCAGTCTATTTCTCTTGTCTTGTCACTGACCTGTATTATACACTTAATTGTATGATAGAGGTAAGTGCCTTATACCTACACTTGTATGATATAGGTAAATAAATAAAACTAAAATAAATAAAAAGAAAAGTGCTGAGAAATTCATAGGTAAGTAGGTGTCTAGTATAAAATAAGTAATTGCCATGATTAGCAGCTGATTAGTTAAGCACTGAGTGTGGGGTTCGATTCCTAGGTTGGACAATTTGGACATGATACAAATACCTCATTACCTACTTTATGTACCTATGCCCACCACTGACCAGTGGCGTAACTATACCGTTCGGGGCCCGTGACAAACTCAAGGGATGGGGCCCTCCCTCAATGTATAGAAGGTCCAACGGTATAGTCTTTTTTTTCCCAGCACTTTTCCGCGATTTCTTCTACAACATTTAACACCTGACTGCTTCGTTGGTCTAGTGGTCGCAAGTGATACTGCTGAGCATGAGGTCCTGTCCAAAAAATTAGACAAACAATGGGAAAAAGTTGTTGCCTGCACTTGTGAATTTTAACATCTGGACTGATTTAATTATTTTAAAGCGTTCTTAAACGACATAATCCTGTGTGTGGTATTTCCTGAAGTGTTAACAAACATAATGTGAGGATACCACTTGCATAATTTTTAAAGTGGGTAGGTACTTTGATACTTTAGAACGTGATAAACATTTTGAAAGCGCTATGCCGAGGATTCGAAGACATATGGACCTGCAAACAGCAACTAGAGCCATCACATTGATCCAAGAGGGACATTCGCAGCGTTCTGTAGCTTTACAGCTTGGCTTTTCAAGCCGAGAGATCCAGAATGCTTGGGATCGATTTCAAGAGACCGAACGACGGGGATCTGGCAGGAATCGAGCAACCACCTCACAGGAAGACCGCTACATACGATTGACTGCGCGAAGAGTGCACGTCGTCACCGCCCGCATCTTACAAAATCGCTTGCGCCCCAGGCGACCGGTATCCGCGTGAGTGACCAAACGATTAGAAATCGGTTACATGAAGACCAGAAGTCTTCTAGGAGACGCGTAGTGCGGATTCCATTGACTATAGTGTACACGGTGCATACCGATTATTATTCGCAATAAGGCTGCACCTGGACTGGGACATAAGTGAATGGAGCACAGTATTGTTCACTGATGAGTGTAAAGTGAAATTTTTTAGTGATGATCGTCGCATTAGAATATGGAGACGAGAAGATGAGCGATTTTCGGATGCTTGTATCAAGTGACAGATTTGGGGGTCCCAATGTCAGGTATGGGGAGGAATCTCTTTAGTAGGTCTAACCGAACTCGCAATGCTCAGCGGAGGCACGGTAACGGCTGTGCGATACATTGAGGAGATCATAATACCTCATGTGGTGCCATTTGCACAAAGAAGACAATGCCCGCGCTCATACAGCTAGAGCCACTAGGGAAGCCCTAGACGACGCTGGTATACGTGTCTTCCCGTGGCCTGCCAACAGTCCGGACCTTAACCCCATCGAACACATGTGGAATTTGTTAAAAAGAAGTGTCCGAGACACAAATTAACCCGTGGGTAGTTCTTCGAAATTTGATTCTTTGAGTGATCCATATGGCCAAAATTTAATTTCACTTTCAGCTCTGTAACACATGTTCATATGAAAATAGGTATACCAAATAACATATATTTGAATGAGGGACTCGTTTTTATAAAGTAGTTTTCAAGATATTAATTTTGTGCCCAGATGAATCAGAATGTGTTACATATTAATCAGAAACAGAAATAAAAAGTAATAAATACACCGTTAGTTATGAATGTAAATTCTAAACAATAATTATTAATTCTTAAATAGGACTAAGACATATCAAAAGTATCATATTTAGAACAAGATTATACTCCTGTCATTTTTTTATTATTCAAAAGGTTATAGCTAAGTAAATAATAATAAATAAGATTAAAACTACTGACTTGTACACGGTCAAAAATTGGACAAGGAGAATTACGCAACAAAAGCGCTCCTTTCGTGCTGGAGAGGGGAAAAACTAATTTATTTTATTATTCATATGGGGTTTTGACCATACGAATCAGGCACAGATGAATCAGGATTTTGCCTACAATCATGCATAACTCATCGTACATACAGACTTCATTATTTTCATTTTTCTACACGAATCTATAACCCAAAAGCATCACACGAAACACAGATTGAAGTTTTAAAACAATAAAATAAATTTTATAAAGTAGGCATTGTAATCAGGATGCCACCTGAACCAAACACAGATGAATCAGGTATTTTCCTTCGTAACATCGGATCTAAGCCAACCAGCCGCACGTCCACCTTCTAGGTCGTCCGTTGCATGACTGGCTTCCTCCCGCGCTGGAAGCCAGACTCTCATTATTATTACCCGACCAAGTACGGTCAAGCGCAGCTTACGCCACATTAATCAGTATTATACGCCGGACACTTCTTTTTTACTTATTTATAAACAGACTAACGTAGTTATAACTAATACACATTTTTTTTGTAAGAGGACAATTCATTTCCTTTCGATATAATTATAATTTATATTGATGTATCAAAGGGAAAATGCGACATCGACCATTTTGTTCCGGAAAATGGCAAACGGACGCGCTATATGAATCAGAAGAACGACCTTCAAATATTTTTATTTTGTACCTAGACAGCAATTATTAAAAAAAAATAATTTGTCCCAGTACCTAAGGGATAAAGCTAAACTGTACAAAAAAAAATATTACATGCCGTTTTTTTAGTTGGTTACAGAAATATACCCACAGACATCGAAAATTTTGTCCATGAAGAATTACCCCCGTACATAATGAACGACAGCTCATTAACGTGCTCAAGGCAAGCTGGGAACAAGTTTCAGAAGAGACAGTGTGCGACATCTGGTGAAGAGTGGTACCATCCAGGCTTTAAGAATGTGTTCGAAAAAGAGGAGGACACACACGATACTAAAGAAGTGCAAAAAAGATAAAAATCTTTCGACATTTTTGTTTTAACCTCTTTTTTCATTAAGTGTATTTTTTTTGCTGAAATTGCATTTTTTACAAAAAATTTAATCAGATGTTCAAGTCTTTAATCTATCAATAAATTTAGTTTTAAGGTTTTTGCATTAAAAATTAGCTAGCTAATTCAATTTAGTTAGGTACCTATCTACCCTCAAACCCAATACATTTATTAGAATATACAGAAAACACATGGTGGCCCTTATTTTGTTTTGAATGGACTCTCTCGTAGAGTACCTGTCGTTAGTCCAGCATACTTGTATGATAGAGGTCAGTGATGCCCACGACGAATACTACATAGTTACTATCTCCATAACGAAATCGTTTCCCTATTTACACAATGTGGGAAATTGGTATCCTAGCAACGTAAGACGTTGGTAACCGCATTGATTATACAAACGAAACATAAAATATTAATTATTATTTTGCATTGTGTAGCAGTTGTTCAAATTGTTTAGCGGTGTAGGTCACTTGCGAACAGGAAGGCATCAAGATGGAGTTCACACCGGCACATATGGAAAATCTCGTGAGTCTGTTAAGACCACCTGAACCAGAAATTCTTCAAGGAGACGATTTGCCGGCTTCAGGTAGGTACCTATTTTAAGATGGGCCTACAAAAAAGACGGTCTACCGTCTACTCGACTAGTCGCCAAGCTGATCATTATTGATATCGGTGGAGTTCGAGTGTACCTACTTACCTAAAAACGAATCAGTGATTTTAAAATAAATAATAAGTACTTATCTAATATATCTAGGTACCTACCGGTTTGTACGTAGGTATGTTCTTTGTTGTAGGTCTCTCCTGTTAAGTTGTTTTTTGTTGAAATTATATTCTTCTTGATTTTAGTTCTATTAAATAACTAAGTAAGTATATACCTACTTACCTAATTTTTTTTCCAAAAAAAAAAACAAAAAAAACTACTTCAGAAAGGAGATTCGACTTTCTGCTTGTTACTATCGCTTAGGTAGGTAGATATTATATACTTGATATAGAATATAGACTCGAGTATGAGAGCACACACGAGTAAAGGCTCCTTCAAACAGGCGCGACACGCGATAAAATCGCGCGCAACACAAAGGCACCGCAAGTCGCGCAACGAGCGAGAGCGGTGCATATATTATGTCGCACGCGATTATATCGCGTGTCGCGCCTGTTTGTAGGAGCCTTTAGGCTTTTCCGGTGTCTTACTTTTCCTGAAGCAGGTATCAATCCGACGTATCATTGCAGCTGCAGCATGTTGGTTTTGCTTAGGTTACCTATACCTATTATCAAGTAGATAGATATTTATAAACAATCCAACATTCATGTAGCTCTTATATTTTTATTTCTTAGTGTTTGACATAAGTTCATCGAGAGGCAAGATTCCACCTTCAGAAAATGCGAAAACTCCAAAAACGATTGAAGAATATGAGGAGCAGGAGGCAAAAGAAATGGAGAACTTAGGAAAGGCTGGCTCGGGCTTAGGAGAACTTAAGTCTCCTGAGTATACCATGAACTATCAACAGTCTGTCTCCGCCGAAGACGTGTATCTTCAGGTATAATAGAAATTACCTACTTTCTACCAATGTCCAATATCTAAGTATATACAACATTTTTTTTTTATATCCCATACCTAACTCTAGGGGGTCATTGTTACTCGTCATTGTGAACAACTTTTACTATGGGATTAAACCCGACATCGCGAAAAAAAAAACTGGTGTTTCCATAGATATATCATAAACTTACATTTCTATGGGTGTTCCCTACAATTTGACGAGTTATGCGTACATAAATGTAGGGAACAGCTGATTTTTTTCACGATTTCAGATTTGGTCCCATATTAAAAGTTGTTCATAATGATGAGTAGGTACAATAACTCCCTAGAGTTATGGGGTATAAAAAAAAAACACGTCGTATACCTACTATCGCAGCCGTTGGCCCTGCGCCTGATCTCTCTCCGGTCGTGTCGGATTGCCGTCCCAGCGGACTATATATCGAGTGAGCGAAGAGGGAGTGCACCTGTGTCTGCGCGCACACTTGTGCACTATATCTCCCGCGCCGAAGGCTATATAGTCTCCGTTGAGATTGACCGCCGTGGCCGAAATACGGTCTGGAGGACTTTACTATCGCAGAGTGAGAACTGCTGCTATGTGAGTCCCTCTACAAATCCATCCCTGGAGTGGACAGTCTCGGCAATCGTGGTCTCAGATTGGGATGCATTTAGAATTAAGTATAGACAAACTTTCATGCCTTAAGCTTACTGAAGAACCGCTTATAAGTATCTCCTATCATTAGTATTGGTACCTACCTAGGTAAACTGTTAAAAAATAAATAATTTAGTTTAAAATGGCATCGTGTCTACGATTGAGGCAAAAACAGGAAATTAAATACTTACTTAAAAACGGCCTAGCAAAAACTTAATGGATTTACTTTATGTCATCAGCACGGTAAACATATTATAAATCGTATCTAAGTAGTTAGGTAGCAGGTACATGAATTGTGTTTTTTGGTTGTTACAGATTGGCCCAAAAACACCAGGGTCAGCTAGCTGCGAGAATCTTATCATCAGAATAAAAATGCCAGGAGCTAAGAAAGAAAATGTGGACTTGGTGGTGGATCCCAGCACTATCACGGTGATATCTTCTCAGTATTCTTTGAAGCTGCCCCTTCCACACGAGGTCAACCCTGATCGATCTAAGGCTAACTGGGATGGGGACTCTGAGACATTAATTCTTACCCTTAAGTTGGAAAGGGAGTTGGATTTTGTTAATTTTTGATTTTTGACCTAGCTATTATTTTTTACATTTATGTTGATGATGATGGTTGCCGTGCCCAATCAGTTCCGATTTATCGGCGAGTGTTTTACATCAGTACTTCACCCATCAACTTCATAATTATATTATAAGTGTGCACACACACGAGCGGCACGCGTCAACCATAGACTAATATATATGAATGGCGTCAACTGCAGAGGCAAATGCAGCAGAGTACGGTGCTCAAATATACGAGCGGCACGTTGTCGACAGCAGCAATACGGTGGCCGTCGACGACTGTCAACGGCTGCTGTCGCCTCTGCTCATCTGCTGTTGACGCGTGCCGCTCTTTTGTATGTGTATGCACACTAATTACCTACCAGTAACAGTATATTCATTTGTAATCACGTAACTCTAGCCCCAGTTGGTTGTAATAATATTGAATAAAAATATGAAACACCATTATGCATTTAATTGGAATTTAAGCAGCTATTCAGTGTTATTGTTAGGCACCTAAGTAACGAATGAATTGTAATAGGTAAGCTTATTTCAATTGATTCGTTTACAAGCCTTAACGTCAACAAGTCTATAGAGAAGGCCTCGCATTTAATAACTACCTACTGGCTGTTATTAAATAACCAACAACGTAACGTGTGATCGTCTCGGTTCATAAAAGTTATCACAATGGGACTGCGATTCAAGGTGCTAAATTAGTAGCACTAGATAACGATGCGCTAATCAATGCCGATTTTATAAAATTAATTGTAAGTACCATAAAGATGTAGATACTGCACATGTTTTATTTTTCTTTGCGGTTAGGGTTGCCAACTTTTTGCTAGTAGGTACAAGAAATACAGTGAATTATGGTCAATGTGGGGAAATAAAGTAATAGCTATGTATATATGTTTAATATATGTGTATGGGAATAGTCTGGGAATAAAGTGGGTATTTCAGGTAAAAAAAACAAGTAAGTATCTCGAGAAAATAAACAATATTATAAGTAGGTATTTTATTAATGTTTTGAATAGTTAGATATCTACATTATTCATTAGTGCTAGTCGCGCACCTCATCCACTTAATACTAATTTTGAAGGCTTCCTAAGTCTCACTAAATAGTCGAGAAGCAATTTTTTAAAATTAAGTAATGCTCTATTTCTGTCGCCCCACCATTTAGCATTCATCACACTCATTCTGTGAATACTGAGATGGCAGAACTAACTATAATAATACTAAATGGTATTCTGATAACAAATATGTAATTAAGTACTATAAATCCCAAAAACTCGATACATCAACAGCTTTTCATTCTGAAATCAAGGCTAGCTGCAAGGGCGGTGTTCTACGCAGTGCCGGATTAGCCCATAGGCAAAATAAGCAATTGCTTAGGGCATCACGTCTCGGGGGGCACAATAAGGCAGAAACAGCACCGAAACAGTATTTGCTAGCACATGAATGGCAAGGCTGTTTATCAGCAAGATATTGCAAGACCCAAGAGTCACTCTAGAAATGTGCGCTAATCTTTGTTACAAATCGCACGTCGATGTTTTGGAAAAATACGAAGCGACTAGAGGAGGCCATCCTGGCCTACAGGCGTGGAATGCTTAGGGCATCAAGTAGTCTTAATCCGGGACTGGTTCTACGTAGTAGGTAGGTACTTATATGAAACTTTTGATTTGGGTAAAGCTCTGGATATCAGTGAAAACAATATATTCATATACCTACTTACTTTATTTAAGTTGAACAGTAAAGAATATTTAAGAGTGCAAAACAGTGTAAGTAATACTGTTTTTAATAGTATGGTAGGCAACCCTATTGGTGGGACACTTTAAATGGCCTTCCGGCCAAAGGCCATTCAAGGTGTCGGAAGAGACTAGAGGGGCAATTCTCGTAATTTTAATATCGTTCACAGTCTGATCTCAGGTCTGTCTCAGTCTCACTCAACCTGTCAAAAATACATCAACATCATCTCATTTCCCTACATTTTTGACATTTCTTTGTCGCTGAGATTAGATTTTAAACGTTTTTAATTACGGGAATTGGCCTTCAGATTGTCCCACACAATCTTTTTTTAATTCTTACCTTACTGAAAGCATCCCGGTGTTCAACATCAGCACATGCAGGGGGCTCTTAGCTAGGCCTCTACCAGAAATAGAGCAGGCATGCTCAGCAAGCACTGTTTTCCTTGCTGTCCTATGCTTTGGGATTCTAGTTACATTTCATGATTTGAGAGAAGAAACAGAAGGAGATCGTGTGTAGCCTACCTAAGCAAAAAACCGGCTAAGTGCATGTGGGATCGCGCGCAATGAAGGGTTCCGTAGTTCGGATGAATTTATCCCAAGAACACATGTCTATTCGTTACGGTACATATTCTCTCATTGCAACTGTAAGTTTGTAATCGCAAATAATATTTTATCATGTGATCGAACCACAAATTTACGAATTTCCGACTATTTCCTTTACTTGTGTTGTGAGACCTTGCTTCTTGCCAAATTTTAACCGTTTTTGATAAATGACCGTATTCTTGACCTACATATTTGATATTAATTCCAACTAGATACCCTCCACGCGTTCTTAAGAAGGGTGTTGACAGACTGAACAGACGGACGGACAACGAAGTGATCCTCTATGGGTTCGGTTTTTTCTTTTTAGGTACTGAACCCTATAAAACGTAGGTTATATTTACATTTATATTTTAGTATAGGTACCTACTGATGTCACGTTTATAAAACAGAATTGTGTGGAACCTTGACCTCTGGGCAATTAACACAAATAATTAAAAATATACCTACCTTGGCAAACACTTCAGATTCAAGAATTATGAAGGATTTTAGAACATACATCTCCTAAAGGGGTTAAATAGGAAGAAGGTTTGTATTTTTGCCGATGGGACATACCATCGCGGGGCACATGGCTTGTAAAGTATAAATTAACGTTTAAAAGCATAGATATGTCGCAGATGGATCGTCGAATCCGCTGTTTTACAAAGCAGTTCCGTTATGTAAAACAACTGAAAAACGTTCAGCTGGAGCTTATAGCTCATCTTGAATGTCCTAGATTCTGGCCAAACATGAATGAAAACATTAGGTATTTTTTTCGTGTCGCTGGCTCGACTTTCTCAGATTTTTGGCCCAAAACTTCGCAACTTCCACGGCGTTGTTGGTGGTAGCGCAGGGGTCACTAGGGGTGCAAGAAAGCAGCCTCCCCGAGCGACGTTAGAAATCAGTACCCAATTGCGCAAACATTCGGCGCAGGCTGGACACCTAGCACTCGGTAACGCAGAGTCTAGGTGATTAATCCTTTCTCCTCGATAACACGAATCGGTCTTTCTGAAAACACCATATACAAACATGAATCGCAAATTCAGTTACCTTATTCTTCAGAGAAAACTGTACTGTTTTTCTACAAGAAACAAGACTACCTATCGTAAAATGTCTCCTGTAAAATGTAAACTGCCTAAAGCCGTTTGAGCGTGAATAAGTAACAAACATATAAACACACCCCCACACACACCCCCACAAACTTTCGCCTTTATAATACTCGTATTAGTGATGACGTCCGACTATTTTTCGGGTTATTATCGGATGTTTGCCGTTGGTACTAATACCCAATCCACACAAAATAATCTATACCAGCTTTATGACAAAACAACACCCCATACCTAATAGCACCATCTTGCCTACTGCATATCTAAAACATTAGGTACCTCAAGAGTAAACACATCGCTGCTCAGATATAACCTCGTGCAATAAAGATAGCAAAGTTATGCAATTGCAATTGTGGCCATTAATTCGAACTACGTAATATCTGGAAGTTCCCAGTTGAAGTTTTATACGGAAAATAGGCTTAGATGCGACTGGTAATGCACATTCTAGACGATGTTAAGGGCGCAAAAGTAAAAGGATGTTAAGATTTTCAGGTGTACCTGCCTACCCACTGAGAAACAAGACATGTTTTAGATTACTCGACTACAGAGAACTGTCCATAGCATAGATATCCGTGGTCCATAGGAATTCATTAGGATCAATACAGCAACCTGAAAAACTGATTTCTCCAATCAAGGGTACAAATTAGGCCGCTATCCCTCTGGCGTTTTACGAGGGGTACAATTACGCCGTCCTGCTTGTTGACGTCGCGTTCAGCGGACGTTAAAGCCGGATTCATACTATTGTGTCGTGTCGTGTCGTGATGCCTTCTGACGCAGTGTTAGCCAATCAAAACTCGTTGTAATTTGACGTAGTCCTGAACAGATTCGTTTGATTGGTGTATCTCGAGTCACGACACAACACGACACAGTAATCTGTCTGTGGCTTAATGTGTCAACGTCGCGTCTGCGCAACGTTGACGCTGCGCAGACATTCGAGAGACGCCGACGCTCGTAAAACGCCAGTGGTATAGCGGCCTTAGGGTTTTAGGTCCCGAGTTTTTTGTTCCATGAGTATCTATAATCGGCACTGTGCTGAAAACTCCAAGTCTTATTAGTAGTAGTTTAATATCTGCTAAAAATCATGCGCATATGTAGGTACCTACACACATGTACCTGTGAATATATCTTTTTTTTTTAGCCTATTTTGTGTCCCACTGCTGGGCAAAGGCCTCCCTTTTTTCTTCCAAACCTCCCTGTCTTGTGCGATCTCTAGCCATGTTGGCCCTGCGAATGATATTAGATCGTCACACCATCTTCGCCTCAGGCGTCCAGTGAGTGATGATCTTTGCCCATCTCTCCGGGTGCATTCGTGAGACGTGTCCGTGAAATGTAGGTATCTATGCATACAGCATAGGCATTTGTTTTATTTCGGTTACAGACTCAACGTAAGTATCTGAATCATGTACACATTTTAATAGTATGCATAATCTTGGTTAGGTACTTATGTCCGTTACATTTTACATTATACAGAAATATCTACATTTGTTTAAGATTCGTTTCGTTTTCTGCCTCATCGACTCTTGCTCATGCATCGTTAAACAGCCGTACAGCGACTTATTATTTTCAAATGAGATAAGTTACACTGTTACACGTAACTAGCTAAATATCACTGCTTTACTTGCATCTGGGTACTTAAACACCAGCTATTTGTTTTATAGAAAAATAAGGCTTGAAACTTTTCTCAGAAAAGGCAATGCCTTATTTACACATTTATGTGTTTATTATTATTTAAAAAGTCAAAGAAATATACCACCATTTCACCCAAATGAGGTCACGGGCGGGAACGGAAGAACACATATCTACTTAAATACCCATATCTACCTATGTGTTCTGCGTGCCCTTTGCTCCTTATATCATCTCATACAAGTACCGATCGTAGGTAGAGACTGTAAAATTGTTTCAGTTCTGTGGTTCAACCATCGAAAATCATCTACATAGTCGAAGGTTGCCGGTATAAATGTTTCTGTTTATTCTCAAAGGTACACCGGAAGAGTACACAAATATACATTGAATACAAATAAATGATGATAACTGTAAGGTCATAAGCACTGGTACTAAATTCTCAGCTACCGTGAGTTCCGCACTTCCGTAGTCACAAGAATGGATTGTATTTGGTAGGAGACATGTTAGCAATATATTACGAATTGAAAATACTAATAATACCTATCTAGGTAAAGTACTGCATGCATATTTAGATAAAGTAAATTTAGAGTTCCTTCACAATTCTTGCAATATTAGACGGCCAATGGTACCTATATTATACAGGATGTCATAAATCAACGCACAAACTGTAATAATGAATTCAGCACAGTCATGATTCTATGTAAACCCCAGAGTAGAAATTTTTCGTCGGTTATCAAAAATAACATCTGCTAGAAAAGTGCAACACCTACATACGCGGTCATACAGCAATTGTTTTTTAAATAAACGACGAACAATTTCAACGCGGGTTCAGAATCATTGCGCTGAATCCATGGAAACTGCAGGATCAGTAGCAATGGGTTTCATTTTGACAGTTGAACAACATCCATTGCGTTATTTACGTTGTTGAGCAAACACATTTTTCGAACATATGGAGCAATAGATTAGGAATAGGTATGCTTCAAAATGATTAAAATTGATAGTAATAGTGTGAATTAGTGTGTTACGCAAATATGGTGCTGGTTGCACTTCGATGTTCCTGCCACGCATATGCTCCTGCGACATATCGCCATACAACCAAAAGAGTTGTACGGTAAGGTGGGTTAAATGACTGGCAGGTAGAGCCTAAGCTAAATTGGGCACTTACAAAAACATAATTCGTGAACAGACAAAATTAATACAGTTCCAACAATATTAATATAATGAATAGTATATGTTAGCAGACAATTAACTCGCATCTTACGCTATGTGCAGATTAAATTCATGAAACGCTCTCAACCGTACTCGGTTTCCTCAATTAGTCTTTCTGAAACTGGTATTATATTGCCTGTACGTAATTAGTGTAAAACTTAATAACATGTCAACATTTAATTAAAAGAACCCTGTTGAACACATTCAGCAATCGTGCATGCCTTGTCAGTAATTTTTTGTATTAGCTTAGCTGCGAAACGTTTATTATCAAGGATCATTTATTTTGTAGTTGCGGCGCGGCGTGATCAGTATGGAACTGTAGACATTTGTGCTTATTTCAATTGAAGCGTTCGCGACGCGCGGCTGTGATTGCCACACATTTATTAAACCATCAAAATTCTCAAGAGATTGCAATCAAATAAACATATCTATTCGTCGTGAGAATGTTGTCAGTCACCTTTATTAAGAGGAGCAGTCTCGTGTGATCAACCATCGGAGTGTGATGTAGACAAATTTATATTACAAAAATCTTTTTATTAATAACAGTGTCATTATTAACTTCGCAAAGTAAGTACTAAACTAGTCAATGCTAGCCATAACGCTGTGGTTTATTTAAAAAAAACAGAGCCGTTAATTTTTCATGCATCGTAACTTTTATTAAATTGAAATGAATGCCGTTGTTATCTCAAACGCAATAAAGGAAACGGCGTTTTCATATTTGATAATATTCTTTCTTACACCATAGTAAAACTAGAAGTTATAAAGTGACATAGTTGGTTAATAATTTTGATTAGCGTCGGCACAATGAATCAGTCGTTGGTGCTCTACTTAGCAAAATCGCACACCACATCTAAATTAAATTGGCAATGATTTATAAGTGTAATAGTTCATTGCCTTTGAAATGGTTTAATTAAGACCGTTTTGAACTAATTATAATAATAATAATAATAATATTCCACAACTATCACACAACGCCGTCTAGTCTCAAGCTAAGCAGAGCTTGTGTTATGAGTACTAGACAACTGATAAACATACTTATATATTTCTAAATACATACATATATAGATAAATTACACCCAGACACAGAACAAATGATCATGCTCATCACACAAACATTTGTCCTGGGTGGGAATCGAACCCACGACCTCCGGCATAGCAGTCATGTGTCAATTAAAGTTAATGTGCGAAGAAGTGAAACGTTTTGAGTAGTACCTAGGTATTAGTCGTTAAAATGAAATTCACGGTTTGATTGATTTAGAAAAAATGCGGCGTGATGGAGTGTTGTTGTGATTTACCTATTTTGAAACAATAACCATAACTTATTTAATTTTATAGCATGTACATACGAGGCGCACTGTTCATCCAAGTTTTGCTCTTATTGAATATAGCTGTTGAGTTGGAAACTTTCAAACCATGGACTAACAAACGTGAGTATCTTTCATTGTAACATGATTTTATCTACACAGGGTTATTGGTAAAACATTAACAACCTCTTCATCAATCATTACGAACAACTTTTACCTACTATTGGAACAAACCTGAAATCGCGAAAAAAAAATCAGCTGTACCGTACATTTTGACGAACATAAATGTAATAGCAGATTTTTTTTCGCAATTTCAGGTTTGTTCCAATAGTATGTAAAAGTAAAAGTTGTTCATAATGATGAGTACAATGACCTCTTAAGAGGTTGTTAATTTTTACCAATAACCCTGTAATAAAATTCAATGTCCTGACTGACTGATATATTAACGCACAGCCTAAGCCGCTGGTCCTAGACACACGACATTTGGAGGGTGTGTTCTTTGTGAATACTAGGTATCCACTAAGAAAAGGTTCTTCGAAATTCCACTCCTAAGAGGGTGAATGGGGGAGGGTGAAATTTCACGCAGACGAAGTCGCGGGCAGAAGCTAGTTGATTGATAATTGTAAAGATTAAAAAAAAATGTATACCTAAACTCTGGTTTTTAATTTGCTAGACTGAACTGATTGCTGCGATCGACGTTTTTTGTCAACAAGACAAAAACGTCGATCGCAGCCGTCATTTTGGCCTTGCAAACTAAAAATGAGAGTACCTATGGCTTATAAAAAAATATATTTTAGCACGTCTTATAGAATACCTATAAAACGTATATATACGTATCTATTATGAATGAATACGAAGTCAAAATAATTTCCAGTCAATGTTTTTGTATCGGTATACAAAGGTTGTTTTGGTGAATTTCAGAAGTTTTCCCACCACATTTAATACCTGACAATGCGTTACACCCTCGGCGGTCGGTAGTGCGAAGAAAAATAGTGTTGTATCATAACTTCTTTCGCACCAAAGTACGACCAAGTGCTGCAAATATGCTGTTGATGGTACGTACTCATTTATGATTATAATACTTAATAGGTAAACTTATACGTGTACACGTGCAACGATCGCGTAAGCTTGCTTAAACATTATTATTGGAGATGTTGAGCAGAAAACAACCTAGCTAAATATTCCTGAAAAGGATAACCACACAATTTAATAGAGAAACGCAATTTTCTGCCTTGATGTGGCGATCCGATACGACTTTATTGAACTCCTTCAGGACTCACTCAAATATAATATAATAAGACCTTTATTTTCTGGCTACTTTGGCCCATAGATAAATACCTTACAGACTAACATATACCTATAGGTATTATAATAATACAATGTGTGTTAGTGTATAAACTTAAAACTATGTTAATAAAACTCACTTCACTCACATCTTTCTTCATTATGATGCTTCGTACGGGTTTCTAGTCATGAGTTAAAAGGGTCATCAGATACCTATTTATCTGCACTATTTACGGCACAAATTGGAAATTTTACATAATATTTCATAGTGCTACTAATGTATAAGTGTACCTGCCTATCAAATATCATTTAAGGGGTCTCTCTCAAGTAGATTCATTTAACCCTGTACGCGACTCGGTTGGCACACAAATTGGCGCGGGCGCCTCTCTTAGGTATTGAAACACTCATATCACTTATGCCTACCCTATCTACTTACTACCGTTTGTAGTTACTTCAAGAATAGTTGCTGTTTATTAACACGTGAATAAAAATTTAACCCGTCAAGGCTTCCGCAGACAGGCGCGACGCGACAGCGCGACACGACTCTAGTAGAACCATTTCTATGAAAACTTCATGGAAATTGTTCTACCTGCATAGCTATTCACAATCATTCGATACGCTTTCGTACCGAATCGAACATCAATAAATGCATCAATAATAGGAGTCCTCAAAACACTGTTCACAAGTCCAAAACCCGAAAATTTTGTCAGTTTTAGGGCTGACTTTTCCATCGCCAGATAACTTTTATTCGAGGAACAAAATTGACGTTTGACGGTTTTTTGCATTTTCGATACGATAGCCTGTCGGATGGTTGTGAATAGCTAACGCGTCGCGTCTGTCTGCGGGAGCCTTCAAACGCTCGGCCACTAGAAGCCGTTTGCATGTAAGCGTTCAACGGTTTTCACGATTATATACAGGGTGTGTCGTAAATAGTGGTCCAGAGTAAAGGAGTCGATACACTGTATTCTTATGTATCACATACCGAAATTTTAACCATTTTCAGTTAAGGGTCTACAAAAAAAAAAAAGTTGTTTTTAAAATTTCTGTACCTTGCTTCACGAATTTGGCTGTAATTTCCACAAATATCAATATTTTTTTAATTCTGTTTTTTTTTATTATAAATCTTGAATATGTGTACTATGATATCCAAACCCTTTTTTAATATTTTAAAGTCACAGGTACTTAAAGAAATTAATTTGTTTTTTCGTAGACACTTAACTGAAAATGGTTATTATTTCGGTATGTGATACATAAGAATACAGTGTATCGAATCCTTTACTCTGGACCACTATTTACGACACACCCTGTATATCGTTGTTTCGAGTTTATTTTTCTTATGAACAATCGCTGGTTCATATGACAGTTATCGGGTAATAACAGAAGGTTAAGTCCGTAACTCGTATTTTTATTTAGATACTCAATTGCACCTAACAGATCGATTATTATGTGACGTCTTATCGCAGTATTTGTGAAAACGTGCAATACCACGCTATCAGTTTAACGCACTTTTAACGTAAAAAATAAGGGGAAGGAAGGCGGAACGAAATGTTTCATTCAACATTTTCGATAGTTAAACTGATCAACAATTTTTACTCTGCGTACTTATTAATTAGACTTAAATATATAGATAATTAAGATATTAGAGGATTTCTAAATTCCCAAATTGGTCCGTTTTACCTTCATAAGCGAGGCAGAACAGGCCACACAGGAAGGCAAAAAAGGACTTCCAAAAAAAACTGAGAACATTTTGTTCACAGAGAAACTCTAACTCATCATCTTCGTCACAACCACCGCAAGGACAATGTACCCATAAAGGAAAATCTGGATATTACCCCGATCCCCGAATTGATACTGAAACAAGCTTTCATCAACGGATAAACTATGACTTTTCTTTTTTAAGTTCGTTTTTATCACTCTCTTTCTTATTTTCTTTCCCTTTCTAAGAAGTTTAATTAAGTCCTCTGATTTGTCCAAATGACAATTTTTTTTCTTGTTAAGTCGGTTCTTATTTGTACGGTCCATTTTGCCTGGGTCCGTTTTGCCTGAGTCCGTTTTGCCTGAGTCCGTTTTGCCTGAGTCCGTTTTGCCTGGGTCCGTTTTGCCTTTTGGCATAAACCACATCAACACTTATGTCTACATTCGACGTAACTTTTTGTAGTGATATCATTTTGTCGTATGGTTTTCAGTCATGGCACGCAGGCGCAGCGCGGCAGGCGCAAGACTACGCAGAGAAATGTATGTTCCTCAGACATAATGACGTCAGAGAAAATACAGTGCCACATCTCGGCACGTGCGGCCAGAATTTGTTTGTAGCCGCACAGAAAACTCCATGGTACGTTATTAATAGTTTCTCTATTATTATTTTTTTCTGACCTCCAGAATGATTTAATTATAACCTTACAAAAACTTAAGCCGGTTTTCCAAGTTTTAGTCTTTTATAAAAACTTACAAAACAATCGTTGTTTACATTCTTTGGAAGACTCAAGACGTTAACGAGAGTCTTTGTTGTCTTTGGTTTTGTTCAAATTAGTTGTCTATTATTTAATTTTAATTGTAGTCAGTTTATTCAACATTTTATTTTGGTAATATTTTGTAAAAAATACTATCCTCTCTCGCTACTTTAATTTTCTAACATTGAAACGGAGCTGTGTTTATTAAATAGGCCGAATAACAAGTTCTATCGTATTTACTATTGATATAGAGTAAAAAATAAAAGTTGACAGGGGCGAATGGAAGAAGAAAACGTGTTGCGCCGACCCCAAGTAAACATGGGATAAGGGCAGGAAGATGATGATGATGATAGAGTAAAAAATAGAGATAATAGAGAGGGGCTTGTGGCTAAGTAATAACAGCGGCACGGGTCGATCGATCAGGTTAAGCTTCGCTTGCCGCGGTTGGTCCGTGGATGGGTGATCATCATCATATACCAAGACCCCTCCGTGCCTCGGAAAGCACGTTAAGCCGTTTGTCCCGGCTGTCATTCGTGGATCTTTGACAGTCGTTACGGGTCGTCAGAAGCCCGAAATTCTGACAACCAGTCTTACCAAGGGGTATCGTATTACCCAGTAACGGGGTTGTGGAGGTCAGATAGGCAGTCGCTTCATGTAAAATACAGCTGCATCTGGTTAGACTGGAAGCCGACCCCAACATAGTTGGGAAAAGGCTAGACTGATGATAGAGTATTACAATATAACCATATGTAAAGTATTGTAAACAAAGCCACTTTAATTGCATTGCTATTTACATAAACAATAACTCGTCTGTGTTACCTTTTCACGCTTTAACGGCTGAACGGATTTCGATGAAATTTGGTACACAGGTAGAGGAGAGGTATTTTTTATACCGGTAGTAGGTGCCTACGTTCCCGTCGGGGAACTTCCGACACCCACTCGGGTGAAGCCGCGAGAAAAACAAAGTATTTTATAAAAACAATAGGTAAAGAAATCAATACACGTGCTGGTAAATATCTAAGCAGTAGTTGTTGGTAGGTAAATACAGATTAGCCGTCGTTGCCAAGCTTTGATTTAATTAGTTTCAGTCACATTTAGAACTAATTTCACTTCAGAGATCGTAAATAATGTTAAATTAATTAGCTACAAACACAGCTATAAAACACGTAGGGAATCCATGAGATGAAAATGAAACCCGCACACTAAGTGCTTAACACGCTATCAGTAGCAATGACTTTCATTTTGACAGTTCAACAATATTCATTGTGTTATTTACGTTGCCGCGTTGTTGAGTAGACAAATATTTCGAATAGGTCTAAGACGCAATGGAATACCAATATCCTTCAAAATGATTCAGATTGTTATTAATAAAATAATAATAATAAAACCTTTATTTATAGAACCAACCTTTGTTTTTTTTTAACCTTGATTAATAGTGTGTTACGCAATTAGGGTGCCGTGCTTATGTTTGAAGTTTTCAAGGATTTAATTAATCGCACACGTCGAATAAGGAACGAGAACGATAAATTATAACTGTGTTTTTTTTTTCACTATAAAAACGTCTCAATTTCCTAGTCCCGACGGTCTCAGCCTACTCACGATTGTCTTTATATTTCTGTTTTATAATAGTTGATTCGTGAATGGATGATTAGTGATTAGGTACACATAATAGTTGTAGGAAGATTGCCCTTTAGAGCGGCACAAACATCCACGAGTTAATTATTGTGACTTAGTAGGTACGATATAATTTGATCTGTCTTACATGATGGGAAAATTAGCTGAGTTTGAGTTAGCGTGAGATACGCATCGCTTTGCAGGCGTGATTCCGTGTTATTCATGTCTAGTCGTATAATAACGTTTTATGAGGAGATTCTTATGCAAATAATGGATGCTACTAGACCGGGTTATTTGTAGACGACATAATTCAAATTAACAAGCAACTACCTAGTAGGTTATAAAAAAATACTAGAAACTGTATGTTATAGATATTACCAGTATTACTATGTTTTGTTATTAAAAACTCAATGCAAGTAGATATTATTGTTTAAACAGTGTCTGCCGCCTTACCTAAATAAATAAAAATATTTGCGACCTAAATACAATTAATGATGTTATTAGTTATATAGTTATGTCAACAAAAATGCAATTTAACTACAAGGAACTAAAAAAAAACTGAAGTTATGATGAAACTTGGTGACAGCAGGAAAAAGAGATTTTCATTTCACATTCACCATAACTATTTTTGTTTTAAGTCGTGTCCAGACGAGTGTAATGTAATGTCGTGTAATGTAACGCGAATTCGATACATTACATTAAACATTGCACATGTCGCACGTGCTGCACCCCGGCTTTAAGTCCTTGACTTACACTTTTCTATACAGAAGTATAAGATGTCCAAAAATTCATAATACCTACTCATTTTATAGGTTCTTCGCAATTAAGACGTGGTTCCTCGAGTACCAAAACTTTACGTATGGCAACCCCGCTTACAACTTGAAGACGATTGGCCACTACACCCAGATGGTGTGGGCCACCAGTCATAAGGTGGGCTGCGGAGTGGCTCACTGCAAAGGGGGCCCATGGGGCCACTTCTTTAACTACGTGTGCCATTACTGTCCAGGGTAAGTACAGCTTTTGTATTTGGGAATTGAAATACTGTGTCAAATTGAAGGTTAATTCTACAACTTCGTTGAGTAAAGAAATTTAATTAAAGCCTTTTTGGAAACACCACGTTTTTTCCGTAACAATCTTAAACTTAGTTACGTAATCGCTACCTTTTTTGAAAAGGTTGAGCCGTTGTCGTATAAATATACGGTTAGGTTCTTTTTTATTTTTAAATAAAATTAATATTTTAGTGTTTTATGTAAGTAGTTTTAGTTAGATTAGGATATTTTATTTTAATTTTAGTAACTACTAGAAGTTCAGGCCAGAAGTTGTTCTTCATTTTTACCCGATTGCGTCAGAAGGAGGGTTATGTTTTTCGAGTGTATGTATGTATGTATATTTTTATTTAGGTGATAGCGTCAAGCGTAGCTTAACCTGATCTATCAACCTGTACGGCTGTTATTATTTAGCCACGGTCGGGTTTTCATTTTTATTAATAGTAGGTATTGATATAGAAGATAGATTAAGAAAGATTAGCTCTACGTCCATTGTTGAACATGGTTCTCTTTACTGACATCAGTCAATAAATTTTTTATTTTTTTTTGCTATTTATTTATTTATATAATTGGCACTAAAATTAAACTAGTAAGTACATGACCCTGTTAGGGCGCAGCAAGATAACTTAAAACTAATAATATTGTAGTAAGTATCCACAATTTCTAACTTAAAATTTTGATTTCAGTGGCAACTTCCACAGCATAACACAGTACCCGTACAAAATGGGGGAGCCATGCGAAGAGTGCCCTAACCACTGCTTGTCCAAGTCCTTATGCACCAACGCCTGCCACAAGATGGACTTCTACTCCAACTGTCGAGACCTGGTCACCATCTCCAAAGACGTTTGCCGCCAAGGTGTATGTAACGCTACCTGTAACTGTGCCGGTGATAAAATACACAGGAACTATCCTTGGAGATAATACACATAATTAGGACTGTACCAAGCCGTGAATATAGCACATCTTTATACCTGTATAGCCCCTTGTTACAAAACAAGGTTGTTCTTTGGATCAGAAGGCCATTTTCCGTAATTAAAACGTTTATAAAATCTAGTCACAATCTCATCTCAGCAACAATCAATGTCAAAAACTTGTCAAACATGTAGCGAAATTAGAGGTATTTTTTACAGATTGAGACTGAGATCAGACTGTGAACGTTCTTAAAATTACGAGAATTTGCCTTCAGGTTTAAGCCTCTGAGCCAGTTTTTTAATTAAGAATAGTTTTAGAAATGCATGCAGAATTACAATTTAGTCCGGTGGTAAGTTGTTGTTTTTGTATTAAGAGCGTTTACGCCGAACGTCATTTCATACAAAATTTCAAGCCCTTGTTTTCCGAAATGAACCAACCGATTTTAATAAAACTTCATACGCATAAGCAGTATACCAAGATCTAAAAAGTTAGTAGAGAACATTTTCGAAAAATAGTGTTAATAAGCAGTAGGTATACCAAGGTCTAAAAAGTTAGTAGAGAACATTTTCGAAAAATAGTGTTACAGCCAAATTAGACCGATTTTAAACTTTTCATAGAAACAGAGATTTCCAGTTATCTTTTTTTAAATAAGACATTTCGAAAATGTTCTCTACTAACTTTTTAGACCTTTGTATCCTGCTTATGCGTATGAAGTTTCATTAAAATCGGTTCATTCATTTCGGAAAACAAGGGCTTGAAAGTTTGTATGAAATGCCGTTCGGCGTAAACGCTCTTAAGCTCAGATGGTCTAGATCCGAAGTAAGATCGATCTTCAACCTGTTTGCCGGATAATAATAATTTTGCAATATTTTTTTTATGATAATTACTTGTTAACAAATATATTGCAAATGTTCATGTACTTACAGTATTTTGAATTCATTGGAGGCATGAATATATTATTATTTAATTAGGCAACCCATCTGCAATATATTTTATATAAAAATAATTTTCATCTAAAGGTGGTGGCCCTGTGCTGTGGTAATGGCCGCGACTTACGAGTTGTAGGTAGGGTTTGAATCCAGACAGGATTTTATCACCAATGCTCTTGAAACGGTAAAGGAAAACGTTGTAAGAAAACCGGCATGTCCTAGAACCAAAAATTCGAATACATGTGACATCTACCAACCCGCACTGGGTCCGCGTGGTGTATTACGTCCCACTCCCTCTCACCGAGAGTAGGCCTGTGTCCCAGCAGTGGTAACATTATAGGCTGATTGAATAATTTTCACCCGGTAAACGTATGGATGAAGGTAGATCTTACTTCGGATCCTATACTAGAGGTTTTGGCCAGAACTAAAGTTAGATCTCGTTTTGTAATAAGACGGTAGAGTTTAAGAAAAAGTCGGGCTTAACAGGACGTACGTCTTTATCACTCATACCTACCTGTATCTTTATCACTCATACCTGTATCTTTATCACACATACCAGTATCATTAACACTCATACCTGTATCTTTATCACTCGTACCTGTATAACCTCTTTCTAAAGCTCGATTTGTTATAAGCTCGGCTACTGTGGCTACGGCTACAGCCAGTGTTGACAGTAAAGTTACTTAAGTATTCATTTTTCTAGGTAAGCCTTTATTATAATCGTTTGTAAATAAATTTCATAATATGGATTGGTTTTTATTTCTCCTCGTTAGAAGAAATTTATTTCCGATGCGTAAGAAAATATCTGAGTTCGCTAATCTTCAAGCAATAATATGTCTATGAGAAATCTATTGCTCTAAGTATTTAACCACAGTAATTTAATAAGTCCAACAAATATGTGTTCCAGTTTGTCCAGCCTGAACTTGAGAATTTTCTTTGGCTTCTGCGCTATTCGAGTCATTACTTTCTATGCCCTGGATATGCCAACCACCAAAACTTTCATTCACATATTAGTTTAAATGATTGGAATTGATTCGTATTTTCCGGTATTTTTGTTTGCTATGAAGGGTTCAAGGGTTCACAACTCTTGCGCAGCAGGTGAGTCAACAGGTGGGGTGGTTGCCGGTGCGGAACCAATCTCGATGTTCCAACGTCCCTTTCTTTTGAATACTGAGTGTTTTGAAGATTATCTAATAACGGTGTGTAGAAAGTTCGTAATTTTGCTCTTTGTTTGATGTGATTTTGGTATTGGTAAAATTTTGCAGGATTAGATAAAGACTCGTCTATTCTCCTGTAATATAGGCAAACTGGTGAAGAAACCAGCACGGAATAATTTTAAATAAAAAAAACCGACTAGGTATGTAGGTACGTGCTTAATCTGTATTATGTAAATAGAAATATCTACTTGTAGATAAGTACTTATCGTGAATTATATTGGCATCAATTTGTATTCAGTCATGTTCCCGACTGACCGAGCAACATGTTTCCCACCCCCACCACGAGTCCGACCCAATTGTAATGCAGCGGCGGGCGCGGGTCCGGCGCGCACGCATTGTGAGCGCGCGCCCGCTCCCGCCACCACCTGCCGCCGCGCGACATGGTCGCCAGCCGGGCGCTGCACGCCTCATCGCCTCTCGCGCCGCGCAAGTCACTACGCCGCCTCGCCTCCACGCGAGGCTTCAAACCCCGCGCCGCTAACGAATATGGCTGGATACGAGTCTTCGAAGGCCTGGAACCGTTCGCTATCGATGCACCCAGCAAACTCATCAAGGTCACTCTCAATACCACCGTAGAAGAAGTAAACAAAAATCTCAGCTTTAATGATGAGCTATCGCTCTGGTTGCAAATCGGTGGAGCGAACGCACGGCGATTGGAACAGGACGAATTTCCTCTGCGGATCCAGGAGCAGTATTTAGCAACATGTGGCTGGAGGTCGCAGGCTCGAAGGTTGCGACTGGCTGTGGATCCAGAGCTCCGACACTCCTTGCGATGGTGTGCAGGACCCGCTCCGCGCACAGGAGGAGTACTGCGGTCTGGTACAGTGTATGTGCTGAAAGGGCACGTATTTCCGCAGTGGAAGCCGAGACCTGCTTACGTAATAGGATCCAGGCTGCATTCTTATGGTTTGTAGCACTTTGATACATAAGCTTTTAATGATTTACCTATTTACCGGTTGGCAATATCTTTGCGAGCTCTTGAATAATCTTATGAAAAACTTTTCAGGTACAACGTGGGAAATGCTGGAACTAAGTGGCGGTAGCATTGAGTTATGTCAACCCAAGGCTCAAAGACTGGTGCTCTGCGTGAAGCCGCGTTGTCAAGGCAACATGGTATCTGGAGACAACAGTATGAATCATCTCTTCCTCGGATTCAGCAGTATTTGGGAGCGGAACATGTGGTTCTGCTGGTTAAAAGAGGTACGTACTGCTAACATGCGTGTATAATAATATTGATTAACCTAGACATGGAGGGCGCGTGTAGGAAACTAATCTGTTCATATAGACAAATTGATTTACCACGGTAGGTAAGCAGTAGTTTAAGCAGTGTATAATAATTGGAGCAAGTCTTATGTAGTTTAATGCTTAGTTCCGTCGCGCGCTCCACAGCGTGCAGATATGAGCTCTTAGCAGATCGTTGAGGATTTGATTCCGGTACACTTCTCAAACTAACGAACCGTCAAGTTAACAGCGGTAAATTGTTAGAAATCTAAAGCTTATCAAGTTTTGACGTTTCAATGTGCGATTTGACGTCAATCACATTAGGGTTGTGTAACTGCGAATTATATTCTACATGGTGCTGTGATATAACATATAATAACATAAAATTATTTCTACAGAAATCTTTTCTTAATTATGGCTCTTGTAGGTAAGTATACATACGGTTACTTGGGTGCTATCGGTTAAATAATAAACTTGATCTATTCAACAACTTGCAAGAAAATCTTGTTTATTTCAAATTACTTCGTAAAGTAGCAATTATTACTTATTCATGAATATGTGGATAATTTATGAACTTGGTGCGAAGTCAGGTATGTATGTACATTAAAAAAATTGTTATCATCGGATTAATTCTAAAGTTATGGTTCGTACCGAAAGAGAATTTGTTAGTCTTCGTGATGGAAGGTATGAAAAAAAGTGTGTTAATTAAAAATAGTGTGCACTATACCCTGAAAGAAATGTCACGGTCGAGATGTGCAGAGTGTGGCTGTGGCTGCGTCTGCGCCACCGTGCCGGTGATAGTGGCTTGCGCGCACGCGCACGCTTCACAAGTAAAAAGTCACTCGCAGCGGTCGCACTAAGCACACCCTCAGTGCACAATTCGCTTTCATTACTTGTGCTACGTTACATAATTGTAAACAATACCGGTGCTTTTAATAAATAGTAGTTCAACATCAAGTTAACTAATATCAGTCAAATAACTAAAACCATATTTAGCAGTTCTGGCAAATAATTCAATGATCATGGTTTCTAGAAATCAGTATTAATCAAGGACAAAACGCCATTTATGCAAGCAAAAGCGACGTGAATGGAATAATGAACTGTATAGGAGTTATTCTGTAGTCTTTGGGAATAACAATGCTCGAAGGAGTTCGTCGGCCCCATCGTGGTTACACACCGAGACAGACGAACACTGTCTTACTGCAGTTGCTTTTAAAATGTCATTTGATGTAGCGACAACGATACGTTTACCACAAAACTCTTCAGTTCTATTGTTTGTGTAGTGCGCGAGTGTTAGTTGACTGTGATGGTAGAAAGAAAAACAATGAAGTGTGAAGAAGAGGAGGTCGACAGTTTGGATGTGTTCACACAACCGAGCCCTGAAGACATATTCCTGGATAGCTTGGAACCTAACACGTTGAGGGAAAAATTTGAACTTTCGGTTGGTTAATGTTCATGCTTCGTAAACATAAGCTTTCTCACAATTAGTTACTTTGTAATGTAGACAGACAATCACTCTCATATATCGTAATTGTGCTCATTATTTGTATTATCTTTATCAGTTTTAATTTTCACTAACCTTACTGTACCGTACAAATATTGTAGTCACTACGTGCAAGGTAAGGCTTGCACGTAGTGACTTCACAGTACATATGAGCTGAAAACTTTCAAATATTCCAACATCAATGACTTCCCTGAAATATTTATGAAAACATGTGTTCTGAATGAATAATTTTCTTTTAACATTTGTCTGATCAAGCCAGTAATCAAATCGTATGTTGTTCTAGGGTACACAAAGCACGCAGCCCCCAAATGTCTTGGACCTCAGTGGGGGTGGTCGAGCGTCTCTCGGCGCGGCGCTGGCACAGCATGCTGCCGGCGCGTTCACAGTGCGCGTGCTGCGGTTGCGCAGCAACGCGCTCGCGGCCTTGCCAGCTCAGACCTGGACGTTGCAGGCTCTCACACACCTCGACATCAGCGACAACAGGATCGCAGAACTACCCCCAGAAATATGCCAGCTTACACAGTGAGTCTTTTTTTATTGGCACAACAGTCTGCTCAGCAGTCTGTTTGCTAATAAGCCGTGAAAACTATGAAAGGACTGCTAAGCAAAGGATCCTGGGTTCGATCCCCAGTTCCAGCAAAGAACTGCTCAGCACGGAGTCCGAGTTCGATTCCCAGGTCCAGAAAAGTGTTAGTTTCTCAGAAGCTGCCCTGAATTGGGATTTGTGCTGTACATAGTGTAGACATGAAACTAATAAAAATAATTTAGAGCCGCGTTGCAAAAGTATGATTGCTTACGGACTTATGTCTTATACCAAATCCGTAAGCAATCCAGTAATATGTACTTACATGCTATGCATTGAACCGCCAATAATTTTTCACTTCAGTAGCTCAAACATGTAGGTTTTGCTGCCTGAAATCAGTGAGCAAAATGCGATTTTGCTCACTGAGTGAGACAAAGTAACTTTTTAATTATTTTTTTGTGAAAGCCGCGAATATCTTATTCAGATTCGAAACATTCACACTCTATCTCTTTCCCGCCATTAGAAAGAGAGAGAGAGACAAAGACCAGCCCTTTCGAAGTTCCGATTTTGAATTCGACCTCAAAGTCAAACACGTTCGGAATTTCGTAGTAACTAAATAAATTTTGCAACAAGATAATTATGTCTTTTAATGTAATGTATTGAATTTTTAACATATTGTTGTATTTAAACGAAAATAAGTATTTACTGCAAATAAAACTGATATTTAACCTGTAAATATTTATTTCTAGTTTCAATAATGTTACGTAGGTAATAATAAAATAATCATGGGTGCTATTTCCGAACACGCCTTACAAAGTGTTCTCGCTGCTGAAGTGAAAAGTTATGTGTGTTACACGAGAGCAATTTTTTTTGCATCTCGTGCCTTTGAATCCCTCGCCACACTCAGGATTCAAAATCAGCACTCGCAGCAAAAAATGACTTTGCTCTCTTGTTGCACAAATAACTATTACACCTGAGACCAGATGCATGAAAATAATTATTACCATAGATATTAATTACCATTTACCTCTTGGCCTCAGAGCAGTATAACTCATCCTATCTCATGTTGGGGTCGGCTTCCAGTCTGACCGGATGCAGCTGAATACCAGTATTTTACATGAAGCAGTATTACTCTCAACATGTATTTTGGCTGGAATCAATTTCCATTTCAAATTGACTTAAAATAATTATTTTAATGAATTCCAATTTGTAAACCTGACACAATCAATAATTAAAAAATAAATACACTTGCAAGAAGGCATTTATCGATAAAAATAAATAATAAAATATAATAAATAAATATTCTCTGCTATCGGAATTAATTAGAACACTAACGTTTGAATAATCGGCAGTCTAGAGACACTGCCGATTCTTCAAACGTTGGTTTTAAAAAGAACCACCCTTGGTAACTGGTAGAGAATGCCTAAGGCATTAAGTCCGCCTTTGTACCTTTTTGTGCGAAAAGTTTAAATAAATAAATAAATAAATACTATTCACGGTCTTATAAACATTACATAACCTCACTTCTGTATTGTGGTCTTATAAAAATTACATAACCTCACTCCTGTATTGTGGTCCTATAAACATTACATAACCTCACTCCTGTATTGTGGTCTTATAAACATTACATAACCTCATTCCTGTATTGTGGTCTTAAAAACAATACATAACCTTACTCCTGTATTGTGGTCTTATAAACATTTCATAACCTCATTCCTGTATTGTGGTCTTATAAACATTACATAACCTCATACCTGTATTGTGGTCTTATAAACATTACATAACCTCACTCCTGTATTGTGGTCTTATAAACATTACATAACCTCACTCCTGTATTGTGGTCTTATAAATATTACATAACCTCACTCCTGTATTATGGTTTTATAAACATTACATAACCTCAGTCCTGTATTCCCCAAAGGGTTAGGCAGAAGTCTACCGTAACATCCACATTTTGCCAGTTATTGTCACGGTCATAAATTCTCATAAAATCCAAATACCTTACCAAAATCGTTTGTTTCTGAATCCTAATCTTTCTGACTCTACTTGAAAATGACTTCAGTATCTTAGAAAGCGAACACAATTGATATTTTACATCAATCCTGCGTCAATTATATACAAAAACAATACGTGAGACATCACGCTAAACGCAATCATTTTAGATGTTGGTTGACTGAAGCAGAGTATAGTGTTCACGTTTGCTATGCGATCATTACTAGTCCCATTCAGTAACGCTCGGCTGGCGGAGCGTGGCATTCGCGGCACCTCTCGCATCAATCTTAGCCTTCGGCCTTTTGTTTCGATATCTCTGTACTTTAGTTCCAAAAGGGAACAAGATTCATTTGTAAAAATTGTTCAGTATGTTTCTTATAATCTGAGCTCAAAAAATTATGCTCATTTCTAAGAATGGGTTTTCTTCTGGCCTGAGATGTTTGTAGAAGAAAAGAGTTTTAGTAGTCATAATGTTTTCTTGTAATCAAATTAAAAAAAAAACATCTTTTATAATTCTTCCAATTTAAGGCTTTGATACCTCCATGTCTTAAAAGCCTTGAAGATTTGAATCTATTTAATGCTATTGCATAGAATAACTTTTTTAGCAGATTATTTTTAATAATTTTTATATTATACATATTTTTTGCATATACAATGCAACCAACACACTTATACTTGCTTTGTATACTTTACGAAGTATCTGTTTATGTCTTGGCAATGTTGTGAATCTGCTGCCATCCCAAGTAGATACATGTTCGTCGATCATCGGAAACAATTACCACGTTTCTTGTTTTTGTGCTGTCCAAGTAAGCAGTCATCATATGTTAGTGTAAGACACGGAGTTTCCGTTGTGTGCTAATTTTTTTAAGTGAGTGCTTGCGTACGCGTCGCGGGGCGGGGCTATCTACATCTGCTCGCCGGACCGTGCGCGTTACGTTCACTTTGCTTCGCCGTACTGCAACCCCTGTTAGCTAATCTATATGGCACACTCGTTCTAACTACTTATCGATATTCAATTGTTTAGAAGCATCATCTATTGTTTTTTCTACTCTATATTATGTTCTTCCAAGATCATTTTCTATCAGTTCTATCTGTTCTATAGGTATGAGGGAGGATGAGTAGTATTACCTACATAGAGGTGACCCAGTTAGATTGAGGAGAGAGAGTTACCAGGGTCGTCTGCCCAGAGTTGTTTTTCTTTTAACATAATTTTTTGTTAGGATCCCAAGAAGTCTTTTGGTCATCTCCGTGTCATCAATTATTGTTTATTGTTATTCATCTACATTAAATTTACCCTAGAAACAGCTGACTGACTCTCTGTTCTCGAAATCAAATCCATCTCCCCAAGATTTAGCAGTAGGTACACCTTAGATGTACATCTTCATTCTTATACATGTAGATATCCCATCAATTAGCTGAAATAACTTCTAAACAGGGAATGTCGAGGTAAGGCTAGTAAAAACAGATACTTAATAACAATTATTTGATCGTATCAACCAGCGTTTGTGAGTCATTTGAAGTATTTATTCGTCCTTTGCCATTTCCGTACATTCTATTGTAGGTACCTAATAAAGATTCCGTTTATTTATGTTTTGTTGTATTCGTAATTAATGTTCTTCGTAGAACTACAATATTACCTATTAGGTAGTTGACGTCGTGATAAGTTGTGAACATTGACCATAGTATATTTTGCACACGTTGTAGACAATTGTATATCTATTGATTGTCTACTTGTGGTTTGATTAAATTGTTGTATGCTCATAACAAGTACTAGGCACTATTAGAATAGGTAATGTTGTTTGCATGTATGTTTTTGTGAAGTGATTTATTTCTGGTTCGGAGGTTGGATAGGATATGTATCCGTTTGTCATATGTTGTGGACACAACCGCTCTATCTTCAGTCAAAATTCTTGCTGCCATTATGTTGGAATCATCCAGAAAATTCAACTTCATCTCAATTTCTCAACGTAGACATTATAATCTGCAAAATAAAATCCGATGAAAGGAAATCTGTATGAAGAAACATGATAAATGTTTGGTAGTACTGCATAGATTCGTTGATAGATAGAGGCACAACAATGCTTGCATGTAACATCAATGGTGGTCGGAGTCGGTTGGAGTCGAGTATAGTTGCTTCAGCTGCGTGGTCAGCGGCGCGACGCCGGCGCAACCGCGGTCAGTCTGCGCACACACTCAACTTACGTTAGCAGCATTATTTGTTTTTATTATTTTAAAGAATAATAAGATTAAGTACTTATTTCGATTGCAACACGAATGTTTTAACGGTGCAACGTTCATACTTTATAATGTATTGGTGGAACAGTGAATGTGTTTTAACTTGGTTCAGTAGTTTGTTCTACAGTTACGATACGTCTTCATAACTTGATTTGACCTAATACTGGTAAGTCAGTATTATTGTTAAGTTATTAAATACAGAAGGCAAGTGGTGGAAGAAACGTAATCCTCTTCGAGGAAGGAAAAAAGTAACGATTTTCTCATGTCATGTTCATTTTCAGTCAACTTTACCGTAATGCTTTAAGAAGGTATGGGACACCTTTTTCAAATGCCCATATTATAAATATAACAATAAGTGAAACCCCCATATAGTATATACTTACCTACTTGTGTATTGAAATTGAAGCAGAAAAGGTGAAACGAGACCAAAATAGTACCTATCTACCTTTCTATCTCTGAAGAAAATTCGGATTACCATGAAATTTTCATCACCATGAGAATTTCAAGTTACCGCTAAGTTAGTCTACCGTAAAGTCCTTTTTATGTCGGTCAACAGTTATGAACTTGTACATAATAATTGTTTACCCAGTAATTAGCACGTGTCGCTCTCGTTGCTCCATAAGTCCACATTGTCACCTCGAGATGACAATCACAGCGTGGTAAACATTTAATAAGAAATGTGTTTAAAAGTTAAAGGCATGTAACTAAGACGGGGTTTTAATGATGGCTTATGAAAGAATAGGCTTTTGTTTTGATATGCGGGTACGAGTTTGTTTAGCTGACGAAATTTTATAGAAAATCCTGAAAGGAATGGAGTTGCCAAAAATTATGTTGATAGTTTCAGCCCCAATCTAAAGAACTATAAAACGAAATGCTTCGATTTTATGACTCTTTTACGAAGTACTTTATAAGTAATCATTCATAAATAAATCGTAGCACAAGTTTAAAAAGTCAGTAAAAATGCGTTGATGTCTTTTATTGGTCACGTTTTGGTCAACATACTTTTTGAAAATCTATGGTGTCATCGACACGAAGAAGAAACGAATGACTTCATTATACATTAATCATACTGGTACTGTCTATAACATAATAAGTGGTTTAGAAATAAGGTTTTAAAAAATTTACAAAAGTGTGCGATATAGATGGCGTAGCACATATTTTATAGCCGAAAGAAGCGCTACAACAGTGTCAGGACCAAACCTACGTAGTTATCTATTATTAACCACCTTATTAAACTATGTATTATTAAAGAAGTAAATAGAATCAACCAAGCTTCAACACCAATATTAGATAAAGAACTTTTTATAAATTAAGGCATTGTTTAGAATACTTTATAGCATACATAAAGAAGAATGTTCTAGTGTTTCTTGATTACAATCTATTGAATATGAACATATTTCAATAGGATACGACTTTAATCAGATTTCCTGGTAAACATTTATGTACTAAATACTAATTTATATTAAAGTTAAGTCTTGTGTAAATTCTTAAGAAATCAATCGTTCGATAGTTTTGTAAGAGGAAATCGTGGAAGCCATTTGTAAAGTTAATAACTAATTAAACACACGAAACAATACTTTCCTTCCAATTATAGCATTACTTAAATATATTTATAATACTTATTAGTAAAAAAAGCTTGTAATTACATCGGTCACGGTGTCCGAACTAGTGGGCCACACATTACCATGCGCGGTCTCAGTAAAAGAGCTGCGAAATAGTGAAAATCTATTGTTGAATCTAAATGATGCAACGATATTATTGTTATAAGAATATAGTGCATTTAATGATACGAAATACTATCATAAGATTCATGGCTTTCTTCTTTCTGCTGTCATTCAACTTATAACCATCTTATTTTGTTAGGTGAAGTGATCGCAATATGTTTTGGTTCCAGATTTTTGGTCTTTGACCTTTATGACAGAGGATGGAGAATCCAGTGTTATTAAAAAACCAAGTCTTACAAAATATAATGATTCCAAAATGGCTTTTCAACCACTTTAAAGATGACACATCATAAATATCTCTCTCTTCTCTTTTATTAATTAATTTCTTTCTATCTACAAGTAAACAGTAATTAACAACATTACTTTCTACTTAGCAGTTGTTGTAATGTTTTTGTTAAACTCTCTTAGACTTAACAGTCCGTCCATCACGTCTCGATACAATCTCTGTTACGTCGTTGAGTAACAAATAGACTTGTTGTGTCGGCTTGGAATCTAACATTCATTTACATATAAACTAATTATTTGCAGGTACATTCAACTCTGCGTCTACATACATGCAGTTTTGCACAATTTACATACTCTTTTGCATTATGCTTTTGTTCTGTTAGGAGTCAAATAACTTTTATAAATTTTTTTAATTATTAGAAAACTAAATTATGTTTTCAGGAACGATGATTTTGTTGTGACACGTATACGCGTTGTGACGCGTTTGACATTTTGTTCTCCACTCAATTCTCCAAAATTATGATTTCGTGATTGGGTTAATAAGTTATAAATTCCTATTTATTTTCTCCTATCTTCAGATTAGAAGAACTTCAAGTAAGCGACAACGAACTGCGATCTATCGACTGCGTCCTGCGACTGCCCCGATTAAGGACACTGGTAGCCACACGGAACCTTATTACCAGTTTTGGGGTAAGTTAACCTATAATACTTACATCACGCATATCTTCTCCACATTCCGTAAGATTACTCATATTATAATGATATATAGATACACAGGTAGATTGGTCTTCGTACGTTGTAGGTAAAACCTCCTTTCTGGATACTTATAAATTGCCCTTGGTTGTTTTATCAAGGTATCAAAAGACTTCGATAATGTTCCAAAAAGGGACTTCTTTGATTACTTTAATAATAGCTATGTATTTAATAACAATATGCGACTCTACAACTTACTGTGTATATTTTCACGTTTCAGTCTAGTAACAAACCACAAATGGCGCCAGATGACGAAAATAAGTCAGAATACCGTGCCCCCCTCACCACCGTAGACTTGCGACACAACAAGCTCAAAGGAAGCATCATTCTTGGCAATTATGAGGTACGTAACTACATCTACTGTTTTATAAACATTGTAGGTTAATAAATAAGTTCGGATGTCCGTTTGAGGCGGAGGCCATGGTCAGCATGCCACAGATTCTATCAGAACTTGTAATTTTTACATTTAGGCAATTTATCGGGTAGCATCTAACCTAGACAAAAAAATAGGTACCTCATGTAAAATGTTGCGAAGATCTCGCACGCTATAACGATTTCTACTCATGAATTATGACATTGAGCGCAATCATTGTAATTCAATAATCGTGATATGAGCAACGTTTTCAGATTATGAAATCATAGCAATCTTCATTGTAAACAAAATCATATAGCAGAGTTTCTACCAGTTTCTGAAATCCAATTACCTACGTATTACCTGTCATGAATCCAGGTCTTAATTATGACACTGATCGTTTGATGTTGTAATCTAAACCCTTTATTATCGGGTAGTTGCATGCATGTCCTGTTCTTAATTCAAGTTTATATGTCCTGTTCCAGCACTTAGTATCTCTGGACCTGTCTTACAACAGCGTGGAAGTGCTGGTGGTGTCAGCGTTGCGCGGACTTCGCGAGTTGTACGCAGCACACAACACTTTGCAGCATCTTGCGTTGCACGGCGCTATGTTGAGAACGTTGCGAGCTCCACACAACCGTAAGTTATTTAAAATTCAAGTCGCAACTAAGTAAAACGTGCTTCATCTGATTAACTTATGATCAGCTGCTCCTAGAGTGTACAGAAGCCAGCACATCAAGCTACCCGAAACTGTCAAATTTTCCCAATCAACTTTGAACCATAAGCTTTAGCGATAAAGTTGAAAATCTATTAAAGAAATTTGACAGATTGTAGTAGCTTGATGTGCTGGCGTCTGTACATTCTCCTAAAGGATAACATCATATCACACACAATGTTGCGTTAATAAGAATCAAATCGTTGCTTCTCTTTTCAGAACTAGAAACCCTAACAACAACCGTACCACCGATCAACCTAGTCGAAATCGACGTGTCACACAACAAGCTGACGTCACTACCGCAGTGGCTCAGCGGCTGCTCGGACCTCACCACGTTGCACGCCAGCAACAACCTACTCACCTCCTTACCAGAACACCTATTCTGCAGTGAACTCTCCAGTCTTAGCAGTCTACATCTTGCACATAACAAAATATCCTGCATACCTTCCATGCCAAGACTGAGGTCACCTTTACGAGAATTACTCCTACACGACAACTGCATACAGTCTTTACCTGAAAACTTCTTCTCTGCCTGTGATAGAATGTGCGTCTTAAACCTCACAAATAATAGGCTAAGCCGCCTACCCCACGCGAGAGGACCATCCTCACATTGTTTAGAACGGCTCTACCTTACAGCGAACTGTCTCACCGATGAAGTAGCAGACATTATAATAGCCTTCAGAGGATTAAAGATATTGCACATTGCGTACAACTGTTTGACGAACCTACCAGAAACATGCATCAACTTTTGGCCAGATATTGAAGAACTCGTCTTATCTGGGAATTGCCTTGCGAGACTTCCTGAAAATTTACCACAGCTGAACAATATTAAAGTAGTTAGAGCACATTCGAACAGATTACGCTCTGTTCCAATGTTTGCGTGCAGTGCATCTGTGAAAATATTAGATTTCGCTCACAACGAGCTGGATAGTATAGATTTACGACTTCTTGCCCCAAAGCAGTTAAAGTTTTTAGATATATCGTGTAACAAAAAGTTGCAAGTGGATACTTCGCAGTTTAGTGCCTACAGGTGTCAACGACCTCTTAGTTTAGTTGATGTCACCGGAAGACATTCTTTACCTTGGACACAAAAAAGTGGTTTCCACGAAGAGTTAAATGGTTCTACACCTTGGACCACAGGATTTTCCGAATGCCCGAATAAATCATTACAATTATGTTGTGCTCAAATTCGTCTTCCGGCCTTCTGCAATAGGGAAGGTTTATTTGCGATAATTGACGGTGAAACCGATATAGAAGTGCCAAAAATTTTACAAACGTGCATACCCGGGCTCGTGCTTGAGGAGAAATCTATAAAGGAAACAGTAAATGAGTACATGAAATATGTTGTCTTATCCGCACATAGGGAATTAAAAGAAAAAGGGCAAAGGAAAGGTGCTTGTTTAATTATGTGTCACTTATCGCCTATAGCTGCGCAAGAAAACGGATTTGGTCACACAGCCCGGAAGTATAGCCTGAGACTTGCCAATGTAGGGGATACTAAAGCAGTTCTAAGCAGACGAAACGGACCCCTAAGTTTGGGTATTGAAAATAATAAACGACTAGGATATTCAACGAGGTATCCTAATACAGTTCCTGATCCCGACGTCATACAAACTGTCATAAAGGAAGACGATGAGTTTTTAATATTAGGGAATGGAAAATTTTGGAATGCCGTCAGTATGGAAACCGCTGTCTCTGAAGTTCGAGCCGAACGTAATCCAGTGCTCGCGGCAAAAAGATTACAGGATCTGGCACAAAGCTACGGCGTAGAGGACTGTATATCCGTGTTAATTATTCGCTTTGATGCGGCTCGCTCGGACGTCGACTTACTAATGCGAGAGTTACGACAGACTATAAACAGTAATAAGTCAGTGTGTCGATCGGATTGTTGCTGCTCTCGTTTGGAACCATGTTGCCACTCGGTGACGCCGCCGAAACCGAGCAGTGACCGATCATCTCCAAGTGGCCAGAGTGACCGCCCGCCTAGTGAAGCGGTCAGTCACCAACACTACGCCAGCGTCCGATCACAAGCCAAAGCGTCCGAACGTAGGAGTTGTCGCGGAGGCGTCGCTCGCGCCATACGTGTGCGAGTCGAAGAAGATAAAGAGGATGACCAAAGACACGACGATGTATCCAACCCCGAAGAACAATTCAAATGTTGGGAGTACATGCTCGAGCAAAACACGCAGATGTTATTCGACAAGGAATTGGATAACCTGTCGAAAGGGATCAAGTCGAATGTTAGTAGTCTTAGAAACTTGAAAGGTTTATCGGGAAGTAGTCCGCAGTTACATCTAACTGGAAAGCAATCTAAAGGTGTGCCGTTCTTGTCAAAACATTTTGGTAGCGCGAGATCGTTTGGCACTGCACTGAAGCCAGATTTTCGTTTCGGTTCCGGAAGGTTACCGAACGGGGGTCCAAACGCAGCATATTTCGGGTCACTTCAGCGGCTGATGCCTTATCACCTGGAATACGACTTTGCTGTGATACAGGAGAAATCAACACAAGACTCTTTAGACCTCGAAGGTCGCATGCAACAGTACTGGGGAGTGGCCACCACGGAACTATAAATATTTAGTAGACCATAGGTACTGATAGTTCATAAGTTGTAAATAAAACTTTATTGTAATTACATGTACAATTATTTATATAGATACCATTCATCTGTCGACTAGATTTTTTGCACAAAGTATTATAATCACTATGGACTTGCCTATATCAGCTATTATTACTTATATTACATTAATTCTATGTACAATATTGTGATAATTTCTCAAATGTTAAATAAATATTGCGTTACATCTACGTAAATCATATTTTCCTTTGTATCATTATTATAATAATGTACATATAATATAATTGGTACTCTTACATCTTAACATTTATTAATGACTCTATAATCATATTTTATTTACAACAATGTACCTTGCTAGTATAAGGCGTTAATCATTATCTTGTGCTCGTACTTTATGTACACATGTTTATATTTATTTTTTTACAATTTCAAACGAACAGCACGATCACAAAGATACACTTAACAAAACATCAATGTAGGAATCTTACCTACTTATATATATGTAGGTAAATACAGCAGTAACTTCAAGATCAGTGACAAACAAATTCGAGGGTTTATTGTATGCAGTGTCAATGTAAGTTAAATATCTTCATATATACAAAATTGCAAGTCTTGTGGAACATCGAACAACGACACACACATCAATGCGCAGCCCACCACCACCACCACAACAAAGTCATTCAAGTTCAGTGCATTTCAGTGTATCCTGCTAAAGCGGCGTCGCATTAGCAGTCTTTAAATTGACTGGCAATGAGAGTCCAAACAACTGTGGTGAACCGTGCAAGAGTTGCAGCACATCAAACTTTCACTAACTTTCATAAACGTCCTGTGCGTGGAAATGTTCAGTGCGGTGCAGTCACAGCTCACGCTTGACGACCAGTTCGAGTGGTTGCTGCGCGAGCATGTGCGGGTAGGGGGCGCGGGGGATGGCGAGCGGCGGCGGGGGCGCGGGCGGGGTGGGGTGCGCGTGCGCCGGCGGCGGCCGCCGCTAGGGGAAGGCGCGCGGCGAGTAGTGGTGCGCCTCTCCCAGCCACGAGTCCGGCGACGGCGGGAAGTCCGGGTACCCGCCCGCCGCTGGGGACGATGAACTGCTGAGGTCTGACGCACCACCCGCGCCTCCTGCCCCGCCTATTCCAGCACCGCTCATCGCTTGACCTGATAAAAACAAAACTATTAATCAATTTAATGTCAGGAGAGCTCTGAAAGCAGAGTTTCAGCTGTATGAGAAAACAAGTAACATTCAACGTGCTCGAGGCGAGTAGCACCTGTTACTAGCGTTGCTACGCCCTCGTAGCAGTGACCCGCCATCCTACATATTATGTACATAGTCCGACACGAGACACATCCCTCATCTTCTTGTATACTGCCATGTTACTGTTTCATGTCACTAACTTACCTATGTTGGTGTATACGAGATGATCTGGTGGATAGTGGTAGTGTGGGTGAGGGGGTGAGTGCGCGCGTAGGTACGGCGGCGTAGCGGCGTAGCGAGCCCCTCCTGCCGCCGCCCCCCCACCAGCAGGGGAGCCCTCCTCGCCTCCCAGCGCCACGGTACTGTAGCTGTCGTTGCTTAGCTCTGAAATAACATTATGACTGATGTAGTCCAGAACAGGTGAAAATGTGAATTTAGTTTTTAGCATTGTTCTTAAAACTGCGTATTAGAATTGGTAGATACCTACTGTTGAAGCCGGCTAGCCATAAATTCAATAGCATTCATTAAAAGAAAATACATTTAAAGGAGTCACGCAGTCACTTTGTAAACATCTCGCATGTTTTGCATTTTCTGAACTGTAACGTAGTCGTCTAAATTAGTTACAAGTTTCAAGCTGCCGAGGTGATTTCCACATAAATTAACGGCTCAAAAATCAGAAGGAAAACAATATTTACCGTGATGACTAAACGAGTCCAAGTCGATCTTGAGCTCATCCTTATCCAGCAGCCTGTCATGTCGAGGAGACCCGCTCCCACTCTTCATAGACCTGAAGTATTGAGACCAGCGCGTGCGCCCCGCGTCTTTCTTTAGCCGCTTTTCTTTTGCTCGTCTGTTGGGTAAAACGTGTACATAATGTTGATGAAAATAAATTTAAATCATATTGTAAGCTGCAGCACTACATAAAGTGGTCTAAAGAAAAAGAAAGATAAGAAGGTTTATTGTGTTACAGAAATACGGAACTCGTTCTGAGTCTGTTCTGGGTTCCGAGTTCTAAGTTCTGGTTCTGAGTACTACTAGACTACTAGTAGGCTAGTTACTTTAAGAACTTTTGATTTGAAAACAGTAATGGCACTACCATTATCGACCCACTAAACAATTGGATCATAACAGTATAGCGATTATTAAAGCATTTTGTATGTAGCAGCAAATCTATTATTTTGCCAAAAGTATAAAGGTGAGTAAAAGCTTCCACGGGATCCCTAGAAATATTCTATTTGTATACCTAATAGAAAGAAAACCCGCTTTATAATAATAATATTCTTTATTTTCGGACAACAGTGATCCAGCGTGTTAGTAAACAATATTATAACTTATTACTAGTGTTAGTACTTAGTTAAAATAAAATAGACAAGAAAACCGCTTAAATTGTATTGAGAAAAGGACATCCCCAAATTAATGTTTAGGGATTGTCCTTCCCACAAAACTTTTAATAATCGGAGAGTCGATTCTCTTCGCCATAGTTTTTAGAATGCTGTTGTCACGATTGTTGTAACATTAAATAACCCTGTTCATTTTAAACGATGGGAACGTGTTGAATAATTACTAAAAATAATGCAAACCTAAGACGCAAACTCATTCTATTAAGTATAATATGAAGATAATGATGATTAAATAAAACTGCCAAGGAAATACGTTTTGGGAAACCTCTTTGTTCCTCACAAAAAGATGTTACCTGGCCGAATTCGTCAAAAAAATTCGCAAATAGCCATTTGTCAAAAAAAACAACAAATAGAAAAGAAAAACTTAATGGCATCCGCAGCATTTTTTGCTAGAAAATTACCAGTACTATCAATAGGCCTAATGAAAACCTCTAATGATTAACTTTTTTTCATCAGTTCAATCTATCAAAAATAAAGTTTTGTTTTAATCAATCTGAATCACTGACCTGTATTATACAGTACCTACTTGAATGATAGAGGTTAGTGATCTGAATACATAATTTTAATTAAACAGGTATTTATTCAAAATAATTAATGATTTCTTAAAATATAATTAATTAATTGCTGATAATCTACGCATTCAGACGGCGGGCATAATAGGTTTTCCGTGTCCCTTTTAATCATAGATATCCGGAGATATGCCTTCACTGCATATTTGTTCAAGTTCAAGTGTCGCCACATTTTCCCCGCCTCGGAAACTCCCACAAAAACAAAAGAAATAGAAACGGCACACATTATCAAAAGGGGCGGCTTTTTTCGCACGCACACAAAAAAACAAGCGTAACACTGTTGTGATATCTTATTACACACATGCTCAAAAGGGGCGGGCACTAGAAAGTATAGATAGAGTCACTGAATGCACACATGCAATTCTAGCATCACCTAGGGAAGATGGGTTAATATAAATATTTGATCGATAAAAATATCGATAGAAATCAAATAAAAAATCACTTCTTCTACCCATTCTTGATTATGCTGATGCCAGCTATCTTGACCTTACCCAAGACCAACTCGATAAACTTGAGCGGCTTCAAAATGTCTGTATAAGGTTCATATTCGGTTTGCGCAAATATGACCATGTTTCCGAATTTCGTGTGAAGCTCAAGTGGTTACCAATTCGCCTTCGCCGGAATGCTCATATTCTGTCCCTATTGTATAATGTGCTCTTTTCCCCTTCCACCCCTCTCTATTTTAAAAAACGTTTTCAGTATCTTTGTGACTCTCACACGAAGTTTTTGAGATCATCGGATAATTTAATGCTTAAAATGCCAATGCATTCTACAACGTTTTTCGACAAATCCTTTTCTGTTCAGGCCGCTCGTTTATGGAATGCATTGCCAGTTCAAATAAAACTCGCGCAATCGTTAGCTGTCTTTAAGAGACTCGTGAAGGAACATTACCTACTTGTTGTTGTGATCTTATTTTCGTAGCTGCAATAATCTAAAGTCGTTATTTATTTTCGTTGCTTATATGTATATTTAGTATATATTTATATAAGTATCTATCATACAGCATTATACATGTATATATCTAATCTATGTATCTATTATAGTATATTATTTATTATTTTGTGGTTGTACTAATAATAATTAACGTACGGTTTCATTAAACGTATCTTAATTTGAGTGTAGGTACAGCCCACTTAAAAAGCATGTGTCTTATCGCGGACGACATAAAACAATCCTCTTTAAAATGTACAGAACATGTTACAGTTTGGTTTGAGGGAAACCAATTATATTTTTCCTGCCTGTTGCATCTATCCATTTATTTTCAATTTCTGGATCTTTTGGGAAACTGAAATAAAATGTATTAATTCTTGTAAAATAGGTTCTTAATATAATTTCGTATTTAGAAAAACTAACAATTATCGACTTTCATATCTCAGCGCTACGCATCACTAGTGCATTATTTGACATGGGTCCGTTGCTAGGCAATTTTTTCATGTTATCTCAAAAATATTTCGCAATGAAATATTGGTAAAATCCATAAATATTATAATTAGTGCAGTGATTTTTTACTTACCGGTGGTAGGACACGCCACTTGTCTTAAGGTTTGTTGTGATTGCTCTATTTTTGCAAATATGGACGGAACAATTCGGCATTTTGTAAAAAAATGGTTGCCTGTAAAGTCGGTTTTACGGGCGAAGATTTTACGTGACAACGTCTTTTTCTCGGTAGAATAGTTGAGTGGGAGCAAGGCATTCGGCGGGCCTCTCTCTCGTTCGGTGACTCATCGTAACGTTACCGAGCGTTACACTTTTTCATAAGTGACTCCCAGCCGCAACCTAATTTAAGACGTTGTCACGTCAAAATATGAAATAACACTACACGTTCCGATGCAAACATATGGCAACGGTGTTTATCGCCGCCACGCCCGTCGCGCATAGCAACACATGGTCAGGTTAATCTTAACCAGGCGACACGCGCCACGCCTCCATGCCATATCCCTCGATATCCGTGCTTTTAATGGTTACGGAAGCAAAAATTTAAGGAGATGTGTAACAGTCTCATAGTTAAATAGACACAAATGTAATAATATGGCGTAAGATGAAATATTAGTTGGTATTTCATTGTCCTTTTCATTGTAAAAGTAAGGGATAAAGAGGTAGGAGAATGTATAAGTAAATAGTTACACACATCATAAACCAATCTGTAATAATATGTTAACTCTGAAAAAATGTCTCACACTATGATATTACACCGATGAAAAAGCGACAGAAGCATATGCTTTCGTAAAAAACGTTCCGCAAACAATAATTCAGCGGAAACATTACTACAACCCTATTTTTTTCAACGATGGGCACTTCGAATAATGACTGGACTTTGATTTAATAATACAAACTCGTTATAACGCTTCGATTACTTTCGATTTAAACAAATAGTCGTATATTCGATGTATAAACAAAACTCCCCGTCGCATGTTTTGCGTGTGTTGTTATTAGCGCACGGCGGGGCGCCGGCTTTCAACAAAGAGCTTGATTAATTAAAGTACCTCCGCCCAGTCCGCTGGGAGGGAAGCGCGTGCTGCGATATACCTCATGCGGATTATTGATACATTGTCCCGAATTGCCTCCTTCGTAATTTGTATAAGTTAATGGTCCAATCTGAATAAGTCCCCCTATTGAAAATTCTTTAAATAAATAGTTGCTGAATTTAGCGACTAGGCTAGTATAAGAATTTTTGATTAGTCAATTTTTTTTTATTCGGAACAAACAGATCAGATTTAATAATGAATAAGTATCTTTACCTTGCTCAGTAGTGGAACAGTATGGCTAGCAAAAATATCTTTACAAGCCTAAAAATATAATTATCATGAATAATTATTTATTTAATAAAACTGACAAAGAAATACTTTTTGGAAAACCTCTTTTATACGTCACACCATAATATAACTGGCCTAAGTTGTCCAAAAAAAATCCGTAGACAGCCATTTACAAAAAGAAAACAAAAATAACTTAATGGCATCCACAGCATTTTTTCTAAGAAAATTGCCAGCATACCCAATAAACTGAGATAAAACCTCAAAGCTGCAAACTTTTTAATTCATTTTTGCTTTGAGATAAACCGTGGAATTAGTATGTACAGTCAACAGCAAAAGTAGATGATCAAAACCAGAAATTCAATACTAATGAACGGAGTTCGCGTCAGAACTGTGTGGCGTCGAAGTGATTCAAAAGTATTCTACGTAGCAAGTATTCTAAGTAGTAGTACTTCGACGCCATACAGTTCTGACGCGAACTCCGTTCATTAGTATTGAATTTCTGATTTTGATCATCTAGTTTTGCTGTTGACTTTACTATAAAGTACAACTAAGGTCCTTGAGTTATAACTGTACTATTGAGACATTTCGAATATTAACAAAAAATTAAACTAAACGCATCATGCAGGCGGCCAAATTAATTTAGAAGTAACATTTCTGTTTATATTTAATTGGCAAAAATATGTTAATAGCTTTATGCAACAAGAGCACTAACGATCAGAGTCTCTTGATAAGCTTACTCATGAAAATTACGAAACATTATTAAGTAGGTATGTAGTAGGTATTATACAATTCCAAGTTTATAAAAGGCATGCCAATATAAAGCGAAACGCTAACATGTTTAACATGAGCACGTATTGTCGTTATGTCGAGCACATAAAGTAAAGAAGTCGAGCATTGTGATATCGCGTTCACGTTTACGAGGCGAGGCCGATGTGCAGGGCGTGACCACCGGCGTGACCGCTGCCGTGACTGTGGCCAGTCGCGCGCGACACAACATAGTTCCGCGACTATGCTCCCAAACACACCAACAAACATTGCCGTAGATACACAATACGCAAATATTCGAAGGACATGCAGGCTTTTGTAAGGAGACCCTATGATGAGACACGTCAGAATCGTCGGATAAGTCCGTATAGATTGTCACGAGAATGTTCGCGGATACAGTACATTCATGTTAGAAACATGAAAAATCGCTGAAGGTTTTCCTTACAATACTGCAGTCTCTATTTATGAGTTTCAGATGTTAACCACTGTATTCGCTGTATGTACAGTCGGCCGCACGTCGATGGTAACACCTTGACCTTTAGCTGGTCCAGCGTAGTACGGAGTTTTAATAGAGTAAGAGGCCAGCTTAAACTGGTGTCTTCACCACTGACGTGCGAACGTCTGTAATATACAGGTTGGTCAAAAAGTCGTGGATTAAACGAAATAGGGAGGGAGATAAAGGAAAAGTTATGAATATTTTTGTATGATATATATTTTGTATGTTAGATCTTTTACAACTAGACCAATTAAAAAAAAAAATGTGATATACATATATAACAATAAAACAAACGGTGTCGTATTATTACTATATAATGTATCAGCACTACAAAAGTTCTATTGCGGGTACCAAATTTTAAGAGCAATTTATTTTTATTCCAAAAAATTTGAAGCTTTACCAACAATTATTTCTCACTTTAAAAGCGTTGGATATGACCTCCTTTATTTCCCTCTTTCGTTTGACCAGCTTGTATATAAAAAGTTCGACAAAAAAAAATCGAGGTAGAAGAATAATGGTGATAGTTAACAAATACTAATCAACTCCTTTGTGTACCACTTATCTACCTAGTAACTTTTTATTACTTAAAATATTCGCAATGCAGTTGGAACTTTCGAATTTGTAGGTCAACAAGAATATTATAGGCGCAAGCCTGACTTCAAAGCAAGTCACGCGTCAGGATTTCTCTTAGACGCTATGTAGATCAATTGCATGGGTGTAACCTGCTGCCTACATCGGCTCATGGCCACGAAATCTTATAATTATGCATAGCATTTTACTTCGTTAGTAGTTAACCAAATTAAAAAACTCAAATTAACCTCCTTAACCCAGCGACTTTTTCAACCATAATATTGATTTAGATCTACCAAATGAATATCATGATTGAAGAAGAATCATACCTATGTCATTATTAAGGATTTTTATTTCAGTAAGTAGGTTTGTAAAAACCCGTCAGTCATATTTTAAAAACTAGATGAGGTCGGCGTTTCCTATCTGACTACTCTGAGAAGAAAGGCCGAAACAGATATATGAAAGGTCACAATCTCTTTTTAAAGTCCAGACATAATCTTCGTCAGATCATGTGAAGACCATGTAGATTGGTGTCTGGAATGGTCTTGTGAGAAAAGAACCACATAGATTGAGTGAACCGGTGCAGTCAGTGCACGCATTTGTCAGTAATCATGCAGTTCAACTCAGTTTAATTCTCTATAGTACAGACGCCAGCATATCAAGCTAAAATCTGTCAAATTTCTTTAATAGATTTTTAACTTTATCGCTACTGTATAAGGTTCAAGGTTGATTGGGAAAATTTGACAGTTTCGGGTAGCTTGATGTGCTGGCGTCTGTACCACCAACTGACGCATTTGCTCGTTACCTATATTAATTTTAATGAACTTTTTAATGTTTAGCTCTGCGAGCCCATAAAAGCTCTAATCTCTCTTTACGTCTTGTTAATTCACTGGACCATTTCAAAATCATTTCGCTAACTCGAACAGCTCGGAAGGTGCCCCTGCGCAACTAACATTGATTACAGATATCGAATGTTTCGGTATTCGGTACGGTTAAAGAGGCGTTACTTAGGTTTGCATGTCTAATTTTTCAACGTCATAAAAGAAATAAATGTCAGTTATGGCGAATTTAACCCGGTTTATAGTGCCACAAAGACGTTTTAATGTTATTAGAATAGCATATCAGAGCCGCTTTATTATACAATAAAGCTATTGTCGCAAAAGATTTCATCATTACGGTCATATTATATATAGGTAGATGTAATAGGTACGGGAAGGACGCGGTGCCACTAAAGACATTAATGAAATTTTACATCCCACCATTCTGATAACATATGTATAGACTTACCCAACCTATTTTGATTCTTATTGGAGAACTACATTTTAGGCCTAGGTTATGCGTGTATACTGATATACCAGTGCTGTTCTTACACGATACTCAGCTGTACACAATCATCCTTCCTCCTTCCCTACCACAAACAGAAACAAAGGCAAACCAACTGACCTGTTTTGAAACCACACTTGCACCACCCTCATATCCAGCCCCGTGTCATGAGCCAGCTGTTCCCTCACATGCCGCGCCGGCTTCGGACTACTGCTGTAGGCGTTCTTCAGGGTCTCTAACTGCTTCGCTGTGATCGTGGTCCGCGGCCTCTTGCTCGCAGCGTCGCCGTCTAATGAACCCTCGCCGCCTGGACATTGCACATTAGAAGTGATTTTGATGTAGATTTTGCCATTTTCTTTTCCTAAGGAGCGAATAATTGTTTATAGCAGAGGGGAAAAATAGTACTTAGTTGTTTGTTCTATCTACTCAATGATATTTAAAATTAGGGAAACAGAACCGTATTTTAATAATTCAACACTACACTAACATGCTGTTGTCCTCCATAACTATGAAAATACTGGTTAGGGAACTTATAAGGCAAATTGACAAAATAAAAACCAAAAATATAGTACCTATACCTAGTAGAGCTCAATATACAGTTATACGATTGCATACCTTTCGCTCTCGCCGCTTCATAATCAGGTTTACACACAAGCTTCCCATCTTCCATGAGATAAAATTCGTCGCCAGTATTGAGCGTCCTTGCGCAGGCGGCGCAGGCGAAGCACCGGAGATGGTAGACGTGCGACTGCGCGCGCCGCACCACTTGCGTGGGGGGGATGCCTTGCCCGCAGCCAGCGCACTTTGTGCCGAACCGCCTAGGACAACAGCCGCAATCACAACAACATTATCAACGTGACAGACGCTATTACATAGAGCAAACTACTATAGGGCATCAAAATATATTGCAATTTATAAAAAAAATATTATGTGGTTCAATGTTCCTTGTTTACTGGGACGCTCAACCGGCTTAACATAGATGTTATGCGTCCCAGTTCTAACCTTGACTTTTGCTTAGTAGAAGCACCCTTAAGCCAACTTTAACCATGACCACGAGTTGCCAGATGCAAATAGGTAACTTCAAAGCCCTTGGGTCCACTAACGCCGTAATATGCAAAGTGTAGCTGCTACCAGAGCGAATG